>JAPCWZ010000001.1:1496666-2245000 GCA_039105305.1 Apiospora arundinis | reverse complement strand
ACCTTATCACAGACTCCGTCCGACTGGGCGGTCGTTTACAACTCAGTGGTTGAACGCCAACGTTTACGTATCAGAACCGCCACTAAGCATTCTCCAGTGTCATTGGCCGACCCGGTATGCTTCACCGGTTACTAGGCATTCAAGTCTTCGAGGAAATGGGCCAACCCTCACCCCCCTGAACTGCTCCGCCCAAGCCCACAGCGAGTAATGGCTTTGCTGAGAAACGTAGACACTTAAGAGTTAGCCGGTGACAGGCAGCTTTTCGCGGATCACCCGGGTATCATACTTCGTGGTGCGGAAGACCTCCGCCTTGCGTACAAACAAAGTATCTATTCCTCTCGAGACGCATAGAGAATATTTAACAGCCTTTCAATAGCACTTTGTTTGTTGATAATATAGATTCACGAAGGCGAACCAGTCGTCATATTTATAACCTAGGAACATGATATATAGGTGAGCCGTTGCAATTCTGGGGCATCCTTCTGTTTTCAGACTCATGATTCCATTTTGTTCTGCTGTCCATAGCCTCGGTAAGAGTGGTCCAATATGCGGTGGCCATCAGATAACGCCAACCATATTCATTGCAGTATTGGACCACCATGTGTACCGTGGACCTTCGTATGGAAAAGAAAAACTCCCTTTCCACCGATTCGTCTGTACTCGGCTATCTAACGATCTACAAAGCGCCGGGAAAAGCAAAGTTTCGCCGTCAGTGCTCACCGGCCACGTTTTTCTTGTGTCCCGAGGTGAGAACCCTACATCCGAGTGTCACCCGGCAGGGCGTCCTTTGGCTCAGCAACGGCTGCTGCCAATGATCTGATTGCATTAGACAAAAGCGGTGTGTGACATGCCAGGGGAGAGGGGGTTCCAACGCTGTTACCCCGGTCAAGCCTCCGACGCTGACCTCCGCCGGGTCCGCGCTCTAGCCAGGTGGCGGCCCAGCCAAGCCAGTCCCCATCCCTTGGAGCCCTTCCATCGGGTCTCGGCCAGGCATGGAAAAGTACGGTACACAGGACACCAAGCTTTTAGGAGGGGCGCTCTGACCTCTGCTATCTTTTTTTTCCGTCTGTTTTTTTCCCTTCTGTTTCTCCCGGAGGGATCTACCATAACCCCTGAGTGGTTCGAATCAGTCAGCAGTAATGCAGGGGGGTTTCTTCTTCACCAGTCTTATGTACCACCACCAATTTCACCTAATACCTACATGTGTATGGAGTAACTTGCATGACGATATGCGGCATCTTTCTCTTTGTCTTTGTTGACAGGAGGTTGGGACGCCTATCAAACCCGCATATTGCCCCCGGCGGATACGCCCGTCCCGGATCGGAACGCCTGTCAAGTAAGGTTTAGTAACCACTGGCCTGGCCCGCTTTCTCTCCTGAGCGGGCGCGCGCGCGCTCCAGACTACATGAAATATGACCCAGTAGGATCCGCCGTGACGATGAGAGAAGGAAGATGACTTTTTGAGCTGAAGAAGCCCCGAGTAAACAAGAGGATGGCATGTTGGAACATGGGAGGCGAGATCCATAGAATATTGGGTTTCATTGGGCTCCCTCGGCATAGCGATAAATCATGTCAGTGAGCTGAGGTGTTCTGACTTCAAACGAGTCATTGTTCAGGTGGGACGACGAGTGCGGGCTACCGATCACATTGTTGCCAAGAGAAGAAAACTCCTTTAATCGTACGTACGTTTCTGTCTGTTTGTATACCGTTGGATTCGTCATGTCATTCAATCATAAAAAAGCACCAACACTGTCTAAGTAGTTGCTTCTTCAGGATGCGCATTTCCCTATCCCCCTCCTCCGTGTTTCTCCTATCTTCTGACAGCACTTTCGACACACCCCATCCTCGTATTGGCTTCCCAGCAGCGGTTTAGCTTGCAAGGAAGAGCAAGAAGAGAGTTCAGCCACAAGGCCAGGCAGAGGAGAAGGAGCGAAAGCAGGGAGGACGATTAGGAGAGAGGTAGGAGGGAGGGGAAGGGAAGAGCGGAGTGGGAAATTGCAAATGAGAACGCCCCCTTTGAAAACCGTTAAACCTCGTTTACCCATGACCATGAGGAAATAGAACACCACCAACAAAACAAAACAGAGAACAGGAATTCTTCCAAAAAAGACTACAATCTCATCCATATACAAACTCCAACAGGAAAATGGTGGCCGCGTTGATGCCCCGTGACAAAAAGACTTACTCCATCCATATGCTTCGTTTTTGTTGTTGTTATTGTCCGAAAGTCGCGAGCTGACCGAGATGATATACAGTCAGACTCTTCGCTGTGGGTATTTCTTCGCCGGACCACCCAGTGCACGCTCAGCCTTGTTCCACCGTCGCAACAAGCTCTCTCGCTATGAGAGCCAATTCAGAGCACCGCTGTTATTATTGTTGTTGATTCCCACAGCGGGTTTGCCAAACCCACCACCACCTCCGGGGGTGCTGACGGGGGAGATGTGAGAGTCAAAGGCGAAATCCAACTTCGGTATCTCGATTTTGGGAGGGGGCTGGGCCGCCTTGATCCCTTTCTTGTTTTGGTTGTCCTTTCCGGCGGCCGGTCTCTTGACAGGGCTCTTAGACTCTGCTGGTGGTCCGTATCTGACGTCCTTAACGTCCCAGCCATCGTCTGCAGCAGCGGCTACCCAAGTTCGCAGCGCATCGTGCACACCCGGGTAGAACTTTTCTTTGCAGAGACGCATGGAACCGCCCATGCAGCGCTCCCAGCCCGAGATGCGGAAGAGATTGCGCAGCTCGTTGCGTTCCTTGGTCGTGGGCGTACAGGCCAAAATGGCGTTCAGAAGATCCAGGTGCGAAGCCAGGTAATTAGTGGCGTCCCATTCAACTCCGCCAACGTACGGAGCGGCGGGAACGGGTGGTCTTTCCTGTGGGAAATGTGTTTGCATGTAGAGCATGCTATCCCCTGCGATCTTCGCCGAAGCGGCCGCGTCGCGCTCCTTATCCCTAGGCAGGTAAACGACGTTCAGGTGATGCAGGAAGATCCAGAACACTTCCTTTGTGACACCGATAGCCTCTTTGCACCACACCCGGTATGGCCGTTCACGGCGCATCTCCAAGACAAAATCGACGGGTGCCTCGTCATCCTTGGGCTTGGGATCATGCAGGTGACCCAGTACCGTCCGGGCGCGAACCATGCGATCTTGCGGAGGCGCCGACTGTATGTAAGTAAACAGGACGGATGTAATGATACCGCGAGTGGTAAACTCGCTGGGTCCCTTCTTCTCCGGGTCAAAAATGAGGTGTAGCAGAGCAGGGAACAGAGTCGATTGCTTCGAATGCAAGTACTGCAGTGCAAGTGCCGTCGTGCAAAGTGCCTTTAGACAAAGGAGGTTCTCGTGAAGAAGTGCATCTTCATGCTCCTCTCTGCAATACGAATTAGCAACGAGGGACGTCTAGGAGTGTTGACATGGTGCTTCTAATCGTGACTTACCTCCACTCAACTTCCATGGTTCGATGAAGCAGACTGACAATCTCTTCCATGCCGCCTTGGCGTACGAATTCGTCGGTCCACGACACTGTCTCATTCCGTAACAGTAGCCGTAGCTTATGCAGCTTACCGACTTCAACCTGTTGCGGCTTCTGCACCTTACGCAGGTAGCTCACAAAGTCCACCGGGCCTTGCTGGGCTTGCTGAGACTTGATTTTGGACAGAATGCCACCACCGAATCCCGAACTTGAAGAAGACGGTCTGTCGCATCCAACACTTTCCGACGATTTGGTCCGGAAATGCCGGCCTAGGGTACCGTCACTCTTCTTCTTGGTAGGCGAATTCGGCTCGGATTTCTTTCCGCTGTTCCTCGAGAAGGTGAAGCTTCTAGGGCGGGGCTTTTTGGGCTTCACCTCCTCCTCCTGGCCCTCGTTGATACTCGAGTCGCTGTCAGTCGTGCCAGGCCGGGCGGTGGATGCTTTGGTTTCTGCCCAGTCTTGTCGAATGAATTCCATCTTGATGGTGCTTGTCAAGTTCCGCATCTTGTACCTCTGGTTTTCGGGGATATTTCGCCGATCGAGCATGGCCTCCAAATGCTTGTCGATGTCTTTGGGATCCAGGGAAAACTCTGATGGCTCCGGTTGTGATGAAGTCGAGGATGGTTTGGGCTTTGAGCCTCCGCCGAAGCCACTGGTGAACATCTTAAGTCCTCGCTGTGTCTTAGACGGCGAAGGGATCTTCGCGCTGCTGTAACCAGGTCTCATGCTGTCCGCGGATTCCGAAGAGTTCTTGTTCTCAAACTGTTTCGCAGTGTATTGCACGTGGTACGACTGTGGCCGCGGCTTCTTCATAAAGGCTGGGTTCGTGACGTCGCTAGTGGAACTATTCTGCGAGCCTGCCTGCCCGGACCCAAACACACCGCCGTTGCCCGGTTGCTCCAATGCCCCGCTAGAGAATTGGGCGTAGATGGGCGGCCGTCCTTCCTGGGACGGTGTTGTCACTGAGCTCGGGGGTGTTCGGTTTTCTTTGTCTTTCCGAGCGCGTACCACATCATCTTCGCTCTGCAGCTTGTGCAGATTCTTCAGGCTCTTAGGCCTGCTCAGGAGCGAAGTCAGATTGGTGGCCGATTTGGTCTTTTTCGGTTTGGTAGGCGACTCGTTTTCCTTCTTGTTGCTCAAGGCATATTGACCCATGCTCTCCGAGCTGGAAGCGGAGTCGATCCTAGTCGTCGATCTCGCAGCAAGGGGATTGCCGTAATTCTTGAGAGGCGACACATGTCTCGATGCAGGGCGGGATTGCTCGGCCTGCTTACTAGGAGACCGAGAACCTGGTGCACCAGCACCATCGACGCGGTTGTTCTGAATTTCGCCCAAGGCAGGCGGTCGGCGGGAGAAATTGGGGAGCTGCATGTCGCTCGTGACCTGAGGCTGGGGAATGACGTATGGCAGGGTAGAGGTCGAGGTGTTTTGGGCGGACGGAACAATAGCGGTGTCGTTCGTGTGGTTGCGGCGGCCCATGAAGGCTCTGAGAACGCTAGATTTGGACCGTTGGTGGCCGCCATGCTTGGGCGGGGGAGGAGGATGGTTTTCAAGTTGATATTGGTCCTGGTGATGCTGTCTATTGGGGTGTTGAGGATTTCCTAGGGACGCCATGATGTTTCACTGCTCCAGCAACGGTGGCTTGTCGAGCCAAGTTGCCTGATTCAGTAGCTAGATGGCCTCTTCATGAGATAGGTCCCAAGAATGCTGCATAGGAATGAGGGCTGCGTCGGGCTCGAGTCGATAGCTAAGCTCGGGGTCGAATCGAGATGGGCCGGCAAAAGAGAAGAGGAGGACGGAATCGAATTACAAGAGAGCCAAACAATAGTGAGAAGTAAGTACTGTACTTAGAGGCAATGTAGCAGTAGCAATCAATACCAGAACGGTGGAAAAAAGATGTCGTAATGATTTTTGCTTGCTTGCTTGCTTGCTTGCTACACCTCCAAAGTCATGTAGTTTGAATGAAACAAAAAAAAAAAAGGTTGTTCGTTCGTTCGTTGGGCGACGTCGTTAGCTACAGTATGCTGGCAATGAAACCAAAGAACGACTCGGCTGTTTGATGTTCTGCTCAAGAACACAGGCAAGGTAAGGGAGGTCCAGGTCAGGGACTTGGAAACGAACTTGACGGCGACTTTCCCAATTCAAATCCAATGGCGGGCGGGCTAGTACCTAGGTAGACTGTAAGAGGCAGCTTCAGAGGCCGGGCCAAGAGGGTTCACGCGCTTTCTGTCCAAATTCTGGCCGCTAAAAGGTCCGGGGATGGGGGTGGTAAACACGCGCCTCTGCGTTGTCCAAGCAACGGCCTCATCGGTCCTCTTGTTGGTCCCACTGTCCACACCACCGCAACCATCATCCATGAATGATTCGACCAAACAACCATTGACGTATGTATTTCCGCAGATCTGTTAGGCACCTATCTAAGGTTCAATACTACTTTATTTACTTAGCCTCTTTGTTAGCAAATTCCAATATTGGTCGTTGGTTGCTGGTTGCTGGTTGCTCTACGTAACGTCCCCCGACCCATTATTACGAGTCGCACCTGGTGATAATCCCATGACACCGGCCTACGGCACCCTACGGCACACGAGCTGAGGAGCTGAGGAGCGCGTCCAATGGTGGGCAAGCGTCAAATTCACTATACTAAGTAGACTGACTGTCTGCCGCTAGAATCCCTTCCATCGCACCGTCTGTGTATGAGAGGCGCCTTCGGAATTAACCACACAAACGTTCTCGTTTGATCGCCATTGCCCCTCCCAGGGAGCATCCCAGGTCTCGAGGACCCCTGGCCTTTTCCCTCTTGGGTCTCTAAGATTTTCCAGTTCATCATGCCATGCCATAACCATGCCAAGCTATGGAACCAACTGAACCATTCGCTATATGCCACAAGCACATATGCATCATTTTGGGGCGTCATTATAAAGTTCCTCTCTATCATGTGGAGACCAGCCTCGCGCAAACTGCGCCCGAGAAACGCTTCTAGATCTCTTGCCTCATGTTGCGGGACATGTCGCACTTCGTCGTGTCTCGCCAACCGTAAACCGAGGCCATCAGAACGCCTTGCTGCACCAATCATAGTCGAAAAGGAAAGGGAGAAATTGGAGAAGAGAGGTTTTCGTCCTGTCGAAAAATAGGCCGTACAAAGGGTATTACGAGTTCGTAAAGTGAAACCATTATGGCAGAATGTACAATCGAAGAGTCGAGAAATAGTTGAGGTCGAAAGTCGAAAAGGGTGAGTGCCGTTTACATGATAATGGCGGGCACATCAACGTTGGCCTTGATGCTCTTGTGGGGCAAGACGCTGCCACCGTTGACGTAGATCTCGTCGCCAATGGTAACATCGTCGCCGAGGACGGTCACGTTCTCCAGGCGAGCCCACTTTCCGACGGTGCTGTTCCAGCCAACAATGGTGCTCTTCACCCAGGCGTGGTCCTTGACCTTGGAGCCGGGGAGGAGGGTACACCGCTGCAAACGGACACCATCACCGATGACGCAGTCCTTGCCGATGACAACGTTGGGACCAATGCGGCAGTTCTTGCCGATCTTGGCACTGGGGTCGACCATGACGTTGCCGCCATAGACATAACTCTCAGAGGGCGAGACCAGCAGCTTGGGCTGCTTCTTGGCCAGGGACGAGAGGTACAGGCAGGTGCCGGTCAGGAAATCCTTGGGCTGGCCAACATCCATCCAGAAGCCCTCAAGATCGAAGGAGTGCAGCTGACCTTCGCGGACAATGGCCGGGAAGGTTTCTTGCTCGATCGAGGTGGGGCGGTTCTTCTCAATGCGGTTCAAGACCGATGTGTTCAAGATGTAGATGCCGGCATTGATTCGGTTGCCGACGAACTCGACGGGCTTCTCGACGAAACGGTCGATGCGCGAGGGGTGGCTGGGCTTGTGGACGATGACACCATATTTCGAGGGCTCCTCGACCTTGGTGACGCAGATGGTACCCTCGTCTCCGTGGGCATTGTGGAAGTCGACGAGCTTCTGGAATGGGAACTCGCAGGTGACATCTGAGTTGAGCACGAAGAAAGGCTCATCGTCCTTACCGAGAATCTCTTCGGCCAGCTTCAGAGGGCCTGCAGTGCCGAGGGGTTCGGACTCGAGAGAGAAGTGAATGTTGATTCCGCAAGTCTCGGCGACCTAGAATAGGGGCCAGTTTAGTTGGGGACGTTATCTTTCATGGAAGAGAAGTTCAAACAAAGTAGAAAAGGGCATACTAACCTCCTTCAGGCGGTTCTCCATAATCTCAGGTCGGTAGTTGACGGCCAGCACAACATCCTTGACACCAACAGCGGCCAGGGCCTCAATTTGGTGCATAATCATGGGCTTGTTGGCGAACTCGACCAGGGGCTTGGGCAGAGTCAGGGTCTGAGAGGGGAAGCATTGTTAGTCAAGTCGAAAGGTAGCTAAGGTAGCTGGAGCATCGGGCATGTGCGTGCATGCATGCGCGACGCCGCCATTGACCTGTCTGTGTCTAGCAGGCAACATGCGAACGTACAAGAGGTCGAAGGCGCGTGCCAAAGCCGCCGACGAGAATGAGAGCTATTCGCGAGAAGTCATGGTCAGTCTAATTGCTCCTGATGGGGATGAAGGTAGGCGTTGGTAAGGCTGCAGGCGAAGTGCGCCGACAAGGCAGGGGACACAGGGCCATCCATAGCAGGCAGGCAGGCATGGATTTAGGTGATCAAGCTTACCCTTCATGATGAGATGGTTGGAGAAAGTTAAGTTGATTAAACGAGTGGGTGAAGTGAGTGTACGAAAGGGTGGAAATGTTCTATGAAGCTGTCGCGATCAAAGAACAGAACAGAAAATGGCGGGCTGGATTGTTGGCAACAGAGTAAGTGTGGTATAAGGGGAGAGGTTGTGTTGTTGGACTGGAATCTTTTAATGAAAGATGGCCAGGACTTGTCGAGAATCACACGGTGGCTTTCCCAGCTCCTGGATTGGACGAGGTGGGGAAAAAAAGGCTTAGGCTGCTTGGACTTGGACTTCGGGGGTGGTGCTACCAATGGCGCGTTCCTGGGATGCAGGCGTGCAGGGGAGGGGCCGCTCGGGTTGTTCAAATTAATTACAAGTAGAGAGAGAAAAAAAAATAGGGATCTTGGGAGCTGGAACTTCAATAGGCAAGCTGGAACGAGATGAGGTGTACCTATTTACTTATGTATCGAGTATTCACCAACCCATAGAGGCAGGATCGAACCCAAACAGGTCCGTCTCTACCTTTAATACTTCCTTTGTACATCGAATCGATACCTTAACCTTTCAACGGGTGTCTGTGTTCGTAGAGTATGCATACATGCACGCAATTGAACATTGAATGATGGTCTGATATCGTCTTGTCCTTCAATGTTCTCCTTTGAAATTGCCAAAGCATAAACCCTGCAGCCCTGGTCAGTCCTTGGGTATCCAATCTATTAGAATCCAACTTTGCTTCCCGTGATGCACGCGCGACGCCCCACCCGAGGGGTCGAGTCGAAGATGGGAAAGCATGAGCAAGCAAGCATGAGCGGGCGACCTTTCATCAGCTGCGCCCCCAAGTCTCACGGCAAGAGAAAGAGAAAAATAGAGACATGCCTGAGTGCCTGAGTGCCTTGCCATTGGACAATGCCTCCCTCCTTTTTACCTACCTACCTACCTCCCCCCAAGCTCGGGGAGAACGACAGCAGTGGCAAGTAAGTGGCAGGGCCAGGCAGGGCCAGGCAGGGCTCAGCTGATCAGACACACGACGGAAACAAGGGGAGCGGGCAGTAGAGCGGGGATCGAAGAAGACGAAGAAGAAAAAAAGGGGTAGCAATCGTAGCGCATCTCTACTGGATGAACCAATCAACTCCACCCTGTGAACACGAGCCTGCGAGTCTCGATTAGCCACCTCCCATCCCCATGGCATGGGCATGGCAGTGTGGAAGATTGGAAGATGAAATCTGTCTCTTCAACATTTCGTCAGTCAATGCTTCGTTTGTCGTGTCCACCAAAAGGTTGTCTGTCTGTCAGTCTTAACCAGTTTCCGAGGAAAGCATGCATATGTACACCTGATCAGATGACATGCTCGCCTCGTCAGGCGTAGGGAAGTTCAAATGTGCAATGTTCTTCTTGCATGGCCAATTCTACCTAAGGTTCCATTCAATTGCAATGCACGCACAGTACTCCGTACTTCCACAAAAGCTTCTATTCCCTCTCTCTGCGATCCTGCTCCTCAAGTATTTCTCAAGTATTTGAGAGGAAACGAACGAGCAAGAATCCTATGAACGGGACTATGTCGTCCATTGGAAACAATACATGCAGCGCAGATGGGGGTGGGCGGCGATTACATCCTCGTATTTCTATTTTGGAAGTAGACGGACAATACCGCAGCAAACCCGTTAGCTGACAACATTGAACGCGGAACATTGAACATTGAACATTGAATCTGTAGAGCGGGAAAGTCCCACATTTCGGGCCGGCTTAATCAACAAAGAGCACTTCCGGTCTTCTTGCTTAATCTTACCTAAGCGAGCTGAGCAAAGGCTATCCGAGTTTTTCTATGCTGCAATAGCACTCGTGATGAAGACAGTGACGGTAGGTACTCCGTATCCAGTCTATGGCTCGCTCGCTCGCTCACTCTGTCTCTTTCTCGACCCGTCCCCCCTCCCCCCTCCCCCCTCTCTTCCTCCGTTAATACTCGGGTCCGTAGACGGAATACGAAAATAAAGTTGCAACTGCAACCTAATGTCTTTTCCTTGTTCTGGCGGCAGATGCGAGATGACAAAATGCTGCAATGCCACCCACACCAGACAAGCATTCCCCGAATCGACGTGTCGTGTCACGTGGGGTTTGTGAACCACTAGTAATAGCCAAAGAAGTCAGAGAGGTACCTTAGGTATCTCTTCGCCTAACGTCAATCCAATCCACCTGCACCCATCCAGCCGCCGATACGTGATAGGCAGGATCCCTGTTACACATTACCTACCTACAGTCCCTACATACTATCTCGTTACCCCGAAGTGTGCACCGCACTAGAGCGTGCTGGCGTGGGCGGGCCATGGATGGCAGATGGATCATGGATGGGTGGGAGGAACCGCTGTGACAAGAAGATTGATTACCGATTACCTACTCACTAATAAATCTTCAACACTGGTACATGTAGTAAGGGCTGATCAGATTGATGCCAACAGGGATCTCCTTTTGGATGTGCTCGTACCACCCCCAAGGCGGCTATTTTATTGGATCGGTCCATACCACCACCCTTTAAGGAATCCAAGTTCCCTGCATTACGATCTGATAGGGCTACATCGTCCACGGCCGTTTACCCGCCAGCTGCCACCTATTTGTGCGTGTACCGGCTTGGGACCTAGCCTATAGGAATGCATCCATCGCTTATTGGCCCCTGTTGGGCGTTGCCTATTTAACTTGGAGGGAAGACTCCAAGGTGAAGATCACGGTGAGAGGTGTGAGGTGAGAGGGGAGTGTGACGGCTCAGCTTCTCGGTGAACAAACGTACCTAATGAATGGATAAGATGGATGGACTTCGACCTCCACCCCGCTCGCCCCCTTATTGTACCAGGAAGCCCACGTTACCTACTATGCCACCCCGGCGGCACCATCACCTACCTACTTTACCTACCTTAAAACCTTAGAGGAGGCTGCCGGCTATCCAAGCGCTATTGGATGGCAATAGCCTCAGGCCAGAGTAAGTTGACACTGATGCATGCATCCAATCAACTTTGACCTCGTTTCCCTTTCTGGGCACATGTGTAGTCTCAACTCTAAATTGAACGCCTGCGATAGGCTTGAGCACATTCATTTCCTTCATGTGACAGGTATAAGTCATCGCCATTGTCCGATGCAATAGGGCATTGGCAGGGGTTGTCTTGTCGTTTAGGGAGATTCGCGTTCTGGTTGGTTCGGATGCGAATTGACGATGCTCTCTCATTCATCGTGAAAATATAGTATAGCTCGTACCTGCCAATGCCTTCACCCCTTGGGATTTGTATTGACCATGTTGCTACCGAAGGTAATTTGCAATACGTCTTAAATCAAGCCAGGAGAGATGAATAGGGCCAGAGATCATCCCACCCGTCCCAGGGTTTTCTTGCCTCATTCCGTCAAAAAGTTCTCATCGGCCATTCATAAGCAAAATATAAATAGCAGAAATCCGACCCGGTCTGTCTCTCATAAAGTCTTGTCGTGAATCATTGCCGAGTCCATCAAAATAAGTAGTCTAAGATGTCGTAAAGGGGTCGGCGCCCGCTCGTATTTGCCGCCCAGAAAGGATTCCATGAGAGAAAAGAAAAACGATCAGCGAAGGGGGCGCCTCCCCAGAAAATATGGGATCGATCGATAAGATCCCAGAAAGCAAAGTCTGGAGAACCACCAGTAAAAGCCATGATATTCCTCCAAAGTTCCAACTCAGGGGCGTGGGGGGAGGGGCCCCCTCCGAAAGGGATAAATTAACTGCGCCTAGCGGAAACAGGTCCCCGGGTGTAAGCGGCACATCAACCAATGGCCTCACCAAGGAGCATTCTGGCGTAGATTAGGCTGGTCAAATGACAAAGGTTGCCTTCACAAGAGGTAATCCAGGTAAGAGGATTGGCCGGTCCTAGGCCCCTTGATCAAGGGGAAACGCTCCAAATATATCCTCGGCGGACGGCGGGAGCAAAATGAAATCCAATCCAAGAGGGTGTGTACGGAAACGTAAAGATGTCCTACTCCGCGGAGGACGTGTGTCATTATGAATGAAGGAAGGAAAAAAGTCAAGAGGAAATAGGAAGACAGTCGTTTCGTCATTCGTTCATGGTTGTTGTCGTTAAGTCGTTAGTCGTCGATTTATGCAATTTTTGGTCTTCCGCGCGCTTTCTTAAGTTGGTATGTCCTCAGTGGAATCTCTGCGGAATATGCCTTGAAGATCAGCTGTGAAGCTTCGCCACTTTTATAGTTTCAATGTTCCCGGTGATTCGTTTCTCTCTCTCTCTCTCTCTCGGTCTCTGGGTCTCGTTTGCTCTCTTCGCTCTTGCAACCCCCCTGTTTGCCCCCATCTTATGGCGCATACGGGACCAACGGGCTTTTTAGTCTCGCAGGGGAAGAATAAGAAAAATATCATTGGCTCCAAAGATCTCAGGTTACACAGGAATGATACCTCCTGGGCTCCATTGGGTAAGGTTGTGTACGCATGTGTAAGTATGTGCGTGGCCTGGGTCTTCAGTCGAAAGAGGCCGTCGAGCTGCTGCTCGAGTGATGGCCAGATCGTTGATGGTGGCGACTCTCCCTGTGCCCGGCAGATGCGCTCCCACGCGACTTCTTGTGACGCCTGCCAGTGTCATTGGCTGGGAGACCCTGGACGATTCCATTCCGGGCCAGCATGCCCCCATTGACAGAGAAGTTCCGGCACACCATGAAGGCTCTCATGGCAGCGTTCTCCTGGGCCAGGTTGTCAGACTCGTAGGCCAGGTCTGTCTGGTACTCGCGGCCATTGACAAGGACCAGGCAGGTATAGCCACTGGCATCCCGGTAGCATTCGTAGGAAGGGTCTTGCCAGCCTCTTCGCCGGCACAAGCCTGCAGGGGGAGTAACGTCAGCTCTTGCTTGGATTCTTGGAAGGTCCCGATTCGATGCAAATTGGCGATGCTATTACATATATCTGCAGCCTCGACGAGGCGAGACGACAGGAACAGCATGTCGCTGCATGACAGCCCAACGATCGCAACACCCTGATCGGTCACCTTCAACGGTGGATAGGCTGTCAGGAACGTGGGGCAGCCGATCGAGAGGCTCGCGCTCTTAGACGGCGGGATCTCTGATGGTCGCCTGCACGTCTTCGCGATGCAGGGGTTGGCACATGTAAGACGAACTGCCACCATTACAGCCCCACACTCGCATCGTCACCAAGCGATTTCCAGGAGGTGCAAAAATTGCAATTGGCGACGACCAAGTCACAGAAACGAAATAATAAGAAGACTTACTCTCTAGGTATTGCATGTAGAATCCGCCCATGTTGCTGTTTTTTTCCAATGGCTGAGGATGGCTTCCTCTCTTTTTTTTGTCCCTCTTCCTTTCTCTCTCTTTTTCCGGGGGGGAAAGGGCAAGGATGGTCACGAACAGCGGACAACACCAGGGGTGAAACTTCTTCCTTTGTTCGCACTTGGGAAAATCAAGAGCAAGCAGCACACGGGACGAAAGAACCGAAACGCCTTGGGGATATGCACTCGAGCCCAACCGTGGGGGAATGGTAAAGAACTTGTAGAGGAAAGCAGTCGACGGGCAGGTAGGGCTGCGGTGCTGAAAGATTCTGTGGCACAAGACTGAGAGGTGTGATGAGGTAGTGGTGAGGTTAGGCTACGTATTCGGGGCTGCGGTGCACAGAGACGATCCATCGACGGCGAGACATGTGTGCTTTATTGCAGAAATGTGTGTTGTTTAGTGCGGGGCAGGGATATCTAAAGAGACGGAATCAAAACAGACTGGACCGAATGTACGGCGAGTAGGGGAAATAGGACAAGTTCGACAGAGAGATGCATGTCGAGATGCGGCTCTCAAAGTGTGACCCATCCGTGATGTGTTGGCGCGTCTCGTCGCCAGTTGATAATACCGCAGAGACTAGGCAACTCCACCGCAACACATGGGGTAGGTATGCAGCCTGTAGACGATCTCCTGCCTGTCGATAAGTCTCGCAGTAGGTAGGTACATACATCTGTCCAAACTATGTATGTATGCATGTCTATTCCTCACCAAGACTCGTTCTTACCTACAGTACTCACTAGTTGGTATGCGTTTGTGGGTGTGTATGTATGTGTGTGTACATACTTCACCTATAGTACCGGGTCGTGTCTAGTCTTGCTGTATCCTCCTTAACCTCTCTCCTCGGCTCTGTCCCACAAGGAGGGAGGAAGGAAGGAGCCCTCTGCCAGGGAGGGGGCAAAGGTGAACAAGATACCAGTACAGTAGATGCAGAGACCGGGCATAGCGAAGTGGCAAAATGGAACCTGGTTAAAATGGTCTGCGGCCAATCTGCAGCGTTGACGGAGACTGATGAACAACGGAAAAGAAACAAAACTTTTTTTTTCTCTGTTGCATAGGGTCGGACAGTGTGTGGCCACTGACTGGGCCGGCCGACCACTCAAGTCACGGCCATATAATAAGTCGAGAGAAGGACGGACTAGGAAGGGATGTGCCTAGTTCTCACCCGGTAGACAAGAAGAGGCCGAACTGGTCGTGCTGAAGTCCTGCTGGAGAGATTGGACTACATCTCCCTTGGCGACTAATGCAGCAGTAGCCAAAACGAAGTGGTAACAATATCTGACGAAAAAGGGAGGGGGAAAACGGGGGGTGGCTCCCCTCTGCAAGAAGCGGCGCGAGGACGAGGAGCGACGACGACGACAACAGCCAGAAACCGAGAAGAAACCAAAAAGGTACAACAGTCGAGCTCCCCACGTAACGTGCATGCCACCCACCTGCCATGCTACCAGGATGCCTGTCTTGCCCATGTAATAAGCTTGTAGGTATCATGTAGGTCGACGTATAGACCCATGTACACGACCAGGACTTGCGATGCAAAGAACAAACCGAAGAGAGAGGGGCAGAGGGGAGGTTGGTTGGCAGCCGGCTCGATGAGGTATGAGGTATTGGCGGGGCTAGACGAACAGGTAGAAAGATCCATGGAGTCCATGGAAGCCAAACTACTGGTCAAGAGCACATGAGGGCCTTAGTGGGCCACAAGAGTCAGCGATTCGCACAAGGGCGACAAAGAGAAATAATGTGTAGTAGTTTGATCATGGGCATGATATGAAAATAGGTAAATGGAATGAGGGAAAGAGTCAATTGGGCGAATCAGGTGGCCTCCAGCCCCTCGGTTCTTTTCAGAAACAGAGGGGTGAAAATTAAAATAGACGAGCCGGCCGGCCAGCCAGCTAAGCTACCAAGTACTTTCACTGATTGATTGATCAGACTGGACATACCTAGGCTAGACTGACTGGGGGTTTCGGAGTATATAGAAGATTGACTGGCGCCGGCGCTTTTGTGGCCCATGGTATGATAGGTTGCAGGTGTAGGAGGAAATGTAAGTACGTATGTATGTATGTATGTATGTATGTACGTATGTGTGGTAGAGCCAGTTCATGCAACTCATATTCTAATATTTGATCCTATTAACCTGACATGTAACTATATGTTGTTCACCGACTTCGTTAATCCATCTGCTCGCTTCTGCCAGCGAGAACCAGCCGAGAACCAGCCAACCACAGGCCGCCCTTCTCCCTTTTCTTGCACCCTGCACCTTATTTCCGACTCTGACGGGCGAAGGAAAAGAAACATTACCTATACATTCAACCATCCACCCATCCATCCATCCATCCATCCATCAAATACCAGACATCCATACCTACAGATACAGTACTCCGTACAGGCAGAGTACCCTTATTAGTCCAACTCAGCTTGGCGACCTACTGTACTTACTTAACCCCCCGGCTCGGCCTGGTCTCTCTTTGGGCCTCTGCCCCTCGAGACCCTGCTACCCTGGCCAGAGGCGAGCGTGAATGGACGAGATCTGGCAAGGCAACTAGGTAGGCAGAGTCCAAACCGCTTAACACCTCATGCAATGATGAGTTGTCAGTGCCGCTTGATATTAAAATTATGAACCGTCCAATTGATACTTTTCTCTGCCAATTACTCCCGTCCATGAGTACTAGCCCAGCAGAACAACGCCATCATATCAACCGACTGGAGTACAGTGTGCCAGTACCTGCCGGTCTCGAACCTCCCGGGCGACCTGTCGCGCTGTTACTATGTCGGCGCAGAAAGGCCGATTCGATGCACATCTCACACAGGTATGGAGTAGGAACCCCGTACAGCAGGTCGTGGTGAAATGGGTCCATTCAGTTGGTGGCAGAAGTCGCAGAAGATGGCAGCCGAAACATGCGGCCCGGTGGCGCGACGGAGGGCAGGCAATGGCTCGGGCTACATACATACAGAAAGGGGCAACAGACGAAGACCGCAGATACTCGGGCGAGAGAAAGACAGAGACAGAGTTTCGTCGGTTCAGTTCACGATGTCTTACAGCAGCAACCAATCGCTTGGTAACCAGCTTGACTAGCAAGCACACAGACTTATTCTGGAAGGCACATGGGGGTGGGAGGAAGGACCCTATAGACTGGTCCCAATGCAAGTTACCGAAGACCAAAAAGAAAGAAAGAAAAATAAAATAAAAATATGCTATGCTATGCCATGCTATGCCATGCCATGCTGACAATAGATTGACGACTGGCTGCATCGCGCCGTCGGGTTGGTGGTGGAAACCCTGATGCTGGAAGGGTCGTCAGTTTGGTTGATGAGGGGTGGTAGCGGTGGTAGCGGTGGTAGCGGTGGTGTGTCAACCCACAACCCACAGCCCACTGGAATACATATTGACACAGGCAGCTCCAGGAAGAAAGTACGGTAGGAACTCGATGGATTCGGGCACATAAGCTTTCCGCAGCCAATCCACGCTCAAGTTACACACGACCAATGGCATCCTAGCTCTATACCGAGATGTGCTCCAAGATCTGTAGAGCTTATTAGTCCAGCACTTCGGGAAACCTTCTTTTTTGTGCGGGCGTCGTTATCACCCTCCTTTTCCTGCTCCGGCTCCGCCTCCATCTTGTCATCCCTCTTTGCACTCTGCACTTTGCAGCTCCATCCATGACCGAAGATCCTTTAATCAATCAATCAAAGTGATGTGCACTGCACCCCCTCTTAACCACCAAATGAAGAAAGAAAGAAGATAAAACATCATAACACTTACATGGCCTTTATGCCACCAAGCGGCCAAGCGGCCGAAGACCACCTCTTGTCCATGGCCATGAAGGGGGGGGGAGGGAGGTGGTCATTTGCCCTAGAGCGCAAACCCACTTACCTGGCTGGCTGGACTATCCATTTCCGCTACGATGCAAGTGTCGTGCATCAGCAGCCAGGATCATTCTAGTAGTACAGCGCCAGGCACTCTCCGCATACACCGTTTCACTGGTGATTGATCGATTAATTGATTGATATAATCACTACGTTTATATAGGTACCCTTCTGTTCTCATAGTCTTGTTGACCGTGTTCATGTCCAGGACAGGGACAAGATGGTGGGTGGCGAGAGCTGGCCGAGCCGAGCCCGTCCGTCTAAATCGTCATTGATGCTATTTCGGAGGCCATATACTCAAGCTGGGTTATGCGTCTACTACAACCTTCCTTAGGTAGGTCTACCTATCTACCTAGGTAGAAGTTAGCAGCACATTATGCAGCGGTACATGCCCCGCCCCCTCCTTTTTCATCCCATAACCTACATACTGTCGAGATGCATTGTATGTAGTGCCATGTAGCAAGGAATGCGTGTGTTACAAGGTAATCGGACTATAACCGGAGAGCAAGTCGGCTTCATCGGTAGTTACTTCTGGAGACACTGGGGCCCTGCCACGCTCATGGACTGTCCAGTCGGCCAAGACAAGGCCGTGGTCTTCACTCATCTACGTCTGGGGTCGGTATTTCCTCTCCTCGCATGAATGTATCGGTTGCCCGCTTTCCAAGGGCGACGTCTTCCTACGTAGCACTTCCTTCCGAAGGTACACAATACGTCTTGAATCTTACGGCTGAAGTGTGCTACAGTGGAAGCCATGAACATCTGACTCTTGGCCATCCGTCTGGATCTAAGAGCTGACTGCAGCCGCTTCAACAATGACACCAACAGTCCGTAATACTTGTCGAAAAGGGGGGCATGGTATGCTGTGGGAGATATTCAAGCGGGCAAAACAGAAAGACGATCCGGCTCTCACAGTCAGGTCCATATGATTTAAAGCCTCGAGAGTGAATTTGTCCAGACTCGTGTATGTGTGTGTTGCTACGGAGTCATGCCTGGCCATTCAGAGGTCCGACTCAGTCTTGAAAATACCTCGGGCATCGTCACATGGAAACTTCCAAGGCGTTTGTTCCTTCGATGCGAGGGAGGGTGCCTATGATGGCACTTATATTTCAGTATCGAAAGGCAATGGACGGGGACACAGCCTGCGATTGATGAAGCTCAGTCAGGTTGTTCCCAATTGCTTGGGACGAAGAGGAAGGCATGGTCGAAGGCAGTGTATATCTTTCTGCTGTCTTAAAGAGTCTCACCAAGTCCGAATTTGGACAGGCCCAAATGGGACCGTCTTCGTCGTGAATTCCAGATTGGCGAATGCATGGAAGTGGAAGTCCACAAAGTTCTGGCCCTGTCCCCCCATTACAGTCGGGCGAAACATCTATCACCCCCCTTCGTATTACCACGCGCAATTCACCTGCCGTTTGCAGCCTGCATGAATATAGCTGTATAGACAAGCCAAAGTGGCATGGTCGGAGGCTGAGCCGGCCCACGGCATAGACTAGATTGTACTGTCCATGAAGCCAATTTTCAATAACTGCTGTCTTAAGTGTGTCACTATGAGATGATCCTTCTCCATGCAGCACCAACTTGACGCCATGTCCTAATATCCGGCCTACCCGTCTGGGACACGGTCCGGGTCTTCCCGCTAGAAGAGGACCCTTTCCATTTTATAGCCAAGCCAAAACACATACGTACTCTCTCACGCGTAGAGTTTGGACGCGTTCACGAGAACGGCCCAGAGGTCTACTCGGGGGTTGCAGATATTGCTTGCGGCGTATTGGTTCGCCTCCGAGGAATGCGGCCTCTATGCGACCGCCAGGCGGGTCAGGACTCAGAACCCTGCCTTTGATAAGAAATATGTCATGACCTCCTCCCGCTTCTTTTGAGGAATAGCGTAGACAGGATCTGTGGGGTTAAGACGGTCCTGCTCATCAAATAGCTGAGGGTCTGAGTACGGTGATACCTTCCACGCCATGTTTGCCACATACTCATCCTCGGCCAGGACAGCGCTCACCACATGCTGTGCAGAAGTGAGACCGCTCAGTACATAACATGTATGATATGCGTCAGATCGACTATGGAGAAAGAAAAGATCAATTTAGCCCCTCCAACGGGTGAATGTCAACGCAAAGGTTGTTGGACTTACTGGCTGGGCTTGTCCCTCATCCCACCTCTGGACGAATGGTCTTGTCCGCAGGACATGATGTACCGAATTAGGCCCTCGCGGTCATAGAAACTGACAAATTCATGAGTGGGCTCGCTTTGGGGCCCAGAGTCATGGGCCGCCTGCGACGGCGCCCCCAGGCTGGCTTGGATTAGAGGCCAGCATGCACCCACCCAGTGGCTGTAACAACCATCGACAAGCTTGTTGGTACGACCAGAGAACCCGCCTTCTGGGGCATATTGGCGAGAGGAGAGCCAAGAGATAAGGCGTGGCACATTAAGTGTCCTGGTTACGTAGGGGTCAGTGAACATCGTCTACGTTGTCACGACCTCAATGGACAGAATCTTAGATGCTGCATACCTAGGAATGATCCGATGCGGAGCGTCCAGTATGGACAGACAGCCCAACGCGCAGAAGGCATATGCACCATGTGCCTCAGCATCCGGCTTTGCGGAGATGCCACCCTCGAATGTTTGGCCTGCATATGTTAGCCTGCGTCGGCGGCAAGGGTGTACCTGTTCGATTCCTGCTCACATCTTTGTACATAACTCGCTAGGCCGGTGTACAGATCAGCCAGTCCAGCGGCGCTCGCAGGAGAATCAGATGACAAATTCAGTGGAATGTTGAGCAGAGAGATGACAACGGCCGCGCAGTAAGCACCCCTAAGGAGAATATCATGAGATTCGGACGTGTTGGGTTTCCCAGGAACGCTGCTCACCTGACATCAACCTCGCCCCCTAAAGACATTTGGAAGCCTCCATTGGGCTGCTTCAACGACGACAGCCATTTCCACATGGCGCGTCTGTCGATGACCTCATATGCAGACTCCCCACCCACAATAACCAACGAGAGCACCATTGCATAAGTGGTTGCCAGATGGGAAGTCTGGCCAAACCCTCCACCGAAGCCACCAGTCTTGTTCTGCATGTGAGCTGCCGTGGCAATGAGGCTTTCTCTGAATTTGGAAACGTCGGCTCCCAATAAAGACAGGGCATTGAGTGCCCAGTACATGCACCACGGCCTGCTTGCATCGGCACCGACAAACGGTGCCGGAAGGTTTCCGAGGGTAGTCTCCAGGTACTTAATGTGTCTGTCGCGGTGAAGACGGGGTACGCCATTGGCGTTATACTCGAGGTTGCTATCCGCCGCCTTCAGCAAAGGTAGGCATTGGTCGATAGTCCGGTCCTGTGCCTTGGATGTAGCAGTAACCAAAGGATCGACTATCGGTGGCTCTGACGTGTAAAGGACGTCTATCGGAAGACGTGATCCGCGGGTCGAGTAGTCGGCCATTTGAGAGACGACCTCTTCGTCAACGGCGATATCAGCTGTACGGTTATCCATGGTAGCCATACGAGCTGAGCTCGAAGCCGTGGGTTTTCTCTTAAAGAGGACTTTCCGACGTGCACGGGCGAGACTGGTCGTCACTGGCATGGGACTAGTTGTGGCCAAGTGAAGCACGTGGTATACCGATCCTGAGGCCCGTCAGTCCCCCTGGTTGGGTTTGAGACTGATTGGTGGGGGAGGGGAGGGGGGAAGCAGAACCGCCACAGGGTATGATTAGGAGAGCGAGGGCTGCGCGGTGACAACCTCGAATCTGAGTACCGTAAATGTGATCTTGCGAGTTGACAAGACGAGGTAGATGCCACTAAGCCACTCACTTCTCATCGAAGGCTTTGTGATGAAGTATTCAACTTTTCGAAGTTGAGGCTCCAGATTGCCCCGGTAATAATTCGGCCTAGCACCGAGTTTACTGAGTAACGACTACACCACTCCAACTAATTGGGTACCAGAAATACTACCATTGTGCCTGTCCTTTTGCACATTTATTAACCGCCAATATACCTTCAGATCAGTATTTTCGTGATATTGACTTCATCCAGACCGCATTTCAAAATGCGGTTAACTTCTGGCCGCCTTGCATTGGGACTGGCTGACTACCTACTTTTTGACCAACTGCGGCAGACAGCGACAGCTCAAAAGGTGGAGGTGGATACAGGCCAGGCATTTCCACACCATGACAAGGTGTGACAACCAACCCAATTGCACTTGATTCTGAATATATCTATGGTATCTTCAAGGTTCAGGTCCATGTTCTTCTTGTGAAGCCATTGGTGATGCTCTTCAACCTGAAATATCCTCAAACCTGGTGGGTTGGGAAAGAATACGCAATGGGTGCACTCACTGGTCTCTTCTCCCTGCCATGGGTAATGCTGCTATACACTACGGCCGGCGATGAAGGCAACTTTGTCGTTGTTAGTGCAGACAGCCCAAAGTTGACTTGCTATCGATACATCAGACGTATCAGTTCTTCCATATCACTTGCGTTGATTAAAGAGAATTGGGGAAACTAAAGTGAGTGTACATATATCGACGTGCATCGACTTCACGAAGCGAAGACAGTACCTGAACGACGGCAACTAGCTTCACTTTGTCAAGTAGCAACAAGCGTGATTCATGATAGCAATAGGTCCAGGCGCCATCTCGATGTGCTTATATGCGTTGGTCGCGGTGGCTATCGAACCGCCGTTGCTCTTCACATATCGTTGCAAGGTGTCATCAGATGGCATCCTCATCGTACGGAAGCACTGTCAAGTGATATAGAACCGTTGTAAAATACCATATTTCCTATGGGGTGAGTGCCATCGTAGCAGGACTGTCAACTTGCTATGATGTCCTACTCTGCTCTACTTCCATGTACAACAAACAGACACGTATCCCGCAATACATGTGCCGTCGAATCCACGTACTGATAACGCCATGTTTGCAGATCATCACGAGAATATACTGACTCAAGATATATGAGGGTCAAGCGCGGCTTTGGCTTGATGCAGGTAGGTCACTCAGGCGCTTGCATCCTCCGCATCTCTGAGTTATTTGATTTGGCACGGGACACTGGCAACACGCTCCCACAATCAATTCGGTATCATAGAGGCGTCGCTGAGTGGTAACTCTGGTCGAGGGCGATGAACAGGCGTCCGCCTTAGTCAACGACCACATAGTTGATTTTGCGGTCATTCAGATTCCTAGGCTCTAAGCGGTGACTGAAAACGCGGCAGGCCATTTCTTTTCCAAGCTTGATAGACCTGCTCGTATTGAAATTTTAGGCAGGCTCATATCGAGGCATCAAAATCATCGTGAGCAATGTCGAGTGTCACTTGGTGGATACGGATTAGCAGGAAGACTACGCGTACTGCAGAGGCTGAACAGCTGATATGGATCATCATGTCGCGCGGGATGCGACGGTTCAGATTAGTCGACTCTCGAATCAAGGCCCAACTCACATTGCTAACCTGATCGTGCAATAAGACTTGTATGAGAGTGGTTCCAGGCGTAGATTCAGGCACCATCATTGATTGGTGTGCGAGCCTCACCGAGCCTCAGGTTGTGTTGCACACAGGCAGCCCTGGAGACATTTGAGTTGATAGCTGCGAGGAAGCCTCGTACTACCTTCACCTACGAATCTTAAAGACACCTGAATTAATTCGTGCTTGATGGCATCTCAGCTTACGGGTTTCGCGATATTCCTTATCAATCTCGCTCCGCAAATTACATGAAACGTAGACGTTGGTTTCCGATTGCTTTTCTCAGCTGATTACATGTAACCTTAGCAAGTCTTACATAGGCGGCGTCGATAGCCCAACGGGCATGCAGTTGACCGCTCAATGACATTGACTTTCTTTTTCCCTTAGTGAGGTTTCATCGACATGCGCCTGGTATTGGCAAAGCATTGATGGGACTGCCACCCGCAACGGCCCCATCCCCATCTCCTCGATCGTGCCTTGGTCGTGCTCCAGTCTGCCAGTGCCCCAATGTTCAGTTGCTAACCTTAGTACCTGCTTCCTGGCCTGGCATACCCAAAGTATCGTACTTAAGTAGGGTGATGAGAAGAGGAGGGGCCGGCAACTACTGAGCACCACGCGTATGGCCCAAGGCTACTCGCCCTGTTTCTTAGTCGGAGGTAGGGCAGCTGGCCTCCAGGCTTTCTCCAGCAGCTGCCGCCGTCTTCCTGCAGACACGGATTGGCCGACGGCATCGTTAAGACTCGATTCAACTATCATCCATGCTGCTTCTATCGACGTTGGAAAGTTCAATTTGGCTAGTGGATACCCCAAGCAGATCTCTCAAGGCACGCACGGGCAACAAGCCGCCTTCTGCCGTTCAAGTCTGGTGAGCTGCAGAAAGGCCCCAAGCGAGAGTCAGGATTTTCTTGTCTTAAGTTCAGTGGCGAGATCAGCATGAGAGACGTGCGCGGCGCTTGGTGACACTCTGTTTCCAACCAAAAAGCGGGAAAACCACAGACTCGTTCGTTCATCCATCAAACGGTTCCCGCAACTCAAAAATCACGGGCCAAAATGGTACGACCAGTTGAGAATCTGCGTTGCAATGAGCGATTACACAGATTGGAAGCCAGATCACAGAAAGGTTTCGGATGTCACCCAGTCAGTCAGCCAGTCAGCCAGTCAGTCAGTGTAGACTGACAGGCTGACTGGACGCACAAAGAACAGGCATACACCAACCAGCCTTGATCAGGCACGACAACAACAATCACAACATCAACAGCAGCAAACACGAACCGGTCGTCCAAAACCAAGGCAATGGCAGCGGCAGGAAAGGAGACGTATTCCTTGGTGTGGTGCCGGTCGACTTTGACCAATGGACCACTTGGCTACTACCCCACTTAGCCTCTAGTCATGAGGGTCGTCGCCGCAAGCGCACGGGAATAGCCAGCCCCAGCGCTACCTAGGTAGGCATTTCGGTGGTGCGCCCGAAAGGCAGGTGGGCTGTGTTGTAGTTGCACACTGTTACTGTCCTTGCCCAGAGGCGAAAGACAGCCAGATGCCAATGAAGCCCCTTTGACGGACTTCCACACGATCTCGTTATGGTGTAGCCGCTTCACCCTTCCTGTTGCGGCAAGCCAGATAGGCAAGCCATTCAAGCCAAGCGCGCTGCAAGTCATCGGCCAGCCAAGGAATAATACAGACCATTTGCCAATCAGGACTGGTGGCGCGAAGCCGGTCGTTTTTCCTTACTTACGGCTGCATATAGAGGCGAAGGTGGAGTTGAATTGCTACGTGTTGATCGGATACTACAAGTGAGGGCGCATAATACACCATACTCTTTACGACGTCAATTAGTAGCCTGATACAGCGAGTCAGACAGGCCACCGACCATGGTGGCACCGTGATGTTTTGATTGTCAGTGACCAAGAACTATGTCTCTCAAGTGTTGAGTCTCCAGGTAGCAGGTAACACGAGAGAACATCGGGCTCCCAACCACCCCGCCCCTGGCGTTTGAAATGATCCAGCAAACGACGGCAGGGCTGCGACAGCCAAGCTGACAACTGAGTCTCCCGCACACATGGAAATGAAATGACGGCTTACACTGAATATGAATACTCAAGGCGTGTCATCATCGCTTGAAACTAGGTGGTGCAGAATTATGGACATACCACACCCTGGGGCCTGAGGCGACATTTTCGCCCATCTTCTGGTCTTCTGGTCTTCTGGCTATTGACAGGTCAGGCCATGGTTGCATTTCTATTTCTACAAGCGACGCAGGGGCGTTCTCGGGAGATCTCTACGGAGAAGCCAATAAGGTAGTTGCAAGATCCTTGTCCCCCAGCAAGAGAAGTACATATTAGCCCTCACGTTGCGGTGAGCATAGTAAGGAGTGTGCATAGGCCACTAAAGAGGTGCTTTGTCTGGAACGGTTCAAAATGTCGCGCCATAGTAAGTCGCCGGGCCTGCGCCGTTTGCGCGATAGTCCGAGGAAGGTACTTGCAGTATGCGAGCTTGCGTGGAAGGAAAAACCGCCGGTCAGAAAGCCGAACTCCACCATGGCTTGCCTGGCTACCTGGGGCTCTATCGTCGTAGTGGTATCGATAGTCTTTATCAGCCTGTACTTGGATTCGTGGCCGGCTATCCATCAACCCATCTCTCTTCAGGTCTGGATATCGTGATGGTGGGGCTTTCTGCATCTTCTCGCGTCGTATGTATCCAGTATCCAGTATCCAGTACCCAGGGGGCGGTGGCGCCGGGAGCCGTCTAGCTGTATGTAGAGGGGAGGATACAGTTCAAGTTCTCCCGACGCGTCAGGGCAACGGATCTCAAAGCGACTTAGCTAAGTGGGACTGAACTCATTCTGGAATGAGAAGGAAAACACGATCGGGATGATCCAGATCCTCAGGCTCTTCAGGGTCTCATGTAGAAACCGGGCTGTGCTGGGGATTGGATTGGTACGAAACATGAGCTTTGGAGGGGCGAAGGAAGCTCTATACCCGATGACACTCATTGCACATATTGTAGCCATTGGCCAAGCAAGCAAGCGTGATGAATATACCATCGGTGGACGGGTTGCAACGGCCTTTCGTCGGAGACTGCAACGACAGCCTGACATTTCAATGCTCGCAGAGCCGGGCGGTTAAGAGATGTTGGGAACGATGCCCTCACTCTCGGGATTGCGTACCTTGAGGTTTTATATCTGCAAACGGCGTATAGAAGACCAGACTCAGGCATGTTTTCGGTTTTTCGGGCAAGACGACTCACCTTTAACACGAAATAGCGGGTATAGTTGCTACAAATATAACGGCAAAACTGGACACCCTTGTCTGTCGATCTCCCTCAATTGAGTCTCAGAACGGGCCACGAGACTGCAGAGAAAAGAGGGACGGACCAAGAGACTCACGGCGCCGACTGGACGCTGGACACCGCACTGGACACCACCACCCACTACGCTAGTGATGTTACGCCCACCAAGGGAACTATGGGAGGGAGAGACCGACTTGCGACCTTTGCGACCTTGCGACCTACAAGCTGGGCCGGCAGACAGACCAGACATGCAAACTGCAAAGCACACCACTGCAGGTGCAGCCATTTGCACCGTATCGCGTCGACTGTACAGTCCCCCGTTCCCAGTCCCAGTCCACTGGCGACTCCCGCGACGACCGATCTTGCACCGTGGACCAATGGAGGCGTCGGCGCTCTCGATAGTAGCGTCCTTCAGGTCCCCCTTCTTGCAGCTTCCCCGCTATTGCTACTGTGGCTCCTCTGTGGAAGGGCATTAGTAGTAGCCGTAGCAGAAGCAGAAGCAGAAGCATTGGCAGATTGGTGCATTAGGAGCCCACTGCGACTTGGGTCGAAGCACAATGCCGATAGGCTGGTCACGATGCCGGCCTTGATTGGCCGAAGAGGTCATGTACCCTTGACTGAGGTGGTGTCCGGGGCTCCACCACCGCGACACTCATTGGTCGGCCAGCTGCATCTCCCAGCCCCAGACCGGAACAGCCAACGTTCGTCTACACCGCTCTTCTCCTCGCACAATCTCACCCACTTCTGTCGGCCATGTCCCCTCGATATTCTCGATCGGGCGCTCGACTTACACCAAATCTCACCCTCTCCAGCTTCTCTTCTCACTTCCATCCCCCATAACGCCGGCCCTCGACACCCCAGGGCATCGCACCGTCATCTCTCGAAAGAGCGGTGACGATCCTTCAACACATACAATACTAGCGGCCATCCTCGTCCCTTCCAAGGCACTCTTCTCCTCCTTTTCCTGACTTTTCGACAACCATGAGCTTTGAATTCAATACCAGCGGGGGAGATGGGCTGTTAGACTTGACCTCTTTCGACCACCAGCGGGACCGATATCCTTACACCACGACGGCCGCCAACCAGAATCCCGCCCTTCAGTCAATGGCCTCAAACCGCACACCCGGCGCCTGGCCACACAGCATGTCCATGGATATGGCAACCGCCGCAGCCGTCGCTGCGGCCTCGAACCCGACAGCTGTATCTTCGCCGGACGATTCCCAGAACCAGCAGTCGCACTCTCCGTCGCCGAGCCAACACAGCGCGAGCCCTTTGCAACACTCGCCGACCTTCCAGGGCGCCGCGCATCTGCACTCGCCTCCGCTGCTCACGGATTGGACTCTTCTTCAGCACCAGCAGCAACACCAGCCTTCCCAGGACCTAGCCCAGTTTATCCAGAACAACACCCTGATCCCGTTCAACCCCTTCCAGGCAGGATTCCAGACCAATGCTCTCGGTTATCTCCCGGCCACCACGCAGTCCGTCATGGACGCGGGCTTGCGCACATTCAACGGCATGTCTCCGATAGAAGGCCCTCAGACGATGCAGCAACAGTGGGAGGGCATGGGCATGGCGAACTGGCAGGATTTCGGTGCGCCATTGCCGCAGTATCCCACCGACGGGCTTCCCCGCTACGGAAACATGGGTAGCCAATCTCCCACGGGAACCTATTTGGAGGTTCTGTCGCTGCCAAGCACCGGAAGTGACCAGGGCTGGACAACAGTCGATATGTACCATACGTCCAACTTTGAATCATATCCTGCCCAAGCTCCCGGACAAAACGCGGCCATCTTCAACCCTAGCCAGACTCTCCACATCCGAACACCGTCAGACGCAGCGCATTCCGATTCTTTGAACTTCAGCAGCGGCAGCTGGGAAGAGGTCCCGTTCAACTACTCGCCATTTTCCCCGAGCTCTTCCTCAGATTCTTACTCGGACCCTGCAGCCGGCCACCGTGAATGCTTCCATGGTGATCATCATCACTCACATGACACGGTCAGCCCGTCAGCGGCTGTCTCCCCTCTGCAAATCAAGGCCGCCTCAACGACCAGAAGCAGCCCTGCCAGTGGATCTGGAGTTGCCTCTTCACCCACCAACCCGACCATCCGTAGGAACTCGGGACCGAGAAAGAGCCCCATCGCCAAGCCCACGAAGTCGGTCACTCGGCGGATTTCCAACGGCAAGAAGGATGGTGCCGTTGAGAAAAAGGTCGGACGGAGAAAGGGTCCTCTTCTGCCTGAACAGCGTAAGCAAGCAAGCGAGATACGGAAGCTTCGTGCCTGTCTGCGATGCAAGTTCCTCAAGAAGACTTGCGATACCGGCGAGCCTTGTGGAGGTTGCCAGCCTTCCCACGCTCGTCTGTGGCAGGTTCCCTGCACCAGAATCGACATCAAGGACATCGGTTACTTCATGAAGGACTGGAAGGCCGACTACGAGCGTCATCTCAGCCGAGGCGTCTCCGTTTTCAATGTCAAGGGTTTCGCTCAAAAGGAGACCTTGATGTGGATCACCCACGGCTACGGTTTCTGCCTACCCGTCATGGTCCGTGAGGTGTTTGTCGCCGATGACAATTGCTTCCAGGTCGACTGGGTCGAGTCGTACCAGCAGGACCAGGAGCCCATCGAGTTCGACATCAAGACGGAAAGACTTGATGTTGGCGAGAAGGGCATCAGCACTGACGCCTTGGCCGAGTACCTGGACAAGCACATCGACAGTGCTTTCGAGTCATTCGTCGATGACCATTTCGAGGGCACCCCGTTCATTACTGAGATTTTCAAGACTGCTCACCGCTATTACCAGAAGGAGAAGCTGCCCGTTATCCGCAAGGCACTCAAACTGGTTTTGGCCTACAATCTCACGCAACACATCACGCTGGTGGAGCAGCAAGGATCTGACGCGGCCTTAGATGGCCAGATCGACGACGAGGACTCAAAATACTACGGGAAGTACGTCGCTCCCGTCATGGTCAATTTCCAGATCAAGTGCGCCATGGCAGACATGTGGCGTGAATTGCAGAAGGACATCCTGGAGGAGCTTTCTGCTCTCTACTCGAGTGTGTACAGCGGTGACCGGCTCAAGAACTGGCCTACTATCTTTATGCTTGCGTCGATTCTCCTCGCCGTTTGGGAAGAGATGCAATTCGATTGCCATTACCGCGTACCCGACCCTGTTGCAGTGGAGAAGTTCTGCAATGACATGGAAACCACACCCGTCGGTGTCATCACCGGCCTTTTCCACGCCATCTCGCAGAAGCTGCCTGCGCTTGCCGACTGGGATACTGAGCGCCACGGTCAGATCCTCGGCAACAAGGCCCCTGTCTGTGAAGCTTTGACCGAAGTGCGACAACATGTTCTCAAGCATGGTAAGCAACACTTTCCCCTTTCCCAGCCACACAATATCCACAACAATACTGACAACTCTACAGAGGCATACCTGCGAACTCGCAACCAGTCCAAGTTTGACAGATACGATTTCGATTCATTATCGAACAAGTTCTTGTCCAAGCTGGTCATCAAGTCCAACTGAGACTTGCACGAGTATGACGTTACATGATACTACGCGTTTTGCATCATTCTTGAGACCTGTCGCTTTGAACCCTTGAAGACGACAGCGGTTCTCTTCTATTTTGTCGAACTTTGGTTTTTTTCATTTGTTACAAAATTTGCTCGATTCATCCAGCGACGGCGTTCATCCAAGGATCTGATCTTTACATCATGATCTGCTACTACAACAACTACTACTTTCCACCTGATCGATCTATTTCTTCTACATTCCCTCACTTCACGGCTGGTCACCGCCAAAGCTCGAATACTTCACGTTATGACAGATGTCTCTGCGACGATGACAGGAATTTATGACCTCAGATTTTTTTACGATTACTTCAACGAAATGTATGACTTTGGAACACACACTTTCTACTTTATTACTTTGGTGGCCGCGCAAGCACCAAAAGCGATCTTGTGGGATTGGATTATTTTCAGCTCAATGTGATTTATGAGATGTTTGCGTTACGTCTTATGTGTTGAAAATGAGCATGTTTTTTATTAAAGGAGTGGTCCATCATGAACACGGGGACGCACAGAGAGCATAGACTACATATGCATGATTCTTTTGCATGGCGTTATGAAAGTCTCCCAGCTCAACGACGATGGTCCAACGGCTGGCGTGATAGCAACAAATCATCTTCGCTCAAAGAAAGGAGGAGGAGGGCTATAATGCACCGGGAGGAAATTGGAACCCTAGCAGTCAGTCAGTACATCATTGTCCCAGTGGGACGTGTACTTTTCTTTGGCTGCTCTGCTTTTCATTGGGCTGCTTGATTTTTGATTGCCATGGTGTAGAACGAGAGGCGCCAAAAGCTAGACGAATGAATAGTATTACGAAGAAAATCTGTTCCGTCCGTCATCTTCCCACCATCTTTCCTCATCCGTCTGCTGACACGTTCCACTTGTGTGATATTGATGTGAAATGTATAAGCTTGGGGCACCACATTGCGTAGCAGCACTGAAGATTATACGCCTTATCTTGCTTATGTCTTATGTTCGTTCATCAGATTGTGATGAGACATACATGCATGTACAACACTCCAGTATCATACGACTTAGTACAGTCCACAGCGGCAACGTTAGTCCGTATCCTACATACTGAATTATTATGGTAAAGGTGTTGCTTATTAGCTTATTATTCTGATTCTAGGTCAATATTGGCGCTGGAGGTCACATTGGAATTATCCCAATTTTGTCTAGTGATTATTATTAACCTACCACTATATCCAGCTATATAATGCTAGAGTGTCATATAAGTATATCGTTGCTAGTCAATGTACAAGCGAGGTGTGTAAGCAACATCCCCCTCTTCTCCCCTTATCCGCCTGGCCTGATATTACTACCCATATGCAAGTAAGCCACCAATTTAAGGCCACTGGCGGCTAGTCCCTAGTTTCGAGGTTGCTGCTGACAGGTTCATAGGTTGCTCTGTTAGGAGATGCGTCGGACCCGACTTGGTCGAATTGCGCAATTTACACTGCATAGCATACGTATGGCAAGGAGGGACAACCATCGCCTTGGGTTGGACACAGTTCTTGTCATTATGCGTGGATACTGTGTTTGTACTACCCATACATAACCCCATGGTCCAAGATGCTTTTGTCATGTGTGCAGTTGCCAGTTGCCAGTTGCCGATGGCCGGATGTACATCTTGGTAACACTGTCTTCGATGGATAGGTTGGGTTATTGGTTTGGGAGGAAGGCAAGGGATCGTACTACCGGATCTTCGAGTGCCATTGAACTCCATACATGTATAGGGGTCTGAACATATATCAAGAGAATATCATGTTTTGGTGGCAGGGGGTGGAAGGAAATGGGCGATCCTTTCCCGACTCTTTGGCAGAGCTTACCTCCTGTATACCTAATGAAATACATGATATATAAGAGGTAATTTATGCAAATCTGTTCTCCACCCAGCATCTGCATCTGCTTTTGCTTTTTATTTTGAAGCAGCTCATACCTTATGCTCTAATCGTGAGGGACGCGGGAGCTCCCAAGGATCGGCTAGTCTTGGTCTTGGTCTTGGTCTTTCATACAACCTGTGTTACGTAAAGCGAAATGCAAGGCACAAATCATGCTGAAAAGTCTCGGACAAAGCCAGGTATGGACAAGTTCAAAATACGATAGTTATTGCCTATCGGTATGTTTGGCGACGACCAAGCTGCTCCGGCTGGCAAAGCCGCAGGGACCCAAGCCGTGTCGATATGACGTCGACTTTCAGGGTCCTCGTTGACATATACCGATGGATAAGCTACAACCCCACACGGGGAGACATACAGCCCTATGAAAGCGGGATGGGGAGGAAACAGAACGGTTGAGACAAGCTGAAATGTATGCATGTGCAAGTAAGCAACTGCTTCGGCTATGTATGAGCGTTATGTGAGGACGGGGCTCGTATACACGGGACGCTACCAGATTGACCAGAAACCGATGCTTCCAGTTTCGAGGAAGAGAAACGCAACAGTCGCGACTTCCGTTTCGCCACCCAGATCCGGGCTGACAAAACAGAACAGGGTATTGGCGTCGAGGAAAATCCGGGGTGGCTAGTTGGATCGGATTTTACGACTACCAACCAGGCTGCCAGGCTACCTCCAATCTATCATCGACAGTGTCATTGAGCCAAACACAGTCAGGTTTCAAAACTTATGTATATCAGGTCGAGAGAAGGATTCAGGTAAGGATGCCTGAAAACTCAAGACACCAATCTCAACTGATTAGGCCAGCTGAAATGCCACAAAGAGGTCCAGCCAGTACAGGCCCTGATCCCGCTCTGACAATGCATGCGGCTCGAGGCGGGCGGCAGGTTTCGCAATAAGAATGAAACACCTTGAGGGCAGCAGCATTGAAGTTAGGTTAGACACTTCCAATGATGGATAAAGAAGAACATTGAACGCCGTCTGTCCCCTTATCTTCCCCACCAAGGCTTGCCTTGACCGCATGACGTGCCATTGCTTTGCCCCACCCCATAGTGCCACTTCGCAACAGCTATTGACTCTGGGCTCTTGACTCTTGACTCCTGACTGGACCCGAACCATCCAGGCCTCATCCTCATCGGCTGATGACTGATAAGGGACGACCTTGACCTTGACCTAGACCTTAAACATTTCTAGGTTAGGTAGGTAGGTACCATCCCTCCATTCAACTCAAAGACCAACCTCCCTCCTACATGTACCAAACAGAACCAACTTGATCTGTTCACACACCAGCATCTACCAGCAACCGCAACAGCAACCAGCACTTGCGTTTGCACAACTATACAACACATATTTGCATCAAGAAAAACAAGACCGAAGAATAAGGTGAGTAATCATTCATGTCATTCGTTTCTACGCCTGCATCTACAGGTACTCGCCCCTTCCAGTGGTTTCGCGCAGGGTGGCTGCACCCTCCCCTCCCCTTCCCTGCCCGTCGCTTGTTGCCTGGACCAAGTTCGGCCATCGGCCTTAATCTGCCCACCCATGGGCCGTAGCTCTGATGAATCATCCGCGGCACTTGCTCTTGGAGCGCTCTACGTATGGACTTGCTCTGCTACGTGCTACATGCTACGTGCTACGTAATTGGTCCTGCCCCCCGCTGCCACCTCCAGTCCGTTCTGCCACCTTCTAGGCTGAGTTGGGTGCACCCTGCGCCTCCTCTCGAAACACCCGTGCTGCGTGCCTACCTGCCTACCTGCCTACCTGCCTCAGACCATTGGCCACCGCTCATCCGCTCATCCTTCACCTATTTATTACTCCAACCCATCCATCCTACTTTTGACCATCTTCCCCCATTCTCATCTTCTCAACAAACCATCAAACCTTCGCGGAAGTGCCACCCACTAATCCTCATATCCAAACGCCAGTCATCTTATCTTCCATCACTCCATTCATCAACTCCCATCAATCGTCTTCACGATGCAGATCTTCGTCAAGACCCTCACCGGCAAGACCATCACCCTCGAGGTCGAGTCCAGCGATACCATCGACAATGTCAAGTCCAAGATCCAGGACAAGGAAGGCATCCCTCCGGATCAGCAGCGATTGATTTTCGCCGGCAAGCAGCTCGAAGATGGCCGCACCCTCTCCGATTACAACATTCAGAAGGAGTCCACCCTCCACCTAGTCCTCCGCCTGCGTGGTGGTATGCAGATCTTCGTCAAGACCCTCACTGGCAAGACCATCACTCTCGAGGTCGAGTCTAGCGATACCATTGACAATGTCAAGTCCAAGATTCAGGACAAGGAGGGCATCCCCCCTGACCAGCAACGTCTGATCTTCGCCGGCAAGCAACTCGAGGATGGCCGCACTCTCTCCGATTACAACATTCAGAAGGAATCCACCCTTCACCTCGTCCTCCGCCTGCGTGGTGGTATGCAGATCTTCGTGAAGACGTTGACCGGCAAGACCATCACTCTGGAGGTAGAGAGCTCTGACACGATCGACAACGTGAAGAGCAAGATTCAAGACAAGGAGGGTATCCCCCCGGATCAACAACGCCTTATCTTCGCTGGCAAACAGCTTGAGGATGGTCGCACTCTGAGCGACTACAACATTCAGAAGGAGTCGACTCTTCATCTGGTGCTTCGTCTCCGTGGTGGTATGCAGATCTTCGTCAAGACCCTGACAGGCAAGACAATCACTTTGGAGGTTGAATCGTCGGATACTATCGACAATGTGAAGAGCAAGATCCAGGACAAGGAGGGTATTCCTCCGGATCAGCAGCGTCTCATTTTCGCTGGTAAGCAGCTCGAGGATGGCCGTACTCTGAGCGACTACAACATTCAGAAGGAGTCAACTCTTCACCTGGTGCTCCGTCTTCGCGGAGGTCAGTGATTTGGCTACGACGGAATAATACCCTTGATGACTCTGAAGGCGTTCTGATTTGGGGCCCGAAATGGGCATTGCATTGCGTTCATAGGATTCTCCGGAATCATACACTTTACTTAGTACAGTAGCATCAACAACGATGCCCTGATGAATAAACGTTTCATCTAAACAATCTCCCCAATGCGGGCTTCCGATGTGATATAACATGCTGGGTACTTTTATCATCCTCCACTGGCGTATATACCACTTGACTAGGTCGGACTTGAATGTTACGTAAATGGTGATGCGTTTGGTATTGTAGGGGTTGTTCGAAACTGCGGCTACTTATTCTACTTCCTTTGCCCGATGGTCTGGCTGGCCTATGTTAACTCTACTGGCTTGGCTACGTAAGTCACTATGGCACCAGTCGTGAGATCTCCAAGCAGCGCCATCAAAAATAACACCGAATCAATAAGAGAATTGAACCGAGTGGATTGGATTGTGTGACTTTGCGAAAAATTAATGGGGTGATTGCTGAAGACTGAAGTGCTTCTTACACTACCTTAAAGTGTGACGTCGCGATGTTAGAGGGCGTTTCCCCCACTTCGTTTCCGCTCTCGTTACCTACCAAATCTTTGCTGCGCAGGCTACATAGTAATTGAATCTTTCCTTCGCTACAACCATAGCCACGTTCGACCTAAGGCTAAAAGTATGAGGCACCTGCTTACATTCAACTGCTTGTGGATAGCCGAGATTCTGCTGCCTCCATGAGAAGGGCCCTTGCATTCGCCACGTGGTGATGATTGTCTTCTCCTGTCCTGGACGCAAGGCGGGACCTTGATTTCATTTCAAGAACGGCAATAACCAACAACAGTGTTACGATCAAGACATGCCGTCCTACTATTACCACCTACGATTCGAGCTGTATTCTACATCAACACCGCAATCTGAATCCAGCGCTGAGGGTAAATCCAGCGTTCCCATCTGGCTGCCGCCTAAACATTGCGACATCTTCGGCGAGATTCCGACTCATACCCAAGAAACCACCCCTCGCAGCCGCAACAACAAGCACCCGCCCCCAGAATACCGAGTCCAGCCCTCTGTGAGCCACGGCCACGGATCGAAGCCGGATCATAGTCTTATAGATTGTGGAACACCGCGGCCGGCCGCCAATGAAACGGAGCCGACTCGTCTTATCCTAAACGATAGACAGTATCGACAGCTTCACCAGCGAACCGCCAGCTTCCCTCCCCCTCCGTCTTATGCTGCCATCAAACCTCAAACGGCCACGAGAGACTGGCGCTTCAATCGACTCAATATACACAGTCTAGAAATGGCTACTCCGATAGAGAGCTCGAGCAACGCCATGGCGGCAGCCCAGTCCAGCTCAACATCATCCGCGGCGGCGTCAGCAGTAGGACTCTCGATGGGAAGTGCGGGGAAAGCTACAAAGGCAAGATTCTTGCCCTTGAAGACCAAGAACACCAATATCGGCTGGGGCATCGTCCATCTGTATCGAGAGGTCGAGGAGGCGCCCGAATTGGCGGCGCTTGCGGATGCTGAAGAGGTGGAAGACCCAGAACGGTTCGAGGGGGTGGATTGCACGACGCTATGCATACCAGCAGTTCCCAGCTACTTGTCGCCAAGTGACTTTCTAGGTTTCGTCGGGGACAAATGGAGGGATCAGGTTAGCCATTACAGAATGGTCATGACGGGCCGCTTGAATCGCTATCTGGTCCTGCTGAAGTTCCGCGATAGCAAACGCGCCTATATGTTCAAGAAGGAATTTGATGGCAAGGTGTTCAACGATATCGAGCCCGAGACCTGCACCATCGCATTTATCCGGTCCATCACATTCGAGACGCCGATGCGGTCTAACGAGAGCTTCCCTGATCTAAGCCAAGATCCTTTTACGCCGTCCATCTCAAGCGCAGCGACCGGGTCTCTCAAGCCATTCCCTCCTCCGACACCGAGCCTAGTTGAGCTGCCGACTTGTCCCGTCTGCCTTGAGCGGATGGACGACACGACTGGCCTATTGACGATACCTTGTCAGCACGTGTTTCATTGCTCTTGCTTGCAGAAATGGAGAGGGTCAGGGTGCCCGGTTTGCCGGCACACCAACCCGTCGTTGGCTACCTCTGACGGCACTGACGATGGTTCCTCATCTTCTACGGTGGCACACAATGACTTGGGAAACCTGTACGCACAGCCATTCGGCTCTCATATTTCTAACCTATGCGCCGTATGCGACTCTCCCGACGACCTATGGATCTGTCTCGTCTGCGGTAATGTAGGCTGTGGAAGATACAAAGGTGGCCATGCGAAGGAGCACTGGAAGGATACCGCGCACACTTTTGCCCTAGAGCTCGACACTCAACATGTTTGGGATTACGCAGGGGATATCTGGGTGCACCGACTCATCAGAGAGAAGGGGGAAGGCAAAGTTGTCGAGTTGCCAGGTCACCATGACCAACCCCGAGAGCAACAAGACGTGGTACCTCGTTCTAAGCTTGACAACATTGGGATAGAATATACGCATCTGTTAACGAGCCAGCTCGAGAGCCAGCGTGTCTACTTTGAGGAAATGCTCTCGAAAGCGGCTGACAAGGCTGCTAAAGCCTCGGCAGATGCTGAGGCAGCGACAGCGCAAGCAACCGAAGCACTCAAGGAACTACGATCACTGAAAGCGGAACACCATGTCTTCATATCAGACACAGTGCCCAATTTGGAGAAGGATATCGCTCGCGAACGTGTACGTGCTACGAAATCTACAGACCTGGCTCGCAACTTGAGTAAAAACCTGCAAGAGGAGAAGCTGGTCAATGAGGGGCTTATGAAGCGTCTCGAGCACGTCAATAAGGAGATTGAAAATTTGGGGGACCAGGTCAAAAGTCTCCAGGTGGAGAATGCGGACCTGAAGGACCAAAATCATGATCTGAGCATGTTTATTAGCGGGCAGGAGAAGCTCAAGGAGATGGAGGCCGAAGGTGCCATCGAACAAGAGGAGCTGGAGGCCGGCAGCGCCAGTGTGCCCGAGAGCAAACGGAAGAAAGGCAAAGGCAGAGCCAAGGGTTGATCGGGACGGTGTTTGGCGCAAAGCGCACTGCGAGCATTCTTGCATTACACAACCCGCGATATCGGCTCTGGTGAGGCCTTTTGAGGCAGGCGCCTTGTAGGATTCGCCACAACTACGCGACTATATTTTCCTCTGGACTCGAGCGAAATCTTTGGAGCATAATCCCCTTGGCAAATATTGAGCTCGAAAATAGCAAAAATAGCCAACGAGAGGAGATGTATACTGGCTGACTTTGAGTTATCATCGGCTTAGCCGTCCGTCCAACCTTTATTTATTAGCAGCAGGCAGTTCCTGGCCTAAATCAAGTCTAATGAGCCATTATAAACGTTTGATGGTGTTTATTTTCAGCCTATGAAGTCACGGCGGCGCCATGTTGCTCGCATCTCCAAAAATGAGCGGTTTTGTTGGGGATGCAAATACCTGGCGCTGCATATGTCGCCTAGAGGTACTGGCCTATCATATTGGACATGGCAAGCACCTTCTACGAGCTAGCGGTTGGATCATTCATGTTGTCTCGCGTTGCTGCAATGTACATCTGATGCTTGGGAACTATCTCGTAACTTTGCTTATTTTAGGGGTGCTTCAGAGGAACGAGGGGTAAGTTAAGGAGGGCATAATGGGCGCCACCGCGCCCCGCCCCAGCTCTCAACCCCACCAGAGCGGAAAGAAGGAAAGGTAAGATAAGTGGAAAGGAAGAAAAAAAAAGAAGTATTATGTAGAACATCAATCAAATTGGCAAGCATTCGTAAAGACGCCAGCAGGAAACCTTATCAACAAGTACCTAGCTATTGAGGTTGGGCTTTGATGATACCCTAAGGGTAAGAGAGAGAGAGAGAAAGAAAGAAAGAAAAGAAAAAGACCCGATTCCACCTCTTTTGCCGTACTCACACACAAAGAGAGAGAGAGAGAGAGAAAGAATGAAATGAAAAGGATGGGCCAATCGCATGGGGGCAGCGAATAAAACAACAATGCTTCCTTCCAATCTAAGGTGACATGGGATTTTATGTACCTCCTTCCATCGACCTTGTTAACGCCCAGTTCAAGCTAAGGAACCGAGCAACAAGATCTGCATGCCATAATGATGCCCATGACGATGCACAGTTAGTTGTTAGGTAAAACATCTAACCCAACCATCTTCTTGCAGAAGACCATATTCAACAACATCTGCCAATCTGCCCTCTTTCGCCTTTCCGAATTGTTGGCTATCTGGTCGACCTGGCCTTATCACCATTGCTTTGATTTGGGCGCCCCGGTCTTCCGGTTATGCGCATCTGCAGGTGATTTGCACACCACGCCTATATCGTGCTATGCTTGCATGTGCGACAGTGCGATATTTGCCAGACCCAAGGCAGCACGATAACTTACTTATATACCTCAGCCCTCGCTGCTTTGCCTCATACCAACTCGACCCGAGACCTCTTTGCCAACGCCATTCAGACACCTTCCCATTATTAGACGAGCGCACTCGTTTCTTGGGACACTAGCCTGCACAGCGGCTCAGTCTGGTTGCGAGACCATAGCTCTCTGTGTGCTTGCTACATCCCGACAGGCTTCTCGCCCAACCGGTGCTCGCTCGCCCTGGACGTTTGGCGACACAATCTTCGGGTTCTACCTCACCACAAACCCATTATCCGACCCAGTAAATCCCGCCCGCGCCCACGCCTACGCCTACGCCTACGCCTACGAGACTGCCGATAAACGACGCCATGTCCGACAATACTTCCAAGGAGCAGCAAGCTCCTGCGAAGCCAGCGGATGGCGACACCAACCCTGGCAAGGAACTATATCCCATGAGCAATTGGAAATACGATGCTTTTCTCTGGGGAATTTCAATCGTTATTGACTTGTTTTTCCGCGAGGTACATCACAGAGGCTCGTGGTACGTGCCTAGATCGGGCCCGGTCCTATTCATCGCTGCGCCACATGCGAACCAGTTTGTCGATGCTATCATCCTACAACGTACTCTGCGCAACGAAGCCCACAGGCGCGTGTCGCTGCTTATCGCCCAGAAATCGGTTCATGGCTTCATCGGCTGGGGCTCGCGCCAGGTCGGTTCGGTCCCCGTTGGCCGCGCTCAAGACTCGGCGAAGCCCAAGCCAGGCCTCGTCTACATGCCCGATCCTATCAACAATCCGACCATCATCCGCGGCGTCGGCACAAACTTTGAGAGGGATGCCGAGGTTGGTGGCATGATCTTCTTGCCCTCGGTCAAGGGTCAATCAGGGACGAATGTGGACATTCTCGAGATCGTGGGCCCTGAGGAGATACGGACCAAGCGAGCGTTTAAGGGAAAGGTCTCGCTGTTTCAGCTCACGGGCCGCGACGATATCACCGAAGAGGGCAGGTTCACCAACCCGCAACTCAACGGTCCCAAGCCGGGATTCGAGGGCACCAAATACAAGCTCGCCCCTCGCATTGACCAGAGCAAGGTCTACCAAGCTGTATTTGATCGACTCAGATCCGGCGGCTGCGTGGGTATCTTCCCCGAAGGCGGTAGTCATGACCGAACCGAGCTCTTGCCCCTGAAGGCAGGCGTCGCTATTATGGCTCTGGGTACTCTTGCTCAGGATCCCGACTGTGGTCTGACCATCGTGCCGGTTGGCATGAACTACTTCCACCCTCACAAATTCCGATCACGAGCTGTTGTTGAGTTCGGCCAGCCGTTCTCGGTGCCATCGGACTTGGTGACGCTCTATCAGAACAACGAGCGGCGAGAAGCCATTGCCCAACTTCTGGACATGTGCACCATGTCTTTGAAGTCGGTGACAGTTTCTACGCCCGATTACGATACTCTTATGTCGATCCAGGCCGCTAGGAGGCTCTATATGACGGGCAAGAAGTTGCCCTTGTCTCACATCGTCGAGCTCAACCGCAAGTTGGCCAAGGGCTTCTCCAAATTTAAGGATGACCCCCGCATCATTGACGTTCTCACCAGAATCAAGAAGTACAACGACGAGCTCCGCTACCTGAATGTCAAGGACCACCAAGTTGAGCACGCACGGCGGTTCATTCCCAAGGTAGTCCTCCTACTTCTCTGGAGAGTTTTGAAACTCTGTGTCCTAGCGATTGGAGTGGTTCCCGGCTTGGTCCTCTTCGCGCCCATCTTCCTTGTCTCGAAAGTGATCAGTATCCAGAAGGCCGCCACTGCCCTGGCCGGATCCACGGTCAAGATTGCCGGCCGAGATGTCATGGCAACCTGGAAAATCCTCGTTGCTATGGCTTTAGCACCGGTGGTTTACCATTTCTATAGTATTTTACTGGCCTACACTAGGTGCTTTGGATACGCTCCAGACTGGCTTCCTTGGTGGGTTATCTTCTTCGCCAGCTGGGCTGTTTGCCCTGCCATCACATTTGCGGCGCTCCGATTCGGGGAGGTTGGCATGGACATTGCCAAATCGCTGCGACCTCTCATCCTGTGCCTCAATCCTTCGTCCAGCTACAGCTTCCACCAGATCCGCCAACAACGTGCTCAACTTGCCGACCAGGTGGTTGCGACGATCAACGAGCTTGGACCTGACATGTACGATGACTTTGAGAAGAACCGCCTCATCAAGGATCCGGCCTTCCCCGGGGGCAATACCAGCTTACCGGACCCCATAACTTCCAGCGAACCGAGCTCTCCCGTCAGCGTGGGCACTCCGCCTATGGTCTCGCGCCAAAACACCACGGCGTCCAGCCGGGCGCTGCCTCGCAACGAGTCCTTCTCCAACATTGGTCGCGTCGCCATGTTCCCTACCCGACCCCCGTCGCGAGACCGCAGCCGGAGCAGCAGCAGCGGTGGAGGTTTCGGATCTGGTGCCTTCCCTATTACGGGCTTCACCACTCTCGACTCTAAGGAGGGCTTCGAGAAGGCGACCAGCAAGATCCGCGAAGCGATGGCGGAGCGTGGGCAGATGCGACGACGCAAGAGTCACGTGGGCAGCGATGACGGAACTGAGCCAGACAGCAGCCAGGACGGCTCGTGGGAGGAGATTAAGAAGCATACCTGAGATCGGTTTTGGTTCGATGCACCTGGCCCATGTACCCAAAGTTAAAGTCGAGGGGCTACGAACGGAGAAAAGAAAGGGGGGACCCCATATCGTCCAGGTTGCAGCAGTACTGCATGGGGACTACTAATCTTGGGCTGGTTTGGTGACTTCGGTAACAGCCTAGACTTGCACACCTGCTACAGCGTTGAGGCGTTGGCTGACCGTTTCTTATTTTTGGAGGTTGAATATCGCATCACTTGTGCAGTTGATGTAGAGGGGGATGGAGGATAGTAGCCCTGACCCCAGACATAGGATGGTGGCGCTATCCGGCTTAGCATACATACACATAACCTACCTACCTTGAATACAATCCATCTGTTTTAGCGTAGTTATCAAGAAGAACTACTGTAGGTATGCTAGCACTTAGTTTCAACTGCGGACACTGCCACAACGGGCTTTGCATACAGCCCCATGTGTGCATGGCAGTAGTAGTGGTGCCGAAAATAGCAAGAGAACATGTGTTTATATGCATTGGATAACATGTTAATATGGTGTTGACTATCGGCGATTGACTGGGACATGCAGCCACAATGCATGGCGGGCTGGTCACAAGGTAACGAACGAATGAATGCCCAGGCTTCTACAACGGGTAAAAGACAGAGCTCTGACGTGGTGGCAGCCGTGTTTGGTAGGCAGAGGGGTATAGCACGTTTTTTTTATACATACCGCTTGTCACATCATGTCAGCTTTGCAGTAGCAGATGGAGCTGCGAGCAATGCTCAGATACGTCATTGAGGAAATCGCGATGACTGCACCTGTCGCGGAGTACTGCAGTTAGCCTTCGGTTGGTTGGTGGGGGGGGGAGGAGGAGGGGGAATTCTCTGATTTCTCCAAGGGGCACCCTCGATCATCAGTCAGTCTGTGAGGCAAGCAGGCAAGATGCATGTCTTCTCTGCTGCATTGTGTCATAATCTGCAGGCTCTCTGTGGGTGTTAAGGATGGAAATCGGAGGTCACGCCTGGGCTCGGCTCGTCGGCACAGCGGGAGAGAAGAGGGGGGTGGGCGACACCTAGCACACCTACAGTCGATTACAGTCGATTACAGTCGATCACCCCACGAGGCAGAAAAGCGAAGGAGAGCGAGCAGCAGATGACAGCGGGCAGCAGCAGGCTGGCAGGAGTGTGAAGGAAGCAAAGGCGAAACTGTCCGAGCCACGCGACGTTGACGTTGACTCTACAGCCCTGCGCCACAGCCATTGAGTTTATTAATAGTACATCCAGATCGCCAGATATGTAAGTTGTATCGTGCATGCATGGCTTATATGCTGATTTACATGCTACACTTACCTAGCTACCTGCCTAGCTACCAACTTGGGTGGCGCAGACAGGCAATGCTTTTTTATGTTATGATCTCGAGTCAGTCAGGCTGGCTATGGCTGGCCCTAAGCGAAGAAAAACCTGGGGGAATCCGGCAGCCTAGCAGCCTAGCAGTCTATAGGTACCCAGGTAGGTAAGTAGGTAAGATAGAGCCGGGACGGTCGGTGATTAGGTAGATATGAAGTGCTTAAGGTGCACAAGCACCCACCATCCGCACTACGAGCTACTGGTACAACGGCGCATAATTAGCAGCAGGGGAGGTGGACTCGAGGAGGAGAACAGGAGAACAAGAGGAGAGCAGGAGGTCACAGACTCCTCGCAGGAAAAGCAGGAAAACAACCAAAAACGAGATTGAAGAAGAGGAGCTGAGGGAAAATGGGCAGAGCTAGCAGGTCGGGGTGGGCTTGGGCGGCCTTGGCTCATGCAAGCCGGTCGTCATTTCGGGTCGAACCTCGTCGACCTCGCCCACTCTTACACAGTCAGCATATGCCTGATTGGCTGCATCCAGTCCCAGCCTTCTGCTGTCTCTTTCTTAATTTGGTCTTGACAAGGCTTTGGCGGGCCCTGGACTGCTCAAAGGGCCCATTTCAAGGCGCACCACTAACGGGGACCACACACGGGCAAGGACGGGCAAGGACGGGGGGGAATCATAATCATGGGCAGACCAGACCAGTAACCAGACCAGACCAGACCAGGCAAAGCCAGGCAGAGGCAGGGATATGGATCCTCCCTCCTAATAATGTTATGGATGTACTACTAACCTAGGTTACTACCAGACCTATTTGCCCAAGGCAAGGACCAACTAACCAACTAAGCAAGCAGCCAAGGAAAACAGGCAGACAGAAAGCGAGACTGCGGCGAGACTGCGAGACTGCGAGAGAACGAAGTCACTTACCAGTCACTGTCACTCGTTCTTCGCAGTCATTCGCTCTTTTTGGCCTCGTTAGCCCATCTCTATTCGCTCGTTACGTTGATCTTGCCTGTCACAGCTTTGTACCGAGTCTCCATCTATCTCATCGTCCATCCCGATTTCTCGTCTCGGCTTCCTTTTCCCGTTCTTTTTTATTTCTGGCCCCCCCTTCCCCCAGCATCATCATCCCATCCACCCCAAGCCAACCCAAGAAAGAGGCCAGGCAGGCTTATTACTGTATCCATGTTCTCCTGCCTGTCAACTTGTTCCTTTTTCTTGTGACCGATTCCCCCCTCCCATTTGATATCCATTCCTCCCTTCCTGACCACAAAGTTAGAGTTCTTCATTGAACTGGAACGACCCGACAAAAAGAAAGGCCAGCAGGAAATAAACAAGAGGATAAACGCCGAAGGGGCCCAAGAACCACCATTGCCGGCCATACCATCTCGTCCGCCGACTCTCTACTGCTTGAATTGGAAATCCCGGGTGCCGCTATACCGTACCATATCACACACCATACCGACTTGTCATGGTCTAGACGCTGCCAGGTGGAAGCTCTGATACCGATACCCTTACCACCGGCACCGGCACCGGCTTCAATCTGTCCCAATTGCGGCAAGCTGGGCTCGAACAAGAGTCTGTCGCCATCTACCCGTCGATACATACGCCATAGCGAACTTGCAATCCCACGCGCCGTGCCCAATTGTCCGCCGTGCTAGTATCCCGAATCGCGAAACATAGCCGCCGTTGAAGAAACATCGCCCGCCATGCAATTCCTGCCCGCGCTGCTCTTTCTGAGCGCTTACACGCTCCCCTTGATCAGCGCCGCACCCGTCGATGGCGTAAGTTTCACATCATCCCTTCACTTTTCCCGGGTTCCTCATGCCATGCCATGACCCCATTCTTTAACCATCTGCCATCCCTTCTTTCCACACGCCATGACGCGAAACTGAGACTGCTTGGTGTCTCCACCAAACTTGTCAACTTAAGTTTGGCTTGTAAACCTACCCTAGCTTCTCGCCCTCCCATGCCCTTCCATGCCTGCTTGCTAACCAGCATCGTCTTTCCCAACAGCGCTGTACCGACTTCCGTGCATTCGCGCCTTCCTTGTCCGATCTCTCGTATATGTCACGCCATGCCATCCCGCGCAAGATAACCACGGCGACGTCGTCGACTATAAAGCATCTGGAACCGGGCTTTCACGAGTTTGTTTACCAGTCCGCCAAGGCGATCGATTCCGGCGAGTCTTACTCGCGCATTGCGGCGCGCCATGCCGGCGCATGCGCCGTAGGTAGCGCCGTAGGGTTGGTCCTTCTCTGGATCTTGGCGCGTTGCCTGGCGGCCAAATGGAGGAAGCACAGGAGCCAGAAGGAATGGGGTCGCAAGTCGCGGGGTTCGTTCATCCAGCGGTCTCGGCCACTCTCGGTCGGCAGCCGAGGCGAGATCGTGTTCAACACAGATGAGAAGGAATGGGACGTGCGGTGGGCCAGAGAGACGGGCGTTGCCGACAAGGTCGACGAACACACGCAAGGTGTCAGACTATACTGAAGAGCTTATCCTCCTGGTAGCTTCTTGTCTACCGTCTCTTGCCTCTATATCGAGGTCGACATGGCCGAGACCTAGCGAAAACACGCAAAAAATTACAACAAATATCAAACCACCAAACACATTTATCGATCTATCCATATATCCATATGCCTGGCATTTGCAGCTTATGTTTTTTTCACGCTTCGGGTTCTTGTTATTCATCATCTTAGCACCATGCTAGGGGAAAACGGAGTTTCATATACCAGAGGCGTTTTTTGTTTCGACTGCAACATACACACATCATTTGTTTTACTCGACCTCCCCAACACCTATTCACCATCAGTCCTTCACTCTGGCGAATGAGAAGGCAGGTAGAGTTCCTGGATACAGCATTTGAAGAGCGCGTGTATATACATGTGGCATTTGTATATATTTTTATTTTACGAGACGAAACGAGACGAGCCCTGCGATCGATACTCATTATCTCTCGCTTGGACCTAAACAATAAGAAAAGATTCATGGGAAACGCATTATTGAAGTTGGGAGTGTGAAACCCCCTGATTTGTGAAAGACGGCAGGATACAGAGAAGAAAAGGGGGATATGAGATACACAGGCAAAGACGATACTCAATAGATACCCATGAACATATGTATATCCGTTACCTGTTTACGTGAAAGCTATCCATGGCCTTACTGGGTAGTCGAATGGTTTGTATCGTTTGTTTTGCTTTCCACCGTCGATGTTCGCCTGTAGGATGTTACCAGTTTCGCTACACTGTCACATGTACGCTGTTGGACGTTGGACTGTCTTCTGGTCATCTCATACGTTTCATCCCATGCAAGGAACGAGAGAATGGCGCTGCGGCCAGGGGAAATCTATCGTGGTGCCGCGAGACACAATTAGTTAACCTACCGACGGTCAGATCTTCCGCCGAAGAAAGAGATGGCGCGTCTTTTGTAAGACACATCAACCACACACTGACTTTTGATACGGTGGTATGTGGTTTGGGGAGTTAAACTTATGCATGGAGGGTCGTACAGATGGCGGCAGAACCCCGAGAAGATATTATTAGCTTTATGCATATACTTTATCTGAAGATAAGTTAAGGCAAGGCGGGCGGCGGTTTGAAGGTCTATTTCTATCTGTATCACCACCCGAGCATGGAAAATATGCAAGATGCTGAACGTGCGTTCAAACTCTAGTAATTCGTAGCCGCCAGGATTCTGCCTGTTTCTGAGGGGCCGATGCGCCAGTCTTCCCCGGATAGGCGAGCCCTCTATGTGTACCATTGGTAATCGGTCCTGTCTAAAGTAGAGCGCCTCCTTTTCCCTCCCGGTTCTAGCTCTAGCAGTGGTCTGTACCAGTTCTATCATCTGTATGCAGGACACGAGGAGCAACTCTGATTCCTCGTTCTCTGCAAGCCCGGATCAGAGTGCTCCTGATGGCAAAGCACGAGCAGTATACACTTCCCACAGCGACTGACTGCTGTTATCCCTTGTATGCCAACGAGCATATCGATGTTTCTAAGTTTATATGCATTCAAAACAAGCCACAAGCCATGGCTATGCGTATATTGATGCTTTCCCAGCTTGCCTTCTGTGACACGCCTCGAGTCTGGGTGGTGGGGGGGAGGGTCTTGCAATGTCGACCTCTCACCAACTCATCAAGCCTTTGCTCCGATCGAAGCCGCCGCGCAGCTGCGTGTCCGGCTTGACCACCTTGCCTTGCAGTACCGTGTACTTGACGATGTTCTCGCAATCCTCGGGCTTGACGCGGGCCAGCCATATGCACTGCCCCGCGCCGACATCTTCTTCTCCTCCACTTTCCTTCTCCCCCTTGGTGGCCGTGGGGTCCTCCTCTGCTTCAGCGTCAACAGGTTTGACCTCGACGACCTTTTTCCTCTGCACGGGCTTGAGGTTCGCCCCGCCGCTCTCCTTGTCGTGCTGGGCGCGCTGTACGTTGTCGACGCCGAACGCGTCGGGCCGCCGGTACACCATCATGTTGGCCGAGTACTTGTGCCCGCCGACGTGTGAGATGAAGTAGATGCCGACGCCGCCCGGCCGCTCGTCGTCGAGGTCGCGGAAGAGGCCGAGGGGCCGTAGGTGGCGCTCCAGCTCCTTGCGCAGTAGGGGGGCCGACTGCCCGCACCGCGCGTCGCGCGTCTTTTGCGAGCAGAGCAGAATTAGCGCCGAATGCGGGCAGGGGCGCGACAGCAGGTCTGACGCTGAAGGCAGGCTAGCGCTCCCTTCGTCTTTGGTGGTAAGGTCGGAGGGAGTAAGAGACAGGGGGATGCGCTCCGGCAGCGTCACGGGCGCCAGCGGGCTCGCATTAGTCGGAGACACATCGATGAAGCGCTCGACCAGCATGGGCACGGCGGCCGGCGTTACGTTCTCGACGAGGCGGAAGGCGGGCAGCAGCAGCACCGTCGTGGGCGCGGCGTAACGCTCGGCGTCGTTGTGGGCGTGGCTGTTGGGTACCGGCATGTTGCTTGCGCTCAGCATGAGGCGGCCATTGGCAGGCTTCTTGTCGGCGCCGCCGAGCGCTTGCATGACGGAGCCCTTCTCATCCTCGACGTCGCGCACCCAGTCGCTCTTGCCCGTCGCCACCAGCATGTGCGTGCTCCAGCCCTTGATGTGCCCGTACAGCAGGTCGGCCTCGTCGATCTTGAAGCCGCGCGGGAAAGCGATGTGGCACGAGTCGCAGTCGTGCAGGCAGGCGTCGCCGTCGACGGTCGGGTCGGTGGCGGGGAACAGGGACCGGGCCGAGGCGGCTTCCTGCTGGGAGGCCGGGGTGCCACCCGAGAGTGGCGTTAGGGCCTTGCGGGCGCCCTCGACGAGGGATCGAAAGCCCAGGGCCATTTTCTGTTTCAGCGGCGGTTGTCGCGGTGGTGATGTGGGCGGCGGGGCTTTGGAGGAGGGAGGAGGAGGAGGAGGAGGCGAATTATGGGTAGGAATAGACGCGGTGTGTTGAGGACTTTTGGTCGTCATGATAAAGGAAATTCGGTTCTCGGAGCGGAGCTAAGGTTATGTATGGTATGCTAGGGTAGTTAGGTACTTCTCTTCTTTTGGTAATCTTATCAGATGGTGGCCCGTCTGCCCCTCCACACTCCCGATTGCTCGATCCCGTAGTGCGCTATGCAAATCCTGGCCTAACGCCGAGTGGGCTTCCGGAGCCGACCGAGCCGCCCCTGTCTTCCCTTGTTTCTCGGAATTCCGATCGGGAAGTGGGGTCGTAGCTGGGTGGAGGGGGGAAATAGTATACCCGACCTTTCTAGAAACACTACCGTAGACTATGAACTGTAGACTGCAGGGGCTGTAGGCATGGGAATGGGGGTGCGTGGTGTGCTTGTGCGACCACAGCACACGGCACGGCAGAAGGCAGCACAGGTGGCCAGCCAGGCCGGATGATGCCCGTTGCGGCGCCGTGTGCCGACAGGAACTCCCCCGCCCTCAGATCAAGCAAGACTGGTGTGTCGAAACTATCGTGAGTTGAAACTGGGGAGACCGTCTGTTACGGTACGGTCGAGGGAAAGCGCGAGGGCGCGGGCGATTGAAGAGCGGGGCAATGGGCAATGGGCGGGAAAGTCTGGAGAGATCCGAGAGAATAGAGAATATACTGTGCTAGTCAAGCAAATTGGAGTGGAGGCATGGGGAAAGGGGGAACCAGAGATGCATGCGGCAGAGTTCTAGACTAGCAGGCGAATCGTATCTGGGGATTCCACTCTGGCTTGGCGCGAGGGCCAGGTGATATTGAAAAACGCGCAATCGACTATTCTCGCCCCCGTCCAATAGAGAAGGTGGATAGGCCGATCACTTCACGATGTCGGTGCTTGGTGTTTCTGTTGGTATCAGGCATGTGTTGGGTGGCTGTGGGAGGGTCGTTTTGATTGCATCGTCGTAAGCTCATTGTTTTATACTTATTTTTGGTCTTTGCGAAGCTGCGAGGGAACGAGCGGACGAAGGGGAAAAGGCACCGACCGGCCTCGGTGTTACGAGGTTGCAATCCAATTGGGATTTCTTCCTTCCTTCCTTCCTTCCTTCCTTCCTTCCTCCCTCCCTCCCTCTTTTTTTCTCTCTCTCTCTCTCTCTCGCTCTTATTTTTCCTCGGCCGAGGCGAGGCGAGGCGAGGCCAGAGGTGAAGGGGCGGGCGTGACACAGCATAACACATACAGTACTCTAGCAATCCCGTGTGCCTGGCCTAACCTACAAGTAAGCTCTAACAAGCGCAGTCAGGCTACAGTAGCTTCAGCCCTTATCTCAAGCCTATTGAAGCTAGGCACCTGGACTGGACTCAGTGGACTGCGATTTCGGACGACGATCCAGTCCAAAAAAAAAACGCCTCCTACGACAGCCATGACTTAAATAGACTCTCCGCGAAAACACTAGCTTTGCGGCTCGTCCTATCCGGCCTACGGGTCCCGGACTGTTAGATCCTGTGCCGACACCCACACACGACGACTACTGTAGTAGCCACGTACATCCGAGGCAGGCTTCGTAACTCCGCTTGCTTTTGAAAAGCAGAAAGAGACCAACAAGTACAGATGTAGTGTGCAAGTTTATGTATGCACTACAGTAGTAGCGCATGCTATGTACGGGAATGGGACGAAAATGTTGGCTTAGCTGCTGATTGGCTCTCGTCCCCTCCAGCCGTCCCGAACTGGCAATGGAAAATTACCCAGGTAGGGATTCCGGGAGGCTAAGTCTTTAACCGCCGCCCATGTTGTTTGACATACATGTATGTACGTACAAACGTGCGGGCTCCTTAGATGTGTCTCTGAGCTGCAACTGCAATGCGGTGGAGAGACCAAAGCTCCATCCCCAACGTTGTCACATGGATTAGCTACATATCCTTCATGTTGGGTATTTATGGGGAACCCAGAGGGCTGCCCCTTGGGGTTCCTAGCTTGGCACCATGGGTCCTGCCATGGGATTTCTCATTCTAGATTCCCCATGTCGTTGCACTCACTGCAACTACATGCGCATAGAATAGTATACCCTTGTAGCGGGCTAAGATCGATTTGTTCTACACGTATGCACAGTAGAGTCGCAGTCTGTCTTGTTCATGGTCCACCCCAACAGGGAATATCACTTGCGCGCTTATGTGAAGAAACGAAAGGTAGGATAGGAAAGAACAACTGGAAAAGAAGAAGACGAAGAAGAAGAAAGAAAAGGACAGCAACAAATCACCAGAGGTCATGGAGCGTATGGTTAGGTTTATATCATCATTAGATTTTGATTGATAATAGTACACAATCATTAAGACTATAGTTATAGTAGTCGTGGATATCTTCCGTACCGCTCAAAATTATAGGCGGTTTTCCCCTTTCCAGACTCCCCGGTAATGCAGCCAATCAACTCCCCTCCGAGCGCCCGCTTCAATGCAGAAAAAAGAATGTACCCAAAATCGTAGACAACCAAGTAGCCAATGGATGGCCACAAGAGTATTAGCTCTGGGATTGCTTAATGTTGGAAGCGTGCTCAGGGCCATCGTCCTCTTCTTGGACAACCCACCCGCGGCTCATCTGCACGGCGCGCTCCCAGTTGGCATACATGCGCGCCACCTTCTTCTTATCGTTCACCGGCTTGAAGATCTTGACATGGTCCTTGATGCGCATCATCTCGGCCACATCCTCGAGGCTGTCCCAGCCACAGCCATCCGCCGCCATGCCGGCAGCGATAGCCGCACCCAGCGCCGTGGTTTCGCGCATGGGTGGCCGGGCCACCTGGATATCCGACACATCGGCTTGCGTCTGCATCGTCAGGTCGCTGTTGGACATGCCACCATCGACGGCCAACGAGTGAAGCTTGTGGCCAGAGTCACGCTCCATGGCGTCCAGAATGGCTCGCGTCTGGAAGCAAGTCGCTTCCAGTGTTGCGCGGGCAATGTGACCACGTTGCGTGTGTTGAGTGATGCCGACTAAAAAGTGTGTTAGTCAACCAATTCATGTATATAACTCGAGGTTTGAAGGGTGTTGGAAATGCTTACACATAGTTCCCTTGGCATCGTCGATCCAGTATGGCGCGAACAAACCACTGAAGGCTGTGACGAATACCACACCGCCGTTGTCCTCTACGCTCTCCGCGAGGGCACTGATACGATGCGAGTCACGCTCGAACCCGAGATTGTTAAGGAGGAATTTCACTCCGGACCCAGCCACAGCAACACTGCCTTCTAAAGCGTAGACGGGCTCGCTGCCCTCGCCAAAGTCGTATGCGACAGTTGCGAGTAAGCCGTACTTGGAAATGACGGGCTTGTTGCCAACGTTGTACAGCAGGAAGCATCCAGTACCGTATGTGTTCTTCGCCTGGCCAGCGTTAAAACCACATTGGCCAACCAGCGCACTCGACTGGTCACCCAGGCAGCCACCAATCTTAACACCCTTGAGGATGCCCCGGGCGATGCTTCCGTACGCATCAGAAGAGGAAGAGGGCACGATCTTGGGCAAAGTGACTTTGGAAGGGTCGATTTCGAAGAAGTTCAACAATTGGTCGTCATACTTCCGAGTGTGCAAGTTCATGAACATTGTGCGGCTGGCGTTGGTGGTGTCTGTAACGTGGATGTTTCTCTCGACACCGCCGTTGAGCTTGTAAATCAGCCATGAGTCGACAGTACCAAAAGCCAAGCGGCTCTCCTCGTAGGCCTTGTTGACCTCTTCATGGTGCTTGATCATCCACATCAGCTTCACACTGGACGGGTATGTGCTGAGAGGAAGGCCGCAGAGGTCGGTGAGTTTGTCGGCACCGGGGCGACCCTTCAGCTCGCGTACCAAGTCCTTGGTACGGGTGTCGGGCCACACCACAGCTTGGCAAAGTGGCTCGCCGGTGTTCTTGTCCCAGCAGATGGTTGTTTCACGCTGGTTCGTGATGCCGATGGCCTTGATTTGGGACTTGAGGTAGCCCAAAGCGACGAACTTCTCTGTGGCCTTCTCGATACACTCCTCAACTGTGTCAAGGAGCTCATAGGGGCTCTGGTCATGCCATCTGCAAAGAAACGATTAGCTACAATTCGAGGAAGGAGTCGCAGTACAGGAAGCACATACCCTGACTGGGGATACAAGTTCTCGAACTCGATCTGGTGCATGGCAACAGGGTCCGCCCAGCTGTTGAAAATGATAAAGCGAGACGAGGTTGTGCCCTGGTCGACACTGCCAATGAACCAGTCATCGTGGTTCACTTCTGGCATTACGCCGTAGCGGTGGCCGCTTGTGTTTCCATTGGAGTGGCCGTTGGTATCGGCGCCATTGGTGTCGGCGCCGCTGTCGTAGCCATTGGTGTAAGGGGCAGGGGTAGGCGCTTCGTGTTGGACGCCGTTGGCACCGTTGGCGCCGTCTTCGGTGATGAGTCCAGGCATATGGTCGTTCGTTCTTGTGCGCTTTGGATGAGGTGGCTCAGAATCTAACATAGAACTGGGGTGGTGTTTAGGAGTGTCTTCTTTGGAGAAGGAAGTTGGATGGTGTGAGAAAGTGTTGGTGATGTTGGAAGAATGTGAAGTATGGGCGGAGAATTGTCCGGAGAACTCTGGGGGAGGATTTGGCTCTTGAAGTAGTCGTGGGATGCCGGCCTGTAGTCAGCAATTAGGGTGGTGTCCCCGCGGGCGTAGGGAGGAGCCAGAGAAGTGGGCCAAGATCCGACTGTCGGTGGGCAATAATGGACTGGAGCGACTGGGCAGCTTGGGGTTTCGAGTCCCGTGGAGGGTACGGTATTGGCGACCAGGACCAGACGAGGTGGCTGTGAGTGTGGAGGCTGGAGGTGGCAGCATAGGCATAGGGGATCGCGATCCGGAAGTTGAACAAGCGTGGGATGGGCGCGCGTAAGCGCAGGCGGGTTGGTTGCGCAATAATGTGGTTCCCCAGCGAAGCAGGCGAGGGCTATGAGAACATGAGAATAATAGGAGGGGCCGGGTACTACTACCGCTGATAGCAGGCATGAATATCAGAGGCAAGTAAGGCGCGGAAACCATGGTGCTTTTCCCGTCTGGCGCATGCGCATATACCAACCCGAATTTTGGAGTCTTCTCTTTTTTTTTCCCTTTCTAAATTTGTCAAGTGAAGCTGCCCGTGACTCAGTCCAGATCTATTCTGCTACTGAAGCCGTATCATCCAGCAAGCCGGTCTGCAGCATGTACTCGTCCCAATAGACTGCGACGGGCTACGAACGGATTGCGAAATGCGCCTGGCAAAGGCCGAGTAGAGCAGAAAAGCCAAGCGAACCTTGGTTGAATGCAGCCCACAAATTTGAGCCGTGGCAGATGTGTAGCTCGGAGTACTACTATAGGTTAGCCCGTATGTGAGTACGTACATCAATCTAGACTGCTATTCCTGCTGCTACTGCGACTGCTACTGCGACTGCTACTGTAGACAAGCTGGTAGAGGCGGGGTAGTTAGTTTTGTTTGCGTGGGTTCGGTGCTGGGATGTAACTCGACTAAAACCTCAAGGGGGATGCAAGAATGCAAGAAAGAGAATTCGGTGGTCGCGGGCAGTACGGGGCAGTACGGGATCTCGGTGTGTGCCAGTCTTCCAGTGCAGCAGGACACCAGGACACAAAAAAACAACATTACCAATCTATTTTCCTCACATCTCCTGGAGTACGTGCGATCCAGTTGGGCAATTGTGCCGATCTCCTGCCAGTCAGCCAATCAAGGCGCCTTCCCGCCGTTCTGGGCTCCTGGAGAACATTGCGGAGAGGGACAGGGCAGCGACAGGGGCCCCCTGAAGGAAAAGAAACGCCCAGAGAAAACCCAGGCCAGGCCCGGGCCACGAGACACCTCGCTGGTTTCAATGGAGTGTACCTGTCCACTTTTGATATCATTGATGGGTTTATTTGCGGGGTTTTCATCTCGCAGTATTGTTCATGTGAGTCGAAAGAAAGCAGGGGACACAGGGGAAGCATAAGAAAAACCCAAAATTCACCAGACACTATTGGACGAGTCCATTGCGAGTTTTCCACTTCGGGGAGCACCCTATTTCTGGCCCTATCTATCAATGCTTTCTTTTTTTTTCGCCTCTCTCTGCCCAATACCGTACTGTGCAGAAACCCCTCCAGCCCTCTGCTCGGCCACCGTTTTGGACCTGCATCCCTCAGTTTAACCTTTTTGCGACCTGTTCTCTCCGTTTTCCCAAATGTCAGTTTTGTGGCGGGGCCCTAATGAGAACGGCACGGGTAACGGGAGTGACTTTTCTCCAGTTCGCGGCCGTACTCTCGGTCGGTTCGTCTGCCTTGAAATGTTTCTGGTCTTCATCAGCCTCTTCCTCCTCCGGGGCTTTCGCCCCGGACGTGACGTGCCCGGCCCAATTTTCTGTGCCTGATCGGAACCATCTTCGCTCCATCTTCGCTCTTCACCTTCTGCTCCACATATATGACAACAGACGCCCGTTACTACACGGCTGTCCGCTTCTTGCTGCCAAATATGTTTGGCTCTTGAGCCTTATCGTGACATATTATCTACCCACTACGCTTCATGCTAATTCACGCGGTTGCTAAGTAAGCTGACCCAGGACCCTGATGATCTGGCCAGCAATCGATATTGTCCATTCTTCGATCTCGAACGCCATGTCAGCCCCTTTGACGTCAATACGTCATTACGTCACGATATGGCTGTAACGGCACTCCAGAACCCCATGGTTATGTCAACTTGTCGATGAGTCCTCCGCAAGCCCTGAAACCGGTAACATAACCATTTCTTTTTTTCTCTCATTCATTATCCACGCAACCGTAGATCATATAAGCAATGACTTCACTGACGTAGGATGGAGTGGGCATATTGGGCTGAGCACCTTGGGTTGATCAGCTAAACTTCACAACGTCGTTAATTGAGTGAGTGTCGTAACTTGTCACAACCCTCATAAATGGATGCTATTTGTCAATATCTTCACTGAGGTGCTTTGATTGCTGTGGTAAATCTTGAATATGTGTAGACGGTATTGTAGTCTAGTCTCATCAAGGAGGAAACCCGCTTCAATACTATGCTTCAATCACAAGCACAAGCTGGCAGTCGTTCAAACATGGATAGATCAATTTGACAATTTGAAATATGCAGCAGCTTTCCCCGATGTGGGGAGTTTCCTTGTTGCTCCCAACGGACAGCGCATTCAGTCTTCCGGAAAATGTCGACGTCATGATGGCGATCTGCCAGCTCGGCCCGTGAAGAAACCTCCGGCCAAGATCTGCGTCAGATAGGCGCGCCGGCGAGTCCACTACGACGCCGATCGGTCGGCGGAGCTTTGGGAAGGGAGGGTGCGCCACATGAGGCACAACCTCGATGCCCGTCATAGCTGGCGCGTCCATCAAGCTATCAAGAATGCATGGCCTGTTCCAACTTTGAAGGTGCTGTAGTTGGTTGCAAATGATATATTTTCCAGCGTTTTGTTTCTTCTCTCCTGTGAAACACATTGATGCAGCTTTTTGACACGGACATACATGAGCTGCAATTACAGATACAAAGCAAAGCTTGATGGTATGGGTACCTGCTTACGGAATGTGGGTAGCTGGCAGCAGGACGGACTGTCTAGAATACTCGCGTATCGACATGGGGGCTGGTCTATGCCAAACGTGCCGCTCTAGAGAAATTACCATTTTGTCTTATTGGATCAATAAGTTATATTCTTTTTTTCTTCAATATCTTTACACCTTTAGCAGGATGGATGTTCAAGGAGATAGCTGATCGTGCTCTATAGGTTCTGCAACGTAATATATATAGGTTACACCAGTTACTCCACCTTGACCCCTTCACCAAGCGCAAAGTGAGACCACTATGACAGACAACCAACATGGTACTCAGGCGGTATGTTATCGTTGTTGGGTATGATAGTAGGGACTTCGGCATAGCTCGTTGTCTCGACGGACTGGTTGGCAAAAGGGGGCATCTTTCGCACCGGGTACTCTCGAGTAATGTGCGCCGCGATGTTCAGCAGCTTACCCTCGGTGAACGGCTGGCCCAGAATCTCCATGCCTATGGGAACGCCAATGGGAGCAGTGCCATTCTCGCTTGCCGGCGAGAACCCAATAGGGACGGTCACGACGGGCGAACCTGTCAGCGCCGCGAGGATGCCGTTCCGGCCGCTCTGCGACGGCGCGCCGAGCTTGACCACGAGATTCTTTTGTTCGGGGTATATGATGGCGTCTAGATCGTCCCGGGCGAAAGATGCGTGTAGAGCCAGAGCGAGATTCTGAATGCCCACCTTGTTGGTGGCGTGGGAAGCGTTGCTGGTAGACGAGACGAGGGCTGTATTGATGTAATCGTATTGGCTCGGGATCACAAGGAATCCGCCGCCGCTCGAGGTATACAACTCGTCGAATGAAGAGGGCACACCCGTGCTGTGGTCAGATTGTACACTCGGGCCAGCTAGGTAGGTATTCAGCATCTCACGGAATTCGGCGGTCTGGACGTCGAGCTTCGCAAGGGCGGTTGCGTTGTAGATGGGCTCAGTGATGTTGATGATCTCTACCCCTGCGGATCTCAAAAAGTCCATCATGTACGACATTGCGTTGTTCACGGGTGTAGTCTCGGCGGAGTCAGTGTGGTTGAAGAAGCCGTCAAATACGCCCAAACGCAACCCTGTGAGGCTTCCACCATAGAGGCTGGCAGAGTAATCCGTGTAGTCATTTGTCGCTGTAGTACCACCAGAAAGAGAAGAAGTACGTGACAACGCTGTTGCGTTATCGCCTTCGTCGTAGCCGACGCTGGCCATGACTGTCAGGGCAACAGCGAGGTCCTTGACGTTACGGGCCATCGGTCCCACGACGTCCTGGGTGTAGCTGACGGGAATGACACCTGCGCGCGAGATGAGTCCCCATGTGGGTCGTACGCTGACAAGGCCGTTGGCGCTGGCGGGGCTACGGAGACTGTTGACGGTGTCGGTGCCTGTCCCAAGAACGGCGAAGCTGGCTGCGAGGGCGGCGCCGGTCCCGCCGCTGGAACCGCCTGGCGTCCGGGTTTGGTCATAGGGGTTCACAGTCTGCCCGCCTAATGACGAGACCGAAAGCCCTTCGAGCGCGAGCTCGTGCAGGTTGGCCTTGCCGAGCACGATAGCGCCTGCGTCCTTGAAGGCCTGGACCGCAGGGGCGTCGGCAGTTGGCTGGTTGCCGGCGAGGGCCAGATTGCCTCCCGTTGTATTCATGGGTACAGCGTCATAGTTGTCCTTGAGTAAGATCGGAATACAAAACAATTGCCTGCCCGTAGCGTTTCCTGCAGCTAGATCTAGGTCTAGGCCATCGGCTAGAGACAGGGCTTCGGGGTTGAGGCTGATGATGGCGTTGATGGTGGGGTTGAAGGCCTCGATGCGGGATAGGAAACCAGAGACCACGGCCCGGCATGTCGTTATACCTGTGAAGAGCGCATGGTGCACGCCGTCGACGGTGGCCTCGCGCACGTCGAAGGAATCGAGATTGGAGACGGCCACAGCCGCATGAAATAGGGCAAAGCTGATGGCCACGGCTAGGAGGGATCGTAGCGAGAGCATGGTGAGAGGATATCACAATTAGTGACAATGTATGTTAGTAGCCAGGTCGTTGAGCGATGTAGGCATGTGAACTCCGTTAGGATGCAATTTGGTGTTTTATGGTAGGCAACCCGGTCAACATTGAATACATTGCAGATAACGGATACTGGCTCCGAAAAAAGGAACAATGTTCATGCTATATTCACATCTTTCCCCCGGAATTGTGTGACCCTATCTGACGGAGTAACCGATGCGGACTTCGGATCATCAATTGCCACAGCACCCCGCAAATTAGCTGCGATCATCGATACACCTATAAATACGCTATCCATTCATTGAACTAAGCACGCTGCTCCGAAGGGCATGCTGACAATACAATGGCAAGAAAAAAAACTACAAAAAGACTCGGATTGAAAGTGCAAGAACAGCTATAGCGCTTGGCGAAGACGTGATTGACATAGGAGCCGATAACTTTGGCCGCCCTACCTTCGCATTTGGTGTCAAAAACTCATTCCACCTCATTCCGGTCAGCAAAGGGGTCGTTCTCATCCTCATCCTCTGCCTCTGAATGGTCAGCCTCGACCGGTGGAGGTGCCGGTCGAGGAGGCGCCGCTGGCTTCGACAAGGCCGACGGCCGAGGAGGGGGTACGGGACGAGCTGGCTGTTTGGAACTCAGACTCAATCCAGCCATTTCAGAGGTAGGGCTCGTGGGGCTCGTAGGCGACATGGGCGACTTGCCCTTCTCAGTGGCCACTAACATCGTTAGTATTCCTAGGCACTATTGCGTACGGCTTGTACTTACTGCGATAGAGGTGTGCCTGTTCAGCCAAGTCATCGTCAGAGTCACTGTCCGCATCGATAGAGCGATCAAGCTGCTCGAAGGTCATTAATGCGGTAACGAGCTCATCGTTGGCATGAAGAAGACCACCAAGATATTCCTCATCATTCACGTGATGAATCTGCATTCGTCAGCAAGCCCACGAAAAGCTCGAATGAAGTGATAACATACGTATCGCAAGATCTTCCTACGCAGTTTCTTGCAAGCTTCAAATCGTTCAAGAGCAAGTGCATTGTCTGAAATTCGTTCCTTCTCTCTGTTAATGCTCTGCAAAGCATTATTCAAGTTCGTTGCAGCAATAGAGGAGTCGGCAATTGCCACTTTCATCGAAGCCTTCTCAGCCTCGAGATTAAATGGCTTCTTCTTCCCCTTGTCCTTTTTCTTATCCTTGGACGAAGAGCTGGAAAAGAATGAACCTGACTTCGAGTTGGACTTGACATGGCTGAAGGACTGGACGGTTCCAGCTGGCTGTGGGTAAGAAACAGGGGTCTGCGAAGACGAAGCCTGGGGGGTGGATGAGGCTTTGGATTGTTGCTCCTGTTCATCTTCCGAGTCACGGAACGGGTCCTGATCGGTCTCGCGGATGACTTTGGATTTCTCTTGCGTAACGACTTGTTTGCGACGCGGCAGTTCCTATCGACGTTGAGCATCCGTTGTATTCCCAGTGAAGGGACCTCATACCTTGTAGAGCGCCGCAATACGCTCTAATCCAGGCGTGCCCTTATACTCGGCCGCCCAGCCCCTGTAAAGCTCTGAGCACTTCTTCTTGACCTCGGGGTCTGATAAGTCCGAAGTACCGCACACACGTAGACGTTCAAGCAACGGCTCGTCAGCAAAGGTCTTTTGAAAGCGAGGACCTGCGTTCTGAATCAAGCCGTCCAATAATGTTAATGCCCTGATTTGTCGATGCACATTTCCATACTTCAACTTCTTCCGGAGTGCGCGAGCAGCCTCGGTGGGCCCAGCAGCTTGCAGCTTGATGACCTCTACCAGGTCCGGGATACCACTAAGATCATCTTCCTCAAACTGCTCACTTGTGAGCCGGTCGATGGTCACAGTGATGGCAGAATAAGGCTTCTTCTGCAAGGCAAATACAGTTAGCTAATATGACTCTTCGAAGGACCATGATCTTTTTATATGGCACAAGTTGCGCTAGAAAAATGAGTGCTCGCTTGGGTACCCAAAGGGTAGAAAGGGGTGTTTAGGGCGCCAAGTTCAGCACATTGTAGCATATTCTGGCGATTTCACCATGAGACCCAGACGGAATACTCAGGCCGCCAGAGGTGACTGGAGGAGGGAGTATCAAAACTCACCTGAGAAAACATGTTTGCAAACAACTCTCGAGGCGCTCACCCAGCTCTGCCTGCCCGCAGTCAGACTAAACCAAGAGTGTCCTGCCGGGAGTCGGGACAGCACAAATTGGGCTCTTCGGATGACGGAAGCGCTGTTGAGCTCTCCTGATCTAGTGCCGCCTGATGTCTGTGCCTTGCGTCAGACTTGCGGTCTCTATGGGCGCAACTGAAGGCAGAGGGGGTGACGTACTGATAAGATAGACGGCGGGGTAAGTAAATAAAAGCAAAGAAAGCATTGAGAGGGGGCTGGGGCAGTGCCGAGCTCGCATTGGGCGAAAACCAAGGCGCGTGATGAATATAGTCCAGAAAGGATGCCTTAGTATGTCGAAAGCAAGATAAGCGCAGGAGGGTCAGTTAGATAGTGTGCTTTATCTGCCTACTTGAAACATAGCTTGATTTCTATTGTTAGCGACCTCTAGGAGACCTGTTTGTGGCTTGTTGATATCGTGCCGTGCCACCTGTTTGCGGGGGAAGACACAAGTGGGGACATATATTCTCCTCTTAGCTCATATAACCAGCTTAGTTGCATATATCTTGGGGTAGGTACGTGTTAGTTCATATCACCTCAAGACCGCACCTCCCTTCTTTGCCTTTTGCCTTACGTGCGCTTCAATTCAGGCCGAATTTGTAACCGCGGAAGGCACAAGAGAGTGTGAAAGAACATTGAAGGATAGCCGACAGCCAGAGGAAACATTAGCAAAGTAGAGCCTCAGCTACTTCCATAATACAAACACGTTCCTGCAAACAACCCGAATGGCATGTTCCCTGCTTTACATGTTTGCAACCTGTCATCGTTGCACAATGGTCCACCTGTGATACTCAGCACATCGTTTCGAAACTAATATTCATGGGGACAAATCAGCAACATGTCCCCTCAGAGTCAAGATGGCCCTCACACTGGGGCAAACCCAGGACATCCTGGCATACACCAGTCTGGCCTCAGGTATATCCCCTGATTTTGATGGACAGTTTTCCGATATGGTTTGACATGTATTTGCAGTAACGATGAATGGTATGTGGGTTCTGCGGCAAGCAATTCCACTCCGCTGAACCAGGGACCGCCGCCGCAATCTGAAGCACTCCTAACTGTGCAGAGTGGCGTTCAATCTGCATGCGATGACGATGACTACTACATGCCTGCTCAGGTCAAAGAACCACCCTATGACGCCTGGGGAAAGCGTTCATTGCCCCAGCATCAAGACTATGTCCCGAACAAGAGACCGCGTTGCTCTCCAGCCACCTTAAGAGAGACGTCGTGGCGAACCTTGCAAAACCCCAGTGGTAATTTGACGACCCAGGACGAACAGCCGTCATGTATGCGCTCTGGGAACGTTTTCCAGGATCATGACGGCCTTCACAATCATGAATTTCAGTTCAAGGATATGGCCACCGGCCTTTTCACCCCTACTTCTACCCTGCATTATGAGTATGCAAACAAACATATTAGCCCTGGTGCCCGACATCAAAGTCATAGCCCTGGAAACAACGAAGGAGGTGACAGACATGGATCATCGCTATACGACTCTGATAACGATTATCCAATCGACTCAGAGAATGAGAATGACATGCTTCAACTATTGAATAGCGCTGAGGCGTGTATTGAAACCCATATGCCCCCATCAAGTGTCTTGAACAGGTGGGACAGAGACTCGAGATCTGCAGATGTGTATGATCAAAACCTTCAGTATTCACCGATTCAGCCGTCCGTAGGCCTCAACAATGAGATCGGCCAAGATTGCGAAGAAGAGGACAGCTTCTTGGATGAAGATGTCGATTGGGATGCTGTTTATGCTATATCATCCTCAATTTCCCAAGATGCGTCTCTAGCCAGAACACAGGAGAGGAAAGAGCCAAATGATAGCCCTGAGGATACAGCCACAACAAGTGAACATCATCAGTTGTATAATAGGGGCGAGGTTCGACCCCAACCACTGGCTTCTTTTTCGCGACCCGAATATCCCGGAAAAGCTCACGATAGATCGGTCTTACGGGGGCTTTCTTCAGAAGTGGTGCTACGAACCTGTTTCCATATCGAAGAAATGCTTCGACAGGCTGCACACTGCTACAACCACAACCAGGAAGTTGTTTTCGAGCTATATGCGAAAGTGAAATACTCTAAGCGCGAAGGTCTTGCGAGAAAGCAGTACTTCCTGCTTGTGGACCTATTCGAGGAGGACAAAGAGTTTTACCTGTTAGGTTCACTTTCCGGATGGAGAGCTGAAGACTTGAAAGATCGACAAGGCCAGGCATTTCTTGAAACCAGCTCGTCCAAGATGTGTAGGTGCATGTGTAAAGCAAAGAGGGATTCAAAGAATGCGACTGGGTGGGTACTTGACATCCTCGACATCATTGAGGCAGACTGGGAGCAGATACGGCATGCGAGGATGATTCTTGGCGAGAACAACAATGGGATACTTGATAAGTAGGTGGCTTTCTCGGATTTTTAAGACACAGCATTGGCTTGTTGTCGCTTCTATATGCAGGTGGCCTAATAAACTCGGATTTCATTTGAATTTCGTGAGCTCTGGCATCAGATTAACGTCGGTCGGTACATAGCAGAATCAATCGGAATTATCTCTGGCCAGAATGTGTACTGTATGTAATTTAGGGAACGTTCAGACATACAGCTTTGATAGCATCCCGAAGCCCTATTCTACAGAATCTAAGTCAGATTCTCTGACCTCTAAACCAAATATTGGTTCTTTGATAAACTATAGCTGCTATTTGAGGGTATCTAATGGTGAAATTAGTTAAAGCATTAACAACATAGAAAACATACAAACCATGTGCCCTTGTCGCCGTGGTTTCTCCTAGACTCTATGTTGGCGATTCAATCACACCCTATGACCACACTATTCCTCTTCTTGGGGTGAAACTCGTGCTTCCGCTCGTAGACAGCAGTCTCTTGTACACCACTTTGGCCTCTCTTCTCCTCGACCACCGCGAGCAGCTCGGCCCGGAGCCTCTGCTCGAGTCGGTCGAGAATCCATTCCGCCTCCTCTCGCGTATCCATTAACGGGCTCCTGTGGCCGACCCAGCTCCACTTAGTGCCATCTTCCTCGTTGTGGATAGGCGATGGTGTCTCTGCTGCTGCTGCTGATTCGGCGAGATGGTGTTCGCTGGAAGAGGAGCTTGGCGGGTCGAGACCTGTCGGGCTCACTGGAGAGGATCCGGTGGCGTTGGTGGTGGCCTGTTGAAGCTGAGGGGTGTCGTCCTTGTCGTTGTTGCTATCTTTATTGTGGCGCCTCTTCTTTCTGGGTTTCCGGCTGACCCGTTTGTGCGTCTCAGCGCTGCTCTCGTCCTCGCCCATGAGCCGCAGGAACCAAGCCCATTCCTTAAAGGTGTACTTGCGGGGAGGACTGTGCTGCAAGTGCTTTGTCACCCGCCCGATCTCGTCGATGAGAACGAGATGGTATTCGGACCGAGTCTTAGGTAGTTCAGACGGGAAGTCCTCGCGCGCGATGGATTCGACGCGACTGGCCAGGGACAAGCCGTCATCATTTCCCGAATTGCTTCTATTTGATCGAAACCGAGAGGTTTTGGGCCTGGGTGCTTTAGTGAGATTATGTCCATCACTGCGAGTAGGCTCTGCGAAGGTCAACCTGCTCGGCGATCTCGGCCCAGTAGCATTGGTAGCCGGGGTATCTTTTTCGATAGCGCGCATTGTATCTCGCCTGAAGCTCTCGTTGGTTTCGTCCCCATCATCGTTCTCGTCCTCGTCCTCGTCATCTTCTTCATTAGAATCGGGACGTTGGGCGGCACCCAGAAACCCAGGCGGTCTTTCCTCTATTTTCTCGTTCTTGAAGACTCCACCCAATGACAGTCTCTTTAACAGCGACTCAAACTCCATTCTAAAACCGTGCTCACCCGGAAGGATGGTGATATTTCCTAGCTTGAGGGTTCCGTCTCGAACCCACTTGATGACGGTATCTCCGGCATTGGAGATGAGCACAGTCATTGTGGGCAAGGCCAGTAGAGACCAGAAAACGAAGAAGGATTTGCCCGAGTTCGAGACGGGCGTCAGGTCACCGTATCCGATTGTAGTCAACCCGGTGAAGCAGAAGTAGAAAGCGTCGAAATAGCTCCACCCCTGATATGGTCTTTCGCATTCCTGGAATACCTTGGCGCCCACCAGCCAGAGGACAAGCCAGGTGGAGAGAGATACGCCCATGGCGGTCCACCGTCTCCTGTTGGATGCTTTGTCCTGAATCTTTCTCATCAGCTCGAACTCTTGCTGCCTCCGTTCGAGCTCGGTTCGCATAGACTTGTCTGCATCTCGCGACCCCATTGTAGTCCCTGAGCGAGAGTCATCAATAGGCTCGAGCACACCGTCTTTACCTCTGCGGCGCATGCGTCTAAGAAGCTGCCGCCTCTCCTTTTCCAGCATCCGTGCATCTAGTCGGCGCTTCCCGCGGTCCAGCATCAAGCTCCGGATCGAACCGATGACTAAACCAAGGCTGATAACGCCCACCAGCGCATAGGGTATGAGAAGAGCTCGGCCTAGCGTGCTTAAAGGCGAGAAGTCGCCATAACCAACGGTGAATAGTGTTATGTCGGCCCAATAGACGGCATCGAGATAATCCCAGTCCTTTTCAATCTTGGAAAAGACAAGGGCGCCGATCAGCAGATACATCAAAAACAAAATTGTTTGAAGCATCAGCGTCCGCTGGCTCACCGAGAGCTCAAAGTCCTTGCGATAGTGACCAGATTGTGCACCCCAGACCGTGACGACCATCAAAGACGCCACGATGAAATACAGTATAGCAGCATATATACCGTAGTAGAAGGCCTGCGACCAAACGTACTCGATCTCGGGCTGGACGACCAGAGATCCACTGGCTGTGGATGTGAGAGCGACAAGGAGGATGGCGGAGATGTACCAGCCCACGATGGTGATGGGTTGCGCTACGGAGAAGCGCACCCGCTTTGCCATGTTCAGCAACAAGAACAAGTTGGATATGATGGCAATGGCCAGCTGGATGGCATTGATGACGGTGAGCCAGAGGGGATCCTTGAGATCAAAGACGGCTTTCGTCACATCCGAGCCAGGCAGGATATGCTTCCTCCAGTACTGAACTAGGGCGCATATACTGAAGGCGGATGCTACGGGGCCGAGAGTTCCGGCTATCATGGGAAAGGCGGAAGAAGCAAACCACCAGCGGCTGTTCGTGTTGTTAGTCAGACTTGCTATAAGTGCGTATACTTAGTTGGTCACTTAACTCGGATCGAGATAGTTTGGGCCTCTGTCGACGGTATCATGCTTGTCCTTCTGGTTCGAGCCATCGACGACCTGAGCCCGGCTGTCGATGTTATCGTTGAGTTCGGCGACATCGTTCATGTTGGGAGTCGTTGGCCTGCTAATGCAGCGATATGAAGTGGCAGCCGGCAGTAAGCCCGGATGGTATACATTCCCTCAGTTGCGGGTCATAGAATGGATCGCCGGTCTTGGTTGTCCGGAGGTTCGTGACGGTGACTCAACAGTCTATCACGTCAGGGAGGTTTGCAACTATGTTTTTGGGTGCAGTCTTGTCTTGAACAAGAGGAGAATTCATTCTAGAAGTGTCGATTGAGCATCTAGAAGGTGTATACTACTTGCTGCCAAGAGACACAAGCCTTGGCGGGGAGATATCTCCTTAATATACTTATGTAGCTATGTTAATTAGGTAGGTGACCAAGGCAGATAGATGGATGTTCACCAAAGATGGAGTGACGTACGGTAGTACCATCGGACAAGGTCTGGACTTTGCCATGAGACGGCCGATTGGTTGAGGTGTCCCATGTGGTCATTTGAGTGTCAATTGGGGGAGGCCATGACCCGCCTTGACCCCCCCATGCCGTTGGGAGCTGAGTTCTGAGTGCTTTGAGTGGACGCGGCAAACCCACTAATTAACTGGTTCTAGTGGCCGATAAATTAGACGATAAGCTTAACAAAGTCATTTACAGCGCTTGGATTTATCTAAAGCACCTACTTATTGCATTACCATGCAAATGCTGGAAGCGCGCAACGCGTGAAATACATTAAGTTAAGTAGGTAGGTAGATTGCAAACTGACACTGCAAGCCGTGGCTCTCCACCAGGGCATTGCCTGAACCTCAGGGCAATCTTACAGTATTTGACTGTTGCAAACCATCACCAGCCATGATTGCTGCAGGCCAGCAGCAGTCTTCTCTTTAGACGAGCATGCAAAGATGGCTTCTTCAAACTCAGGGGAAACTCGGTCGAGCCGTTTGCCAGACGCCCCAGACGCCCCAGACGCGCCGGAGTCTAAGTACCGTGACCCCAGCTCCAAATAACATTGAACGAGTCAAAGTCAAATGCGGGTTGTCGGGCAGCATACACGTCGAGTAAGTTGCCAAACGTCCCAGAGAAGCAGAAACGGGCTCGACAATGAGATTGATATTGATATTGATATTCTGAAGCCTCCACAATCTGGCAAAGGTGAATTCGTCAGGCCCACTCCTGATATACCTGCCACCCTTCTGGGATGGCCCCTCGGAACGCTTGACTCAGCTGCCCGCATTCTGCAGGAACTACCCTACCGCCGTCATCAACTACCGCTGGGCTGGCTGGCATGGCTTCAGCCCGAATTCGGGGACCGAGTCTGATGAGGATGGTCATGTGTTGTCGGACCTCAACTGGCCAATGCCAATCCACGATGTACTGCGCGGCTACAATTGGATCCTCGACAATCTTATGTCGCTGACTTCCTCCAGACGCGATGTCTACGTGTTTGGCTCCTATCTGGGTGCCTCACTGGCCGCGTCACTGGCCTTGACCGAGACTTATCCTCACAAGAGGGCAGCCGTCCGTGGCTTTGCGGCTTATAACGGCATTTATGACTGGACCATGTTTCTACCCGACCACCCAATCCATAAGGTGCCCGAAAACAAATCTGTCAATATCCTGGAGGAGATTCTGGGTCAACCGACGGACCCCTGCTTCCAAGAGATGAAGTACCAGTCCGAGACTCTGTTCAGGAGCCCCGACGGTCTTTTCGACCCCTTTGCTAGTCCTTGCCTCTTCTTCCACACACCGGGGCTTTTTGTGCCAAAAGACTTCCACTCTAGCGCACTGACCGCATCGTACCCTTCAGAGGACTATGGAGAGACTCGGGATGATATCGATGTTTTACTGGCGGCCTTAATGGTAGCACCGGAGCAGGTACCACGGCGGTCGCCTCTGGTGTTCCCGCCAAGGAAGTCAGTTTTGAAGCTTCCCGATTGCCTGCTTCTGCATAGTAAACAACCAATGCCGGTAATCTTTCCCGGGAGGGGGAATAGGAGACTAACCATGACCTCCCCCGACAACCACTTCCGGAACCAGGCGCACGGGCTGGCTAGGCTCATGCGCCGGAGTCTTGAGAAGGTCGAGTTCAAGGAGCGCAAGCAATGGGACCATGGCTTTGGAGAGTTAGAAGAGAGAATGGCCTGGCGGGTGGGCTTGCGAGATGTTGGATTCGAGCAGTCTCCTTTTGAAATGCCCAGCCTTGCACAAGAGGTCATCGGCGGTTGGTTGGAAAGCAGGGCGACGATACACCCGCGTGATATAGTATCGCACCTTGTTGGCCCGGAAGACCTAAGGGGTACTTTATGAATTTATAGAAATTAATCTACTCAACACATCCCCCCTTTGTTGGAGAAATGTATTCTTGGGCACCTGTACTTGGAACAAACCAAGTATAGGTACCTTTCAATTGCAGGCAAACCATGGCGTTTGTCGTGAACTGAGCACCCATCTGCCCAAGTCATATCATAAACTCATTTGTAAATATCGTGACTGCTCAGTACGTGTATTGAGGGTGCCTGGGTGCGGCTGTCTCATTATGCGGTCAGCCACTCACTGCTTGAGCTTTAGCTTTAGCTGCCACCCCCTGTTTTGGAGGTGCACCTAAACCCACTCTGCCCCGCGCTCCGCTTCGTCCCAAGCCAACACCGACTCGCTCCCAGCAATAATTCGGACGTCGCATCATTGAAACCAAACCACCACCAAACAATCACGACGTTCTTGGCAAAGTTGTTGAACCAGAGTCCATAGCCACCGACCGAACACTTGGAATATGGCTGCTTTAGAGACTATCGAGTCCTTCGTGGAAGGCGCCCCTCCTGGAGAGGTAATTACCACATCCTCCCACCGACCCCTCTCCTTACTGTTTGTTCGAGCTTCATGCTGACCATGCACACATGAGGACAGCTGGCAGATGTCATTGCTGGTATGCTTTACAGACCGACCACGATCCTACTCGCGAAATAGCCCTCCCCCCTGACCATCTGTATCACTAGATATCAAGGCTTTAACCGTCTCCGACCCGGGTCTTGTCTCCAAGCTCGGACCCGCGTTCGAGAAATACAACGAGGAGCAATTCGCGACCGTCAAGCTCCCAGGTAGCACCCAGCCGGTCATTGTCAGCTCTCACAGCTCGCTCGGTGACGGCCGTTACTTCGACGTCGAAAGCTCCACGAGCTTCCAGTATGATCATGCGACACAGGTGCGAACCCTCCGCCCGCAAACTGCAACCTTTACAATTCGAGAGCTCCAAGGGAAATGTTAACCACACCCACGGCAGAAAGCAAGCGGCGCCCAGAGCTACGTGTTGGAGGGCGCTCAGGCAGAATTAACGTGGGTATCCCTTAATCCCGACTGGCATTAGATGTCCAAAGGGGAAACAACACGCCGGAACAGGTTGCTGATGTTGGATGCAGAAAATCGACGCTCAAGAGCTTGGCGCCTTACGTGAAGGAGCACTTCCCTAATGCGGCGTGCGGCGTCTACCCCATCGAGAACGACTCCAAGGTGGCCATTATCATCGTGGCCAACAAGTACAGCCCCAACAACTTCTGGTGAGATACGCATAACAACCAACGGCAGCAGACAATTGCACGAGTCCTAATCAATCACGAACAGGAATGGACGTTGGCGATCGCTTTACATCTTCGACCCGTCATCCGGCGCCCTTGAAGGCAGCCTCAAGGTCGACGTGCACTACTACGAAGACGGAAATGTTCGACTGCTGACCAGCAAACCTATCGCTACCTCTATCTCAGGCGGAACTGGCGCGGGCATCGTGAAGGAGATGGGGAACGCCGAGAAGAAGTACCAAGAAGAGCTAAACCGGGGTTTCACAAGCTTGAGCGAAGGCGCCTTCAAGGCCCTGAGGAGACAGCTGCCAGTGACGAGACAGAAGATTGAGTGGGATAAGGTGGCCAGCTACAGAGTGGGCCAGGATATCGGAGGCGGAAGCTCAAGGCGTTAGAAAAAGAGAGGATTGGTTGAGTGGTTTTGAGCGTCGGTCGGTGCGAGCAGCAGGGTCATGTAGATAGATCATGTAGTGCAATCCGGCTATTGTTCTACTTCAGAGTTTCAATTGAGACATGGCAAACTCCGGGTACCTGCCCATGGGCCATGGCAGGTCTCTCCTATCAATGCAATGAAGAAACTTTGCCGATGGTCTATGCATGTTTCCCGGCTGTTGCGTGAGAGTCACGAAGAGTCAGGCATTCATTGCATACTTAACATACACCTTCAGTATTATTCGGATGATTATTAAAATATGGCATTTATCTCAGCTGCCCTGTTTAGCCAATCTGGAGGTGTGTACAGTTGCTAATTTTACTGCTATGGGCAAACAGATCCCGATGTCGGTTATGATGAAGTGTGCATAAGATTCTTAGGTAGAGATTTATGCATCGGCCTATTTTGGACCCCTAATCTTAATAAATGTCCCTGGACCTGGCCAAATCTTGAGATATGGATCTTGTCCCCGGGCTACCAATTTCTCCTTTCATCAAAAATATCCCATCCCCGCATCCCGTGTTTAAAGGCACCTCGGAGTATTCCAGCTGTTACTTATGCATGCACAAAACCCAATGCACCCAATGCACCCAATGCCGCCCTGCTGAGTGTTCAATAAGCCGAGTCTGATTGGCCATGAGCAATCGGCGGTGCATTATCTTATTAGTGGTAGTTGGGTTGTACATGTACGGATAGCACCTGGCGGCCAGCCAGCCTACCACTTACTCGGCCTAGTAGTACATACCCTGTCCTCAATCCAGTCCAATTGATTCGACATCTGATTTTCTACTGTCAAGGACCGAGTAAAAGAAACGACAACTTGGCTGTTTCTCTCCCACCTCCATCCTCCCGACACTTCCTCACCACACCCCAAAGAAGATCAACCCGTTTGTGACTTTCGTTGCCTTGAACTTCCAGTTCCCACGTCGTCTGCACTCTCTATCTCCCCTTCTAATCGCTCTTCAATCCCCGATTTTTGCGCCAAGTCCCCCCCCGACTCCCAACAAATTAATTCGCAATGGCTGCCCAGGTGGAATTGACTTACCAGGATGTTGCTGAGCACAACCACAAGAAGGATCTGTACGTCGTGATCCACGACAAGATTTACGACTGCACCAAGTTCGTCGACGAGCATCCGTAAGTTTTACTTCCTTTCCAGTCACTCCGAACCCTTGCACTTTGGCTCTGGGGCGAAACTGTCGGCGCACCGATAAGCTGCACCGGACACGGGGCGCTCCTCCAGCACAGACGACGCTTTTACTGACACGTGTCGTTGTTGCTTATAGCGGTGGTGAGGAGGTCATGCTCGATGTCGGTGGCCAGGACGCAACCGAGGCTTTTGAGGATGTCGGCCACAGCGACGAGGCCCGCGAAACTCTGGAGCAGCTCCTGATTGGCAAGCTCAAGCGTCAAGTAAGCAGTTCATTCCCAGCTCAGCAACGGCCCGAGCCGAAACCGCCTTTCTCTGCTAACCTGTTTTTCTTCTACGTAGGCTGGCGACCCTGCCCCCAAGGCCTCCATCCCGGCCAACCCGTCCGGTGCCAACACGAGCTCCGCTGGCCTGGGCTCCATGCTGTACGCCGTCATCCTGATCGGTGGTCTCGTCGCCTTCGGCGCCTACCAGTACATGCAAAACCAGGAGCAGACCAAGGCATAAGCGCTAGGCCGCCCCCCTCGCGAATTGCGCATCAACACATTCATGAGAGCCGGTTGTGGGAGCAGGACGCATTATCTGAACAAAAAGATGAAGATGGCCGTACGGCGAACACAGCGCATAGAGAAACGGTTCCTCACTATCTTAATGAACATCTTTCAGGATTCGGAACGTATACAACAGGAGTTGATATTTCTGGAACGAATCACGACGAACATAGCCCCTATATTACTTCAACGTTTAATAGACCACAGACCATTACTCTTGGTCCTTTACACCGCCACTGAAGGCCCGAAAGCCGCTGGGCTGAACTGAACTGAACATTATCCCTTGTTACGGAGCTGGCCATCAGTCCAGTAAATATCTATTAGCCGATGTGGGATCGAGCTGCTCATATACTGGGCTTACTGCTTTCCCCTGGGCATCTTGCCGTCATCTTTGGTGTCTAGCAGTGGGTATGTCATACGTTTAACCATGGTCGACGTGTAAACCCGCCGGAGACCGAACCCCGTAACATAGATAACCCTCGGGAACAAGACCGGTCAATTGGTATTGTCGGATATGCAAAGCTACCCCGCATAACATATCTGCTGTCCGGCATCTGCTTTCCCCTTGACTACTCCGTGATTGGACAAGCTGGGTCTTGAAGTAAGCCCGAGATGTGATGTAAGCATTCCATTGAATTCTCCGTGAATCGGCGGGTGGTCTAGCCTGTTTCCTTCACTCACACTTTTCGAGATGGTGGTGTGCATAAGATGCATATCTCGTGTTGTTCCAATTCTTTCCAAGCTGTGCATGTAAGACGCATCGACAGATCTGTCAAATGCAGCAAAGAATTAAGCTTTGGAGTGCCGAGCCTTGATAGGGGAGCCCTATATTGCGAATGGCCTTCCTTCTTCTTCTCTTCCCTCTTGCAAGCAGGGGTTGGGTAAGGTGTAATTTGGTATATGCCATATGTTCTATTTGGTATTGTTCATAAGTAGCTACAAATGGTATAGTGATTCTTTCTTGCTATAGCCAGTCTATGTTCCCTTGAATGCACAGATCTGACTTTCACAGGCAGTTAGTTATTGGCATGTGCTGAGCCCCTTTACTTGTGGCGGAGGGAAAGACAAGAGGATAGCCACAAGTGCACGGGTTGATTGTCTGTAGAATACTGGATCAACAATGAAGGCTGGATGCGGCTCTCTCGCTGGCTTTCTGTAGCGGTAGCGGCCCCACCTGGATTGGTGTTGGAACTTGGGCCGGTTCCACTTGCCTGCTAATACAGTAGAACTTATTATTAACCTTACAGCCTTCCCTTCATTGTATCCAGTCCATCCAGTCAGCCAGCCAGCCTGGTCAGTGTCATTACGGGTACATCACACTGACAACATAATCATACCTGCCTACCTACCATTTGCTTCTACAGACGAGCTTTGGTCTACACATTCATTTAAGATTGTTTGCTACCTGCAACAACCATCCTCAACATGTCCTCCAAGCTGGGTGTTAACGGCACGAAGCGCGCCCTGGCACCGCCTTCGCCTTCCCCATCCAATGCCTCGAATGCTTCTCACGGCACCCCCTCGAAGCGTCAGAAGCGCGCCGAGGCCGCCAACCGCATCCGCGACCATGCTACTCCGACTCCCGCTGCCGCCGCCGCCGCGAGCCAAAGCACCAACTTCGGCGAGGAGATGATGACCCAGCTGACCTACGCTGTCGAATTCCTCAAGGCTAAGGGCGAGCCGAAAACTCTGGCCGACATTCTCAATCATTTGACTATGCAACACCACCCCGAAGAAGCCCAGTCCAAGTTCGTCAAATATCTGCGCCGCCATCATCAAATCAACTATTTGCCGCATACGGACCCCATCCCCAAGTCGGTTCCTGCCTGGCGCTACGGTAAATACGAGTTCCGCGCCAAGATCCCCGGCGTTGTCGACAAGACGAGCCTGCTGCAGTATCTGCAAAACAAGCAAGACGCCTCGAAGCTAGACGTCAAGGACCTGAAGGACGGCTGGCCCGACTGCGACCAGGCTATTCGCGAGCTCGAGGGCATTCACAAGATCCAGGTGGTTCGCACCAAGAAGGACGGACACGCAAAGTACATCTGGCGCGACCAGCAGGAGCTGTTCAACAAGGTCGACCCGGAGTTCCAGGTCCAGTGGCACCGCGTCAAGCTGCCCGCCGCCGACGACATGAACAAGAAGCTCATCTCGGTCGGCATCAAGCCCGCCTCAGAGGACCCCCAACTGAAGGTGAAGGAGACCAAGTCGGGCAAACAAAAGCGGAAGACCAACCGAGCCTCTAAGAAGGTTACCAACACCCACATGCAACATCTCCTGAAGGATTATAGTCACCTTAAGAGAGGCTGATGGGCAAGCGGTCGAGGGTTCGTTTTTTTATTGATTTTCCACGAGGCAGAGGCTGACTGACTCTGCGAGCATGGCATTGGCGTTATGAGGGCGTTTCCGGAAAACTGGCAGCATTTGGTGAAGTATCATGGTTAGACTAATAAAGCTTTGATTTCTCGTCTTCTCACGACATGACATGGCTAGTCTCCTTGAAATCCCTTATGCTACCAGGCTTCTAAATTTCAGGTACGCCTTTGAGTACAGCTTTAATGCTTGTCTCCGGGCTGCCGACTCCGACCTGCTGCGATGGTGTTGATGAGTCGCCCAGACTCATATCCCGCGCAGGTCATTGATACTGGTGTGCTTCTGCGCCTTTCCCTGCTCTGATGCGTATAACGGGCATGTTCTCACGTCCATCGGGGATACGTGTTGAACACCAAGTAACTGCCTTTCTCCGAAGGACTTGCTATAAACCCCTGATATTCTAGAGGAAAGTCTGGCAGTCTCCAGTGGCATGTAGAACCCAGCCTGATAACCATGTGGGCTGGCCCGTATCGTGGTGACTGGGTTACCTTGCTCCGTACATCTTTCGCCGATCATGCTGCGGCTCACTTGCTCCTCCTATGGACTGACTGGCTGACTTTTGATTACATATCACGACTCGCTCTCTTCTACTTGAGAGGATACTTCCCCTATCACTCCCAAATCCAAGTAGATCGGGTCTTCATCCGTGATCTCGTGATCATGTATTCCTCTCGAGCTTTATTGTATTTGGAAAGTACGGAATTTAATATTTATATGGGAATAGGACGCTCTCAGATTAGTATCGAATCAGGTCTTTGGGTCTTTCATGGTACTACTTTTGACGATGGCCGTCGTTCACACATCCTCACTGTTGTTACTGAGCCGCGTTGGCCACAATTGCCGGTCACAACTAGTCAGCTGCCGATTTTCACATACCTTCGCGTGCGCATGGCGGAAAGGAGTTGCAAGCCACGAGACCGATAGTATGTAAGCGCCCGCCGCCACCAGGCAAGCAAACCCGCAAGTCAACCGGGGAAGGTAGGGTGGCGCCCGCATCGCATCATGATATGATGAGACTGGGTGGGCTTAGGGGAAGGAAGGAGCAGATGTGTAACAGCATATCGTACGATATGTACACGTACATTGATTAGAGAGAGGGAGAATGAAGGCAACAAATACCAACATTCGATTACCTGGTTTTCTTCATTTTCATCTCGTTGTTCGGGCTTCGACTTTATGTCCCCCTTCCTTATCTCCAGGGTAGCCTGAATCGTGGCACCTCAACGTACATCACCTCACCGCTCCCTCGGCTCGCAGGTAGCCCAGCCCCTGTGACCGCTGGTGTATCTGATTACTGAACCAAGTTCACACAACGCACACTTGCCTTCCTTGGGCTTGCCGTGCGATTGGGGGGGGGGGGCGGTGATCCTTTCCGGGCTTCCCGCCACGTTACTTTGCTAGAAGGCAGCCGAGGTATTCTTCGCAATGTCATCAAATCAAAAAAAAAGAGGAATGATTTGGGTGTTACTGGGCTTGGTATGATGGATTTTGTTCGCACACGTACGTATATACTCACACTCAGTCAATGCGTATACACACACACACACACCCAAGGGATGGTCGGAGGGACGAACGGGGTGATTTCGCCCAATTTCTTGATTAAGGGGTTGCACACACGAAACGGGTGTTCTAATGTGTGATCGGGAAGTGACATGCGATATGTGCAAGGCGAAAAACCGGCGCATTTTCAGGTGTCATGAGGGTTCGCAGAGAATTATTCGTCCCTCCTCTCCCTAAAGCTTGAGTTGCTTCCATTTATGCATGCGTTTGACAGGATCTATGTATCGATGTGTCATGTGTAGTGCACAGCAGCAGCACATCCATTCACAAAACAGCGAAACGCGTCCTGAGAAGCTGCAGAAGAGGGGGAGACTTCTGACTGAAAATGAAAAATACTATTGCACTTCTGGCTGACAGAAATGAAAAAACTTCACAAACTCGCTAGCTAACCCAACTCACGACTCAGTGAAATATTGCGCCCTAAGTCTGCAATTGATCCTCATTTGCTCATAATAGCCACGGAGCCACCATTGCCATGGCGCCTGTCTCGGCCTGTAACCAATGCACTCTGATGTGATAGAACCTGCAAGTGGCTTGTCATGGAAGAAACCCGCGAAGGTATCCTATCCCGTCCCATCGGATATACCCCCCGAAATAAGTGTCGGTTGTTCGAAGCCTTGACGGAGTTTCGCTTTCGTCCGTATCAGCTTGACGTCTCACCTGCTGAATACTTCGAAACTTCCATTTCTCCCATATCATTACCATGCTCAAAGTAACTGCCGTCTTCAGCTGCGTCCTCTCCCGCCCTTCCTCCCTACCTCCTCATGGCTGACGCTGCGTGGCCAGAAATACTAGCAGCAGCAGCAGCAGAAGAGGGCAGGGGAACACCTCCTTCCTCCCCACCTGCCCGAATCCGCTCAAAGACCTCCAAGAAGACGTCGGGTTCTTGCCACCCGCCGGCCAGGTAGCGCTCCTGGAGGATGAACTGAGGAATGGCGTGGAAGCCGCGGTCGCGCACATCGTCGAGCAGAGCCGTCATGTTGCGGTCCCGCTCGTCGCTCTCCAAGCACGCACGCACCTCGGCCGGGGGCAGACCCAAGACGCGAGACCCCACGTCGACCAGCCACTCCTGGGACGACAGATCCTGGTCTTTCTCAAAATACTCGTGGTACACGATCTCGAGCAGCCGCATCTGCGCCTGGGGACCAGGGTAGCCCGGAGCGCCACCGTTCCCTCCTCCAGCGGCCGAGTTTGGGATCCTAGCTCTTCCGGGTGCGGCAGAGGACGTCGTGCCACGCGACGTGAAGGCGGTGCTGCGATTTGCCGTAGACGTTGAGCTTCCTTCGAGCGCCAGGCGGAGAAGCTTGTGCGAGTCCCTCGTGTTTCCCGTCAACCCTCTCCAGCTAAAATCTATGCCGACTCTGTTACCCAGTCGACTCCATTCTATCAATCTCGAGGGGGGGTATTTTCGCTGAAACACGTAGTATTCTTGCTTGTTGTGGACTAGAGATTGCATCAGTATATATGTCTGGTCACACGGCGTCAATTCCATGCGTAATTACAAGATGGGGAGACGGACATGGATGATTGGGTAAATAAGGTAGGCGTTTGGGAACTAGGAGACGAAAGGGGTGTCAATATTTGTCCTGGGGATACAGAACATCGAGTTTCCGAGGATTATATGATCTCTGTCTACCTCAGCAGTACTGTAAAAGACAACGAGTGTTGTCCTTACAGCACCCCTCTTGGTTTTTCCTAGTGCTGATGGCAGGCTGAGGCATGGCATCTTGTGATTCATAGGAAATCATCGTAAACTCACCACTCCGAGTCGCATGCGGATTTAAAACCATCGGTGAGCAGGTCACCTCAAATATCGCTTCCGGATGTCGCTTCCTGTAGATTTCGATGGCCGTATTCAGGCTCCTCAGGCCGATGTAGCAATGAGGACAAATCGTGTCGAGAATGAACTCTATCGTGAAGTGGGTGGTTTCAGCAGCAGAGCCGCGCTGTATGCCTGATAGTCCTGTACGATCCTCTTCCTGTCCCTTCCTCCACATCCCAAGTGTGGGTTGGTCATCCGCAGGAGACAATAAATCTTTTATGCTTGCCATATTGTCGAATTAGTCAGTCGTTTAGGGATAGATATACGTAGGTGCAGTATATCTCCCAAAGTGAGGTGGGACCTCCAAGTAGGGTCCGGTATGGGTGCAGCGGTCGGATAGGAGACAGTACTAGCGTCAACGGCTGTTGACCTAGAGAGCACGGCCACGGTGTAGTGAGGGTGGAGAGGACATATAGATTGGCTGTGGTGCGGTAGTAGTCCCCAACGGCCATGCTCGTATGTCTTTCCCTCTCCGGTATGCTACACCGGGACAGGCAAGAGATGAAGTAAGGCGACGGAGGAACAGCAGTAAGATGATAGATATGTTTATGATACTGTAGGACAGACAGTATATCTACAGCAAAGCCCGCCGCTAACCTGGTCTTATAGCAAAGGTTAGTAGCTAATCGAGAATCACTGCGTGATAGATGTAAAACAGGGAGAAGAAGCGGCTCACGGGTCTCGAGTTAGCATGACAACGGGCGGACAGGAGGATGGCGGCCTTTTTGTGGTGTTCGCTTGCCTGTCCCTCATTCTCTTCGTCAGGTGGTGGGTGTATGTTTTTGATTTGTGATCAAATCGGGTGCATGTCGCACCAACCACAAATAAGCCGTAACTTGTCTTCCCGCCGTGTCTGCAGCTGTTGCATGTGCCAAACAAGACAGAAAGGCAATCATAAAACCCCCGGCCAGTACATGTACATCTAGGTAGACACACAGTGTAAGCCATAACAATAATCAAGAATCAGTAGCCAAGGCAAGGCAAGGCAGGAAAGTGAAGAGAGAGTATATAAGTAGAATGAATGCCGCAAAACTGCCCTCCCTCCATGTTTCCTTTTACTCATGGGCTTACCTACACTGTCAACCTTAAAGCCGAGTTGTACATGCAATATAAGTAGATGCCTTACTTACTTATCCCCACTAGATACGCCCATTTCTTACAAGCTATAACCAGGCGCCTGGTAACGTTAGGGGGTGACTGAAATACATTGCATTGCAGAACCATGACGAAATCCAGAAGCCAAAACTCCCAACTAGTGGTCCTAAATAGATTTTAGAACTCAAACACGACGTGATTTTAGGGAAGAAAATAACGCCATCGCAAGCGAGGGACGAAACACAACCAACACCAAATAAATAAATCATGATGCAAAAAGATCTGCCTTCTCGTAATTTTTCCCTTTGCAGGCCTAAAACAATGCCGACTCGACCGTGTCAAGATGACCGAGCTAATCTACAATATACCCTCAACACGCCGGATCCCCGTCTATCTCCTGTCCTGCAGTTCTTTTGTGGTATAATGGCCATGCCACACACACGTCTGGCCCACTGTGCTTCCCCCTTTGCACTTCCCATTTTCCCTCCGGACCTCATGCCCCATATCTGTCTGTGTTGTGTGTGCTTTCATCAGGGCTACCGAGCCAGACCAGTCTATTATCGAGAAGTTGTTGCGCAAAAGAAAAGCCCACCAAAAAGAGACGGGCACAAATCACCAGCCCAATCTCGTAGCAATCATCAAGAAGCCTCCCCAGGTTGAGCCTGTCCAGTATTACTTCTTCCGGCGAGGCTTGCATCATGCCGGATGCCATTAAGGCCAGGGCCCAACCTTTGGTGCTTTGGTGCTATGGCCTCGACGACCCGTTTTGCCACTCAGATCGAGCAACAGGGGCCCCGAAAGCACAAATTCGCGTCTTATTAACGCCGCTCAGTGATTCCCTCTGGAAACGAAGAGGGTAACAAAAACATGCCACGCCCTTGGGTATTCTGGTGTCCGGGAAAAGCAAAAGGATTCGTGCCTGACAAAGGAGATCTATCGATTAAGAATAACGAAACGTTTTGGGAGGGTCTGGGGAGGTCCACCCGGAAATTCCCTCTCTCAAAACTCGCCCGTGCTTTGATTGTAGCAATGTCGCCTAGTAAATCCGACCAAGGAACTCGCAAAAGACTGGAAACCATTGGCTAGTATTCGCCATTCTATTGCGACACGGTCGGCCACATTTCACCTGGGCGGTGCTTGGGATCGAAAGTATTCGTTCCTGGGTCGGTACTGTTGGGCCGACGGATGCCTGCAGCACTACCATAGTACATTTGACCCATGCCGTTGGGCGTGAAAGACTGGTCAGGGTCAGGGTACACGTAGGCAGCACTGCCGTTGTTGCTGTGCGTGGGCGAAGGCATGTGCGACGACATGTGCGAGGGGGAGGCCCATCCAACACTGCCCATGTGCGGACTACCACCAGCACTGCCAGGCCCTGGTTGATGCGGCTCAACACTGGGTTCCAGTGTAGGCGGGGGAGGGTAGCTCGTCGGGTGGGAGGTGGGTCGCATAGCAGTGCCAAAGGTAGTAGGCGCTGACGTAGGGCTTTGCGAGTGCATGTCTGTGCGTAAATGGGCGGGTAGTCCTCCGTTGTTGTTCATGTACGAGTACTCATTCTGGCGCATCGCATTTGCTTGTGCCATTTCGCCGTTCGGGGACATAGACATGTTGCGGTGAGCTGGAGAGGGCGTGTTAAGGGGAGATCCATGGTTGGATCCTGGGTCACCATCGCTGCGCGAGTGGCGAGAGGCAGTTTTGCTGGCCTGCTGGGCCAAAGCAGCCGCTGTAGCGGCTGCTGCTTCCTCTACAGTGCCCGAATGGTGATTCTGATGGCGAGTCAAGGTTGTTCGACGCGTGAAAGTCTTTTGGCAATCGGCATAGGGGCATTTGTATGGCCTCTTCCCCGAATGAATCCGACGATGGCGTGCTAACGAACTGGAATCACTGAATGGCTATATGTGCACGTTCGTTAGTTTCAATGATATCACTGCCGCCTACTCTCATTGGTAGTAGAACTCACCTTTCCACATCGCTCACACATGTGTGGCTTTTCTCCAGTATGAACTCTTTGGTGCACAGTCAAGGCCGAGCGCTGGATGAATTGTTTGCCGCAACCTGGGTAATCGCAGACGTGGGGCCGAATACCGCTGTGAATACGTTCTAGTATGACAAGGTCAGCATATCGCAATGTCAAGATGATTTAGTTGGAATACGCACCATGTCTTGCCAAGTCAGAGCGACGGGCAAAGCCCTTGCCGCATGTACTGCATGGGAACGCCTTCACCGGAGGTTGCGTCTGCTGCTGTTGTGTATGCTCCATCTTGACAGGCTGAGGGTACCCTACAGCCATGCCATTTCCGGCCTGCATTGTAGGCATACCGGGAATCATCATGCCTGGGGGTAGGGCTGCTTGCATGCCGTGGTCGGACATTGTAAGAGATGCATGCATAGAAGTCGGGGATCCGTATGATGATCGTGCGGTGGCCATGTTCAAGGCGTGTAAATCGCCAGGGCCACCTCTGGAGTAATGCGAGCTCTCTGAGCCATGTGGCGAGTTCGTCCTATCAATGCCGGCACCTAACAGATGGGGATGCGACGCAAGGGTAGGCGGCTCCGACACATTAGGTTGACCGTGCACAGCTGCTACTGCAGCCGAATTCCTCTTATCCAACATGTTTGTAATGTTCATAATTTCTGACGGGGGCGACCTCGACATTTTTACGCGGAGATCTGTATGCGCGCTATTTCGACTGACTTGTAGCTAGTTTAAGTTTGTCGTTTTTGCGCAGAAGAAACGTCCACAGATGACGCGATGGTATGGTTGCCTTTAAAGGGGATTCCGTGGAACTTGAGAACTCTGCGCCGGAAAGGACCAAATCGCGTTACCTAAGAAACCAATCAGTCAGAAATGTAACTCAACACGAGCGGGAGAAACGCAAATTGAGGCATCTCAACCAGGTCCAGTACTTGGGAAGCCGCATTGTGGTGTTCAAGGGGTGTCAACATAGCGGTGAGTGACCAATTTGGATATAACCAACATCGACGGAACACAGCCCAATGCGGAACCAGGACCTGACGATGCACCTATAAAGGGGGTTGACAATGTTTCTTACCTGTCCTTGTTGGGTGAAAATGGGAATGTTGTTCGCTGGAAGTCCACAGTTGTGCGGATCGGAAACGTCGGGAAGCAGACCGTTGGGCGAGGGGCTCGAGGAAGTATTCCAAGCGTATTGGCTCTGTTGATATTGCCCAACCTTTTTCGTGTAAAATTGTCCTTTTCAAGTATTCCAGCACCTCTCGCGGGTATTATCAACAGCTCGTGTCTGCGTGGTAGTTCCCTCGTCTGCTCAATTTCCAGAATGAGTGAGGTGTCTTGCTTTCGATGTCGCGTCAATGGATGTCGTTTTGGCGCGTCTCGGTGGTCTGATGTAGGCCCACGGTCGAACAGGATTTGTGACGTGTCGCAGGGGGCGGATAGGCAGAAGGTTTGGTGTCAAGAGAATGTGCGTGGTGGACGTTTTAGTGGTTGTGAGCAGCTAGATCTGTTCCTTGGTCAGGACGTGTCAGCGAATCTGGTAGGGGACAACACGGCAAAAGATCGAGACGAAGCTGTGCTCAGATGGACCATGCAAAGAACAAGAACGCAACATCAAGGGCAATCAAGGGAGGAAGGCAAGGTGTTTGTGGTTTATTTCGGGGCCATCGGTGACACAGCCCTGGGTAGGGGGTAAATTAAGATGGCCCAGCAGTTTGCGACTGTATGTGGTTGGGAGTTCTGATGGCCAACCGTCCCGTACTGCCAGGACGATCGAAGTGAGCCATGTATGTGCAGGCCTGACAATACAGGTTTGCCATAGTCGAAGACCAACCAACACAGACGCAGGAGCTGCTTGTTGGGAAGAGGCCATCTGACATCTGTAGATAGATAGATACAAGATGCCGTCGAAGCAAACAGCACGGGGCAGCATATAGCAACTGCAAGACAAACGCTAAGAACGGGGCAGGGAGTGGTCCGGACATACCTTTTTTTGTAGATGTTATAGCAAGGTGCAGGACCAAGTTGCGAACAGTATGAGGAAGGAGGGAGAAAGTGAACGGTCGAGAGTCGGATGTGAGAGTTAACAACGTTGGCAGGAAGAGGACGCCACTGCACTTCAAGTGATTGATGTTGTCTAAAAAAGAAAATTATGTGATGGAGGTGACATCGACAAAAAATCAGGATGATTTGGGATTGGGAAAATCGGTTCACAGCTGGGCCCTGTTGCTTCTTTGGGGGGGTCGCTGGGCTTTAGGTACTCGAATCCCTGTACAGTACAGGAGGTGATGTATTCTAGTCATTCCAACTGAAGGTCGGGTGGACAGAGCGTGCGTGTTGAAACGAACTGGGGGCCCTGGTAAGAAAAAAAGCGAGACCCCGGCAGCGAAAGGTACGTACTCGACTCCATCAGTCAGTTCAATTTAGCTGGGCGGTGGTGGCCTATTGTGCTATTCCTATTTGCTCTCGGGTACTTGTACTATCAAACGTACTTTAGGAGGGAGGCCTGGGTAGATTAGCTGACGTGAAGGTTTTGATATGTGTCGTGCGTGGGCGGTTTACACTACAGGCTACAGGCTACAGGTCTAACACTGATGATATCGGCTACTAGGAATACCACTGCGCCAATATCACTCGGGGGCTACTTAAGGTAGGGAAACACATCGGTGCAAGGTTGGTGCCAAGTACCGGCGCTGCGACTCAAAGTCAGTCAGAGTCGGTCGAGTTGTTTGCTGGGACATCCATCGTCCACGATCAATGGCAGCTTTCTCGTCGGGAAGACTGGCATTGGGGGGGGGCGGGCATGGCAGCATGGGTTGCAACATTGCTGATACAGGAGGTACATCTTACATTGATTCGAAAAACTTACTGTTCTGTACTAACCAGGCAAGAAACTTAGCTGGTTAGGTGAGCTGGCTAGGTGGAGACCTCACCGTGGATGCATTTCTGGGGCGCCCTCTGCAGGAACTCGGGTACCTGAAATGCGTTGACATGGCCAGCAACACCTACTTGGGCTGGTCTTAGCACTGTTTTGCATGTGGGGCAGTAGAATGAAATATAATGGACAATACGTCAAAAAAATAATGCTGCTGCTGTACAAACATCAGACCGCGTTTTTGCTGAGGACGATCGTGGGCAACGGAAACATGTCAATTGCGACTTGATTGATTCCAATCGCAGCATTTCCAGCCTAGACGATAGCGAATGGCGAATGAATGATTCCCAAGTGTAGGCATGTAGACCTAACCCCCCATAAGGCGTCCTTTGCCAGTAACATCAATGCATCCGTGACTTGGAAGTATCCATACTGTACTGTTCTTGTTCTGTGTGTACTTGCAGAGCTTCCAATGGTCCTTCTTCGGGTTGTTCAATTGTTCCATGCTAGGACCAGCAGTTCCGTAGGTCTGGTATGTCGGTGTGTCCTACTACCGAAAAGCTTGGGAAGAAAGCCCATCCCCCTGTTGGCCTTAAAATGTACCCTTGGGGCCATCATCATCGTGCACACCAAGTATCATGTATCCAAGTGCTGCCAAGAGAGGCCTAACAATCGTGGCCCCCTAGACTATCCTTAGAATTATTTCCAGGGGTTTCGGTGATATTGGGCTGTAAGGAGAAGATCTGCCCCCACCTCCCCAAGCCAAAGCAGACTGCCGTTGGCCACAGCTCTCTCTCGCCCGAAAGTGCTTTCTTGACTTCCGTCTGCGCCTGCTAATCAACTCAATCTGACCTCATGTCTCTGGGCTTGGGGTCAGAGACTCAGAGTTCAATAGAAACCGGCGCGAACGACCAGCGAGCTTGATTGCGGTGGAACAAGCACTCACACATACGACTCCTCGACAAAGCCTCCAGACAAGCTGCATGATAACAGCAATCATTTTTAGTATTGCATTGCATCACAGGTAACAGGTTTGCACCAGGCGGAAGGTGCTTCTTTGAGATCGACGACCGTATAGGTGACGATGCCGTGGGCCTCGGGAGATTACCGCCCAAACCCCAGGAGCTACTATCAGTTTTTCTTCTCCTGGATTCCCAGAAACGGCAATGGCAGTGCTAAGAACAAACCGAATTAAGTGGTCCGGCCAGTCCTTTATGCCTACTCCGTACTTCCGGCCATACCCAGGAAATACCTGCTTAGCCTCCCGTCCGTATAATATGTGCAAACCTAATACAAGTAAACCAAGCTGGACTGACTGACCAGCAGAGGTTCCGGATGCCGCGAAAGCCAATGATTGCATGGAACAAGAAGAATTTTTTTCCCTGTTCCATCTCCAACTCCATGATATTACACATTCGAAATGAAAATATTGAGAATTGACATGTTACTGGTCATGGGAGCAGAAGGATTAGAAGAAAAAAGAAACGCCGTCCACCACGGTACTGGGCAACGCTCATGTGGCTGAAGCGGTTATGGCATGAAACCGTCCATTCAATTTGTTCATTTGCTACTAAATCATCTCTCAATGTCAACCGCAAAACAGGGCTGAGGCCTTGGTCTTTTCCTCTTCACCTACTTTTAGTAATCAACCTAACGCTTCATGTTGCATAGCACTGGCATACATACGTCCATGTAACTGTATGTAGAACTGCCGCCCCTTTTCTTTCCATCGATGGACGGACTCTGGAGAGCCCATCCGAGATCCAGCAAATGAACGATCTACGCTAGCACCCATCAAGCATTCAGAGTGGCCTAGTTGTCATTGAACAAGTGCCTTGCTACCACGATGACACACATTTATCAAGGATATTCTCAAGGCGGAAACGGCGGGACCGTTTCCAGGCCCATTTGTTACGGCCGCCTCCTGAAAGAATACGAGTCCCTAGCGAACCAGACTGGGTGAATGGTGGGTTAGCGGCGGATGTGTGGAAGGAGAGAGGGCCGGCCATACAGTAAGTGACTGACAGCAGTGGTAGACCGTAGCATACCTACATTACATTACATTGCATAGCATAGCAAAGGAACCAGTGGTGGTGGTTAGGTAGTAGGCCAAATTAAAGGCCGTAGTCCGTACTTTCTTTTGACTCTAATGTTGGTTAGAGGGCCAATCAGTGAAGGCAGACGTTGTTTTCGGTTGTGCAGGATGACATCGATTGCCCGTCAATGCGCCGTTCGTCGCATGAATCTCAAACAGGCACGAAATTGGGCCTAACGCGATGCGGTAGGCTTCCAGAATGGTTCGAGAAGCAAACAAGGGGGTTTTAGGGAAGCTGTGGAAACATGGCCCCCGGTGCATGCCAAGGGGCACGAGACAAATAGTTTGGCTGCGCCCTCGCTGCTACTCGCTTTGGTGGTTATTGTTATTATTATTATGGGCTGAGCTTTCCACATCCCACCTAGGTCAGAGCGGCCGCGTACTTTTTGCTTCGCTTGAAGTCGAAGGGGTCACGGGGGTCACCACCAACACCAACGCTTCATCTTGATCAATCGCGTGTGTCACGGCACGGCCGCCGGACTAGTAACCTAATAAGTGGCTTTCCCAGGCCCTAGACGGGGGTTTGCTAAGTAGTAGGTAGTGAGGATCCCAGGCGCTGAATACGGGTAGGGAGAAACTTGGGGATTGACAGACAGCATGAAGTTGGTCAACCCATGGCCCGTGGAAGTAGTGCATCCATCTCCCGCTGTGGCCCGCCCCTCTCATGTTTAGAGAGCCCCCTTCATTTCTCCTTTCATGCCCATGAGCTTATGATATCAATTCATCTCGTCAATCTCGGAGACGCCTTGACTTTGGCCCTAGAACACTTCTCGAACCACTCCGCTGCCCGGCTATATTTGGCATGGGCCATGATTCTGCCTCAGCAGCTCAAACGTGACCATTGTCCGTGCCATCTGGCAGCTCCTTACTGGGGACAGCTTGCGACCATGACGCCAGGGTCTGCTTGGGGGTCTGCTTGGGTCTGCTTGGGTGAGTTGCCCGCACCCGTGATCCGCGCTGCTGCTAACCCAGCACACACCACACACCACACAGTATGGGATGGGACGCGAGCTGGCCCTTGCCTACAAGGCCGTTTACCCTGACTGCAACGACCGCCCGTTGATCGATTGTGCTACTCCTGCTATTGCTGATGGCTTTGGCAGCACAATGTTTTGCACCCGCCTGCGTCCAGGGGGGTTGCGCTCGCGTTTCGTTAGTGCTTGCCCAAAGAATAGGCGTGGTCGTGAGCAACACCATTCTGGCCCCAAGATGAATCAATAACACACAAGTTGAGCAAAAGAAAGGAAAACTATGCAGCTGTTCTGATAGTGCCATACTCGCAGGGCTAGATAAAGTGGTGCTCATTCCTTCCAACCAGCCAACCTTCCTTGGAGCCACTAGAATCACATTTGAAGGCCAGTAGCGCATGCCAGGCCCACCGACTACCTACACTATTCTCTACGCTGATCATGCCATACCCATTGCAGCATGCCTACCGCTCGAGCAATGTTGTGATCATCACACCGTTGTCAGCTTCTGGAAGCTTTCCGCATCAGGCTTGACCAGACTGGGCCGAAGAGGACTATCGAGACCGAGTCTAATAACAATCACTTCCGGCCAAACACTCCGGGCACTTTGGTCATGGGGAGAAATCACTTCTTGAAGTTAGCCTCTCGCCAAAGACGTCATGTCATCTGCCATATGCCTTCCAAGATGAGCGCAGGTGTAGAGTAGGGAGCAACTTCATTTGTCGGGTTCTTACGCTATTCTCATACAGCTAGCAAGCCCATACACCCTTCATCCAGCCATCCCTGTGCTTCTGCTGCACATCGTCCCCTGTCCTGTCTTAGGTCTAAGCTTGTTCTTACCGAGCTCGGTGAGGCTCATTGCGCATCAAACACTTTAACCTAGTGTTCGTCGCTGCGTGTGGGGGAATATGTAGATTGACGGAACCGAAGGAGATCTGACGGACGGATGGCGGGACCAGTGCACACAGCCTTCCTGGCCAGTGGGTTGAAGGAGTGGTTGCCAACCCTTCCGAACAGTCGGGATGCCCGTTTCCAGCTTACCTCAGTGACTTTGCTTGTTTCAACACTGCAGTGAGACGAGTCTTGATTGCTGCAAAGCAGGTCTTTGCTCGCCTTGCAACTTCGTCGCATTCACAACCAAAATAGGACGTGATTATTCATTGGCAAAAAGAGGCCTTTGGTCGTTGTTGGCATGGTCCAATCGCGAAGGCCCGTGTACTGTGCGGGTGCCAGTGGATAGGCAACATCATCAGAGGTCGACATGCGGGATTATGGCATGATTTTCACCAGCCTCACAATATTCGCGTGTTTACCAGCTCAGTTGGGCTTTCTGCGTGTACTCGTCATGCAGGAGTGGTCCACGGACAGGACGAAGAAGCTTCCCTCTTCAGCTACTTGATGGACATCCAGGACCCGGGCTTCTGCAGGTGAACTAGGTACGATCCCTTTCCTGAGGGGGTCGCTTGAAGGCATCTGTCTCTCTTACTGGTCACATGTCATATCGAGAATGCGGCTTAGATTGGACTCATGTCGGTGCATTTACCTGGGGAATCTTGGCCCATTCGCTAAAATCGCAAGGTCGAATGGGCCGTCTTGCGATACCAACCCACGTCACGTCAAATCAGTATGGTCTAGCAACAAGTGATGTCGAATTAGGACGCTTTCCATCGTACTGGTGCCGACCTTGTCCTGGTCCTGCCCCCATGGCTAAGTAGATTGGCACCCCTACCGGGTATTGCAGACAGATCGGACGCCTATGTTTTCCACAAGTTATCCGGCGTTAAAGCAAACGGGATCTGAGTACAGTAAAAGTCGCTCGGGCCCTGGGAACAACCCAGAGCAGAAACCCCGTAATCATGTTGTTCACTACGACCGCTGTGGCGCTATAAACATCTGGGCGGTCTACGACATTGGGTGACGAAGAGCGGCAGGGCTCTGTTCATGCTACCACATAGGGGTAGTATATGCTATCATCGGAGAGAGACTATCTAGTTTCCTCTGGGAGTTGGCGTGGACAGAAGCCATCCGTCCATAGCTAGCTAGCATCCTTCTGACCGCCCCTCTGCCCCTCTGGACCTACGTGCAACTAGAGAAATCTATTGTTTTGGGCTATACCTATCATCTTCCATCATCCCAAGGGTGAACAAGTGGGCAGAAGAGACGGTATACCGTGGTTTGCGTCGAACTCTTGGCCTGCAGCAATATCCTCTGATGCTCAGCTCAACCAGGACAATCTATTCGTGGACGCGACTCTGCGGCTCTCGGGTGATCATCCGTGTGCCCACCATCGTCCCCAACCCCTGTACTAACGCCCCTTGTCGAGCATTGGCACCCCTGTCACAGTCGTTCTCACATACCACATGCACAGCGCACAGCGCAAACAACTGCAACCTGCAACGCGCTTCCACAGTCAGTTTGACGCGCTCTACCACAGCGTCGGGCGCGGCACAGCAATCAGGCTGACGACTGATGTTACACGGCCGATAGCTTTGTCGTCATAGCAACTATTCACACATGTCGACCGTTGCATCATCTTCTATATACCGTCAGTAGACATCCAGCATCGGTGGTGAGGAATGGCAGCATCCCGCGCATTGATTCATACATAACCCATGAAATACGCTCGGGCGCTCTTCTTATCCACCCACGCAACACAAGGCGTCTAATCCCTGCCCGCATGATTCTTGATACAGCCTTCTAAGCTTCTTCCGTCGAGGAACTCCAGCTGCTTCCTCTAGTGGCAGACAGCTGTCAAGCAACGGGATGGAGGCCTATTCCTACTACTTCTGACCTGCATGAGGCGGTGGCGCATCGCCGTACACTATGACTACCGCAGCACGTATACGAACACACTGCTTGCGTGCTGCTTTCACTCTGCGCGCATCTCACCGACTTTGCTGAACCTGCGGTGTTGACATGTAGGAGAGAGGGTACAGGAACACGCTGTCCAAGCGCCAGTGGTTGTGCTAACGCAGACAAACCGTCGGACAGAAGGGACGTTGAACAAGCGGGTAAATTTTCCGGGTTACGCGTGTCATGTCCGTCATTCTACGCATGGTCATCGTCGCAGCCTCTGTGGAATCGTAGAACTGAACTGACTTTCTGGCAAACGACAAGGAGGGGGTTCAGCACGAGCACGCACGCTCCCATGTGCCGAGCGAAGGAAACGTTCTTTCAACCCCCTCTCCCTCTCTGCTTTCCCCCTTTCCCACTCTCAGCGGCGGTTTATCTCTTTAAGAACTACAGGGATGTATATGGAGAAGGTGCTTTTTTCGGAGGGGCCTCCCCCTCTCTCCTCGCAGGGTGGGCTCCTAAACAACAAGTTCACGCAGAATGCAACTGCATTCAACAGCATCAAACGCTCCTATTGTCCGTGGGTTAACTGATGTTCCATGAACTATGCCGCGTTTGGTTTACAGCTCGTCTGGCAGGAATCTTTGGCGTGCTGCTGCCACTACTGCTGCTACTGCTGTGAACAAGAAGAACAGATATAGTGGCGCCAGCCTCCTCGCCAGCCCGCACTCGGGGGAGCCGCGTCTCAGGCGCGGGCTGGCTCTCGAAAATAGGCACTACGGGGGGGTACGGAGAAGGGAAGGGGGACATCCCACTTCACATCCTGCCATGCTGCACCCATGTCGCCCCGGCACTTCCTAGCCACCGCACCGCTCACCGCTTTTCTAGAATGAAAAATAGAACACCTCCTTTGCGTGACATTGAGAGCGGCGCCCACTCTATTTGTCACTGTGGTCAATGACAAGCAGCCGGGGACCAAGGGAAGGAACACAAACTATAAGACGGGTTCTCTATAGCTCCCTCGCGGGCCACGGCCCGGGTCCTGCTGCTCATCATACGTGTTTACCTGGTCCTTGTCGCGGGCGATCATCCCTTTCTCCAGCCCCACCGTCGGCAGCCAATCTATACTACGAAGCGAGCCATCAGTTCCTGTCAACCAAATGATATATCGTGTGCTTTGCTTTCGGCTATGTATGGGCAGATATATCGCAACAGAGGACATATAATGAGCGAAGAACTCTCCCATTTGTTTCTTAGGAACCTGTCAGCCTAAAACAAACAGGACAAGGTATGTGTCTGTGTCTAGAAATACCGCATGTCCACGTCGGGCGGCAGCCCCCTTTGGCAGGAAACAGGTCGGTTAGAGCGCCGGAGCCGCAGCCGTAGCCGTAGCGCAACAATGGCCTGCCTCCGCCGAGCTGCGGCCCCATGAATCTGCTGCTAGTGCGGGCGGCGGATGAGGATCCAGACGGGTGCTTGCCGTCGCCCCCTTAGTCGTGACGCGCTGTATGCCCCTCGTTGCTTAGTCGGTGTTGCGTTCTTAGCCTCTGAAGAGAATTTGCGAGCTTTGGGCCTCATACGGTGCTTGCACTGGTCTCCCTCTCGAGGGATTGCTTCTGGTCTGTGGTGACATGGCCTTTATGACGGTATCATATGTATCAATCCCCGCAGGCTCTGTCTTCCTGGTCCCGTAGAACGGACGGCCCGCAATCGTTGTGCTCTTCGTTGAGGATTAGATCCTGGGTCGGATACCACCAAGAGCAGACGTACGACAGCTCAGCCCCAAACCATATTCTACTGTATTGAGGTTGGGAATAGCATGGGTAACTTAGGGCAGCACCAAGAGTGGTTTGCACGACTTCGCGAATAGTAGCCATGCCTTGATATCAAGCCACACCCAGCACTTTGGCGATAAGTACCTTCATATCATCAACTCTAGACCAATGTTATCTACCCTCAACCAAGGAAGATTCAGGGGCAGGATGTAAGGGTTGGTTCATAAGCTCTAGTAGACGGTCAAGACGCTGACTTGACAACATCGTCCTTTCGCCCGGTTGGGGACGGGCTGGCTTGGTTGGTTAGAGTACCAGTTGCAGCACCGTGGCACAGGTGACAACTGCCAGCATGAGCCAGATCGCCCAGCAAGGAAAAGAGTGGCCTGATATGTAAAAGTAGCAAGCCAGACTGGTATCAGAAACATAAATTGACATGCCTGACAAGAGCACATGCACCTGTCCAAGCCTCTAGATTGCGTTTGGTTTTCTTCCTGTGGTTGCCATGCCTTCGGCGCTTTCGTTGTTAAAGGCATATCACGACAATCAACCCAATACAGCCAGGTCGAGGACCAAATCTGAAGACAGGAATCATGATTACTCGTATCTCATTTGGCTCTTTGTTCCCGTGCTTTCCGATGTTCGTTATCAGTCAGTACACACACATTGCTGTGCCGGGCTGCAAGTCCGCCACTCTAGGTGACTGCAATATACACACTGAGTGAGCTGTACCAAGAAGGCCTCTCCTATTCCCTCATTTCCAGGCGAAGTCCAGCACTCTGAGCTGATGTCTGAAGCTCGCCCATTTGGCGATTTGACATGGGATTGGATTTTGGCTCGCCAGGTTGCGAACCTCCTTACCCCTATCTGGCTACTGACTGTCTAGAGAGTGCCTTTAGAGGCGACACATGCCATTCAGAACGCCTCAAACGGTAGCCACGTCCATTTGATTATGATGAAGTCGTTCTTACTATAGTCACCTTGATTCCTTCCCTCCTGGGCACGGGGCTTTAGGGGCTCGAATGAGTGCTTTACTAATCTACCGACACCAATGTAACCTGGCCATATCGTTTATAGGCTTCTTTGGGTCATAGTCACATATTTATATCCTGCCTCGCTATAATTATCCTGCGAGCGTGGTTCTTAACGTGTGGTACGTTTCAATAACTATATGTGTCACATCCAGTCTTGCCTTTGCACGTAATATTACATCTAGTTACAGGAAAGGAAAGTGTGAGTTTTAGGATCAAGAGTAAATATAGTCCAGCCATAGTCCAGCTTATCATGAGAGCCATTAAAAATCGATATGTCAGTTCATTGTACTCAGGTGTGCTACCACGATGTGCTATGTGTCTTTCGAGTGCTAACACAACAACCATAAGATCAAATGGTGCGCCAGCGTAACACCACATCATCCTCGGAATAGACAATACAGTATATGCATAGGATTTATGTTGTCCACCAAGGTAATCTACTGCGTGATATGGCTGGGCATGACAAAACTTTGTGTTGCATAATACTCGAAGGAGATGTAATGAGGTTCTTCCAGAATAGGTAGAGCGATCGACCTGGCTATCACATACGGTATATTCAGATGGCATATCTGAAAAATAATCGAACACTCATGTCTCTAATACCCCTGTTATAAAGAGCCGAGGTCACAACTCTTCATTTAGAATACATAATATCCTATACCCAGGAAGGATGCCATACGCATCCGAGGCATCACACCGGCTCAACAAACACGCTGCTGACTAATACTTCCGAGGTCTAGACTTACCGCTCGCCTCCGAGACTGGACCTCGCTGGCAAATAGGTACAGTTGTCCGCAGACCTACTTTCTTCAGTGCTCCGTGGTACATACCATGTTACTAGTAGCCGAACGGATATCTCGATCGATAGTCAACTACATAGAGCGCATGATATTGCAGGGGGTCCTGTTCAAGGTAGAGAGCCTTGAACTTACCGGAAAAATATAAAGGAATCATCACCCCAAGGAGTTGTCGTCGTTACAGCAAACCCGTGATCTGGATCCTCAAACTTACTTAGGTAATGAGACACCAAGCTGCCATAGTGGATCGATCGTTATTTCTGCGATGCATCGAGACTCTCCCCCACGCGCAAGGCTGATCTCCAATGGATGATAGGTGAGATTGGGCAAGGCTTGTTTACTAGACGATATGCTAATAAGAGCCAGGAGGCTGACCTTTGTCGTCATGGTGTCAGCCTGGTAGACCATGTGCATTGTAAGACCTCGCTTGGCTGACTGACCATCTATTTCGCTGAGACCTGCAGACAGCGGTCCTGATTGAGATCTAAAAGGAGGCAAGGGGAACGAGTGCTGCAGTATAGGGCCGCCACTAGTAGAGAACCAAGGAAAACAGGGGTGGCTTGGTAGGGAGGGAGGCAGACCGATTTGGAGGGCACCACCACCTTCTCAAGTCTTGGCCGTTACTTTCATGTGAATGCCCCGGTCCTGAAAATTTATGTCCCAATGGAAATTATATAGGACATTGATGCTTTATTTTACGATGATGGCTGATATAGATTGGCCGGCTGTGAGCCACGGCACAGCCCTCCTGGTACGCCACCCGAAAGCCCCGATGAGATGAGACCGGAGATAGAATAGTTCAAATGGAAAGGCCACCAAGCCCTTTCGTGGGAAGTACCACTGGAATTTATGACTCACGTGTGTCGGAAACAGTATGGGGGATGCGAATAGCAAACAATCAATGTCGATTGGTACTATTCCCGATATGCTGGCCAGATGCGGGTGGGGGTTGAAGATCATTCAAGGCAGAAAACATTAACAATAAATAGATAATATATTTGGAGATATAAATAATACACTTTATTGTTATTATCTCAAGCCAGAAGAAATATTCAAGATATATACCTATTAATTCTTTGCCATTTAATCGTCCCCTGGGAATAGGTTGGTAGCTGCAAGTATTCCAGCCCGTTGGGGTACAGGAAGCAGAGACAAACGACAAACCGACGGGTTGGAATTCTGACCTGAACACACCAACCCAACAACCTCACGATGGTGCCTGCAACAGGCTCACGTTCCGGCCGCCAGCTCAGCATCACCAACAGCGACATGCCAACAAACAGACCGCATGGTGAGGAACGGCTCAGTTGACTCACTCGACATCTCGTAATAAGCAGTGAACCAGATCGTCAGGGTCTGCGTCATCGGTTCACACGATCGCTCGCCTCAGCAGGGTTATTTTATCTACGCCCTATCCATCGATTTACACGCAAGTGTGTAGAGGGTCGGATGCGCAATTAAGCTAGTTTTACCTGTTACTTGGGTTTAAGCAGGTAATCTGGCCCATCACATGTGCCTGTGAGACATGGACAACTCAGTGGGCTGGTGGGCTTGGGGGGAAAGCCTGGCAGTCTGGGGGTGAAGGCCGTCCTGTCAAATTCCCCCACCTTTTACCCCGTGTACAAGAAACGGGAAACGGTACGGTAGACAGGTAAGTAGGTAAGTATTGGATGGCATGGCATGTAGGGTGTAGGCAGGGCATCTAGGCATGCCCAGTTTAGGCGTCGGCTTCGATCCCCGCCCGCTTGCGTTATGTAAGTGAACTTCACCGCCCCCGAGGAAGCTGGGCTGCTGAGGGGGCCTGACTTTGACTTGCATAGAAACCAAGGTCATCTGAAAAGCCAACGATGAGTTGGCAGACTTCTGCCATGCAATAATATCGCGAGGAATGTTTTCGGCCACACCTTTTATCTCGAGGAGGGTACCGGTGAAGGCGACAAATGGCTTTGGGATTAAGCGATGTAAAAGAATAAAGTAAATAAATCAATATTTGATTTGATCAAACATGCTAATCCAAAAGTAAATCGCAATGCTCAACTGTCAATATCCTGATTGACTGAGGGATGAATGGCGATGGCGAACCATTCATGTTCGTTTGCCGCATTCGTAATGCAGCGCTGAATTCAGAGTAGCGGCCGCCACGATGATGACTCCAGAAGGCACGAGATGGCGCGTGGATGGTAACGACGCCGGCAGTCGCTATCTGCCTTGTAAAGTAACCTTCTACTCGGTTACTGTGTTTTTGAGCCCTTGGTTATTGGCCCGTGGACATCGTGGAGAATATACACCGTAGCACCTTTGCACGGTGGTGGTTGAATAGAGGAAATAGAAATAGTGCAGGACCACAAGCGAAACCACTAGACTAATAGCACTCGCTATTGCTTGCGCGGCGATGTTGCGCATCGACGGGCACCATCGAGGTTGTGTGATGGGAGAGGTGCATGCAAGCCATGGATGAGGGGTGGGGTTTTGTGTATGCCCAACGTTTGGCCTTCAGTCAGGACATAGTAAGTCATATTGCTCGTCACCTACCTATCCCTATCGCTGGCCTGTCACTGAACGGATGTCCGGTCCCGAGATTGGTGCGCGTGAGGCGACAAATCATCGGGCGGGCATCCCGTCGTCAACTCGCAACCGCCGGCAGTTATCATGCAGAACCTGTCATCTGCATTCCTCACCGTCGTCGGGCGCAGCTGCTAGTCTCAGAATTATACAGAGCTGTTGTTGGTTGGCTCACCGATTTGGAGTTGGTCCTAGGTTAGAAGCTCCGAGGCATGGTGTAGCAACGACACATGTTGCTGCCCCCCCCCCGTTGCTCCCGATTCAGCAAAACATGCCATGCCGAAAGGCTTGTAAAGTGAACCTTGGAAGTAAGTGCCTAACCCCCAAGCTAAGGTACATACATGTGCCTACCTAGGTAAGTCCTATCAATTGATAGCAGTGCGACCGAAGCAGACCTGTTGTGGGGTCGCTGATAGAGAAAGCACTGAAGCCCCAGGCATATCAACATGAAGTTTGCTCATACTACTAGTTAAAAGAATTGCAATGATAAGTCATCAGTAGCGTGGAAACGTGGGAAAGACTGGAAAGTGCATGTAGCCACAGCATGAACGGATGAACAAGTATGAATTGGAATGATCCAGAATGAATCATCCAGGCCGGGCCCCAGCCCTACAGCCAGACTACGGCCGGAAAACCCACACCGAGCCTCACCGTAAGCCAAGCACAGACCCTCCGAGCCAGCTGTGGTGGCCAATAACGTCGTCAGTTTGGACTGAAACAACCAGTCCATGAACAATCTTCACATCACGACTCCTGTATATTCTTCCCTCTTCCCTGAGTGAGTCACTTTATCGCTTACTGAGCTGTCGGATCCTGGATCCCGGATCGCTTGCATAAGTATACGATACTTGTGCCCGTTGCCCTCGACTTGAATTCCCACAACATTCAGCGTATCCATCAAGATTTGGAGCAACACTCCATTGGGGGGCTCCCGGCAATATCTATCTGGCAGTACACTGCGAATATACGAGTACAACGAGCTATCCGTACGCTGTTGCTGCTTTACTGGACCGGAAATTTGTATCGCTCATTCTCTTCCCGCTTATGTCATGATCTCTACCACCAATCTCCCAGAAGGCGCCGTTGACGGCCAACAAGCTGTCTCGCAACCGCGCGCAGAACGTGTTGTACCAAAACCGATTCCGCAATCACAAACTCTGGATCCCCGGAAGTATCAGATTGAGCAACTGAAACGAAGATTCTCGCCACGGATATCGAATCTCCAGAATGGCACAACCAATGTGCAGTTCCAGCTGAAGCCATCAGATCCAGACTTCCCGTTTGAGTTGGACTATCTGGAGTGTGAACTGCAAATCCCTGCATCATATCCGGACGAAAACCCGGCCTTGCGCGTGCGGAATAAAGACATACCCCGGGGCTTCAGTGTTAACATCGAGAGAGGATGGGACAAGCTAGCTGACGAAAAGAAGCCTGGCACCACACTATTGGCGCTCACCAATGCCCTCGACAAAGAACTCGAGGCTTTCCTCTCAGAGAAACAGACCGATACTGTCAAGTTGGTCTCGTTCAAGGACACAAGACATATGGAATACTCGTATACGCCAACAAGCAACCTGCCTGAGCCGGCTTCAATTCAGGGGCCTTCCGTAGCACCGCACAAGCCCTACGTCCCGGAAGAATCGTTCACGAAAGATCAGATTGCCCAAGCCAAATCAAGACGTGCGCAAGAGACCAGACAACTTGACGCTCGAATGGGCCGTTTGACCCTATTCCACAAATCCGCAGATGGCGTGGTTTACACTTTACCCCTGGAGCCGAAACGCCGCAATGATCTGCCCTCAGGGCTCCGGGCAGTTCAGTCTGTCCAGATGATTATTCCTCTACTATACCCTCTCCAAAAACTCAGAATACTACTCAACGATGTTGAATCGCATGATGCCGAGCTATTGGAGGAGGCATTTGCTACCAGAGCTGCTCAGCACAACCAAATGTCCCTCATGTCACATCTGAACTACCTTGCACAGAACATGCATGTCCTGGCTAAGGCGGCCAAGCCCCCAGCACCCAGCAAGCCTGTTATCGAAGAGCCTTCAGTGGACAAGGGAAAAGAGAAAGCGTTACCCAATCAGAATGCGGAAGATGATCGAAGCCATATCCAACACATACCGCGTCCTCCAGAATGGGTCATTGTTGGTGAATCAGAGGAATCCGATTCCGACGACATGGAGTCATGGGACTCAGATGAGGGCGACTCCGATGGCGGCGTGGTCATCGTATCCGCGGCAGGTGAGAAAAAGCAGGTTGACACGCGCCCACAGGAGCGCGGTACATCCATTTCGTTCCCGTCCATCGAACTGCACGGCATTGAACTGCTGCAAGTGTCGATTCTGAGCATCAATGTAAAGTGTGAGCGGTGCCGGACAATCAACGAGGTCACTGGCTTGCATCCAAGCGCAGAAAAGACAAGCAGCTGCAAGAAATGTGCCACTCCATTCACGGTAACATTCCGCCAAGAGCTGGTACATCAGAACGCTACTCGTGCTGGTTTCATCGACGTATCCGGCTGCACGGTTGCAGACATGTTACCCAGGTAAGCATTGGTCCTGCGTAGACAGAATCTCCGTTCAAATTTACTGATGTATCTATAGTACAATGGTTCCCACATGTGGACGATGCTCCACTGCGAGCCCCGGGCTCGTATCGGTCCGCGGCGACGTCACGGCCAACGTCTGCCGCGAATGCCACGGCAAGTTCCAGTTCAAGATCCCCGAGGTCAAGTTCCTGGCCATCAGCCACGGGGCCGCGCTGCCGCCTACCAGCGGCCCGAAACGGCGACAGGAGAAGCTGGGCCTTCATATCGGTGATCCGCTTCCCAACAACGGGTCGTGCGCCCACTACAAGCGCTCCTTCCGCTGGTTCCGGTTCTCGTGCTGCAGCAAGGTCCACTCGTGCGACAAATGCCACGACGAGAACGAGGACCACCTCAACGAGTGGGCCAATCGGATGATTTGCGGCTGGTGCAGCCGCGAGCAGAACTACGCCGTCGAGGCGTGCGGGTTCTGTGGCCGGAGCGTCATCGGAAAGAAGGGCAGAGGCTTCTGGGAGGGCGGCAAGGGCACCCGGGACAAGAGGATGATGAGCCGCAAGGATAAGCGCAAGTATCAGCGCGTGGGTGGTGGTGAGGCGAAGAAAAAGGACTGATGCAGAGCTTCATCACCTTCTTTCCTACGGGAAGCCTTAGTCGGGCGGCGTCCGTGGAAAAGGGGCTCACCTAGGTACCTGCCAAGGCTTTTGCTACATACGTCTTGCACGAATATCCCTTGATGAGCAGCACTCGAAAATAAATGTACCATTATTATGTGTCTATGATACCTGCTTCATGTCACTTATGAAGTTTGAGAATATGACTGATGCAACAGTATATGATATGACAAGACAGCCTTCTGGTAGGTCGGCCGTGATTCACTAGCCATAGCGCTCAGCGCAAGCCCCGGGCGTGTCGCAGACGCCGGGTTCGGTTGGTAGATCGGATACGTCACACAAATCAGAGGCGGCTAATATGTGAAGGTCATTTGGCACAACATCTTTGGCTAGTGGTCACGCACACACAAAACATTTGTTCCTTGCATGTCATACATCACACTGGCTCAATCCGCCATTCATGATTTGTCCCTATTTTGGAGAGCAACACCTGTCAAAGTTGTTCGCTTCCAACAGGTCGGATTTTGTCTCTGCATAAAAAGGTGTAGTAGACTCAATGCTTGCCAACCAAGCTCATGTACACCGAGCGGCATGCGTGCGGATCGTCGACCCGATTCTCTGGCCATCGCCAATGAGGATCATGAACAATATCTTTGGATTTTATCTACATTGATTTCCTATGATTATTTGATAATAAAATTTACTTATATATTTAATAAATAAAAAGATCTATATATCAACTTTGGTATGGACTGCCACTAGTAGAGAAAGTTTCGGGCGGCATTGACATGACGGCTTGGCGCGGAATGCGATAGGTATCATTCCGCACTATGACCGCTATCCGGCCCTATTTTCCCCGTCTTCCCTGTCTTCCCTGATGGTTTTGTCTGGCTGTTTCCGCATTGGGAAAAATGAAGTAATCCCCGGGACGACAGTTATTCTGGGGGAATACCAGTGGTACAAAAAAGAGGCGGAAACTGTAATCGTCTCCATTAGAGTCGTTCGTCACTGTGGGGGATGAGAAGTGGGAATCGTGGGGAAGAAAATAAAATACCCCGATTTCTCCAGTAGCAACAAACAGGTTGGAGCAATTGTCTGAACTCAATACCTGTCGTTACTGGTTAGCTATGACCCAATATTTCGAAACCTCCAAACTGCTCATTAACATGTCACTGTCTTGTGGGATGAAGGCATTTCTGCATTTGAGGCTGCCAAAAGTACTGATGCAGGGTGTACACAGCATGTCATGAGTCAAGGCCCTGCAAATGATTCAACGATCATGACTTACGCCGGGCGGGATATCGGGTTGCTGCTGGGTGTTTTACACGGCAACTCTCGTCTTTCCCCCCTTCCCCTTCGGGGAGTCCCAGACTCTCAGGGAGGGCGGCACGTATCTGCAACCAAGCCTCAGGAAATATGGTGGCCGCTGGTTGGTGCGAATATAGATGCAAGCACCCCGAACGGGAAATCCAAAAGCCCATTGAAGGAATACCCCTGGCGGGTCAGCCGTCGTCGCGTATCTTGCGCCACCTTACATATCACGCTTCGTTCAGGATACTCACCGGCATACAACCCTGAGTACCTACGTAAATATATCCATCTCTACTTACCTATATCGATGAATAGCACCACCAACAACAACGCCTTGATCAGGGGAGCAGATCCTTGTCTCTGCGACCGTTTCATTGGTCGGGGCCCGTTCCGCGGGCTAGGCTCACTTACAACATCGAAATTTCCTCGTAACCACACGCCCGTTCTAAGGTGTGTCTGCATATTACACGATACTACGACCTGACCGGTGAATTAATAATAGTATGTATTTGTAGGTTGTAGGTGTCGCTTCGCCCCAAGGCAAACCAACCTGTATTTGCACCAACCATTGGCTTTGAATATGCTCCTATGGCTGATGCTCAGTGACATTGCAATCTGATTTGCATCACAGCTGCTCCCGCAATGCTTAAAGGGGGCGCAGTGTTTGTGTGCGTCTTTGTAGGCCCAGACACGTTTGATGGTAGGAGACGGGACAGACATGTAACATGGGGGGTTATCATACACCTATGTGTGCACTGACTCTATCGTACCAAAGGGGCAATGAAGGAGATATCCAACATAGCCCATGTACGTTGCCCAGCCTGCGTGCCTGCTGTGTCTCGCAAGATGGAGTGAAACGAAGACCAGTTCGCCGTTTGCAGTTGTGGCCCTGTTCACCATGCATCTCGCGCGGGCAATCAACTGCTACCACAAGTACTTAGGCAAGCGAAGCATGTCAGCGCTGCACTCAGCTCAGTGTACTGCAGTGGGCGAGATGGGACGAAAGAGTCATGAGGCTGCACGAGTGCGCAGGAGTTACGAGTCAAACGTGAGTGGTTCGCTGGGGGGCTAGGGGCTACGCAAAGCAAGCGCAAACCCAATTCCATTTGCAAGGCTCTCAGGCCCTGTGGTGCCTGTGGTAAGCTTACCCCGGATAAGAATATTGGCTTGCAGGCAATCTGGAGATGGATCTGCATGCACCTTCCATTCATAGACAATGTCAGCCTGTCAAGATGTGCGTTCCAGTTGGTAGCGAGAAGTGCGGAATATGCAAGGCGCGATGGATCAATGCGACTCTGTAATCCTCGATGCACCGCATAGACATAGCGGAGGCGGCATCTGCCTGTTTGTCCCGTCAGCGGCCTGAGAACATCACACGGCAAGGAATATGTATATCCTGAGCTTTTATTATATAGACGAGGAACACGAGGAACACGAACATCAATGGCAATCAATGTTGGAGAAATGCGTCACTGCCCTGTATTCTGGGTTTGCGGAGGAAGGCGGGAAGACCTGGGGATAAAGTACCGGCTTGTTCGCCCACTGAGCCGCCTTGGTGGCAGCGGCGGATAGTTGCAATCCACGTGGAGTATCCCACCATCAATGGGAGTATCTGTAGTACTACCGGTAGTAGCAGTCATTCTCGAAGTTTTGGTCAAATCCAATCTTACATGCCGGAGAGGGGAGAAAAGGCCATAAAATCAACAAGGCCAATTAATTATATAATTGATTTATTGAATTGATCTGTCCCTGTCCTGTCCCTCTCCCGCCATGGGCCGTGTACTTTGGTTATTGATGTGATCGTGCAACAAAGGAAAACGCCGGGCTCTTTCCAGACCCTGGTCGTCTCCCATCTACTACTACTACTACTACTACTATCTATGCATTCCCTTCCCTTGGAAAGTATGGCTAAACATTACTCCCCTTTCGCCCGACCACATGACGGGATCCCAGACCTTGCTTTCTCGGCCGCGGCTGTATTATGGAGTCTGGGGAAATCATCTTAGTAACTCAAACTTACCTTGACCGGGTTTATACGTAAGCAAGTGATCTAAGTAAGTCATTTGCCTAACCAGCGATGCCGTACGTTTCTGGTCCATGTCGACATTACATCAGGCCGCCTCGCGTGCCTCTTACGTGACTCTCTCGCGCTTTCCTTACCGTGTTTGCTTCAGCTGCCAGTTAAGCGTCAGATCAAGTATCATCCGATCACGTTCTCTAAGGCGCAGTTCATCCGAATTCCATGCCGACGCGGTCCCATATCCCATACCCGCGTTTGTCTGGTTGGACATGGCTCAGTCATGTTGCCCCGTACGTACCACCGTCGTAGTAAGTCAGAGATAGAACATGCATACCTGTATATGTTGCTCCGTAGGATGCTCCGTACAGCCTACGGGCTGCAGGCCCTGCGACCGGACGGACAAAGAGTCGTACTTGGAGACTGGAGGGCACGGCACAGACGTTACCTGTGCGCTTGACGCCGCCTAACCTAACTCTCTAACTCTGTAATCACACGAGAGCCCCTCATCGCTTGCATGACCCATGCCATTTCTATGTAACCAAGGGCTTTTTGGCTAAATTGATGTTGAGATTTCTCGAAGGCCGCTAGAAACAAGATTGCATGCGCTACGCTGAGTAGCACCACCGGGACAGAACTTGTAGAGCCGGATAACCTACTCATACGCGCTGGTCAGCTGGGAGTCGTGATTTTCACATCTCTTGGCTTCTGGCGAGCAAGCGACATTGTGACGTTCGTAGGTGGCGGTCGGGTGAAGGGCGGTTTGGGGTGGGGAGGAGGGGTTTGATGGCTCATGACTCTTGAAACCGTCGGGCACTGATGGATAGCATCGCGAAATTCTGGTTGGGTAGGTAACTGATAGCAAAACCCGTCGATCGTTTTCCCTTTCCATGCTGGCTTCTAGAAGGACACGGGTGTGTGACGTGCCCCACTGCCGTTTCGAAAAGCAATTTCTCGCTACACCGAGAGCACCTGGCGACGATCGGCTGGGCTGTCCCAATCGGGAGAAATCCAGGTGCTTTATTTTTCTTCTCTTTTCTTCTTTCGTCCGAAATGGTAAGGTTAGGTCACAACGAGTCAGGATCTGGCAGGCCTGGCGACTTGATGCGCCGCCGGAATGGCAATCCCGGGGCGCCCGCCTAGCGGGTAACGTGTAACGTGGGAGCTCAGGGGTTCTGCTTTGATGTTAAAGTATTGTGCAACCTTGCTGCTTGCACCACTGCCAGTCTAGCGCCCGGTACTTTTCAGTCTTTTCTGCTCCCATGATCGTGTTGATTGTTGGTCGTGATTGCGACGGGGGAGTGGAAATGGAAACAGGCAAGGGACGCCTGGTCCGGCGCTATGTTTGATATCACCTTTTTTTTCTGCGTTGCGCCTGCGACAGGGGCTCCGATCAGACTGGTGAAATCAATTCAACAGAATCATTTTATCTGAATTTATCTTGACCTTGATAAATCATTTTATCACGACATTATCTCTAAATTTCCGTTCTATGCCACCTTAGCGAAGTGAGGACGGAAGATATCGATCTCGTCATACCTTGGATGCCATACCCATGCACATGTATCAAACGTATGTTCATATTCCGAGCAACTGCACGACATCTCTTAGCGAGCATGCTCATTGCAGCATGCAGCATGCCTCTTAGTGCCAGTATAGCTAAGATATTCCCAAGAGAGGGCTCTCTAAAAGACGAGGCTGGCTTAGGTGGTGTTTCAATGAGCAAAGTAAAGGCTTGCTTCCGTGGCCCATAGTAACTCGCTAATCTGTTTCCCTCTAGTCGGTAAATATTCACGTCATCGGGCTTCGCGCGACAGTACAGTCAAATGAAATATATGAGTATCACATGAGAGCAAATGCTTTAATTCAATCTCCTCCCCTGGTTGCCCTGGGAGCCACTCCCACTCTAGAAGATTTTTGTTTCTCCGCTCCGCTCGGGTTTGATGTCACTGTCACTCCTGCTCAGTTCAGCTGCTAAGACCAACCGGACGTCGCGATGGGTTCATTCGCCAGTCCCATGGTCGTATCACGAACACGCCCGCTAGGGATCTCCAGCCTGCTGCCCCGGGTCCCCACTGCGCGCGCTACGCATTCATTGAACAGGGGAGAGTAACGACGGGTTGGCCGAATTAGCCCAGCCCGCAAGGGACGGGAAAACCTGCTGTTGATATTAAATATGTACTCAATCAATTGTTAATCCAATTCGCGAATTTAAATATTTTACTTGGGATTCTTAACACAGGCATTTAATTGTATTTTTATAAGCATTATATAATAAATTTGTATATCCTGTGTTCAAGCCTACTACTATGTGTAAGTACTTATATTTATGGAGCAGAATAGTAGACCGAAACGACGAGAAGTATTCCTAACATGAAATTCGGAGAGTTCACATGCCAAAAGACTGCTGCCGCGCGCTATTTTGGGTATTTGCAGCGGGTTTGATCTGCGACCTGCAGGGTCTTGCTTGCATACAGCTATGTACATGTATGCAAACGTGCTGCTCAATGCAACCTTCCCGCATCGACTTTGGTCACAGGACCTGGATACTGCCAGTTCGACATGATACAATGGGAAGCAACCTGCTCTGTCGACACGCCTCGGATCCTATGGTTCATGAATTTCAAAACATGACTGCGGGACTATGATGCCGAACCTACATAAATCAGTCAATGCCCGTACTTCTCCAGAGTCTAGGCCCAGATCTTCGTGTTCCAGCAGAGGAAACTTACGTTTGGTGTCCCGGATTGCAGCTCGCTTAGCTTCCGGCCGCCCGGCGCCGCGGGTCATGACTGGCGTGCGGCCCGAGTTCTCGGACCGGAGGGGGTCCTCTACAATGGTCATCTATCTCGGACCATCAACAAGGATTTAGCCATCATCATGCTATTGTGAAGTGACCCTGCTCTATCCAGAAGCGCCTTTACTCTTCATGGCGGTACAGGGTCAACCACATGAGAGGGCCCGCATGCCGCTCCAAAGGTGGCCACTTTGCTAGAGAAAGCAACATGGAAGAGACTGGCCAAGATGGCTTCAGCTCGAAAGGAAACACGACAGGCCATCTTCCGCCAAGGTATCATCGGATTCTATTGAGTATTGTAGTTGATCAGGCAGTCTTATACAGTGCTTGGTGCGAGATTCTTGAGTCCACCACTATGAAGCATCTCATGTGCCGATTTTAGATATTACTCGAATGATTTCATCTATCTTCCTCCATGATACTAATAAGCCGCCGTCTGGTGGCATCTGCATCGCGTCGCAGAATTAGCTGTCTATCGACATCCCTATTAGCACATGATATAGGGAAGCTTGGCTATGTCCCCAAAATAGTTTCTTGATTTCCTCATATCAGGGCGGATAATAAAACATCAGCTTGAAGTATTGATATGTGACAGCTTGGCCACGATACCAATAGAGACGGTGCGGTCCCCCCGTCGATCAACGTTCACACATTATGATTGATGTTAGTCTCAGATGTAGATGATGATATGCTTCACGATATTCGACCGCCACCACACCAAGTGGTGGTCAAGGTATCATGTGGGAAAAGGGGCAGCGACCACGCCATGCCCGGGACAGTGCCTACAGGGAAATACATCCCCCTTAATACAGAGCAGCCGCAACTATGGCAGTGTGGACAACCGGTATAGGCCGTGTCTCACATTCATGTTACCTCGCAATCAAATGGAGGGCTTCAAATTCGCTACTTGACAGCAGCATCCCTTCAACATCATCAAACACAACATCCAATGCCATGCTGTATGAGGTTGGTGTCAGCAATCGAATTAAAGAGTTATCTCAACTACCTGGGTCCGGTGCAATGCAAGCTGGCGTTACGTCCACGCGGACTTTTGGTGCAATGCCCCTGAACCCCTGAAAGCCAACCTATGATATAGCCACACATCGAATCTGCCGACAACAGCTGCAACTTGACTGTGGCTAGGTTCACTTGCATCGACAAGATCAAGCAGCAGCATATAGCCATTATTATTCGTTACCTGATCGTTCCATCATCGTCCCTCAACTCATGTGATGCTTGCCCCTTATTCGTGTTGCCTGTAGGAATATAAACGAAAGCCGACAGCTGATCGCACAAATACAATATGTTTCTGGCAGCTGGCGGCGAGATCAAGCCCCAATTGCCTGCACCTGTGCGGCGCATAGTAGTATATGGGTGATTGATACCTGGTAGTCCCTTGTCTATAGCAGCACGTCGATATAGCTTCGGAAAGCGGGACGCGGGCCGCAGAAATCCTTCATGGCAGGTCAAGCGACCAATTTTTGCGAAGGGCAAAGGGTGCCGCATGAGCAAAGTCCTATCTGACCATACATTGATTGAGCTGGGCTTCTATTTTCTATATGATGTTCTTTCCCCCTTCGCTGTAACCGAAAAGAAAGAAAAAAACACTCTACGTACTCACGCATTTCACCTTCTTCATTAGGAAATCCATTGCGAGTACTTCTCTCCAACAAGGCTCAGAAGGGAAGGGAGGAGCAGCAGAAGGGCAATGGATCCTTAGGTGCCTTCATAAGGCAATTAATGACTGTGCTTTGCTGGCAAAACTAACCAGAACGCGATGGTGCAAGAGGGCCGAGTCGTTCGCTTACAGTTGGGGGGCGTTTCAAAGAGGCGCGCGTGACAAGAATGATGCAACCTCTGACAGTTGAGTTGGCGCGGCCGTTACTGAGTTGGGCGTTGTCACGTTTCTACCCCACGTTTCTTTTCATAGGTACATGACCTTTAGATTGGCCTCTCGGCAGCCGAGTACATGATGTAGGTATTATTGTATGCAGGCAGGTAAGCATGTAGGCAGCTGCTTCCCACCCCTCCGCCTCCGGGGAAGTGGGTGGTGTCATGCCGGTAGCGAACAAGACACAACCTCCGAACCGGATCCATGGCTATGGGCTTCACCGGTGAGCAGCATAGCGTCGTAGCCGCTTAAGCGCACCATACCGACTGGTCGGGAGCCCTGCGAGGACCTTTGAGCCGGCTTTTGGGAGGGTATCCGTTTTGGGGAAACCCCCCTCTTTTCGGCCCCCCCTGTAGATGCGCGTGTGATGGTGTGTTTCGTGGCGGCATGATGAAAGTCGGGTAAGCAGGGGGCATGGATGGACAGATGAATGGGAGGGTGGTGGTGGCTTCCCAATGCGTTGGGGTGTTGCTTTTTTCTGTGATTTACGGCGCGTCGAGTATCAATGCTACATTGGACCCTACGCACTTTGCCTGCTGCTGTTTGGGCGGCAGACGACGTTGGAGGACAGGTGAAAAGAAAACCTGGGGTACGGATGCGACGCTATGAATCCAGATATGACTGACATTCAATCACATTTGGCCTTTGTCGCAGCATCAGCCAACGGTACCGCGGGACGGCGGGGCGGTTCGTGTATGGGAGATGATGCCTCCCGGAGGAGATATGGCGTTCGAAGTCCGGAGTTCAACCAATCCTTATTCTAGCCGATGACTACCCTACCAAGCTTTCATAAAGGTCTCCTGAGTTCCATTCTGACACAAAGTGCCCCTTGAAGACACAGCACTGCACCGTAAGGAGCCGAAGCAGTTGTCTTCCACCCCCGTCGTCAGCCATATGCTGCAAGCAGCTCGACGATCGCGTTGGTGACCGCCATATGTAAGTAATCTTCAGTGTAGCGAGCGAATCCCTACCACATCCTCAAACCCGTCAGGTTAAATTGGTTCGCTAGGTAAGGTAAGCCTGTATCCTTACGCCGCCTGCAGCCCTCCCGTAAGCCGCGGTGAGCGGGAGATGTTTAGCCGTCCAATTTAGCCACTGGAAACCACTGCCCTATTTTGGACATCTGCCCTACCCCAGTTGAATGAATTGAGCCCTTCGAGGCTATCAATGACAGTTTTAGGAAGAATTGCAAGGGCCCCTTGAGAACCAAAGCAACAGATATACATCTCCTTTGCTAAACAGTGCCAAGGTGCAACGTTATTGGGAAAGAAATGATCTTCGGTCCCGTAGCCCGTAAAAGTTGGCGTTGACCAGGACGGACACGGCAATTTCATTCACGTTGTAGAATGGGATGACTGCGGCTTGCTACTGCAGTTGACTTTCTCAGATCTGCTCAGGTCCGGTGGTCATGGATGGGCAAAAGACAAAAATATTGCCCGAATAATTCAGTGATAAAAGACAGAAATAATCTATCTCCCAAATATTTAATGTGAACGCCCAGTAAAATAATACCCCATCTGTGCTTTCTCTGGGGTAAACCGATTACTACCTCACCCCTGCCTGATTACCCAGGATAGCTTGGATGCCAGACTCGCTCTTTACCATATTACCTACTGTGCGCGGGATGCGCACAATGTTGCTGACTACTAGCATTGGCATTTTGAGAACACCTGCTAAGAGAGACATAAACACGCAGACGACCACTCCGTCAAGGAGTCGAGATGGTCAGACGCGCAGACCGGAAACTCCTCAGTGTCATGCCAGTTTTCGATGGCAGAAGGCTGCTCCCCGACGAGAAGCAATGTTTTACTCCGGGTCTTCATTGTTCGAGCCATTTCCCCCGGGGTGGTGTTCTCATGCTCACGACATCGAACGATTTCCAACCCGCCCTCCGCCGCCGGGAAGTATAATGTGGCAGGCTACTGGTGTCATCTATCGTCTGGCTCTTTAACTCTTATGGCCCTGCTCTTCATCCTGACCGGTCTCATGGAGATTATCAGGGGGAGGGAAGGATTCTGGAGCAAATGAGAAGATACGACTGCGGAGCTTACATTTTCTCTCACCCCTCTATCCCGGCGTCTGACCCAAATATGCCGTTGTCGTAAGATGGCCTACTCAAGCTTCTTATTAAGTGGTGGTCATCACCATCATAGGAACGCTGTAAGCAATGCCTAAGGCCCCCAAAAAGGATCCTACATTTTATTGGAGCCTAAGGCACGGCCCGAGGATGGGCTACAAGATTTACATGCAACAGTCATATGGCCCATCTGCCCTCCCCCTGTGCACCTAAGTCATCCATCCACTGCCTCGGGAATTCGAAATTTGGGGTTGGGGGTTGTTCCCATCATCATCTCACGTAAGACTCATTTCCCACGGATTGCGAGTTGCCCTCGGCCACCGAGACGTTCTTTCCCTACCCATGATGATCAAAAAGGGGGTAAGCCGGATGAGCTGGCACATTCCCCTCCAGGTCTTTACGTGGTAATATCTCATCTTGGCGTCGTCGGGGTGGTAGTGATGTTGTCGTTGATGTTGCTGTTGTCAGCTTTTGCAAATCACCTTGGTGTTCACCCCACGACAAGAGAGCTCATTCACTATCTGTGTGGTCCCGTGGGGTAAGTGAGATGAACCGCGCTGGCTTACTCGGGTCTTCTCCATATGGGTGATAATGACCAGGGAGATAATTCCTGATAAGTATATCCCCTAATTTATTTAGCATTTTATCTCTGCTTGATCTCGGGAAGAAGTAACTGGCATCAGCAACTGCACAGCATACATCGCTCGTTGCATACCGCGTTTTGCACACGCCTTGCTCCCCGTGTCGCAGGGCGCGTCACTTTATTCATCGCACATCAGCCGCACTGCCGCCTTCACCGTCATACCCATCGACCAAGAGCTCGAAAGCGCAGAAGCTTGAGCCGGGGAGGGGAGAAAGGAGTGCGCCACTGTGATAGTCGCATCTAAGTATATTATGTTGTGTGCCGGTTGCCATTCACAGAACCATGTTCGTTCGTGCTGTATATCGCGGCCATGCATAGAGGTGTTGGACTGGCAGCAGCCAAACTTCCTCTACACGTCTGGAACTGTTCTTCTTGCTTCGGAACTCACAGGGTTGACCGCTTCCATGCAGTTCTGCAAAATTACTGCGAGATATACGAGGCTTCTGGCATGTGTCACCACATTGGTCGCTTGCTGGCCCACGGCATTGGACACTGACACCGTAGCCGCACAAAGATGGTTCAGCCCCGTGCGACCTGGGCGCTGGTCAAGTGAAGCAAAGAGAAGTCAGCCCTTGGCCGTGATAAAATACAAGAGGGAATTTTTTCCCACCGCAAATCGCAAGCCTCTCGTTGAAGGTATAGCGGCCCTGGTGCGTAGGGGTAATCTGTTCTGGCCTATGAGCCGATTCGGCTTGCCTTCTCGTTAATAACTACTCTCTGGGGTATTGGAACTGCCAGCTAATCCAAGACCTGCAGTAATATCCGGGCAGCGTAACTGGCGGGAAACGCCGACGCTGTTGTTCGGTGTTTGAGGCGTGAAGGACCAGAACAGGAGAAGATTTCCCGCCTTCAAGCGAACATGTAGTTGAAGCACAAGCTGAAGCAGGTGACGGCGATGAGCACCAAGGTACAGTCTACGATTGAGATGCGAAGTTAACTTCGTAACGAGGATACTTTGCCATTGAGGAGGATAGATAGCTGTCTGCTTAATCAGGAGATTACAGTGTAGATACACAAGCATCACCACCGGCCCGTACTTCCTCCATGCATTTCCAAGATTTCCTAGATTCCCACGGGTCTGTACAGCACGGGACCCCCCCCCAAATCTCCCAGACGAAACCCTTTGTGCTCTTTTTAACTGTTGCGAGTGAAACGTATCCATGGCAACCCGCAACGTCTGACAGCCCTATGGCAGTGAGTGGGAGTCTGGTTCTACAATCACTCAGCCCTGAATATAAGATCACCAGCTCATCAAGTTGCACATTATCACAATGGCTGGCAATTCTTCCCCGTCAAGGAAACGGGTTCCCATACGATAGCTACACTCTCCATCTCCCCCGTCACTCGCCCTGCCCATAGCTGCTGGTAGGTGCTAGGGAAGAGCAATGGATGGGACGTATCACTGTTGTTGGTGCGGCCTCCTTTGGACCCCCTTTCTGGAGATCCGATCAAACACGCAAGCTGCCGAGCCTGGGCGGCCACGGGGAGAGGCAGGCGGATAGATCGTAATCGAAGTGCCAAGTGCCAGTCCTGTACTTTCACAATTTGTTGCGCAACGAGTCGATGACCCCCTCCCCCCTTGAAGCTGACTGCGTGTAAACCTCCTGTAACCTCCTCAATGGCCCACTGCCCAGATAGGAGCTGTGGGGGAACTTGTCAAACGATAATATCATAAAATAAAATAAACAATAGAATAAATCCGTGCTGATTTTTTTTCTCTTTCAATTCAATTCAATTCTAGGTGAAGTATCTTTTGGCCCCTGTATACTGTACATTTGGCCCACGTTGCGGAGGGTACATCGTCATCCCGGGACTAGCAATTGAATCCCACTCTGACATTTCTGGGGAAGGGGGCAAATACCTGTACTTAGGCAAAGAAGGAAGACCCTTAAGCTAAGGTCCGTTAACGTTGCAGACCTGGCCCTGTCAAGCTTGTATTATTTCCCTGACACCGGGCACGCGAGCGAAGGAAGCTCTCGCGAGTCGCGACGGGCCTGCCTGTGACGAGGTTTCTGTCGAAGTGACGCGATGAACCGCGCTGGACTGACTCGCTGGCGTGGGCCACTTGACGAAATCAGCATCACCAGCGCTTGATTCTTTTTCCGGTCTTGGTGAAGCAGCATCTGGAAGAGGACCCCGATGCGCCCGATCATTGGCATTTGGTAACTCCATCTCCATCTACCCGTCGTTGTGAACCCTGTTTTTCCCATCCAGAATTGATGGGGTCTGGGAGGTCTACCGTCTGGGGGGTCTGGGGGGGCCGGCACCCCCCATCGGGGTAGTAATTAGCAGTACCCCAGAAAAAGACCGCAGAGGTGAGAATGACATCATAACAGCCGATAAATCCCCAACGACGCATCACCGCTAAAGGCAACCTTCAGTCGATGCTTGTAAGTCAACTGGCAGCTGGCCCTATCGAACAGATGAAGACGTGTTTCCGTATCGAGATGGTCGTGAGATCGTCAGAACCTGACTTGAGGGAGGATTGATTTGCGTGGCGCGCGTATGTTTCAGGCCCCGTTGCCCATTGCTCATTGCTGCGCGTGCGATGAATGAGAGAAGCCTGGCTCGTAGGAATCTCGATGGATCAAACGGCGATTGATGATCTCACAGCTTCTCCATAACCTTTTGCACCCTTGACAGCGTAACAACGGAAACCGTGTGATTTGGTTGGGGTAGATTGAGGCCACCGCACCTCCAAATGACACCCAGCTATGGCACAACGTCCCCCATTCATTCCCTGTAATGACGGTACACAGAAGGAGAGCAGCCAGGCAGCATCGTCAGCACAATCAATCATCTATCGCACACTTGTCCTTCCTTCTAATTCGAGGTATCGCGTTCTCATCTCCGGGAGGCAGTCAGTGAAGCCAATTAGATCACGTAGCTGACAAGAGGGATCAACGAGCCCTAATTGGCCCAAGGTTTTACGATGACTGCTGATAGGTACAACTATAGCACTTATTATATATCTTAATCAACCCGTATTCGAAAGAACGATGCATTCACACATGTCGACTCTTGCAGGGTGCAAATTGAGACGGGAATCTCGACAGGGCTGCTGTCATCCACCACAGTGATGTGCGCTCACTAAGAGCTTGAAGAGGGCATCTGAGACAAAAATGCCACCTGGTGGCCCTCGAATGGAATCGGGGAACTCTTCCTGTCAGCACCTCCCCCGTCCGGTGGGTGGGATTTAAGGGGAGAGAAGGGGGAAGGCAGAGAGAGGGAACAGGGACCAGATGCCACCCACCAAGTAAGCAATTGAAAGCAATCATCCCATGTCGCGACAACAAAGCATCGTCAGTTCTGGACACCCCCGTTGTGCTGCGTGATGGTGTGACGGGGAAATGGGGGGTGGGTGGTTGTTGCGAGGCTTGTGATGGAAGGTGGTCTCATTATCACGTTGTTCACATATTAACAGTAGATGCGCACCGAAACCAAAAACCAAGCTGCCGGTAGAATGTGGGGGTGTGAGCTGTAAGCTGTAAGCTGTTATAAGCAGGTAAGCACATATTGTGTATCGCGGAGTGGTGTTGCTGGCAGCGGTGGTGGTGGCCTCATGTCCACCCCCAAGGCCCCCCCAGCAGCACCCAGGGGCAGAGGGATGGAGGGACGGACGGGCAGATCAGCGGGTTGGTTGATTTTAGATGATTACCTCCTTGTACAGCCCAACGGCAGCAATCGACTTGCAAGAATGCAATGCAATACACCACATGAGTGCGGGTGTGTGCCTCCAATCTGCTCACATCTCACATAATCCTCCATCACATCTTACTTTGACTGACCAGGGTCTTGAATTCCAAAATTACATTTCGACCAATCCCGATTTTTTCTTTGGTTCTCCCTGTCGATTCAAGCGCGGCGCTAGGACGGGCCAGCAGCTTCCCCGGGGGGCAGGCAGGAAGGGCACATAAGGCGGAGGAGTGGCGCTGGGTTTTGAGTAAGCCCGCGTGGGATTGACAACATCACAAGACATTGTCACCGCGACCTCCCATTCGCTGGTATTCGATGCCTGTCTTGTCTCATTCCCTTCCTTGTCATCCCTCGTCGTTGTCTAGATCTTCTCGTATGCCCGTGTCTGTATCTACCTTCGGTATACGTACACAACGCAGTGTATATTCACGATGATCCTGTTGAGCAGTTTGAGTCGATATACTGTCCTTCCTCTCTACCTGTGAGCAGGGAGGCAGTCGATACGGAAAGGAAAGTACACGCTCTATCACACATTACCCAGCATTCTCGCTGACCGCCTGATGTATCGCTCCATCCAGTCTCAGTCCTTTTCATGGGGTATGTCGGCGATGACGGTAATGACATCCTGTCTGGATGAGATTGACAGTTCACCGCACCGCACCACCCGTCCGTGTCACACATATAAGCAAAGTACGCCATGTATGTCCGTATACATGTAGGCATGCGGTCCAACGGTCAATCGATACATATGCATTAATGTATCGCAAAACGCATGTAGTTCGGGTTTCTTCCCCGCTGCCACCTTGCAGTCCCTACTGCTGCAGCCTGCCTGCCTGGCATCCGCAAGCGACCGAATGAACGCTCAGCATGCAACCCCTCAACCGTCCAAAACGAACGGGATGCGTGGACCAGCTTTGTTGGCCTTGTTTCGTTATGTGCGCGGATGACCACGGGAAATCCCACTGGACGGGTAAAACAAACGAATAGGATCTCAGGGAGAGGGGTAGTGAAAAACAAAGGAAAAAGAAGAGAATCCCCGGATCCCGTAATGGTAGGTGCCACGCAACGAATGAGAAAACTGGCTGACTGGGTCGGGGATTGTATCTTATCGCAGACGGGTAGACAGAGAAAGAACGAGAAGCAAACAAACAAACAAACAAACAATCTAGACACTCTTCATCTTCAGGGTCCCAATCACGAAATATGCACCTCATCATCTGAACCCTCCCTCGCTTCACTGCTATTCGCAGCTTACATGCTTTCTGGGGGTCCATTGCAGAATGCATGCTATACCTGCCACCGCAGAGACCCAGAGGCCTGGGCCGCATCCAATCCAGCCGCTTCGCGCCTAAAGGGACGAATGCAACCCACCTTCTCCTCGTGCCCAGAACTGGAGCTGAAGAAACAAAGGACACCGCATACTCCGTACTGGTTCCGGGGCCAGTCTGGCAAAGGTGCATGAAGATCTCCGTCATTTGCGCCTGAGACCGGTGGGCGGTGTTGTGGTTGGTGTGAGCAGGAATTTGGGGGGAGGGGGGAGGGGGGCTTCCTTTTTCTAAATCAGGTCACAGCTTACATTCCTCTCCTGACTTTGGTCTCCAAATGAGGCCGACGGCAAACCAGCACTTTGTGGTCCTATCAACGAGGCCACGAGGACCTCACAGCATCCCAATACAAGCGTTTCTTAATTGCTACTCCGTAGGGATAACGGGGAGATAGATGTGTTGCAGTGCATGCTGACTCAACACGTCCAAGACCACGCGGGACCGAACGAAGGCAAGACAAATTTTCAGCTTCCCGCAACGCTGACCAGCCATCGTGACAATCCGCATGTTGAACAGAGTACCACCAAGCTGTGTCCTTTTCAACCATCATTCGGGATGATCTGCAAAACAGGCGTTGAAGAAACAAAACCTTATAGGGAGCTGGCTGGGTATATCAAACCAGCTCGCGGCTCACAGCCAGATGGCTGATGTTGCTATTTCCGTAACCGCGTGCACTCATTGGTCCACCGTCCCCCATCCTTCCTCGATCAGGTAGAGTGATGACATAATAATCTTTGCGCACCTGACTTCACTTCCCTATCTTACATGCAGCAGGCAGGCGCAGCCAGGGCTGAACCGCTGGGGAACTGCCGAACTGCCTTGCTTCCCACCTGTTCTCACCCGCTTCGTTTCTATTATCAGATTGGCTTTGACGAGGAGGGCTGGGTTACAACTCATGACAAACTGACGATGATGGTGTTGCTGTCGATGACATCCCACAACAAGCTTCCATCCCGTCTCCGCGAGTAACTTTAGCCCACCGTCCTCACCAGCGTACCGGGTATCACATACCCAAATGGGCCATTTTACAGTTTCTGTCAAGAGTGTCAGCTGCTCTCCATTGCCGCGAAGTTGTGTCGGTACACTCGCGCCTATTGCATTTATCGCTGTGTCTTTTGAGACAACCAGCAAGCTAGCCTCCCCCATCCCAGATGATAATAAGCCTGTCTACACACAAGGAACTGCTTGATAGGATTGGCGATAGGTTGGATATTTTATCTGGATTTTATTTGAATTTTTCTTTTGATTATATGTAGGACCCTTGACGAAACTTGATTACACCTTTTGCGCAATAAGATACTGCCCGAGGATGGCTGGTCTTGGTGGGGGTTGAGACAGTAAGGGTATCTAAACTCGAGGATGCGTGCCTGTTGCGTCTGTCCCGCTTCCTGTAGAAGTGAGTGTTCATCCATCTATCCATCGGGGGATAGATAGAAATGGATATGCGGAGAAAACGTTACCGGGTTGGCGACTTGAGTCTGGGGAACCAATCTCTCCCTGGCAATAACTACTTACCTTAGCTTGGCAACGATGGCGAATCGGCCCATCTATCTCTCATATCCTTGGAGCTATGCAAATCTTAAGACCGGCTTCTTCTTCAGCCCACCGTAAAACAACATAAGAGCCAGTTCCATTGGAAACATGCCACTCACCGCTATGGCGTGGTTTCTACGACGACTTGCTACCGGGCATGTATCTGGGACATGGGCATGGCTTGTACAAAACTTGGTCGCTCTCTGCTACATGAAGAATGGATGGCGATGGGCAGTTCTAGGCGGGGAATCAAATCGCACACATGACCGAAACAAGATTGATTACAGCTATTATGGCCGGGGGCCGGGGCTGGTGTTCTCCTCCCTGATTCTACGTACCATTGTGTGGCCTGGAAGATTACATCGTGACTTTGGTCGGCTTCATCGGCCTTGATTAGTGTCTGCTGCTAAGAAACACAAAGATGCTGTAAACTTGTTGGGGGCCAGCCAAGTTACTGGATAGCAGGCAGCTGTTCCAATTCAAGCCCACGTTTCCAAGACAGAGAGAATGGATACGCAGAGCAACAGTCGAGGCTCAACGGGCTAGACAAGACTGTGGGGCCCCATACTCTACCAGGGCAGCAGGGCAACTAACTCCGTCAACCTTGCACTAGCAGGCAGTGTCCCTGAGACCGAAGATCGTGCTACCCAGGCCCTACCAGCTTAGGGGGGTAAGAATTCAGCCGAAATGCCCTGGAATAATAAGGCCGAAATACAATTAAATGCGACACCCAGGCGACCAAGAGCTTACGAAAGGCTCATTCGAAGGGACCAGACAATCCAATCCAATCCGGCCCGGCCATGTCGCGGCTTAATGCCCCCCAGCTATAGTCGGGGTGGTCATTGATAAGTAAGTAGGTAGGTACTAAGGTATAACAAATGGGCGGCTGTGCAGGCGGAGAAACAGTAGTACTGGTGGCGACTACTACTACTATTGCTACTATTACTACATACTACCTACCTACTCCAGACCTCGTGATTTACCATAGCTCGGATCTGCTGTTGGTGTTGGTTTTGGTTCGGAATCAGATGCCTTAGTAGGGGTCGGGGATTGTCATTTGCATAGAGAATCACCTTCCGATGTTTCGAATGCGGGGGAGGATAAGGGCCGATTGATTGTACAGTGAATCAATGAAGGAAGGGCGTTTGATGAACGATTCACCTTCTAAGACGCTGGCCGCGCGGGTTCCTTGGGATCCTGAGCCTTGCGAGAGATATGAGATGCCGGCACCAGCCTCGCGGGATAATGTAGGACGTGAGACCCGAGGAACAAATCACCTTCTACAACGAAACAGCTTTCTCGCTTAGGATTGCTTGCGAAGGGGGATTTGAGGCGCCCAGCGAACGAGGCTCTAAAACATCGTCCACTCTTTCCTCGCTGATCAAAAACCTAGCGAGCATCAGGCACTCGGTATTCTCGGCATGCAGTCAGGACTGTCATCCGGCCCTTCGGCATGCAGAATATCTAGCTGTTACCGGGCGTGGGACCACCGCGACGCGCCCGCGAGTTGCCTCCACGAGTCGGTCTACTCCGCCCATGCTTCCAGCTCATGTGAGCTGAAGCGGCAATGCGGTGCTTCTCTTGCGCTTGGGGTGCCTGTATGTCTCGGACCCTGATACCCACTCCCAACCCATCCTCCAGGATAGCTATCGCGCGTGAACATACTGGATTAGGTAGGGAGGCACCAGGTCAAACAAACAAACACCCACAAGCGCCTCGACAGATTGCCGCCGAAAGCAGTGTGTACTGTATGATGATCACGAGAATAGTAGTCGCTTGGATCGAGTCTAGAACAATTTCAGTAGGGCCTATTTTCCAGGGTCTTCCCCCCCCCCCCCCTTTCACGAGAGCCGGGCGAATTGCGACTATGTATGTCTCTCTCCACTTTCAGCAAAACATCTGGACCTGTTTTAGGTTGGATGCTCGTAATAAGTTTGAAAAGGCGTGCGCGTCTCGCGGCTTACCATGGCAAATCTGGATCGGAAAATTGAAACTGGACTGCCGCTATGCGCCAAAGCACCCGAGTCATTCCGTCTCTGGCGAATGACTCTCCTTCGCCGTTACCGTTACCCCATCCACCACTGGGGCGGGCATTTGGAATTCTCCAATTCTCCAGAGAACAATGCAGATCGCAGCAGCGGGTAGTGTCAGGTGTATGCAAACTCGCATTTTGACAGCAAGGCGGCGAATCAAGAACGGGGAAAGCCATAGAAGCAAGAGAGCGAGTTATACTGGATGCATACTTCGGCTCTCTGCCTAAATGCTAAATGGCTCGCTACGACTAAGCGGATTTCTTAGTAGCGGGGACCCTTCATGCGTTTTTCCCTCCCCCATACCACTACGGGAATGGATAATTGACGAATCTGGAGAAATGTCGGCATTTTTTAGACCGGGTTCTCCTCCATTTTTTGGGCAGTGCAACTTGCAACATAGGTGTTAGTTGGGTAACAGTTAACCGAAAGATGCACGTACGCGCGCGCTCGTGGGTTTTCTGGTTTCGTGTGATTACCAACAGCGTGACAGGTGCCCACGCCCACGGCCGACGGGGAAGCATACCGATCGTACGTGCCGTGTCTGGCCGAATGACCGCTGCTGGGAAAAGGGCGAGAGGAAGAAAGAGCGTGTCTTACGGGTAAACCACCAAAGACCAGGTTGACAATAGCCGTCCGTCCCCTGTACGTTTCTAAGTAGCTGCAGAGATTACTGGGGAGGTTATAAGTAGACGGACAAATGCAGAAGGTTGATCTTTCAATAGCCTGCCTCGGTAGTGAAATTTCACGACAATGACAAGGCTTCTGCGTGTAGCCAAGGTGGATTAAGTTATTTTCTATCCATCCGCAAGGAAAGCCTCACCCAGTCAGCTCATCCGATAATACAAACCGAGGATGCTTACCTTAGAGGCTTGACCCGAACCGGCTACTAGGCCGGCCACGCGCACCACTACCCGTACCTGCGCAAGCCCAGCATCGTACGAGGCACAGGCCGGCCCAACGGGCTCCAACACCCGGGCTGACCAAAGGCTGGCTGGGCTCTCGCAGAACACGGAGAGATCGCATGCGTCCAACGACTCCGAGATCTTACAGAAAGAGAAGTGCATGCATGCATGCCATGCCAGGATACAAATATAGTACGATCCTGTCAAAGGATCTCTCCCCTCGTGTCTTCATTTACAGGGTGGATGCTACCGGTCAGTCGGGATACTGCAGGTCGGACAAGCACATTCCTCTTTGAGATTCATTTCACTCTTTGCTCTGTCATTCCACTCAATCTATTATTGCCTGTGAGATACCAGCATATGAAGTGGCTGTCCTGGGACGTGGGGGTGATAGGCCCAGTCCCTTGTCACAATGCTGGGAAAGTCTGCCACACGGCTAACAATCTCGGACGGCACAGCAATCCAGTATTACTGTTACAAATGACAAGTGGGTGGAAGGATAACTACAAGGGACGGGAAAACCCAAATAATTATGACTGACCGGAGTACCCCCTTAATATAGCAGAGTCAGCGGCATGCCATGTGATGCTCTCACGATGGTCCTCAATAATTACAATATAGTACGGAGTAAGGACCACTCAAACCTCTTTGTGATATATGACTTCGAGAAGGTTTCCTGTTATGGACTTATAAACAAAGGTCAGTGCGGCCGGAATCATATCCGGTGGGCAGTTTCGACTATGCTATTTCGCTTATCTTCCCCGAAACGGCGTTGAGCATTAACAATATGTGTGCTGCGTTGGAGGTGGAGGGCCTGACCTATCATCTGAGATGAATGACGCTGGGCTGAGCCAAGCCCGAGGTGCAGGACTTCGGATGCCCGAATAGGAAATGAAGGAGTGAGTGACGGTTCTGCTGACCGAATGTCCCGTTTTCCGCGCCAATCAGATATCCGCCTCGGAACGCAAAGATGAACGAGCGGGAGAATTGACATGAACACGAAAAGACAGCCCGTGTGAAAGGAAGTCATCGTCGACTCTTGGTTGTGGTGCGTGGGTATGTGTGCTATTGCATGCCTATGACGAGCCAGCGTGATCCTTGACGCGATGCATTGGATGGCGTGCACAAACACTGGCGGCTTGCGATGTGTCGGGTCTATCATTGGACGGGGAAGTGCGCATAGGAAAGCCGATGATGCCTGATTGCATGTCAGCTTCAGCCCTTCGTTCCCTTCCCTTGGTCACCCCCTATCCGCCAGAAGGAAAGGCGGGCGAATGTGACGGGTCAAGATGGAGGAACGAGAGTGGTATGACGCAAAAGCAACTGTCGTTATGTCTTTCTTTTCCGCTTCAGCAAGGAACGATGCAACACAATCAAACATCATCAAATATCTTGGGCATGAAACCGTCGGTGGCGTCACTGGCGTTTTGCCTGAGCCAAGCAGAAGCATTGGCCTGCAATGGTTACCAGCAGTCTGGATCTAATGTGATTTGTGACCAACAGCAACACAATAACCTTGCAGCTGCTCCCCTGGCTGGCATCAATCAGTTAATCAATCAATCGATAAACAAATATACAGTGGTTAGGTACCCATGCACGAATTCAGTTTTGAGGCTGAAGGATACATAGAAAGACAAACATCCGTGAAATGAGTATATGGGGGTGATAATCGTCAGTGTGTAGTATGATCGCCGATACGGAGTAGCATGATAGGCTTTGAAATCCGTTAAAGCTGCCACGATGGAGGGGAATGCAATGCCTGAGTCTCGTCGCGGAGGATTGACAAAGCAAATCGGAAAAGACCCCACGGCCATTTTCAAGCGTCCTGAGTCTTGTCTGATGGCAGGTTACAGCACGTTGTTGCGATGCGAACAAAGCGAGTTGCACCCCTCCGTGACATTTTAGACGATCATGACCTTTTTCGGATGCAATGTGCCGCTGGAAGCCTTCCGCGGGTGATGCAGCGGTAACACTGACCAGCTGGCGTCACTAGCTTTTCGGGGTTCACCTGTGGGCTGCCGCCGGGGTTGATTTGGGGGAGGGGAGGAGATAAGTACATCAGGGAGGGGGGAGGAGAGGGAGAGAGGAGATGGAGGAGTTGAGGGGGTTCCACACGTATCACATGACCTGAACAACACCGCCAGCTTGGTACCGACGATGAAGTCGAAGCTCTGTGGCTCTGGGGAACCCCTGGTGATAACTCTGATGAGCGCCCCAGACGCCATATTTTCTGGAAAAGAACCACTTTAGGCCCCTGGTGAGAGAGCACGGCGATTTGATTATCTCCTTACTGGGGCAGCAAACACGGACGAAACATCAGCAAAAAGTGTCTGAAAGAAAAGATGTCAGATCGGGGGGGCTTTTGATCCAAGCGTTAGCTCAACGGTACTTGTCCAATACAGCCCATCCGCACGAGCGCCACGACAATGCTTTACCTGTGGCAATTGTAAAAAGAACCCCTGCAATGGCTTGCATTGGCCTGTATATCTAAATATTATTCCTTCAAATCAATTGGGATCAATACTTTTTAATTTGAAGGGAGGTTTAATGGTCGTCTTTGTACATGATACTGCTGGCACTTGATTGTCATTGATTGATTTCTTCTTCTCACCTTCCCGGCCACTCATCCCTTCTCCCCCACACTAAGCTGGGGTTGCCGGCCTCCCTCGCTCCGGGGAAGTGCTGCCGGGGCCAGCGGTCACAAAATTGGGATAGATGACAGAGGCAAGGGAAGTCATTTCCACGCGGGATGCAAGATCCCCGCGTCATGTGTTGAATGTCAGCATCTTGTCACTTTTTCTTTCTGTCGCAAAAATGACAAAAGCTGTAATAGGTACTACTACACCACAGGCGTGCATGTATCTCGGGTTTCATTCCTCTGCACCTGGCATCGATATTGTTACGGCATATCGGACAATAATGGAATAATTAGGCGCATGCATGGAGAACTTACCGCTTCTGATTGACATTGACTGCCTGCCTAACTAGGCAGCATGTCGCTTTCTTTGATATATATGCATGTAGGGCAGGTGTGTAGATCAGATGGTCGAGGCCAATCGTCGCGTATTGTAGCTGCGTAGCCTCCTCACTCTGCTGCAGCCCTGCATGGTCGGAGTGATTGGGCGGAGCCATGTCAATCAGTTGCCAATCAATGGTCGCCTTGGAGAAAACACGAGACTTTCAAGAATACGTACCGGTGATAATCGGTATCGGCGACGACCTATACTGACTTATTTCGTGTCAGATTGCATGTGGCTATTGAGTGACTACATGCTTGGTAAAGTCCAAATATCGTGGCTTTCTCGAGAACGACAGGTTACTACGCAGCTTACTCTGTGCTGCTGTGCGTAATCCCAGCACGCTCCCAGACACGACAGACTAAGAAGAACCTACCTCCTGAGAGCTCGGCGTGGGGGGTGCTGTAGCACGTCTTCAATCCTTTACAATCAACCAGTAATCCACGTGCGCTTCGCGATGCCTACGGTTCGTCGCAAACGCGACTTTGGATACTTCGGCGCGAAATGGCCTTTTTTCTACGGCAGCAGAATATAAATGGATATTTTTCTATTTTAAAAAAGAAAGACGTACGATCTTCCGCCGGAGCGGGACGGGAAACCCCAACTGTAGGATGAAGCGCCTCCCATATTTACCACTTCTCACAAACAGTTTGCTGCCCAATCCCGACCCAGGAGAGCAATTAAGCAACGTGCGGGCCTGGTCCTCATGTACGTACATGTCAATGTAGTTGGGCTTCTGAGAAGAGCAGGTAGGTGATCAGCAGAGGCAGAAAACTGGTTGATACAGCAGCGTGGGATTCAGGGGGCCGAAAGTGTTTCTGGTATGGTAGTAGTGCACATCAACCACGTTTTCAAAACCCTCGTGCTCCTTGACACACCCACGCCCAAGCCTGTCCGACTTTCGACCTTACTGATAAAGTCGACTCGGTGAGCGTTCTGGCAGGGTTCGGAGTTCGCTAACGAGTAGGAGCTAAAAAAGTACCGCCGACATTAAAGGTGTGTGAGACGATCCCGACACTTCGGAGGCGATGGGGACCGATGGAAGGCCCTGCCACACACCTTCCAGAAGGACTAAGAACCAGGAGCAATGGGGCAAGGCTGCACCACCGGGGCTTCTTCCACGATCATATAAACGCCTGCCGCATTGGGCATGCTGGCCGTACCACCTCTGAATACCATGAGAGCCAATCCGAGATTAATGATTGCTTCTATTGCCTACCTGGGCATTCGGCTCTTTATTGTCAGGATTCTGAATCTCCCGTGATCGCCCGGTGGCCCCGCCCAGCTTGTGTGGACGGGATTCTAAGTTAATAGCAAGCGTCTCTTACTTCGTTTTGGACATTGTGCACACGAGCCTGGTTCAACTGTGTTTTCTCATATTTGCTCTTAGTAAGTAAGGTAACCAGGGAGAAAACAGTACCCACCGCGCCGCGCTGCTGGAAATTACAACAATCCAAGATGCTGGGAGTCAGGCCGCCTTCGTTGAATGCCGAAATTCGACAGGGTTCGAAAATTCAATCGAATCGTATTAAGCGCCACCGCGTGTATAAGAACAATATCCGAACTTGGCAGGTTTGGTGCTTGCGACCAACACCATTTACGCTTGTATACTTGTATGATGGTAATATGGTGTTGGTGGTTTTGATAACAATATGACGAAACTCCGCGCTTCTCCGGCATGGGTAAAGATAACCGCGCCGAGTACATGGCCCCTTTGGGAACAGGACCCTGTTGACGTATTCGTCTCGATGAGGAGCCAGTGTGATTGAGAGGTGTGATGGGCAATACGGGTGCGGCGTCGGCACGGGTACAGTACGTGTTATCACTTCCCAATTGGCAAGCGTGGGGTTGGTTATCCGTTGTATTGGCTAAAGGCTTTTCCCCGTGATTGCCGCCACGGGCGATAACTGAGCATTGGATTGCTGGATTGCTGGATTGCTGGATTTTTTTTTAAAAACGGTCACGGCTGCGTGATGCCGCATTGTAGCACTTGCGACAGCAATGCGATCCGTTGGAAACGCAAGATCCCATCATCCCTGGGCAGAGAGGCACGGCAAGACGCCTTCACAGGATCACGGGAGTGACTTGTGCCTCGGGTGTAAGAGGCACAATAATAAGCAAGCCTTCAATGGGCCGCGGGAGTAACCGCTACGCAGTTGGCGATAATGTGGAGCGAGTACTCTTTTGGCTGTGGCTGCTGTGCCTTTCTTTGACTTTGCCGCTGACTGACGGACGGTGATTGCCTAGTTGGTCAGCAGCCAGAGCGGACTTTTCCACCTTCTTCCCAAACTCCAAGGCCCATCATGAGAGCTTGTAACGTACAATAGCGACAGTGCATTGAAGAATGCATCCCATTATCTCGTTGGGTATTGGGTGTTGGGTGTTGGATAGGTAACCTGGGTTCGACGGAGCGCGGGGGCGCCTAGGGGCCTGGCCGCCGAGGCATGCCAGGTTGTGAGGCTGAGAGCGCTCAGCTGACCATGCTCTTTCATGCGGAGGAGCCAATAACTGCCAGACCACCAGATCCCGGATGTTGAGCATTGCTTCTTTGGGTCATGCTCACGGGAACAAACAGCGACAACGCATCGACCGGAATTATCAAGTGTAGGTGTCAGTCAGGACTGACAGAATCCTAACGGTGTGTCCTCCCCCCTCATCGTGGTGTTCCTTCTCGACACCACCATATTTGGGTGTTGTTGCTTTGACTACGCACGTGTCTGCCTGTTCGCGGCCTTGGAACGCACTTGGGGTTTGTGTCGGACCTTGTCTTCTGGAGTTGCCGGCCCCCATGTTGGCTGGCACGTAGGGCTCAGTAAAGTGAAGAATGTTTGTTGGCCATTGATTCTGCCGTTTACGCATGTGCCGGAAATAGTCTCGACCACTCAATGGCCAAAAGGCATCTAGGTTACCTCTCATGACTCCCCAGCGGCAATGATTGCTACCAATGGACATGATTTAGCATGATGACTCAATGCTATTAACCAAATGATTACGAATAGACCACTCCTTCGATCAATGAGCGCTTCGGCTCGAAACCCATCACAAGGGCAGTGAGGCAGAATCTTGAATTCTGGGGAGGGCATCAATCAGCAGCCAAAAGAATGACCAGGTCCCAGAATCTCGGCTCGCCAATTTCCAGCTGCGTGATGGCTATACTCAGTGACAACCAACAAAAACCATGACAATATGTTGAACTTCACTATTGGAGCCAGCAATTGACACTCTCCGGGTCTCGTGCCCAGTCCCGAGTGATAGAGAAGCAGAGAACCGTACAATCAACAGCAGATTGCACGCCAGTCGCTAGTCGGACCCAAGTGCATCTCTGGTGGTAGGTTTAATATTCCGCTGTCTTGTGACTTTATGTCGATCCAGTGCTTCATTTGCAAGTCAAAGCTGTAGAAGATTTTACTCCGTACGTCGTGGGTTAATTGGTAATATGCATAGGCATCACGGGGCAAGAAACCCCGGTGCGGATGTTTCCAGGAAGAGATGGAAGATCGACCCCCAGACGGCATCAGGACAATGAAACAAAGCGACAGATGCCGGATTGGGAGCTCGCGGCTTCAATCATAGGTGGACCGAGAAGTCGTTATGCCAAGTAAAAAGCTCTACACGTATCAAGGCAGATTTGGCATTGACATCAAGAAAGCGGAGAGAGCACTATCAATCAACGTATGTGGTGGAACTGTCGGCCAGGCCATGGCCTCTAGATCGTTCGTATCCCTTTCCCTACAACGCTGGGCTCATGAACTGGGAAGAAAACGGGCCGTCTGGACTCCCAAGAGGACTCCAAGAGGACTCCAAGTGTTCTATCGTCATTATCGTGGGCGACCGGGCTTATCGTTGCGCGTGTCCTTCTCTTGTATGCAAGCAACACTGCCTCTGAAGAACGAGGCTGGACTTTGTTTCCCACATGGTTTTCCAATTGGCAGCTTGGTTTTTGTGAAATACAGTGGGCACTTACCCACCGGCTTTGACGACCAGCAAGCGACGAGGCGACAGTCAGAACTAGAGGACGGTCTGGTTGCGCGATCAGAAGATCTGGTCACAGAAAAGAGAGTCAGACGCCGGGAACAGAGTCCGGCTTCGAAACGCACATTTCACCGGACAAGTCCCGGTGACTGAGCTGCCCATGGGAAATGCCTCATGTGGAAGATACTGCCGCTTCGAGCTTAGAAAATACGCTAAAGAGGACGTCTAACTGTAACAAGTAAGTGCTTAAGTCCAGCCAAGTCGCTGGCTGTAGGAGAGTCTGGCCGTAGACCGCCGACTACTGGGCCAGGGCCGTTCTAACGTGGAGAATCCAGTAACGGGGGCCACATGAGATCAGTGGGAGGGGGCAGACAGGCAGTTGAGAGAAGGAAGGCAGGAAGGGGAAAAGAAAAGGGTACGGAGGTACTTTCTCTCAAGACTTCTGCCCAAAGTTCAAGTTGGAAAAAAGGTACTCATGGGCCCCTGGAAAACCATGGACCACCACCCACAAACAGCCCGAAGAGAGACCCCAGATACCCACTCGGTCAGGCTTTAGGGAGGTATCCAGGCCAAAGTAGCTACGTACCGGTGCTCCTCCAGCGCTCAAAGCCCATCCGACCGCCAGGGAGACGAGGGAGACGCCAGGGAATGGACAGAAAAGAAGAAGGAAAAAAAGGCGCGACTCGCTACTTTGGCACAAGGGGGTACGTACCTGCGCGTACCCAGGTACTTCACACCGCGCCTTCTGGGTTCCTCTCCCATTCACTGACACCCTTGTCCTGCTGGCCACTCCACTTCCCTCCGCTCTCCCTCTCATATCAGAAGGACCAGACCAGACGCACCAGCACAACATCCTCATACATATGTACATGTCAACCCACTCCTCCTCCGCAGACTCTTTCTCTGCCTTTCACGATATCGACATTGACATTGAACATAGCGCCAGCTGCAACAAATATACCAACCTCAGAAAGTGGAAATCTACGACGACTTGCCACGGCATACCTCACCACACTACCACAACAACAACACATCAACCACCTACACCAGCTTAAGGTAGTCAGTCAGTCCTGCTACCTTCTGCACACCCGAGGTCCCACTTACATCACCACCGCTTGCGGCTTCACCTCTTCTTGAACAACACCCTCTCGACGACACCGCACGACTCCTCCTCCGTCTTTGTTACTCTAGAGGTGCCGACTTGTACTTATGACACCCCATTGACCGCTTGAGAAGCGCTTCCCGAGTGACGACCGCGATCGAATTCGCGCTACGAACAACACGATTTCCGCGTTCTTTTCCCACACTGCTGCTTCCATTACGCGGGAAGCATCCAGCATCACCATGCCTGGTAGACCTGAAGGATTGGTCCTGACCGTGGACCCAAATGTCATCCACAAGGTTGACACTGCCAATGCTCAAAATCTCTTCAACATGTGGACAGGTACGTTTACTTACACACGATACTGGTGCAGCCCAGTTCGGCACTAACTTTCCCGGCAGTCTTCTCTAGATGTGCAGACTCAGTCGAGCAAGGCCGCAGGTTAGAGAACCTCAGCTGGAGACTGTGGAACCGCGAGACCTTCTGCTGCGACGCCACTGAGGGAAAGCTACAACAAGCAAAGTCCACTCCCATCGCCCCCTCCACAGCCCCCAAGGATATCCCCGATGTGCGGATACCAGAGGTCCCTCAACTGTCTGGCAGCGTCGACTCTGTCGCTGAAGATGAAGAGGCCATCGAGTTCAGCTCCGAATCCGAACCTATGGAGATTTCCCGACCCAGGATTCTGCGACAAGACTCGAGCGCGAGCAATCGCAGCCGCGGTCGCGAGCGCCACATTACCTCGGACCACTTGGAGAAGATGGTCGTCTCAATAATACAAGACAAGGAGCCCAATCTGGCGCCGCTGACCGATATGTCCTCGCCATCACTCGAGCCTGAGTCGGACGACTCCCAGACAGCTTACTCCACCCCGGATGTTCAACAGACACCCGACACACCCACAACACCGGCGACTGAGCCCATGTGCCACTCGTCCGTGGAGGCACCGTCGGTCGTATCTGCTTCTTTGTCATCGTCAGGTGTTGCATCTAGCGGCAGCGAACGTGCCTCGAGCCGCACCACCGTTATCCGCGGCTTCTCCCCCTCTCAAGTCTCCATCCCTGCCCTGCAGCTTCGCAGCCAGGAATCAATGAAGCAACTCGCCCTCGGCACAATCCCCGAACCCCAAGCTGCCCCCGCCTACCGCCCGGTCCAGCTTAAGAAGCAACCCGCCAAATTTGCCCTTGGTGGCTCCTCAGGTGACGAGTCCTCTCCTCAGAGCTTAATGCAGCACAAGTCACTCGCCCCTCAAGGGAAGCCCAAGATGTTCCAGCTCGGTGCATCGTCTGGATCTGCTGAAGACCCCAGCCCATCCTTGAAGAGCGCCATGCACTCTGCTCGGCCCAATTCCCTTCTCAATGCCCAGAAGAAGCAGACATCGTTCAGCAACCAGGTTAGCATGCGCACTATTCAGACACAGTCTAGCGACGAGCAATCGGACAGCTACATCGACGAGAGCGCCATCGACGACGACGAAGATGATTCGGAATGGGAGGACTCAATTGAGGAGGGCGGCAAGGAAAGCATGGATGACCCAGTAACCTTCAAGCGCGTGCCATCCAAGCCCAACCTGACCTCTCACCGGTCAAACCTCAGCTTAATGTTTGCCGCTGGGCAAGAACAACAGCAGCGCCCTCGTGGTTTGGGTGCTGCCATTGCTTCGCAATCGACCTCAGCTTTGCAACGCGCGCGAACTCTTCAGAATATCCCCACAGTGAAGGCCACTTCGCCCAATGATTCAGATGACAGTGGCTTGGAAATGAAGGGTGGCATGCGCCGGACTCCGTTGAGGCCTATCAAGGAGATCCCCCGCAGCACTGCTCAGCCTATCATGACCAATGCCAACGCCACTCAACGGCAATCAGCATTGTCACCCCGAACCACAAGACGCAACATGCTGCACCATGAGTTGACAGAGTCTCTCCGCCGACAGCTCCTTTGGGAGCGTCAGCAAAAGACATCTACCGCCAACGCTGTACTCAAGAGGCGGCATACATCCCACGACGTGGCCAACCTCAAGCAGTACCCCGAGAAGGTCTACATGAACAAGACTGAGGAGACCAACGAGGAACCCAATGCGACCAGCTGGAACCAGTACCTCGAGCGTGATGCCGTTGGCGGATATCACGCTCAGGGATGGTGATTGCTCCAACACCCCCCAAACCTGAAAGTCCGCAAACTACTGCGGCACACACTTTACGGCAGACTCAACTGCGTTGTACATTGTTATACTACATTACTGCATTGCGAGGTGGTTGATTTCTGAAGATACCTATTGCATGCATAACGGGTGGCGTTCTATTAATGCGGCTTCATGATACAGCATTTCACATCATTGGCCCTAATCACCAAGCATACTTTATTTTACCGTGATGGTATACAGCTACCATACACTCGCGCGCACACACATATACACGAGACATTACTTGATGGACGGCGGTGTCCATCAGTTGCCATGTCACCACCAATGCCGGTGGGAATTGGCTCGTCATCGTGGGCACACAACGGCGTTCTCTAATTCAAATGATACCATGTCTGATTCTTTTTTGGGTTTTCTGCCCGTCGATGGGAATTTTTGGGTTTTTTTTGGGAGCTACCTGGGACGGTAGCTGGGCTTCGCATCGAAAGAATGGTAGTGTCTATTCTAGGCAAAGGGATACAGGGGCAACCCTAGCCCCGTCGGAACAAGAAAGCATGTTTACGGAGGCATGGCACACCAAAGAGTTGCTAGACTTCATCCAGTGCGCACGCGAAGGAGGTGCACAAAAGCAGCTCGGTTGGAAGATGGATTAAAAAAAGGCAAGCATCTATGATCAAAAACATAGAAAAACTCGATAAAGCTACATCAAAACAAGATTAAAATTGTCATATGGCACCCTCATCATCAACTTGACTCGTTCCAAATCCGTGTGACTGCCCCTGCCTGACACGACCTGACAGCCACACGCAATGATGAAACCCCCTGTTGGTTCATTGGATGACTGTCGAGATATTCCAGGGCTACCAATCGTTCTTTGTGCTAGTGGTTTTCTTCCGGTTGTCCATGACACCGCCGAAGTCTACGTAGTTGGACAAGGTAGTCATATACCATCCGAACTGTGCCATGTTGTATTTTTAAGGTTTTCGTATCACTGTCGGAGGCTGCTCCTGAAGGATCTAGAATTCGTTGGGTACAGGAACTACGTGTTACCTGCCTGGCATTTGTGTGCTTATGTGCCTGGGAACCGCAAACATGTGAGAGGCTCGTGACAAGCCGGAGGCCTTTCACTCAAGGTAGTTTAGGTATGGACGTCTGGAATGCCGTGCGTTGAGGCAGCTAGCGAGAGGAAATGTTTATGTAAATCTACACTAATGACTTTTCATGTCCATGGTCGGTATGTTCTTTTATTTCGTTTCTTTCGGCATTGTCCAATCCAAAGGGGGGAGGCGAGCACCTCGTAGGAAAATTACCTACCGAGGATTTAGGTTGGTCTAGGTACATTTTTACCCCATGGGCAAGTTCTATTTCTCCTCTCCCCGCAAACGGCTACAACAAACAACAACAACAAAAATGCGGTTGCGCTGCCGCATGTCTCAGACTTGGTGAGTAAGTAGATTGACTTTTGAGTGCACCCCCGCAAAGCAAGGAATGGCATGCAGATGCAAGGGCATATTTTTGCGTTTCGTACGAAAGAAGCAGAGATTCCACACATAGGACTTCCATCACCAATTGCTTGTTTGCTGGACTGCACGTGGGCTAGAGTTGCCGGGCAGAAAGGATAGTGACGAGGACTTCGGTCAGCACCGGCATGGCAGCATCAAACAGGTTTACTTGCTGCAAAGTAGGCTATTGCGTTTAGCAACGACAAAAGGAACAGACATGGGAAAACCAAACTATCGTGGGGTTGGTTTGTGTGTATGTGTGTGTATGTACATACGTAAGGTAGGTATGCTATATGTGCCGCGCCGAACCTGGCGCTGAACTTGGCATTGCCCTCCCCAACAAAAATTGCCCACCACCCGCATTCCATCGGTTCAGCAAAGTAAAGCAAAGCAAAGCAAAGCAAAGCAAAGCGCGCGCGGCGGCCATCTACCCATTTCGCACTTCGCATTCTCTGGGTTAGCAGTTCAGCTATGTGTTAGCAAATTTGCTCACGGGATGCGACATAATACCTCTGGAGTCTGCAGACTACCAAGATCCAGTCAGTCATGGGCTAGAAGTTGGTATAACTAACTCTAGGAGCTCCAAGACCCTGATCGATATCAATGCTCTATAGACAAAGTGGGTCTTTCTGCCCATTGGTTTACTTGGTTAGTTGGCAATACCGGCAAGAAGCTGGCTGGCCAGCTGGCGGTAAGTGAGTCTAGCATAGTAAGCAACAAGCAACACAGAGAGAGGGTTGGCAGGCTAGTACGGAGTAACAGCCACCCCGCCAGCATTGCGGGCAACTAATCAGGTAAGTTATACAAATCACTATAGCTAAGCATTGTTGATGTTATTAGCCACGGCCAAGTGGACTATACACGTACATACCACTACTTGCGGGCGCTGATCACGACCCTTGGCGGTCACCTGCCGGTACAAATTAGATTACACTGGGGGAGGACCGGTATACAAGCCTATGGCAATCCCGAGTTTCATTTGCTAGTCGGAAAAAGACTATACAACTACTCCTTGCGGAAAGACTATGCGACGTCGCTGCGCGTATAGCATCGCCCGTTCAACAGGGTGATGCCTGCCTGAGCTCCATCGAGACGACGAGCTGATCGCTGACCGCTCCAGTGTCTTTGTTAGTGAGCTGACTGTCTGTCTTGCTGTCAAATAACATCAGATGGCGTTCTCCAATATAGCAAGATTGCGGAGACATGCTAACGACTTTGCAAAACGGCGACAGCGTCGACAATGGGATTTGTCCCAGGCAGCAAGCACAGCCCAGTCCAATAACGATCAGCGGAATAATTGTCTTCCAAGATGACCTAGAACAGGTGGAGATTGCTGTGCCCTCTCCATATTTACGAATCACCAGACGGGTTTGTCTGGTGTTGATGGATAAGGCCGTCTTCGTCTTCCCCGTCGTCCGTCAAATAAAATGCCGACTGTCAATGCTATATCCACATATGCCGACAAGTATCGATCTGCCGCGAAGACGTGACATACAGCAGTAGAACTGACCAATGCGCCGCCCCTTGGAGATCGATTTGTTGCTAAAAGCGTCTGTTGCTGATAGAAGGAAGAATATGCAAAGAAGAACTTTCACCGCCTTGCGTGTTCCTCTATCTGGTTCCATCCAGGCCTATACCCACAGTTTACGGACAAATTCATCCTCATCACGAAACACGCGGGGCGCCCCAAAATATTACAAAAAAAGAGTAATAAAAATAAAGGACGCATGAATGGGAGAGTTGGATTCCACATGTCAAGGAGAAACTATCGCTCCAGCTCACCACCACCCCTGGTAAGAACACCGAACCAATGTATGTACGGGCGTATGCACGACGAAGGGCCTATCTATCTGCGCCGCATAGGTACATGATGCGATATATAGTTGCATGTTGAATCCAAGGCAGCCAAGCGGTGATGACGATGGTAGTTTGACGTGCCGGCCACACGCTCGGAGCGTCACCCACCCGCCCTCATAATCACGACATGGGTGTTAATTCATCAATGCTTATTGTGTGTGCTTGTTGTGTAGGAGGTAGGTAGGTATACCACAACACACAGTTGGTTACCTAATAATGCAAGGTATGGTGGTGAGGGGCAGCTTCAGAATTCCCAATTGCCTCCTCCAACTTTTGCTACCCCGCGTCGCCAGTCTCAGTCTGTCACAGGGGCGCTCAATTGATGAGTTGTTGTGAGTCACACGATCCCTCACTGGATGAGGGGTCTTTGCAAGAGGAGGACGGACAGAAGTGTCAGTTACACCCATTGGGTTGGGCTGCAACGCGTATGTATAAGCATGGTGAAAGAGAAGGGGAAATAAAAGAGGCCTTCATGTTCAGACGCTTGATTAGGCCTTGATCTCTTGACCCTATTAGTAATCTGCCACAGGACGCATACCTAACGTGCGTGTAAGTGGTGTGCCCTGTATGTACAGGTACGCCCACGCCGCCACGCCGTACACACACCTTCATGCAGTCGTGAAATGGCAATTGGTCAAGAAACCCCGAAGCTGCAATTTGCTGGCACCTACTGTTGATATCGTTGAATCAACCGTCGTTTTTCGGTGCCTTGCAACGAATAGAAATATTGCTGAGACCTGAGGGACGATTTTATCTCGCCTTCACCGACTTTCAAAAGGGCTGCTGCACGATAACAGTGGCAGCCCGCACCCGGGAGGGAAGAACATGGGAAGGACCTTCACCTATCAGGTTATACAGCGATGGACCTTGTTGACCCCGGAATACTCTATGCCGTTAATGGTTTTGCGCTTGATCCCATCACTTCCCATTCCATCATGATGTACACATCGGTCGGGAATGCATTGGACGTTGGAGCATCCGCACCGCCGCCAACAGTAACGCGACAGCGGGCGGGATAGGCGCGGGAAAATGGAAAATGGAGGTTTGCTGTCGCCAAGCGGATTGGTTCGCCTTTGCCTTTGGTAGGACCAAACGCAGGAGAAGGGTCTGTCTCGCGTCTCGGGGGGCCGTGAGTGGCTCTCCGGAGTGCCTCCATATCGCGTCGCTTAATTTTACTTCACCGTATCACTTTTTCCTAGTCTATTAAAATTTGCCCTTGCGAAACAGCGAAACAGCTCAGGGAGCCCGCCCGGCAAGGGCACATAACGGCCGCGCGGTCGGTCAAGTGATGGGATCGATGGGATGATAGGTAGGCCCGAACTCCATTCTGTTCGGTTGACCCAGATCGAAAGTTTCATCTCGATATTGGTATATCAACTCGATTGACACCGCCATGGCTGGACTCGTATCCAGGCGCAACCGGCCAGAACAATACCACCGACACACACCATCTCAAATCACCACCACCCACTGTGTCATCATATATTGATTCGAACGGGGTGTCGCTGACGTGAGGGAATGGAGCCAACTAGCAGCGAATTTTGGTGCTATGTCGGAGGATTGTTCAAAGGCAGAAATCGGGCTTCCGTAACGGCGACCACTTTATTCTTCTTGCAATTGGCCAGTCACATTGCCTCTGAGCTGTAATTGGCCGCTACCAAGGACCAAGGGCTTCGGAGCTGGTAAACTTTATCGCTTCAGCATCCGACTAGGCCAGCAAAAAGTGTCAAAAAGGTGCAAAGGGTGCAAGCTCATTGGATCGCAGCCTCCAGTCGTTTGGAGTTTCATGCTGTAGTGGTACAGCAGGGCAGCCTATTGGTCTTCGTTCTTACTGGTGAGGTTTGTCTGCGCGTCGTGGACTCGTGGTAGACCGACCGTACTGTAGAGCTTCCGTGCAGTTGGAGGTGAAATCTAATGCTCGTGATTGGCTGAAACGTCTGTAGACGTTTACGCAACCATTGAACTGCTGTGCCTGAATATCCCGATTTATTCCTTGATTTTCTCTTAGCATGCGCTACCAACATACCCTCGGTCTGCAAAGTGCTCAGAAACTCCCCTTGCTGATCGGTCCTTTTTCGCGTACCATGTCGGCCTGGCTCGGTACTACAGTACTTAAGAGCTTTTGGAGCAGTGGCAGGTGTCTTTTTTTTTCTTTCTGGCAGTGGGTGGGTGGGTTACCTGCCTAGCCTACTTACCGGGCCTAAGGAACAGGAACCCCCCCCAGCATTGCCGGTACAGCTGTGGTCCGGCCGGTCGGTTCTTTTCTCCCTAGGGCAGTTTCTAGTTTGCTCGATTCTGATTGATTGTTCCAAGAAGTCCAGACGATTGAATTCGAGGGCCCCACCATTTTTATTTACCCCACATCCTTCTAGAAGACGTCTGAGGCGCCTCCTTGGCAGCCATTCCCGAAACGGCAGTCCCAGCCACTGCAAGCAGCAAGTTCAGACCTTGCACCGCCCAGCCGCCCGCACCTGCACCGCCAAGCAGGTCACTTATCCGTCAAGGCATGGTGACCGATTCAATCCCTCTCCTCTCTCCAGGTTCTTCCAGGCACGCACACAAGTTCCAGTGCAGTCCAACCCAGTCCCACCTTGGGCTCGAGGCTGAGGTTACGCATCATTATCCAAGCCTCAGGGGGGTAGGTCTCCAGAAAGCCGCCGAGCAATGACAAATGGATACTGCAGGTTCGTCTGACTTTGCTTGTTCGTTCTATGCATTCAAAGCATTGCAAGGTTTCTGCAAGTCACACAAGATCTTTTTTTATTATTGATCAAGGGTGAGGGGATATCACGCAGAGAGCGCGTGCAATGTTCAAACACCTGGCACCTGGCGGGACAGAGAGAGAAAAAAAACTCGTCTCCCCCACGCGCGTGACGAAACCCCATGTACAAAGTGCTCGTGAATGAGGGGTTACCTGAGGGGTAAAGGTTCATGCATCTCAATCCTCTATGTGCGTAACGAACTCACTCTCTGCTTGCCTCTCCACGTCTAGGCGTCCAGAATATTGCTTGTTTACTGTATCTCAGCTGGTCACACAAAACTCTAATTCATGAACTGTGTCGCCGCCTTCCATCATTGTCGGCATCTCGTAAGCGGTACTAGCTTGGAGGCAGCCCTTTTTACGTAGTACTGCCTACCCTTTCGCCTGTCAAGCCCATAGCTAGTCAGTATCCCGGTCAAATGATACACGCGGGTTTTTCGTGTTTCTGCTGCTACTGGCTAAAAAGGCATTTTCTTTCTCTTCCACGTCTGGGTATTGACGAGTTGAAACCACGTGCCTAGGTTTGGCTAGCGGCGGCCTGCGTCCCGACCATGAAAAAGAACAATAGCGGGTGGTAGACCCCGCGACTGAGCCGACGCTTGTTGCTCGATGCTGCTACTCTGTGACATTGATGCACGGTTATCCATATGTAATGTACCTACCAGCTCTTACTATTGACTACCTAGACGGTGGTGGTTGTGCAAGCAATTTCGCGGAACCTCCTCCGTTCAGCCCCCCATGTTTCGCTGTCTATGTATGTGGTTGTGGTGGCGCTGTTACGCGCGAATCAATTCGGTTCCAACTAAGTTGTTATCTCTTGCTATGTATGTGCCTTTATGTATGGGAGTATGTGTATGTAGGTATGCGTTGTTGTGATGCGAAGGATTGAGAACATGATCGGCAACGGGGAGCCTATCCGGTTGCTGTGTGAGTTTGTGCGGTTGCGTTGCATTTTGCGGCTGTAGAGAGTCCAGGCCTGCCTGCCGAAACACCCAGACTCTTGAGGCTCATTGGAACATCACATCGTCATCATGCATTGCGTTATGTGTGTGAGTGTGCTAAGTGTGGTGTGTGGCCGGTTATGTGGTAGCAGTATACCTACGGTAGCATGAGCCGTCCAGGGGGGGTTCGTGGTGCTATGTACAACTTGTTTGCTCTCTGTCTTTCCCTTCTTGAAGACATAGGTTTGGCAGGCTAGCTAGCAGTGGTAGTAGATAGAGTATGCAGTTTCATTATTTTGTTCTTCCTTGAATTTGGATCTGCACCCATTCCTGATCTCCTCTGCTACTCCAAGTGTGCTTGGTGGATAATGCAAGCCACTATTGTGACCATTGTGTGTTCTATGTTACATAACTAGGTTTATTAGTGGTACAATTGGGGGAGGGGGAGAGAGGGAAAGGAAAAAAAGAAGTATATTGCAGTTCAATTGATTTATTGTATTAATCGCTGATTATTATTTTTTACCTTTTTCAGGCTCTACTAAGTATTCCCTACTCGAGTTTTATTTTCTTCAATGGCTCCATTTTCTGTCTCCGCTAGCTCCTACGCTTATGAGATAGGTGGGCTTGTTACCCGCGCCCCAGTAGATCGTGCAAGATGGGTACTGAGAACGAGAACCTCTCTGTGCAGACGGATGCATGCAAGCGCTCGTCATCGGGATAGGCGGCTCAAGCAGGTGGTGGCGGGTGACCAAGCGATTGAGTATGATTGATGCCTACGGAAATGCAATGTGAGTAGGGGATGAGATCCAAACAGAACTACCAACCGTTCCTAGATGCCCACGGCAATAGTGCTTCCTGGTAACAAGTTTCGCAAAGAAGCGATAGTTTGAAATATCTCCTGCTTCGTAAGCTTCCTCGTATCGCTTCTTGTGGCCTCGAATGGCTTTTTTTTTCTCTTCCTGCTTATATGAGGAATGGGCACGAGTGCTCAAGTTTCTCCCTTTCTCTCTCATGTGCTCGCCCCGGGGAGACTACTGTGGGTGGGTGAGTACGGAGGGCCCTCGCCCGCAGGAGAAACAGAGTTTCTGGGGTAAGAAAGTATGAGAAGCAAACGCCATGCCGCAAGCAACGAACGGTAGGGGTAAAACGCCATGCCACAGGCAGGGTGTTAGCTTTTGTTGTCACAGGCAGCTCATCGAGCACATGAGAGCAAGTGAGGTGGATAACAGCGGATACTTTCCCCCAGTTCTTACGGTTGCGTCGAGGGGATATATTTTCTTGGAGGCTCGTGAACTCTCTGTTTTGTCCATATGTTTGTCCCTAATTGGGGGAGAACATTCGAGTACAGCTAAGGCTCGGGAATATGGAGGCAAGGATCGCGAAATCGATCCTATTTCGACATTGAGTCACGGCCGTAGATATCCGAACGGTCGACGTCCCTTTGTCAGGGGAGGCGGTTTCGTCGGTAGGCTAACCGACGGAAGGCGTCGTAGTAGTCGACATAATCGTGGTGGCATGGCTCAAAGCTTGTCATGGGAGCAGCATGTGAGCGTCAGCAGTCAAGTACCCAGTCTGCTACCTACAGGCACAGACAGATGAACTGAGCAAGCTCCGCGCGCCGCTGTGGCATGGCTATACGCCTCGAAAATGCTCACCTCGCTGAGGAGCAAATACACCACTAACCCTGGACCTGCAGGATCTCCCGTGGTGACAAAACCCCTCCGGAGGAATGAGACAACGTCGGTGCTTTGGTATGGCATATTACATTTCAATTCCTGATGTATAATCGACGCACAGGGCACGGGACCCGTCATCCCCCCCTCGCTTTCTCCCCATGCAAGGTACACAGAAAGCCACTGGACCGTCAGCTGACGGGTGATCGAGCAAGGTTGCATAGCGCGATCAGGTGAATCCGGGGAAGCAAACCGGCAGAAACATGAATTGGGGGAGAGCAAAAGAAGAAATAATAAGTTTACCAGGTTATGAGTACCTAGCAGCGTCACAAAAGAAACGGCCGCGAACTCTATAATAGCCAGAAGAGAACAGAGGAGACTGGAAGATAAATAGAAAATAATATAACAGATCAATTCAAGTCAATTTTATCTCCTGACCAATTTTCAACCCAAAGAGCGCCATGTGCCGTGAAGGAGGACACATACCCCCGATCATCAATGCATGTGGAAGCACACCGGGATCGATCCCCGGCCCGGAGGAAAAGCAAATTAGAGGACACCGAGGGTACACCCTGCCTATTTGATGGGTATTGCGATCTCGCTACTATGCAGATGGGAAAAGGGGGCTGCTCCTGATACTCGATCAGGGCTACTGTCGCTCATGCTCGAGAGTACAATATCAAGGCCGGCCATAGCTAACCAAAATATCGCATTCTTCCCCACGGGAAGGCAAACAGGAAAGTAATGACAGTATCTACACAATTCCCTTCATTTTGCGTCATGATAGACATTGGCGGGATGAGGAAGACACAGCGGTTCGTTCTTTGCAGCACGGCCGGCAGAGGGAAGTTTCTCTCATTTTCCCGCCCGTACGCCTCTTCTTTTGCTTCTTCGTCTCGCCTTCTTCATCTTTTCCTGAGCCACTGCAGTTATTGTGTCTTCTTCTTTCCTTTTTCTCTAAACTCTTTTTGCCCCCGAACTACCAGCCTTGTGGAACGCCACGAGCCTGGTCGATGATGATAGTCATTGTCTTGGCTACTGCTTATGATCTTGACTGAAGCGATATCCGGGGGCGAGGAAAATAGGAGAGGAGGGCCTGCGACGTGGCAAATATGTATGTTGCAAGCCCCAAGACCGGGGGGTCCGCGCAAACTCCTACCCTGGACTGCTTGCTTTTTCCCCCTCTGTGATGATCTCCAAACTCGCAAGACGTGGTGTTTCTTCCCTGGAGTTACGGGGTGTTTGACCGTCTGGAAAAATGAGCAGGGGGGAGGCGGGGAGGCGTCTTGCTTCAGTCGTTCCTGAGGTTGAGGCAAGGCGTTTACGTCGATCCGGCAGATATCCCCGCAAGCCGGATCTCTTAGTTTGGTGGTGGATTGGTGACACACGCAGCGAGCGACCACAGGTAGGGACACGCGCCAGATGTGTAGGTCTCAGATGGAAATGTCCCTGCATGAATTGGGGAGGTTGCGGCCTGTGTCGAAATATCGTCATTTGAGGGGGCAAGCGGGCTGGGTGGGTGTTGTCTGTTTTTATTATTTCTACGGACTGCTGGACTGACATGGATTCAGATGCGGTCTCAAAGCCATGTTTTCAATGGTTGTTGGGAACGGCTCTACACACACACACACATACATATATGTCTTGCCAGGAAAAAGCTGTGGGCACCAAAATAAGGGGTTTGGAGATCAATCACTGTTCCTGCGTATCTAGGACCCCCAATCGATAGATCGTCGCGGTGATCCGGCTGGATCGCCCGACATCCATTCGGAGGCATTCCGAGCGTTGAGCATCCGAGACAAAACTCAGCTTTATCAGGCTTAGTTGCTTGCCTATTATCTTCGTGGTGGCCGCAACGTGTCAACGGATCTGCCTTTTCCTCCCCCCTAATCGTTTGCCATTGATGAGGAAATCCTCAAATGAGGTTTCCATGTCGGAATGACAGGATATTGGGTATTTGGAGGATAGGAGGCAATGGGCTGACTTGTTTGTTGCCTACTCGCTACTATCATGACCTTCTCGGTATAGAACTAGCAATCGGCATCATGTACCGGCCCAATGAGACTTTATTTGAGCTTCACTAGGATGACAGAGCAATTGTTGAGAACTTCTGTCTCGGCCGCTATGGGTCATTCATATCGGTGGCACGGTTGAGATCCCATCCGTGACTGTAACTACTGTCTTGATAACTGGAGCGAGTGGTCCGGCGATGGATTGCGCTTGAGAACATCATTGGTATCTGCATCTTGATTTGTGAGACGAAAACTGGCAGTTCTGGCGTAGAGAGTATACCACCTTGATAAGGCTTTTGATTAGGTATTGGCGAATCGTGTGCGCCAACAAGGGGCCTGGAACGGATTTCCTCGAGCATACCCCTGAAAATTTGTGCTGTTCCATGAGTGGGCGAAGTAAGGTACGCTGGGCTCCAGGGAAACACGCCATAATCGCTAGTGGGACGATGTTCAGATATTTCGTGATAGGAGATACTAGTTCATCCCCGGTATGCTGGAGAAGTTGAACGATGCCCGCTGTCTCTCACCGGGGCAGAGGTTTGGTGACGACTTCGGCCGGACAAGGTCTGTGTTAAGCGCAATTGCAGTACATGAACGAGCCATGGCCGAAGCAGGACTTGTCGTATATCACAGTAGCGATGCAATGAAACTGCCATAGGACAAGATTTCAGGCTTGTTGACCCACAACATTCTAAGTATAGAAGAAAGTCGTTCGGTTTTCTAGATGTGTAGTGCCGGATAGCAGTAAAGGGGTTGTTATATTAATTATTATCTGCCAGGCGATCATTGGGTGGATAGGGACCGAAGACTGAAGTGGTAGTATGAATTCTGTGATGGCTCTCAGGGTGGAATACCCTGTAATGTATCAAACTGCCATTTTGGCTCGCATGATCCTAGTTTGGATATTTATCCTTGACACAGTAGCAGCCAGCGATGATTCCTATGAGTTAGCTATCGAGCAACTTCAACATCGCGAGCTATAACGCCCAATGCGCCAATGACGTCTGTTGTTAATGGAAGTGCAGTGTTATACCTCTAGAAGAAGGTATTTTTCGCCTTTACTCAGGGGCTTGGGCCAGCATATCAACTAGATCGCCAGATGGGCCACCGCTCAGCTGCCCAACCATGAGTCACGACGCTTCACCGGTAGTAGGAAGCATGCTCTTTAGCGAACGAAGATGACGTGGGCTCATTGGCAATTGAGCCCACACAAAGTAGCTCGGCGATAGAATTAAAGACCAAGTGCAGAGCTGAATGGTCACCAAATTTAGTTGGACTGAAAAGATGGCCATGCTGGACGACGACAGACTCATCTGGTTGTATTAATATCGCGAAAGTATAGAGACTGATCGGCCGAGACCATACTACATTACATTACCGTATAAGCCATAATGCTGGCATATCAAGCAGGAAGTTGACTAGATGGGTTTCAGTCCAACTTGAGTAACATCCTCGGTGCGTTAACACAATAATACTATTCGTCAGGTTCGGCGTGAATAGATATCTACCCCTTAGAGATCTTCTCGATGCCGAGAAAGGCGCCGACTCTCTCTCACGTTCCTCGTATGAGCGATCGGGTAATTGACCAGAGAAGCACACTCAATCTTCGGAACCTGGCAGACCTGGCCCCTTACCAGACGGCGGACTAGCTTCTTGAGTAGGATGATATGTAGTCAATTCCACCCCGGCAAGTTTTTGACCGCAGGCCCGATATCAAAGCCTGATTTGCCTACATCGGACTGGCCCTCTACTGCAGATCCAATCAACTCAGGCGGCGGATATCCTTGAATGCTTTCTAGACGTTATGCAGGGGAACCATAGCCTTAAAGCTGCTTAACAAGACAGCCCACAATATTGCCAGATAGGTCTAGAACCACGCAAGTCGAGCGAGGATGGATAGTGTACTTTAGTCAAGACCGTATATCCTACCGGATGGGAGCTGTTTCGTGTTGACAAGGGAATTGAACAGTTCGATACAGGGGGCGCATTACAAATCCTCGCCTGGGAGCAGCTCTTACACGAACGATCACCACAAGTGTAACAAAGCTGGTGTAGTCCCCTCTCTGAGATTGGACTACCGGCAGTGCGTCCTGTTACCTGTGACAGAAAGCCAGCGAGGGGACCACATAAACCGTTGAGTCGCAGTTTGGGGTAGACGAATGTTGCTATCGCGAACGCTGTTTCGCAATGCCTCATTCTTTGAAGCGGTTGATGTTGGTAGGTATCAATCTTCTCATGACGTCGATTTGGCGCGCTTGCGCCTTGTTCTTCAGGTCGGTAATACCTCGTCTATCAGTACGCCGCGTGCCGTTCGAGTAAAGAACTGTGTAGTCGGGCAACTGCTCTCCTGGCTGGATCACACTTCTTGCCGTGATGGTGCAATGCTGGCATAATTATTAGTCGCTTCACAATCAGATCCGCACCATACGCTTGACACCACACACCTTTCCCAGCTTTGCGCCCCTTCCTATTCTGACGCCAACTCCTATCTGGCACCCTTCGCCGATGGTAGTGCATCCTGACTCGATTATCGCCGCGACCTCAACGGTGACGTAGTCCTCAAGCGTCACGCCAAATTCGCCTTTTGTAGGATCAGAAGAAGGGGCACCGATAAAGACGCGCTCGTGGATGATACAGCGACGACCGATGGTGACCCTACCATGGGAGGAGTCGAGCTTATTTCGGGGGTGGATGACGGTTTCGCTGCTGATGTTGATGGTGTGGTTTCCGGTCAAGACGGCGTTGTCGTGGATGACTACGGAGGACGAAAGATTGACAGGTGCTTTCGGGAGCTGCCCTGCCCTGGGCATCATAGAGTGCCGCTTAGTCGACGACGACATGGTGGAGATTGTCTGTCTGTCGCGTCGATGGGAAGGTGTCTAGATAGGTCAAGTAGGTAATATTCCTGCACTTAGGTACCTAGATAGAGTGACTCTCGGAAGCTGCCCGCCGTGGATTAATCTGATCCAATGGAATTGATGATTCCCGACCAAAGTCGGGTTGGTCAGGTTAACCTGGAAACATCGACTACCGGTACCTAGGTATGGACTATCGACCATGCATAAAGCATAAAGGGCAGGATAAAAGATGCACAAGAATTAATGACTAAGAGAAGAAAATGCATGAGGTCAGCACTTCTGTGGTCCAAGCTCCTCCGGGCGTGGATTGTTCCCACTAGAAGCTTGCTGAGCCAATCACGGCTAAAGCATTTCCGAAAGTGTCCCAGAGGCGATTTCAACGACCATCTCTCAATGAGGATTTGAAAGAGCCTCGCCCAATTGCCATTGAACTCTCCACTCTCCCGGCTCAATCGAGCGACAACAACCCCTCACGATGCTGTCCAGGACTACGGCGCCCTCGGCGGCTTCTGCAAAGGCTTTGTCGCGCGTCGCTCTACCAACCTGCAGCCGAATTGCCCGTCCCGTGGCCTCGACAACGCCCTCCCAGACCCGAAAATTCGCGACCGTCCAGGATGGCGCACCCAAGCGAACCTACGGTGGCCTCAAGGACCAGGACCGTATCTTCCAGAACCTCTACGGCCGCTACCCTCCGGATCTGAAGTCGGCCAAGAAGATGGGTGACTGGCACAAGACCAAGGAGATCATTCTGAAGGGACACGACTGGATCATCAGTGAGGTCAAGGCCTCGGGTCTGCGTGGCCGAGGAGGAGCTGGCTTCCCTTCTGGCTTGAAATGGGTACGTTGAATGACGGGAAACCTGGTTGTGATCATGTCTAATCTAATTGGCGATTGTAGTCTTTCATGAACTTCAAGGATTGGGATAAGGATACGAAGCCCCGGTACTTGGTTGTCAACGCTGATGAAGGGGAGCCCGGTACTTGCAAAGATCGTGAGATTATGCGAAAGGACCCCCACAAGCTTCTCGAAGGCTGCCTCGTTGCTGGCCGTGCCATGAACGCCACCGCTGCCTACATCTACATTCGAGGCGAGTTCGTCCAGGAAGCCGCCGTTCTCCAGCACGCTATCAACGAGGCCTACGCCGACGGTCTGATTGGAAAGAATGCCTGCGGTTCTGGATATGACTTCGATATCTACCTCCACCGTGGGGCTGGTGCCTACGTCTGCGGTGAGGAGACCTCTTTGATCGAATCCTTGGAGGGCAAGCCTGGCAAGCCCCGTCTTAAGCCCCCGTTCCCGGCTGCTGTCGGTGTCTTTGGTTGCCCGTCTACCGTGGCCAACGTCGAGACTATCGCTGTTGCACCTACCATTTGCCGACGAGGTGGCAACTGGTTCGCCGGCTTCGGCCGTGAGCGCAACCAGGGCACCAAGCTGTTCTGCATTTCTGGCCACGTCAACAACCCCGTCACTGTTGAGGAGGAGATGAGCATTCCTCTCCGTGAGCTTATTGAGAAGCACTGCGGCGGCGTCCGTGGTGGTTGGGACAACCTGCTCGCCATCATCCCTGGTGGTTCTTCTACACCCATTCTCCCCAAGAGCATCTGCGACGACCAGCTGATGGACTTCGACGCTCTCAAGGACAGCCAATCTGGTCTTGGTACCGCGGCTGTTATTGTCATGGACAAGAGCACTGACGTTGTCCGCGCTATTTCTCGGTTAAGTCACTTCTACCGTCACGAGTCTTGCGGCCAATGTACGCCGTGCCGTGAGGGAAGCAAGTGGACCGAGCAGATCATGCAGCGGTTCGAGAAGGGCCAGGGTCGCGAACGTGAGATTGATATGCTGCAAGAGCTGACCAAGCAGGTTGAGGGCCACACAATTTGCGGTAAGTCTATTCTGACTTGAGTATAGGGTTTGTTACTAATCATCTCACAGCTCTTGGCGAGGCTTTCGCATGGCCTATTCAGGGCCTTATCCGTCATTTCCGACCCGAGCTGGAGGCGCGGATGCAGAAGTTCGCCGCAGAGAATGGCGGACCTGCCCTGGCTGGCGGCTGGAAGGCCGACACCCGAGCTCAAGGCAAGCTCGTTGCCCCTGGCCAGTAAGCGATAGATGCATGAGGCAATGCGGAATTGTCCAAAAGAATGTACACTTTGCTCGACTACCTTGTTACTTTGTACATAATACAACAGTTTTCCCCACAAGTCGAATGTATTATGGGTAGGGGTCAGGCTCACAAGCGCTTACCCCATGATACGATTCCTATGCTACCATGCTTTTTGCAACATCTGGACCGTGGTTGAAAACACATGTCTTATCTTCTGTAGTAAAATGACCATACAGTAACACCCGGTATTGCTAGCTCTAAAGCATCGTCGCTATCTGCTTGCTCGAGCGAGCCAGGGATGACTACTTACAAATTGCTGATTTCAATCAAGTGTTTGAATATAAACACCTATGGATCGATGCCCTGCGGTCTATTGTTGGAATTACTTATTTCTCACCTAATTTTCTAAGTGCTACGTAGGCGGCATGGACAAGTGTACCGCTACATGCACACTTCACTAGCGTGGGTTTTGGCCGAAGAGACCCTGAGATCGAAGGTTGTAGGTATTTACTAATCGTCATCGACTTAGACTTCCGATCCACTTGCAAAGAATAATAACACCATGACATGTAGACGCCTTGGACGGAAGGGATAGAAGTCTAGATGGATGGATGACTTCATACATAGCTCATCATGTACTCACGAAGAGTTCCTGGTACGAATATAAGGTGGTATAACCTGTCAGTGCAACCTGGACCAAATCATCTATAGCCGCTACACCACAGGAAACTTGCCAGTAATAAGCTTCTCTACCAACAAACATGCCTTCATCACTGCTACAATCGACGGCTCGTTCCGCAGCTCGTACTTTCGGCCAGGCCTTACGAGCCGACACATGCAGGGCGGCCAGGACTTATTCTACAACACACAAGCCAGCGCCGAGCCAAGGCGGAAACAACCGATTTATGTAAGTGATCCTCTTTGGTCAGAGTCAAAACACACATATATATGTTATTCCACTAGCTGATGTCCCATTCCTTCTCTCATCACAGAGCATTGGGTCTCATCGGCCTCACACTGCCAGCGCTCTACCTTTATACCTCACGTTCGGCCTCCGGCACGCATCCCACTGCAGCAGTCCAGCGCGACGCGGAAGCTGGATACAAGCGGTCACACCTCGACCCGGCGGACAAGGCGCGCGCCAGGAAGGAGGAGATCGCGGCGGCAGGCGGGCAGCCCAAACACATGCACCCCGAGGATGAGGACCCGGCGACGTACAAGCCGGGGTTCGGACGCCAACACCAGCGCAAGAGGGTGGATGGCCCACCGGATGGGCGCAATCACCAGGCGCTCAATGATAGAAACCAGAATATCTAGGGTCCAGGGGGCTCTGATGCTGATTAGTCGGAGAGTGTGTCACATGTGATGATTCTATCCTAACACAATACTTATGTGTCTGCAATTGAGGGAAATTTGTAATATAATATTTATATAGTGCTACACTGTTTCCTTCTACATGTTGAAACTACTTCTACTACATCTTTTGAAGGCTTGTGTGCCCGAAAACACAAGGACACTGAAATACACAATTGACACCAACCAGTTTGCGAGGTGATCTTCAGTCCACAAACTGAGAGATAGGTTTCTGAAGAGGAAGATTCCTGTCGTTGGCAAAAACTAGAAATGGCCAATAAAACGTAATCGTTCACAGGTGTATGCAATTGCGTCTGAACAATTGACGTCTTTTTTCTTCGCTCGAAACCATGAAAATAGGCAAAGCCATGAGTTCTTTTGCTGACTTACACACTTCACTAGCCCTGATGTAACTGGATGCTTGCTCAAGACACTGAATGATATTGATGGCTTGATCACCAAGGATGCATTTCCAATGTCATTTAAGCAATACCGATCATGTAAAGAGCCTTCGTTTTTTGTTCCGCCAATATGGTAGGTACTGAAGAACTGAATAACAGATATAGGATCCATGAGGAAGACTGAAAGGCTTGGAGGCCATTGTGCCCCACTCTCTCTGTAGTATTCTATATGGATTGGTCTAACGCCGAAACTTTCAATTCAATCTGATAAGTCAACTCGTCGGACTAGCCTCTCAGAGGCCCATTAGTATAGTGGCAGTATACGTGCTTTGGGTTCTTGCTCAATCTGCACGTGACCCGGATTCGAATTCCGGATGGGCCCCAAACTTTTTGCATTTTTTACGCCTTTCTATCTATTGATCTCTATTGCAACGGTGTTCTTTTTGCGATTTTGCAAGTGGGATCAATTTTAACAACGTTTTCGGGTCGGAAATCGAGTTCGAGTCCGCCAAGCGACTGGGCAGCAGATGCAATGATACCCTATGGCGCACCTGCATATGTGGCGGTGCAATCGATGCTACTCAACGTCTTGCTGCTCTCCAGGAACGGAAGTCGCAACGCAAGTTCATCGGAATATGGGGACTCTTATAAACCGAAAGCCGGACGCTTGGATCGCGACCCGCCGGGCCGCGTATCTTAGTATGGGGTGCAATCAATATCCAACTGTTGATCCTGGAGTATGTGTCAGAACATACGAGAAGCCATGGGGGCAGCCAATAAGGTCAGCTTGAGGCAGCTCGTTTGCTACCTCGCTTGCCTCTCCTGCATTCAGCTTGGACAGCGGGGTTGGCAGTGAAACTGGACCGTATAACCACTCGCGAGTCGGGAACAAGACTGGGAGCCTAGCTACGTTACACTCCATGTTAGTATAACTATCTATACTCGCTCACGCATACATCCCGATTACTTACGAGCTGAAAACATCTTGTAACACTTGACCAAACTTGCATCTTATTGGACTGGACCCCTGTGCCTTCTCTGCTGTGCCTCTTCTCTTTTTCTTCGTGTGTGGCAGCCAACCAACCAACCAAGCCGGCTCGATCATCATGGCGGCAAAGCAGCCGGAGCAGCGCTTCACGCTGACGCGCGGGACCCTGGACGACATGGACGAGGTGGCGCAGCTGCAGTACGACTGCTTCCCGCCCTTCATCCGCCGGCAGTTCATGGGCTGCCGGACCGAGGCCGACCTCCCGCGCGTCGCCGAGCGGGCCCGCGAGGACATGCGCGCCAACGTCCACGACATCTGGACCCTGGTCCGCGACACCCACGACGGCGGCCGCCTCGCCGCCGCGAGCAACTGGCGCGTCTACTTCAACGAGGCCGCCGCCCGGACCTCGGACGACGAGCCGCCGCCGTGGCTCTGCGAGGGCGACGACGCCGAGGCGCTCGCGTCGGCGACCCAGGTGATGGACGAGATGAACGAGGGGCGGAGGAAGGCCAATCCCCATGGGTTCTTGCGTAAGTGTCCTTCTGTTTGTGCAAGCGATGGAGCTTGTGTCCGCCCCACCCCCTTTTGGGGGTGTGCCCATTATCTCCTGTACATGAGAGTTGCTTTGGTTCAGCGCTGACTAGTATGCTAGACCTTCATATCTGCTTCACCAGCCCCGAATACAGGAGAAAAGGCGCCGGAAGCTTGATGATGAAGTGGGGCTGTGACCTTGCCGATCAACTCGGCCTGCCCGGATGGATCGAGGCGTCCCCTGAGGGGAACTACCTCTACAAAGCGTTCGGGTTTTACGACGTCGGGAAGATGGGAGGTGAAGGTGAAATGGCGGGAACTTTCATGAAACGTGATGCTCCAACCAGCCTTGGGGGCTGTTGATGGAAAATAGAACTAGGTGTATTGGCTTTGGGAGATCGAGGCACAAGCGGCGTGCCTCAATAATACATATGTACAGCAGCATATTCTACAGTGTACTGTGCTATCAAATAAGGTTTGGGTTAAATCTATAATGAGCTAGCTACGCACCCCGCGCATCAACCGATTGATCGAACAGATATTTATGTACAGGCTTTTCCAACCAGAACGCCAAGAACAACGAAAGAAAAGATCATTGCAGTTTTTTATCGTCAGTCATATCCAATGAGGTTCCTCTACTCAACATGGTACGTAGTAGTAACCATGATACCTCCAATGGACCCCCGGCGACCCTGTGACTGATGGGCGTGTTGAGGATGAGAGACCTTGTCCGCGACCCCCATTCCTCTCTCAACATCCGAGTTGATGATCTCGGTGACCTCGAACCCGGGCGGCACGATCATCTCCTCGCTCGAATTCCGGGTGGTGCTGTGCGCTAGGTCGTTGCCCTTGCCCATGCCCTTGCTCTTGCCCAGGCTGGGCCAGTAGCTGCCCCTGCCCCTGCCACTGCCCCCGAATGCGCTCATGGAGTGCGTCAGGTTCGCAGCCGCCGACGCTGCGTAGGGTTCTCCATCGCCAGTTTCAGTCCCACCACCACGTCGAGAAAAGGAGAAGTAGGCGCGAGCTGCCGATCGGCTGCCGCTCTGGTCGCTGTTGAGGCCGTCCTTGCTCCTCATCATCGTCGTCTTCATCCACTTGGAGTGCGAGAAAAGCGGCTTGATGGCGGCGGCGTTGACTGCGAGGATGCCGATGAACTGTGGAGAAAACGAACGGTTAGTATTATTCAGTGCCAATACGGATACGCATGTACACCCAGGTCGCGCGTTGTGGCAGCATCACTTACAGTTTCTCGGATCGCCCAGATGGTGCTAACGTTGATGCCTTGGATGTCGTGCAGCGACATGACGCAGCGCAGTATGGTGGCGATCATGATGAAGATACCGGAGCAGAGGAGGAGTCCGACGGCGACCTTGCGGCCGCTCGTGAGCTTGACCTTCCAAAGCAAGGGAATGGGGGTTGCCACAATCAGAGCGTCGGTACTGCCAACGCCGGCATTAGCATGAGCGACAAGGGCCCGGGGCGCGCGTCGCCTATCACAAGACAAGAATCCACATACCTGACGTTGAGAACGACCAATGTCAAATAATTGGCCACGGCCAAAGTGCACGAGTCCTGGAAGGGGACCCCCGTTAGACCCATCCTGGCATGGAAACAGTCATTCTTGTGTGTTATTGACTTACACCTGGGTTTGGATAAACCTGCCAGTTCTTCCGTACAGGCTGGCAGTGGCCCAAAATTACGGCCAGCATGATGATGTACGCCAGCACACAGAGAAGACTGATCAGTTTGACCAGCCTCTGAAGACGCAAGCCCTCGCTAAGACCTTGGGTGTCAGCATCGGCTATCTTCGGAGAGCGAGATGGGGACGAGATGGGGATAAGCAGGCGATACTTACGTGACACGGTAAAAGAAACAGAGCATGGTTCCCTTCAGACACCAGATCAAGGTAACGTAGCAACACCATCCAGCCAGCAGGTATTTGGAGCCCAGTGACAGCTTCTCGATTTGTTCCGGGCTCATGTTTGCCCCCATCTCGTCCGTGATGCCAATGTTGGTTCCGTTTTCGCCTGTAATCGCTCGAGTAATCCTTGTCAGTCATTCGAGCAAGCCTCTTGAGTTCCCGGACGTGGGGGAGCGGATAAATCGACGAGAGGAATGGAAGTCCGCACCAATCAGTTCTAGCATGCATAGTTCGGCCTAGTTGGGAGGATGATGTATGAGCAATATGTTCTGGATCTCCTCGTGTTGATCTCGAGAGCTAGACTTACAGTCCAAAAGACCAATGAGAGAACGGCAAAGATATCATCGCCCTGCCACTTCCTGAACCCGACGGCTCTCCAGCGAGCAAAATACCGAAGAAACAGTACCACAGCACCGATCGCATACTCGGTCCAGGCTTCTTTCTGGAAGGGAGTGCTGTCGCCCATGATGACTGGAAGTAGTAAAGTGCGAAACAGCTGGTGGCTCAACACAATGAATATAGCGAACGACCCTTGAAGTTGCCCCGGGAGACTCAAAGCCATGGGGGTTGCTGCTTCAAAGGATATTATATTCATAATCTTATACTATACTATACGACCTATCCATGGTTTCTATCCACCCCAGATGCTGGATTGGTTGCCAGTTTTCTGGGAGGCGGGCTCTCTGCGTCAGAGCAAAGTGTTCGGATGCTCGGCGAGGTGGCTGTCAAAAGAAACATTGAAGCTTTTTTTCGAACGTGCTTGCCCATGGTGGCCACATTCAGTGCCGCCAACGAGGTGTGGGAGGGTGGTGCCCCAGCGATCTGTGAGAAGTTTATCTGGATGCTTGTCTTCAGTCTCCTGTCCATCATGCCCAGGGTAGTGAGAGAATGGCTGGATGGGGTTGGCCAAGAGCGCAGATCGCCACGAGAAGGCAGATGATAGGCAAGGGGCAGGCAGGTTCGTGGATAGCAATTAGCCACCTGTACATGAACCGTTTTGCATTGCAGAAACATGTCTCAGCAGGTCAGCACCCAATAACGCCTTATCCTTATCCTTGGAGGATCGATCCGAGTACTACTACCACCTACTACCTACTGATCCGAGGGCTGGGGCAGGAAAGATGCGGATATCATGTCTCACGATACTGCGTTTTCCGTGCTAAGACAAGTGGAGTGTCATTGTACACTTCATAAAACTCAATGCTCTGTCTTCTCCGTCACTATCGACCGTGCCAAGGTAGCGCTGTCGTCTAAGACATACGGTAGTTGCATTGATGAATCCCCCGAATCCCCCGAACCCCCCGGCCTTCTTGGCGGTGCATTAGGGAGGAGTTAATCCAGACCGTTGCCAACCCAAGTATAGTGGGTTATTATGCGTATGCGTATATGCGTATGGGCATCTCGTTCAGATTTCTTACTGTAGAGTGACGGCCCGGGGGGTTGTAAGACGGACGATCGGGCCTGCGCCGACCGACCGGGAATAAGTGGCTGTTATTGCCCAACCCCGGACCTGACTGACACTTTGTTTGTTTTCTCAGGCCAACGCACAGTTGGATACTTAAGTAGTCATACAATCATACACATAGAGTTGTTGTCTTGGAAACCCCACCTTTTTGCTTGGTTTGCTTGGTTTGCTTGGTGAATCACAACCACCGCCGTCAGGAAAGTTGCTTTTGGGGGTCTTCAACGTTGGCGCCGGCCTTGCAGATCGCCCATCGCCCACCTCTCGGCACAGGAACCGCAAACCAATGGGCCGTCAGCCGCCTGCAGCGGGGTTTGCGTCGAGATTAATACGATGCGCTAGACGATAGGTCGCTGCATCTGCAAGGGAGGACTGAACTGTCCAGTCGTCATGGCCGTCTGACTGAGAGCCCCTCACTGCCCCTACCTCCCCTCCTCATCGCGCGCCCTTCTCTACAAGTGCCGTGTAGCGAATCCGCCGTATCCCCAAAGTCTCCTTGGTGATGCAGCGGGGAAAGTTGGAGCTGCCCCTTGCCCTGAACGAAGCCGCAGCAAAATGTATTAAAACATACATATCATCAGCCACTGGCCACTGACTGGGTGCGCCGTCAAAGTATCTTTTCTCCAAATCACTTCTCATCTCTTCTTATCTTGGTGAAATCTGATTAAATTGCCAATATGGGCTCGATACCTACCCCCGCAGAAGAGTATGATTTCATCGTATGCGGGTAAGTTGCATTTGCTACATTGAAGTCTATATTGCGCCACACTTGCTGACTTACATATGTACTACTATAGAGGTGGTACAGCAGGATGTGTCGTAGCCGGGAGGCTCGCTGAGTGCGACCCCAGCCTGAGGGTTCTCGTTATCGAAGCTGGCCAGCACAACGAGCATCTGGAGAACACCCAGATGACAGGAGGGTGAGTTTGCTTTTCCCTTCGTTCTGTCTTCCCCTTCTACTTCCTTCTTCGTGCATGTCTCTCAAGTAAGCAAGCCACACAAACTGATGGTCTTAACCCCTTCTCATGAAGATGGGCCCAGCTATTCGACAAAGAAACGGACTGGAACATCGTGGCTGATAAAGGAGAGGGTATCAACGGCCGTCAGGTTAAATTGAGTCGCGGCAAGTACCTGGGCGGATGCTCGGGGTGCAATGGTACGCTCTGCATCCGCGGCACGAAGCAGGACTATGACGACTGGGGGCTCGAGGGATGGAGTGGAGAAGAGTTCTTTGGTTACATGCGCAAGGTAGGTAGGCAGGCTTGGCTGCTTCCAAAAGCTGGCATTCGGTTTGGTCCAGTTCTCTTGTGTGAACTGACTTGCGATCCAGGCCGAGACATTTCACACCAAGGAATGGTTCGACGCGTCGATCAAATCCCATGGCTACGATGGCCCCTTGCATAATGAGCCGCACGATATGGCCCCCATATCAGACTTGATCCTCAAATCCATGGTGTCCAAGGGCATGCCTTTGGACCATGACATGTTCTCACATGGGGAGAATCCCCAGGGGTGTGGGTATCCTCCACGTACTGTTTATCAAGGCATCCGCACCACCGGGGCCGACTTTATAACCAAGGACAGACAGAAGAACAATGTCACCATCCTGGTTGAGACACATGTCGACAAAGTCATACTCCAAACCAACTCGCAGGGTGAGCTGCAGGCAACGGGCGTGCAGGTCATCAAGCCGGATGGCACCACCGCCCAGCTGACTGCCACCAAGGAAGTCATTGTGAGTGGCGGCGCCTACTGCAGCCCCAACATCCTCCACCGCTCCGGGATCGGCGCCAAGGGCGATCTCGAACCCCTGGGAATCTCGACCCTCGTAGACCTGCCGGGTGTCGGCCGCAACCTCATGGACCACCTCATCGTCTTCATGTTCTACGAGACGGAGAAGGCCGGGTTGACCACCGACCACCTGGTCTTCCATGGCGACGCGCTCAAGGACACGTACGAGCAGTGGAAGAACGAGAAGACGGGGTTCCTGTCCACGTTCCCCTTTGGCGCCTTTGCCTACTCGCGCCTCGACGAGCGCCTGGCCGACTCGGCGCTGTGGAACGCGGCGCCGCGTCGGCCCGGGCGGGACCCCATGGGCCTCACGCCGCGCCAGCCCCACGTCGAGTTCTTCAACACCGAGTGCTATGGCGGGCCCAAGCAGTACGAGGACTTCCCCGTCGATGGCGAGCACTGCTTCAGCATGATCGCGGAGCTCTTCGGCGCCCAGTCGCGTGGCTCGGTCCTGCTGAACAGCGCCGACCCCCTGGACCGGCCTAAGGTCGACTGCGGCTACCTGACCAACCCCTTGGACCTCGAGGTTTTGGCCGAGGCCTGCTGCATGGGCAACGAGATCGTTATGGAGGGCAAGGGCACCCATGACATTGTTAAGGGGTCATGGCCGCCGGAGCGGAATCACCATGCGTACAAGACCCGAGAGGACTGGATCCCTTACGTCAAGGACCATGCGACGACGTGTAAGTTTTTCCGCCATGATTCTGTTATTGTTAACTACTTTATCCTTGCCTTGCTTCTTTCTTGCGTGTTACAAACGCATATCCGAATCCTATGCCCATCTAACATTCTGACTTCTTTACAGGCTACCACGCGTCTGGCACATGCGCCATGGGCAAGAAGGACGACCCGAAGGCTGTGGTTGATGAGAAACTGGTTGTCAAAGGAGTCAACAACCTTCGTGTGGCGGATTGTAGCATCATACCGATTCTTGGGGGCGCACATACTCAGATGCCCGCGTACGGCATTGCCGAGAAATGCGCGGATCTCATCAGTAAGAAGTGGAAGTTGGTGTAGATAGATAATAATCATGGCAGTGCTTTGGGGAGGAAACGAAGACCGAACTTTAGCGCATTTCTTTAGGTATGCTACATACTTCTCCCTTTGTAAGGTAATTGTGTGAATTGAGGGGGGTTGATTAAGTAAGCGTTCATCCGTCATCCTCACTCACCAAGTGACTCTATATCGGGTAGACCCATTATCCCATTTACAAACATAAATCCTGTAACAGATTGGAAAATCTTGGATTTAAGAGAGCCGCAGTGATGAGCCCGGCGCCATTGGACGTGTGTTTGGACATATTCGGCCAGCAGCCGAGGCACAGCCGGCTCTACACACCCATCTGCTTTGGCTTCACCTTCGACGAGGACGTAGACAAGGAGTCCATCGCCCCATTCTTGCAAAATGGATTTGACCGACTAGTATGCGGCTTTCCCTGGTTGGCTGGTCAAGTGGTCCGAGATGGCGCCGGCATCTACAGGATCAGACACTGCGACGGAAAAGGAGGAACTCCCCAGCTTACGGTAAAGGACTTGCGGCAACAGCAAACACCGTCTGCCGTTGTTGCGGAGTACTTGAGTACCGGAAGCAGTGGAATCCGCGCCTCGTTGTTGGATGAAGCGACCCTCGCGCCGTGCGGCACGTTTCACCGCCCCATCACTGCTACCACCAGTGGCGAACCAGCAGCAGTGCCCGTGTTCCAGCTGCAAGCCAACCTGGTCCGTGGCGGCCTCTTGCTCGTCGCGAACGGACTGCACAGCTGCATGGACATGGCGGGCCAGGCGCAGATGCTGCGTCTCCTTGCCAAAGCGTGCCGCGGTGAGCCGTTCAGCGCCGAGGACCTCGCGACGGGCAACATGCCGAGGCGAGACATCCTTCAACCCCTCGTCGGACTCTCTGACGCAGAACTCTTGAGGAAGCCAGTGAACGAATCCACCCCAGAGCGGGAAAATGACAATGAGGGGCCTACTGCGGCTGCCGATTCAGCGACAAAGGATGAGGTCCAGTCTCATAGTGGGAACCCATCACCAACAGCAACTTCAGCGGCATCATTGCGCTGGTCGACTTTCATATTTTCCGCTTCATCACTGCAAGCTCTCAAAGCCAAAGCTTCGGAGGTCATCGCCATGATGGAGGAAAGAGAAGAAGGAGAAGAAGAGCAGAATACCCCTTCCTTCATATCCACAGATGACGCCCTCACCGCTCTGCTCTGGCGGTCCATCACACGGTCCCGCGTTCCGCGCTTGTCCTCAGCGGCCTCCGGGCCGTCGACCATGCTGACCCGCACCGTCGACGCCCGCGCCTACGTCGCCGGGTTGCCGCGCACCTATCCGGGCGACGCCGCGTTCAAGGTCACCAGCGCCTCCAGCGTAGCGTCTCTCCTAGACCAGCCCCTCGGCGTCATCGCGGCCGAGCTGCGCGCCCGCCTGCGGCCCGACGAGGTGCGCGATGGCATCCGCGCCCATGTGACCAAGATCACCGCCAGGGGTAAGGCCGGTATGGTCAAGGGAGGTGACGTTGGGGGTAGCAGCAGCGTTGGGAACCTGAACCCGTCGGCGGGCGTAAACCTGAGCTCTTGGGCCAAGGAACCGTGCTACGACTTTGACTTCGGTGGCAGCAGTAGTGGAACGGATTTGAGGCTGGGCCAGCCAACGTTGGTGCAACGGCCAGTGTTCATCGACAAAGCGTGCGAGAGCCTCGTGTATTTCATGCCGAAGCGGCCCAACGGAGACATCGCAGTGCTAGTTTGCTTGTGCGAGGAGGACATGGAAAGAATGCAGAAGGAAGAGGAGTTGGGAAGGTATGGACGATATGTTGAGTAAAGAGAGAGAGAGCATGGCTCTTGCCACTGGGTTAGTTGCTCCTTCTACTGGTTGAGGGATTGCATTGAGAGTCTCGACCCTGTCATTACAAAAACTTTTTCCTCCAATAATGTTTCAATATAAATATAAACATATAGTATTATTAGTTAGCAAGTCATTAGTTATATTGTCGCCAACTGCTACTGAGAGCTGATGTAATGTGAACGTATTTGCTTTGGGCTTATCCATAGGAGGACAATGATACTAGCCAACGCTTCTATATCTAATACACACTAGTAATGTAGTTGTTTGTTATGTACAACAGGCCCCTACCGGGATCTGGGTGGCCTCAAAATTACATTCCGAAACGCCACCAGCTCTTGTTCTTGGTCTCTTCGTGACCCTCTTCCTGGACATTGTGCTTTCCTACAATAGTCAAGAACACCTGGTCAAGCGTAGTAGGGCTGACGCTGTAGTGTTCGATACCGAGTCTCTCCTTCTGCTCTTCCAGCACGACGATCAGCTGACCCACGGCACTCCTCTGGTCGCCCTTGTCAGCCACCACGGCACTCGCGGGGACCGAGAAGCGCATCTGTCCATGGTACGTCTTCTCTTCCACATCGGCTCCGGGGTAGGTTTGCTTGACCCAGTCTTTGACACGTTTCATCTCCTCGGGGGTCGAGTGAGGCGCTGTGCGACTGACAAGATGGACATAGAGCGCATCGCCAAAACGCTGGCGGAGGTTCTCAACCGGCCCCATGGCTAGCATGCGTTTGGCAAGGATGCCGGCGCGATTAGCAAGAGCATCGGCCTCTTCCATGCTGTGCGTAGTCAGAAGAATCGACCGGCCAGGCACAATGCTAGCTAATGTCCGCCACATGATTCGTTTCGCCGCTGCATCAAGACCAGATGAGGGTTCATCCAGAAGAACGACCGAAGGGTTACCCATTAAGGCGATGCCAAGCGAGAGTTTTCGCTTGTTTCCACCTGACAGATCATGAGCCATGCGGGTCGAGAATGCTTGTAATCCTACTGCGCGAAGCACGTTCCGGACATTGTGCTCAACATCGGGGATGCCCCTGATATTGGCATAGAACCGCAGATGTTCGAGTACTGTCATGGAATCAATAGCGTCAAACTGCGGGCAGACACCTAGATTGGCTCGAGCTGCCGCGCGTTTCTTGCTGACAGAAACATTCTCGACGAATATATCACCACCGTTCCGGCTTGGCTGGATATCACCTCGGATAAGAGAGATGGTTGTAGATTTGCCTGCTCCGTTGGGCCCAAGGAGAGCAAAAACTTCACTGTGTTGCACTCCGAAAGTGACGTTGTCCACTGCCGTGTTCTTCTTAAACGTCTTGGTCAGGTTCACAACCTGCAGTCCATCCGAGTCGCGAGGCGAGCTCTTAACGCGTGTAAGCTCATTTGCAACCTCCTCGTCAGAAATTGTGTCGTCGGCCTTCGTGTCAACGGGTTTCTGCGTGAAGCGGTGGAAGAAATTGAGCCCAACACCGCTGTCGTACCATATCAGAATACCAAATAGGAGGATAGACTGGATGATGAGGTATAAGATCGGTCCTCCATAGACAGTTATGGCCGCCGGGTTGGGTGCCAGCTGAAACTCATCGCAAGCGGCTGAGAACAGGTTCAGCGCGATGAACAGCGTACGAACGATAGAGCCAATGGGAATAACAGCGGAAATTATAAAGTGTGCTATGTTGATGTCCTCGTCAATCTTGTTGGCAGGCGCATAGGTGATAACGCAAAGGTACGCGATCAAGTAAATCAGGAACCCGACTACTTGTCCAGCCGCGGCGAAGGCATATGCGGACAACTGAGTTTTACAAAATAGCGATATAACATAAGCGAATAGGGTGGAGGCCAAGCCGTACAGTATAAAAATGAGGTACACTAAGAAGAATAGTCAGTATTGGATCCGGGAGAAAACGTAAATCGTAGATAGAGATGCCACCTACAATACCCAACATGGTACCAAACACTGGAGAGCGTCGCGAAAATAATAATGACGAACGCCGCGGACACCAAGACGATGGCAAAGTCGAATGCCAGGTACGCCACCCATAGCGGTAGCGAACGAACGCCATTGGAGTATTGTAAACCTCGAACGTTGCGCCGCCGCTCAATATTGGGGTACAGCCCGAAGAAGGCAGGGAATGCAGACAAAGCCAGGCACATGTAGACAAGAACCTGAAGGGAATTTCCCATGCCCGGGGAGAAGGGACGGTCGAAAGGCTTAAATGTGGTCGCAATAGTAGTGTTCGTCAATATGACATTTTGAAGATTCTGGGTGGCCACTGAGCTGTACAAGTCGACCCATTCGGCCTTGTAGGCAAGCGTGGGCGGGGTGTTCGAATCGCCGAGCCAAAAACCACCTGGCGTGACATTCTTACGATGCTGCTCGACATAGTTGTTGAACTCGCCCAGGGAGTTGACAAAGTGGAGTTTGTCAGCGAAGCTCTCGGGCGTGGGGCCATCGGGATCTGAGCCTGAAGCAGCCGCAGCCAGCAGGACTGGGTCGACATCAGGAAAGATGATAGGGCCAAGTAATCTCGTGAGGTCTTTTACATTCGTCCGTGAAGCTGGCCCAATGGTTAGAGTAATGTTATTATATAGGTCCTTGAAAGTATCATCCGATCTTGACGTAGACTGTTCGGAGGGAGTGCAGCCGATCTGACTTTGCCCCTTGATGAAAAGCATGACCAAGCCTGCTGCCACAATGGGAATGAAGAAGGCTGCAAAGTAAGGAAACCAGTTCGTCTTGAGAATGGTAATTCTTTTCTTGAACAGGATAGTCACCTGGCGACCAAATCCAATCTGGTGTCCTGAAAGCAGTGCTAGGCTGTCCTTGTCAGAACCATCAACTGCTTGAACGTTCTCTGAGCTAACTTGCTTGTCATCAGTTACGGTCCCTGTTGGTGCTTGCATCTTAGACATGTCTTCGCCTTGGACCTCTTCGGCCACCTGCAGGAAGACATCCTCGATCGTTGGCCCAGAGTACTTGTAGTCGCTGATGCCCACTGCCTCTAAAGTACGGATTACTTCAGCAGCGGCAGACGAAGACTGGGCGATGTAGCTGATGTTGTCAAACCCAATCTTCATGGTGACGCCTTCGACTTCGGGAGGATTCTTGATATCTTGGGCGTTGAAAACATGGATGCGGTATCCGGCACCCAATCGATCCTTGAGTTCGACGGAGGAACCTTGGGCACGCAACGTGCCCTTTGAGAGAATTGCTAGCTTATCCGCGAGGAGGTCTGCTTCGTCCAGGAAATGTGTCGTCATGATTATCGTACGTCTGCCTCGCTCGGCGAGGAGAATATCCCAGACTTTGCGACGCGACAAGGGATCAATTCCGGACGAGACCTCATCAACACAGCATACAGCTGAGCCTCCCGTCAACATCATACCCAGCTGCAGTTTGCGCTTTTGCCCGCCGGACAGAGTCTTGGACATGGCCTTGATCTTAAGTCCAAGATCGACAGATCGCACTAGTTCATTGATTTCCGCTTTTGTCGATTTCTTCCCAGGGGCTTTCAAGCGATTGAAAATCTGAATGTGCTCGAAGACTGTAAGCTCGTCCCAGAGCACGTTCTTCTGAGGTGCAATACCAAGGCCGCCAGTGCCGTCTATGGTGATGTTACCGCTGGTCAACTTACTGATACCAGCAATGGAATCCAATGTTGTGCTTTTTCCTGATCCGTTCGCACCAAGGAGGGCAAGGATTTGGCCCCTTCCAGCGCTCAGTGTCAACTCATTTACTGCAATGACAGGCTCGCGAGGAGTGGAGATGAAGCTGAAGAACCGCCGTAGAGCGCTGGGCTTGTATATTTTGGTGAATTTCTCGAGACGAACAGCTTCTTCGGGTGCACTGGCAGCGTCTTGTTCACGAAGGATAGTCCGTCCCTTCGTCGTCGAGCCGTGCAATACCCTCTCCAGATAAGCACCCAGTACGGGGTAGGCAAATATTTGTATAACTAGGAAGATCCAGAAGACAATGCCAGGGAGTTCCCAAGGGCTATCTGGAGGTGTATGCACAAGATCGGCGGGCCACGAATGCTTCTGGTAGCGGGCCACATACGTAAGAAACCATACGAAGTTGCAAGGCGTGAAGAGCAAACTCAAGACAATGACTGCAGCGGTGTTGGGTGCGGTGAGTGCCTGTGCGAGAATGGCCATAAGAATGTAGGCAATTGTGCTGACCACGCCGGACAACTGTGACTTTTTGAAGAAAGCTGAGCCAAAGATTGACAAGGACGCCAATGCTAGGCCGGAAAGGAGGAAATGGACGATCAGCACACCCACGTTAGACGAAGCGAACACGCCCCGTCCGATGATGATGGCAGCGATGACCCAGCCGGGAAGATATACTACCGTGAAAGCAATATGGTGAGAGAGGAGCCTAGCAACTTGAGCTTCCCAAAGATGTTTGGTTGGCATCATTGCGTCAATCAGCTGGGACATGCCAATCTCACGCTCGGTGGCCATGAAACCCGTCATGTGATAGCAGACACCAATGATGGTGGCAATAAAAGCAACAGCCAGGAAATTGACAAGAGCCTGCTGGTAAAATTGGCGGACTTGCTCCGCACGCTCGTCCTGGGTCATCGTGGTGAAAGCGTACTCTCGAGTCTCGGCAGGCAAGGAGCGGCCGTTGAGCCCTCCAATTGCCGAATCGACTGCCTTCTGCAGCGGTAAGGTGAATATCTCGGCATCGTTGGTGGGTTTTGTGGTATCGATCTTCCCACCAAGAGCACCGTCTGCTCTCAGGGTATAGTTCCAGATTTTCCTTTCGCCCTCTGTGGGTGATGATTCGAAGACGACGGCACCATAGCAGCCTGTTACTGCGCGCAAACTGCTTTTGCAGACAAAGCCTATGTCTTCCGGTTTCGAGAGTCTTGTTGCGTTCTTGCCCGCGCCTGTCACCACATCGGCAAGTCGGTCTATCACCCGGTCAATATCGCCTCCCGCATGGCCATTGTTCACGAATACAACAGTTCCTCTATCCGTGCCGCTTGCATAGTCCAGTGCCTCGGGGAGCGATCGCACGCCATGTATGTCCTGGATACCGTATACGGCGGGAGGAACAAAAAGGTTACGGGCGAAGCTAAGGAACGCCGCCAAGAGAATGGGCAGGACGAAGGCCCTTATTACTGTGGCAAATGAATGTCGTATGAATACAATCCTGAGGTTTTTGGCCGTCAAGGTCCAGGTCTGACTAAGGAACGTCATGCTGCAAATTCGGTGTGAACGGGTCGGATCTCGGAGATATATCCAAGGAATTGCGGCGTGCAGCGAGTGACGAGGTCACCCTGGCCGTCGAATATGAATGGACGGGGACGTCGACCTCTAGAAGTTTGAGCCGAAAACCATGGCAGGCAACAATGAATTATTATTAAGAAGAAGAAGAAGAAGACGACGACTGGAAAGTAGAGGTCAGTCACTGTAGCCACTCAACCACAACTTCGGTAGTCGCGGGTAGGCAGTTACGTCAAGACTTTTTTGCGGCGAGGGTGGCTATGGCGCTGACGGTCGTAATGCCAATGTAGAGAAACTGCTTGGCGTGGACGGCAGCTTCTTTCCGCAGCTACGAGAAGGATGGTAACCAACAGAATAAAGAGAAGAGGAGGAAAGGGTTCTAATGCGATGTGATCGATGTTGTTGTTGTTACACTGGAGCTATCCAAACGCAAAGTTACCTACAATACTTACTACAGTAGCATTTTACTTACACAATCGCTTGCATGGTCGCAAAGAGAGATGATTAGCCCGCCAGGGACATGAAAAACATGGGAACATGGGTGATGGGATGCACAGGGAAGAGGGTGCTGTACTGGGTGCCTAGGTGCTGCGTCGCCTCACCGCGTAGTGCCTACACCAGAGAAGGAAGGTTAGTCCGCAGCCGCAAAGGAAAAATGGGTTTGGGAGGATCGAGGGATGGGTTTTTGGGACAGTGGTGGAGTTCTTACCAAATCTCGGGTCTCGGGAATCGGCCTATCGTTTAAAAAGGAACATGGGATGGGGGGCCTGGCCGCCTCGCCTGGGGGAGTCGGGAGGATCTACCCAAGAAACAGAACCTAGAACGCCCAAGAGTCAAGTCAGTCAGGTCGCGTTACAAACATACCTACGTAAGCAGCATCCTTTGTGTTGCGCTGTGTTGCATGCTCAGCGCTCAACGCTGCATGCAAACATCATCATCAGCCATGCTACCACCTCATGGTCCCATGGTCCTTTTCGCGCATACCTTGCATTTGCAGCCTTCCTGAACCTAGGTAAGGTTACTGGGAAAGAAAGAAAAAGCGCGGGTAGCTGCCGGAACTTTACCCAATCTATCCATTGTTTGACTCCTGGCCACCGGCAAACTAGATTTCAACGGCCCGGCAGTATATACTTCAAGTCTATTTATAGGCCCGATATGAACATGAATTACGTACCTTACATACCTAAGTACGTAGGTACAGATCCAGCCTGCAGGTTGGTATGATTTATACCTGCATGTTTACCTCTATTGCATTGCAATTGGCAACAAACAAACAAACAAAAACCAGCAATTGATAGATCGAACCCGGAACTCGTGAGGCGTTTCAGACTAGGTCGCACAATTAGGCAGCAGCCGAGAGGATGCCCAGACCAACTATGGGCTTGGGGGTCCGTACGCAGCCAATAATGCAGAGAGCCCTTGTCGGAGTGACGCGAACTACTCTACAAAATCGGCTCTTAGGGCTTACATGGAAGGAATATTTATATGCCTCAGTAAAATTGGTACGCCGTACAGACTGAAGTGAGCTGGCTTTCAGAGGGGCACTTGTGGAACGCGTAATGGTTTGGAATGAGTTGGCATTGGCGATCAGCTCAGCCCAGAGCCCAGAACCCACACATACCCCGGAAATGGAAATCCGAGTTTTGGAATGCCATCAACCGGAGGAATCAGAGGAATCCTCCACCGCCGTAGTCATCACCAGCATCGCCGACAATGAAACCTCCCTCGGCCTCAGACCCCTCGGCCTCCGCCTCTGCCTCCGCCTCCGCGAGTTCTTCTGCCTTCCGGGCCTCCTCCTCTGCTAGCTTCTCCACCTCGTCCTGGTCCACCCCATCCTCTGTGCCTTCCTCCACGCCAGCCCAAATCCTCTGCCGCACCCGCAAGTTCATCAAAAAGCGCTTCCACATCTTTAGCACTTCGCGTGACCTCCGTTCGCGCTCCATATCGGCTTCTACGTCTCGAAGGCCCCCTATCACTGCCCGGACCGCTTCCTCATGCTCCGCGGCCACTACTGCTCCGTATAAAACCGCCGTGCCCTTCTTGCCTCGGAACTGAAATCCCGTCAAAGCCGGCGCGTAATCTATCCCGAGGACGTAGGCGGCGTGGGTCGCCAGATCTTCCGCCACGTAGGCACCTCCTTTTGGGACCATGCTAGGCACGTAGACGTCCAGATTCCTGAAGCGATTCTTTGGTATGACGCCGTTCACGATTGGCGGTGGCTCGTAGAGTTTCGTTTGCTCCATTGTGAATATTGGCGTGCCCGCTTCGCCCGCATCGTCCCCGTTTTCTTCGTCGCTGAAGGCGTCCATCTGCTTTTTCGCCCGCTTCGGCAACCACTTGACGGGTATCTCGTCCCCCGGCACTTCTCGCCCCATGCGATACCACTTCTCCCTTGTGCGGGCGAGGCGCACATCTTTCCGACGATAGATCCTCTCCAGAAGGCCTTTACTACCGGCACCTACTGTTCCGGCGGCTTGCGCCCCGGGAATTAGAACCTCGTTTCGTCGTAGATGTCTCTCAAGCGCATAGACGGGATGGTCTTTAAAATCCGCCACATTCCGGGGCATAGGTTCTCTTGACTCTGCCGCTGCTAGTTCGTTGCTCTCGATCTGGTCCAAATCCGTCGTATAGCCCCTGCTATATGCCTTGAGAGCTTTGCGCCACCACCTTTCCCCGTTGGACGCAATGCTCTCAATACGCATTTTCCGCGTTTTGGAATTGTAAGCCTTGGCATAGCGGCGCGTGATGTCTACGGCCGAGCCATCAGCTTCAAATCCAACCACGTACGTCATGCAGTTGTCTCGTTCATTTGCTGGTGGCTCCAAGATCTTGGGCTTCCAGAATGAGTGCGTTACAAGTGGGTCGACAGGCTGCCATTTCTGGTGTGCCACATCAAGTACTTCAACCCAGTATATAGGAAAAGGGCATTCGCGGATCTTCTTGGGTGTATCCTGTTGAGACCGCGCGGCACTCGGCGTAGCCATTGAGGGAAATTGCCATGCTGCCGCGTTCGGGTGGCCAAGGCGACGAAGCGCAGAAGGGACATTTTTGTCGATTCCCGGAGTTTCGAAGCTGCTGTCATACTTCGGTTGACGAGCAAGCCGCTCTTCAACTGAAAGATATTTCTTCGACTTAGGGGTCTTCGACATGGAGGGGCCGCCTGGAGCAAAAGAAAGGGGCTGAAGAGAGCAAACGAGTCTGGCTTCGACGCCAGCACTCCGGAGTAGCGCGCAGTACAGCTGTGCCCCAACATCACGCGACCCTTTCAAAGTTCCAGCTACCTCGCGAAAGTCCGATATCTCCATTACCGTCTCTGCATCATCTGGCAGTTGATACTGGCACATTACTCCGTTAGCTTGTGCGTTCGTTGTGACGTCGAGCCAGAGGACATACATCTTTTAGTTGTTCTTCTTTTTCGGCCCATAGAGCACGTCGTAAGCCTCGCTCTGTGATTGTGTATTCCGTCTTGAACTTGTCTCCTAACTGCTTCAGCCCTTCCTTGAGCGAGTTGGTCTGGCCAAACTGTGACAGGTTTAACCCGGGATTCAGATAGGTAATCATCTTATTAGTAAGGAGTTTCTTCATTTTCTGTTGAACCTGGGCATCATTGCACCACCGATTCCTCCGTGCAACATGTGACAGTAAGCAGAGAAGATGGGTCTTGTGTATTTCAACCCGACGGTCCTTCTCGACTTTGTTGATGGGCTTTCGCTTATCCACTGTCCGTTGGGGCATGGTATTGGCGCGCGCTGTTAAGTCTAGTTGTATTTCTTTTGGCTCGCTGTCTATCTGAGTCGCATTCGCTTCGGCGAGAGAGAAGTCTACGTTTTCGAATTCGAGCTCGTCATTGTCGTCGTCGTCATCGTCGGCTTCTTCGTCGGTATCGCGCATAATGGTCTGAATAGTTGGTAGTGGTAAAGCGACATCTTCAAACTCTATGTCCTCATCTTCCTCCTCTTCACTCTCAGCAGGCCTGGGACTCTTTGGTACAGGAGCAGAGGGTGTCGGTAGCGGCTTGGACCTCTCGCCAGGTTTCCGTCGCTTCGCCGGTCGTTCTGGAGACTCAGCAGTTACATTGCGTTGGACTTCCGCATCGGACAGCATCTGACGATACACGTCAGGCACTGCTTCACGGCTGCTCGAAGCGCGGGTTGAGCGGGTGGTGCGCGTCGTTGCAGAAGACCTGGCGCTTCCAGGCGCTGCACGTTTTCTGGGTGCCATGACTCGATGATGTCATCAGATTTGCGCAAAAGCCAAGAATCGCGGCTGGAGTGTGTTCAATTTATTGTTCTCTCCTCCTTGTCTGTGACCAAGTGAAATGGCCCTTGCTTCCGAAGGGTATGCGCGCATGCTCTTGCGTCTCTGAGAGAAAGGGGGCTGCGAGGCGCAGAGTTGGGACGTAATTCAATTAAGAGCCTTGGGCATGACGGCTGCGACTGGAAACGGCGCGCTGAAGGATCTAGATCAGCACGACTTCAACCACGTAATCACGTGATGCGAATGGAAGAAATATTGTTGTCTGGAATCCAACTTGTATATACTGCTGCATGTCCCTAGAGCATGAGTTATTGGCTCAATTTACAAGTACTTCAGTTTACAAGTAGAGAAGTGGTGTGGTATAAAGAATCATCATCGAACATTTAGAATCCCGAAAGTCGGAGCTAGGCAGGTTGACTTTTAGGCTCGTGGGCAGCTGGGCTTGTGTTAATGGGTAGGTCATTCTTCCAAAGTACCTAACCTTAAGGTACTTCTTACTTAGAGGTGGAAAGTTTGGGCGGAGAATGCCACGAGGTGCAGCTTGAACCCAAAATTTTGATAGGGCAGCAAATAGTACCTCCTATACGTTTGGTCAGTGACTACCTACCATCATCTCAGATCTAATCTTGTATCCTTCTTCTTCTGGCTCACTATACTTGTATTGCGCAATCAACCCACCCCAAAAATGAAGGAATCATACGTCTTACCCGCTGCGGCGGACATGCACGTCCACTTGCGGGATGGCGACATGCTGAAAGCCGTCGTCCCCACGATCCGTAATGGCGGGGTTGACACTGTATATGTCATGCCCAATCTTGTAAGCCATACAAACGTGATAAAGTCACTCACCTTACAGAACCAGACACTCCGTACAAGTATTGGCGAGAGGCAATCTCTGATCAAGATTTTTTCTGTTCCAGGTCCCACCAGTCACCACTGTCGCTGCAGCGCTCGAATACAAAAAACGACTGCAAGATGTGGACTCGAGCATCAACTATCTGATGACCCTTTACTTGCATGAGACAATCACCCCTGAGGTTGTCCGCGAAGCCAAGAAGGCGGGCATCGCGGGCATAAAGGTATTCAATTGTTTGATCATACATTAGACAAACGCATTGCTTATAATTACTAGTCCTACCCTGCAGGTGTGACTACGAACAGCTCTTCGGGTGTTGTTAGTTATGAACCCTTCTACCCGGTCTTTGAGGCCATGCAAGAAGTTGGCATGGTACTCAATCTCCATGGCGAGGTTCCCAGTGATAAGAAGGATGTGACGATTCTGAACGCCGAGAGCAAGTTCCTCCCGACTCTGAAGGACCTTCATCGACGCTTTCCCAAGCTGTAAGCATCCGAGCATAGCTCTTCTTGATTCATGACTCAGTTGTAATTTTAACATTGCTAGGAAAATTGTGCTGGAGCACACAACAACAGCCGATGCCGTCGAGGCTGTCAGAAGCTGCGGCGAGACTGTGGTTGCTACAATCACAGCTCACCATCTCTCCCTCTTGGTCGATGACTGGGCTGGAAATGTCTACTGCTTCTGCAAGCCGGTGGCCAAGGTGAGACTCACCACACAGCTGACTAACGTGGGCCCACCAACTAACATTGTCGCAGACTCCGGAAGATAGGAAGAAGTTGCTCGACGCCTTGGTTAACAGCAATGGCAAGTTTTTCCTTGGAACTGACTCCGCGCGTAAGTTGTTACCCACGATGATATGCCATGATCCGTACGATGCTAAGTCAGGAACAGCCCATGATATCAGTGCCAAGAAGGGGAAAGGGAACGCAGCTGCAGGCGTATTCACACAGCCATTTGCGTGCCAATACGTTCTCAGTTCGCTCGAAGAGGCCATTGAAAGAGGAGACATCAAAGATGAGCAGGTCACGGAGGAGCTTCTGAGGGGCTTTTTGAGCGAATGGGGACGGGATTTCTACGGGGTCGAAAAGGCTGCCAAGAACATACTCGTCAAGAAGGGCAATGCCACTATTCCCGAGTCTATCAAGGACGCTGGGGTTGAGGTCGTCCCTTTCCGGAAGGGTGAGACCACGTGGAGTGTAGAATGGCAGTGATCAAACTCGGTAGCATCCGTTTCCCTGCCAATCAGGCTCATGCACCCGAGTGCTACCACTCAGCTATGGGCCGAAACTGGGTGAAGGCTGGCTGGCTTAGGAGTGCGTTTAGTAGTTGCTGGCTGTGCCAATTTGCCCGTTTCGTTTGATGCTTATCAACGCGCGCATTTGCCTTACTATTATTGGGCAGGCTATCCGTTGAGTGGTATAATCCGAGGCCTCCTTTCGGTGTGCAACGGAGCGGTATAACTTGTGTTGCAATTCGGCTCTAGAATGCCTAATATCGCTTTTCCACCTGAAACGAATACTGGCAATGATTCCCGTTCATCGTTCCCGTTATACGAAGTCTTCGAGCTGCAGCTCGACGCGTTTGTGAGTGGCTTAGCCAGGCAACCAGGTAACCTGCCTGTCAACATGCAAGCTCCCACACAGCAGCGTTCCTGCATGGCGCTCGGACCCAGTTGTCAGGGTGTCATTACTCGCTCATCGCAAACCATAAACACCTCGTCCGATGCCCGAGTAGACGTACATACGTAGCAGGGCGATAGAGGGTCTAGTTCCATGATGGTACCACCAGAGAGCATGTATGCAGGTGCAAATTGGCATAGAAGACTACCGACGGGAGGGCCCGTCAACAAGGAAGTGCAAATGAGACTTGGGTGTCGTGAAGGTATCGAAACTCCCGTCGTATCTCGTCCGTGGTGCCACCCGAGATGCAAGTGTGCCCTAAGACATGAGTAATGAATGTATAGGGGTATACTATACCAGCTTGAAGTGGGATGATGAGGTACCCCTCATCACTTGGCGTCTATAGCTGGGCGTGCTATCGTTGCACAAGGCTGCTGCTGCTGTAACAAAATGAACTTCATCTTTCTGGCGAATACTCGTACGCAGGCAAACAGACATGATCAGCGTTCTGGCAGCATGAGCTGGCAGCAGCTTCGGCCGAAAGTGCGCCATCCATGTGCGTTTTCCGTACTTTTGACAGATGCAGCGGCAAGAGCCCAACAAGTCTCTCTCCTGAACTCCTTCTTCTCGAGGGACTGGCCGTGCCAAGCGCGGTGCGTGGAGAGATTGTGATTTGATGGGCTACAGGGGATGGGCTAAAGAACAAAAGAACCAGGGTTGCAGCGGTTTGTCGTGATGCCTAGTCCTTGTTGGGATAAGAAACAGGGGATCATTTGGCGATAGCGCGATAAGCCTAAAATCTGCCAGGGGTTTTGGTTGTGCAATTGTGGGACGGTCGAATCTCGGCCACCGATAATTCATCACGCTTTCTGCTTTCTCCATGTAGACCTTGTCAGTAGGCAGGTACGCAACGCAAGTAGACCTGTCAGCCTGTCTGCCCGAGAAACGAGAAAAATTGCAGACGGGATGATGGGCACTCGCTCATCTGGCAATCGCCGTTGCGAATCCCGTTTTGGCCAATGACTTGGCCAAATGTTGGATTTCCTGGTACTAGTAGGCAGAAAGTGACCAAGATGCTCAACGGCCGGCTAGGACTAAAACAGAGGGTAGGACGGGTCCGTCTCAAGTCACTTGTATCGTTGTGATGAACGGTGGCCGGTTAGGTACTGGAGGTAGTGCCAAAAAGAAGATGAGAAGGGCAACAGAAGTAGTCGTAGTCGTCTGGGAGTAGGAAGCAAGCAGTCTTCAAGGTACCACCCTACATACGGAATAGCAAGTAGCAAGCAAGTAGGTAATAATAAATCTGCTCTGCTCCTCTCTCTCCCTCTGCCTCTGGGCCCCTCTCACAACAAGCAACCGTTCGAATTTATAGCCATATCCTTCCTTCCCTCCTCTCTCTCTCTCCAGTCCCTCACTTATTCTCTCCTACCGACACGAATCGACTCTTCTCGAAAAGTATTATACAAGGACCGAAAGTAAGTCAAGTTGGACCCCGAAACGCCTTGCCACGCCACAGCCTTTTTTCCAGTTAAACCCGGCACTCTCCTCCCATGCAGATGTTGATCCCCACCAAGTCGCCTTCCCAACTCCCACATGCGTTCCAGATATTGGAAGCGCGGGAAATGGGCGGTGAAAGCCTTCTCAATGCCCAGCGACCTTTTTTTGCTGACACCTTTCTCTCTATTTCTATAGAATCGACGTTGGTTGTTCATAAAAGACAACAACACACCACTTAGAGCGCCCCCGTCCTTCTCGACAACCCATACTTGTTTGTTCTTCCTGCACCCAACCCAACCGCAGTCATGGCCGCTCGCCCTCAGAACATTGGCATCAAGGCCATTGAATTATACTTCCCCAGCCAGGTACGTTTTGTAGAACCAATTCCTTGATTATGCCCGATTCCTGCGTTTTTTTTTTTTGGCAGTTGCATTGCGCGTAGCGGCAGCTTTTGGGGAATTTGGGCTTGACAGCTTGCTGTTGCTCAACCAGCACCAAAAAAAGAAAAAGAAAACACCACGTTTTTGCCCCTCCCCCTCACCTGCCGAAATCGCATGGACCCCTTAATTGACACGAGACTTCACCCCCACAGTACGTCGAACAGACTGAGCTCGAGAAGCACGATGGCGCCAGCGCCGGAAAATACACAATTGGTCTTGGTCAGACTAAAATGACCTTCTGCGATGACCGAGAGGGTATGGTTCAACCTCAATTCCCCCCAGTACGACCACCATTTTGGTTCTTGCCTGCTAACACGATGTTCGCGCGCTTTCTCAGACATCTACTCGCTCGCACTTACCGCGACTTCGAAGCTCATTAAGAACTACAATGTCGACGTCAACAACATTGGCCGCCTCGAGGTCGGTACCGAGACCATTCTCGACAAGTCCAAGTCCGTCAAGTCTGTATTGATGCAGCTCTTCGGCAACAACACCAACATCGAAGGTGTCGATACCGTGAACGCTTGCTACGGCGGTACCAACGCCTTCTTCAACGCCGTCAACTGGATCGAGTCGTCTGGCTGGGATGGTCGTGACGCTATCGTCGTCGCTGGTGATATCGCCCTTTACGCCAAGGGCAATGCCCGCCCCACGGGTGGTGCTGGCTGTGTCGCCATGCTGGTTGGCCCCAACGCCCCAATCGTCGCCGAGCCCGGTCTGCGTGGATCCTACATGGCCCACGTCTACGATTTCTACAAGCCTGACCTGACCAGCGAGTACCCCTACGTCGATGGCCACTACTCGGTCAACTGCTACACCCAGGCTCTGGATGGTGCCTACAAGGCTTACAGCGCACGTGAGGCTAAGCTTCAGGATTCCAACGGCAACGGCCACGCTGCCGACTCGACCAAGACTGCCCTGGACCGCTTTGACTACCTGGCTTTCCATTCTCCCACTTGCAAGCAGGTCCAGAAGTCCTACGCCCGTCTCCTGTACCACGACTACCTTGCCAACCCCGACAGCCCGGCCTTTGCTGAGGTGCCTGGTGAACTCCGCGACATGCCCTACGAGAAGTCTCTCACGGACAAGGTCGTCGAGAAGACCTTTATGGGCCTGACCAAGAAGCGCTTTGCTGAGCGCGTCCAGCCCGCTATCAACGTCGCCACCATGTGCGGAAACATGTACTGCGCCAGTGTGTGGAGCAGTTTGGCAAGCTTGGTTGGCAACATTGACAGCGCTACCCTCCAGGGCAAGCGTATCGGTCTGTTCAGCTACGGTTCCGGTCTCGCCTCCAGTTTCACCTCGTTCCGTATCAACGGCAACACCGAGCAGATTTCCAAGGTCTTGGATATCCCTAACAAGCTGGCCTCGCGCCGAGCTCTCAGCCCCAAGGAGTACGAAGCTGTAAGTTGATGATTATTCCCCAGTGGAGTACTGGACACGATTGTGCTGACTGAGTCTATAGTTCTGTGACCTGCGCCACCAGGCTCATCTCCAGAAGGACTTCACCCCCAAGGGTGACATTTCCACCATTGTCCCTGGAACTTACTACCTCGAGAAGGTCGACGATATGTTCAAGCGGTCCTATGCGGTCAAGGAATAGATCCTTGACAACGTAGACCTGCGAAATTGATTCGGCATAGCCACGGAAGTGGCAAGCATGACTGTGCGATGCTGTGTTGTCTCGAGAAGACTATGATATCACCGTTACACAGCATGGTTCTTTTGCCCACGAGCGACAACCACCAGTCACGAGTAGGAGGAAACGATGCAACGAAAAATAGACGTCAAAAGAAACGTCAAAATCTTAATAATGCCGAGACTACAAAATCCCGGCTCACCTAGAGGCTTGTATATACAAGAGGGCTTTTAATAAGGCAACTATACTTGCAAGCATTGCTTCGAGCCAGATCGTATAGACTTTCAAACTACTACCAAATACCAAGTGTCGCCTGTTCTAAGTGAAGACCAACCCTGCCTAAGCATTTAGCTCAGACAATCTATCTACACTGCACAATTTCACTTTACCCGGAGAAGGTTTGAGGTTTATAAAATTAGGTGCTAATTACGCCCCATGTGCATTTAATCAATTCTACAGCCACTCATGTTACCGATCATAGCGAACAAGCCCTCCCTTGCTTCCGAGCGTAGTATTTGTAGTGTGTTATGTTAAGATTTATTTACGAGGTCTTCTGCTTCTTCTCTTCCTCGCCGCCCTTCGTCCACTTCCAAGTCGCCTTGCGGTGGAGCCAGTAGTCGCCGCTCTGGATGCTGCGGGCGATGCCGACGAGCCCGCCGAGGGGCCACGTTTTCTTGACGACGCCTTTCCAGCCCCCTTCCTCGGGCGCGTCCTTGACGCGGACTTTGTCGTAGACGTCGGGCAGGTTGGCCGCCGTCGCCTGGTACTTGCTGCGGAGGGACTCGTACCACGTCTTGATGGCGCCGCCGTAGGGGCCGCCACCGTTGGTGTTGTTGCCGCCCTCACCCCAGAACTCGGACCGGTCGTAGTAGGTGTGCGCGTACAGCCACTTCATGCCGCCGAGCTCCTGCAGCTTGGACTCGAGGCCGCGGTTGGCCGCCACGAAGGCGTTGCGGTCCGAGGGGCCCCAGCCCCAGACGCCGATGTTGAGCATTTCTCCGTGCGACTGGCCTTGTTTCTGTTTTGGTGTTGTGCCATCAGGGCGGAGGTGCGGGTGGAATGTGGGACCCGCGGGTGTCTTGAGGGGGCAGAGCCACAGGGGCCAGATACCGAGTGAGTCGTCGACGTAGTCGACAAAGGCCTCGGCCGTCTCGTAGGGCAGCGCGAGGTCCTGGACGAAGAACTTGGCGCTCTCGCCGCTGGCGTGCAGGGCGCGGTAGAGCATGCGGGTGTGCAGGAAATCGTCGAGGAACCAGCGGAAGAAGCGGGTGAAGGGCACGGGGCGGAAGTAGTCGAAGGCGGCGGCGCCGACCCAGAAGCCGCCGCGGTCGTACCGGAACAGGTACTCGGCGAGCGGGATGTGCTCCGTCACGCGGCCCGTCGTCAGCGCCGTAGCCGAGCTGGTGCCGTCCGAGGCCGAGGACGAGGGCAGCGACTTGGTCACGTCCTGGACGTGCAGGTAGAACCACGGGTCCCACGCCGCGCTGAAGGTCTGGGGCTTCTGGCCTGGCGGCGGGGGCTCGTCTGTCAGGGTGCCGCTCACGACGACGCCGTGCGTCTTGGAGAACAGGATGCCGTCCACGTAGTCGTTCTCGGGCTTCGCGCACTCCTCCTTGACGACACGGATGGCCTCGGCGACGCTTGTCGTGCGGCGATACGTTGTGCGCACGTAGCGCTTGGCCTCGATCAGCTGCAGCTCCAAGAGCGTGGTCACGCCCAGGGTACCCACGGACCCGGCGGCGCCCTTGTACAGGTCGGCGTACTGGCCCTTGGGGTTGCCCGCGGCGAGCTCGGACGCATCGGGATGCCCCGGGTTGGCCGCATTGATGACTTGGCCGTCGGGGAGCACCATTTCGACGCCCTTGACCGTCTCGTCGAAGTAGCCCCAGCGAAAGCTGCTGCTCTCGCCGGCCGTGCCCGCGAAGCCGCCGCCGGCCGTGATGCCTGGGAACTCCATGACGACGGGCGGGACGAGGCCGTGCGGGAGGGTGGCCTCGACGAGGCGGTCCATGGGGACATTGGGCTCGACGAGAGCGGTACGCTTTGTTTCGTCGACCTTCAGGACATTGCGCAACGACGAGATGTCGACGAGCCGCGCGGCCTTTTTCAGGTGCGCCGGCCGCGTCGAGTTGGTAGACCCATGGAAGATGCGATACGGCTCAGACCGGTCGAAGAAGGATTTGATGGTGGAGGAGATGAGGTTCACGGACTTCCTATGTCGTTCCATTTTCTCAACCGTCTTTCCCGTAGGACCTAATATTGTGCGACTATCAACTGTTGTAATCCCGTTAATACCCGTGTTTCCTGCACTGGTGTTTGCTTCCAAGCTCCGGCATCGGGCCCGAGACGTTCGGGTAAAAAACACAATAGATGAGAAGGTAGGCCCGAAGCGAGGAGCAATCAATTGACCTGATGGCAATTGTGCTTGAAAAATGCTGGGCCCTGGAATAGTTGCGTGGAAAGATGACAGCAACGTTGAAGCTCGCAGGTACAAGAGAAATAAATTTCCGCCATGAAGATACCTAGTCGCACTCAATTGGGAGTAGACGCTCAGACTCGGCGCTAACGGACCAGGGATCTGGCACTCCTGCAGGCCGCTGGGTTAGGGGACTTGGGGCAACGGCAGGTGGTCACTTTTACGGTACGATGAAACGTGGGACTTAACGAAGAGTGGTTAAAAATATGATCTATCAATATAATTGTATCATGAACAGAATACGTAAGGCTATGAGTTGAAGTCTCTCCAGAAATGCTTTATTTAGAGTATAATGACATGCTTGGCGGGGGTATCAATTTGTGTTCTCATCGCATAAGTATCATACCTTCTTCATACATGTAGGTAACCTCTATGCACCTGTACCACAATGTACATGCAACATTATTGATGTGCGCCCTCATTCCCATATGCCAAAATTGTACCAAAACTCCTCCAGCATGGCCTATGCAGATGATATCATGTTGGTCCTTAGTTTACCAGTTTTGGTCCTCTAGAGCTTCGCAGGGGTATTCGGAAATGAAGATTTCCGTCCGATCCTGTCGTATGCAAACTTCCGGAGGTCCTCTTCGGTGAAAGGGCTGAGAGTCTTGACGTTGATATCAACCTCCTTCATCGTCTTGGCCTTGATCGTGGTGAAGCTTGACTGAATTTCTTGGGGACTTTTACAGGCCTGGCTGATAAACTTCGCCCATCCGTTGAAACACCGAGCAGACTGTGGCGCCTTGTCCAGAATGGCGGCAAAAACGTGTGGCATCGCCTCGTATTCTTCGAAGACGACAGCGACGCCATCTTTGACCAGCTTCGACACGAACCACTTGTCCTCGTCGGCTAGGCATTCCCAGCCGCAGCAGACGTAGATGGGCGGCGAATCCTTCCAAGACGCATTCAAGTGTAAGCAGGCAAGTGGGTGGAGAAGGAAGTCATCGTCTATGAAAAGATGTTTTCGCGGTGGTTGAGCGGGCCAAATCGCGTCTTTCGGTTGCTGCAAATCTGCGAGATCTCGTGGACGTGGTAGATAGTCCCATTTTTGATTGGAGTTCCAAGATGGTAAGCTTTGGACAATATCCAGCCATGGTGAGTTGGCGGCTACCCCTGCCGGTAGAGGAACCTCTCTTTCGTGTCCGAACCAGGTGACCTTGAGACCCCTACGCCGGATCTCAAGTACTGTCTGCAGAAGACACAGACTCAAATGTCCCCCAGCACTATAACAGTCAGTAGGTGGTATAACAGCAGGCGGTGAATAGCTTACCTGTCGCCACTAAACACAATATTGGATGCATCGACAGCAGGATGTACAGCCCCAGGGGGTGGGTAGAGAAGGGTCAGATAAGAGACCAAGGCGTCCAGAAGTGCCGAAGGGAAAGGATGCTGGGGCGCAAGTCGGTATCGAACAGAGTACACCCGCCCGCCAGTCAGTTTCGCTAGCCTCTTCGTTGTTGGTCGATGGGATGATGGGTCCATTAGGTAGTAGGCGCCACCGTGAAAGTACAGTATCGTAGCATCACTGCTGCATTCCTTCATCATCTCGGCGTATTTATCTTCCTCAGATATGGCCGGCAACACAGAGTTTGGCTTCGCGGCGGCACGGTAACCCGTCCACTCCGCTTCAACCGGGATGATATCCGGAACTCTACATATGCCGTCGGCAATGACGAATTGACCCTTTGATGAGTCAATAGCAGCAAGAAGAACGTCTCTGATGCTCTCCTCCGGTGGTACTTGTGACGACACCTTGCTAACCCATATCCGGCCTTTGATTCCTGGATCCTTAAGTGTCATGCGCTGTGTTTTGGAGATAGGCTGTGGTTTCGGCCCATCCAAGAGGCTGCGCAGAAACGAGACTATCACATTGTCTCTGAGTTCTAGGTAGCGAGACGGCTCCGACATCCTCAGAATATGCAACAGCACGACCCTTATGACGGAAGGAATCTTGGGTAGCACAGTCCAGACTAGCTCGAGATGCGCCTTGGCCGCCTTGGTGGCACTCCTTGGTTTATGTTCTGCCATGACGCTAGTAGTGTACCGAGGAGGTGGAAGACGACTTGTTCGATATCCAAGTGGGCAAAATGTGATTAGAGATGGTGACCCAAGCCGTGATGAGGTAGTTGAGTATACCCACGTACTATGGGTTTAGTATAGCTCAAGATGCAATAGTGGAAGGGGGGAGCAATGACTAAGTATTGCCAGTTAGCTCAACGCAAGAATCGTATATGGGGAAAATAAACGGTTCCTCTATATAAGGAGTCAAGACGAGCGCAGAGAGAAGGTTGCAACGTGAATCTTTCCCGTGAAGGAGAGGACCGAAGAAGAGAAGAAGGAGAAACCGTCGTAAATGGAACCCGTACCTGCCGCGATTTTGATGGAGGTGTAATTGAATTCCCACCAGGGATGTCCCATTACATAGTCAAGAAAAGTCAATGGTGTCAATGCCATTGCACATGGTGCCAATGAAAGGGAGTTGTGAAGGCAAGCCCCTCCTAGCAAGGAATAGCTCCGAGGCATGTCTTAGGGGCAAAGGCGAGGATGACGCTAATCGGTAGCGAACCGACCACGCGGACCTCTCGGCTGGACCAGGGCGGGCTCGCTATCTCACATGGTATTGGGGATGTCATCCATTATCCATAGGGGGCCATGCATTGGGCTGCGAACAGCATACCTAGGTATCGTAGCAGTACTGCTACGGCATGTAACCGTTGTCGTCGTCAACGGGGTTGCGAAGCCGATGATTAGACGGATGATGGTATGACTCTCGGAACAGTATATGTTCTAGAGCCGGTCAGGTCTGTAGAAGCGGCGAAGCGCCCGAGTCATGGCTGGCCCAGCTCGCCTAGATACGAGCAAGGTCGAGACGATGATACCTGAGACGAATAAGAAGATGTGTGGTGATTACTCGATCGACGCCATGTAAGTCTGAATGAGCGAGACTGGTCGCATCGGGTGAGGACAAGATCGGCCGTCCTGCTTTGCGACGGGGGATCTTCTTGCGCTCCTGTTAAAGTTCAAGAGTGCTGGAGTGTTTCATCTCTCTCATTGTGTAATGTACTGTAGGTACCCCGTATCCATCTCTACACTCGTGCAGTATGGCGATGGTGAAGCTATTGTTGCTGTTGCTGTTGCTGTTGCTGTTGCTGTTGCCATGCCTTGAATTTTACGGGAAGACGCGGGCGGAGGGCATGAAGGTGCAGTTTAAAATAAGACCTGGTCCATGTCGCGTGTCGGTGTGGTGTGGATTTGTGGAAAGACGTTACTGATGGATGGAGATCGGCACCCCGTCCGCACACTAAGAACTCCCCTCTTCGAATTTCGCGACTTTGGCTCAAAAGGGAAAGTGTAGCGGCATACCAGTGGTACTGGTATACTGGTACCATCTTCTGCCGGAGCTCTGCTTCTTATTTTTGTCCTTTTAGAATGATATTCGTATTAAATATTGCAGAGAGCAGAGAGCAGAGATTAGCAATTGCTCAAATTTCAAATAGATAGAGATGCGAGATGCGAGATGCGAGATGCTCGGCCCGGGGCCAACAGGTAATTATCTCGACCAACACCTGGCAGGTCTTCTTATTTCTTGCTTCTGTTGCCATGAGTCCTGAAACGCTGCCTACTTGCCTGCTTGCTTCCAGTGACGGGTCTCATCTTTTGATGTCGAATCCTTCCAACCCACAATGGTACTTATTACCTACACCGGGAGACTTGTCAGCTGTTCCAAGAATTCTACCCTTTCGTTGTGATACATGTAGCGCGACGCATTTCTCCAAAGCCCTATCCGTTATGGGTGATGCTCACTAACCACTCGGGCGCGCCGCTGGGGCTCGGGAGCCGCGATGGCGCATATGACACATTAGCACATACCGTACTAGGCCAGTATTCCATTCCCGAATCGACTTCGAACATGGGTTCCCCATGAGGTCGTCCTCTGAGTAGCACGCGGGATTCTATTTGAGGCGACGCCGAGCATATGTAACCCGTCATCGCAATTCTAGAACCAAAGTCTACGGGTGTCTTGGCTAAGATTATCTCATTGACTTGGCGACAGCTACCCAATCTCACATGCCTTTATCCAATGCGTCTTTAAGAATTTGACAGGTTCGCTAGTACAAACCAAAACAGCTTTCCCGGCGCATGGCAATAAGTCGGCCTTACAGTAGCTCTGTCGGCCCCACGATCTAGCCTTACGAAAGACTGGTGGTGGCATTCATCCGGGAGAGCCTCTTGTTGAGCATAGACATACTGTCAATCGTCTGCCTTCAACATCGTTTGGAGCTACCCAGCCGCTTCATGCGACCTGTTCGTACACGTCTTGACTGACGCAGCACGAAGTTGTTTGACCAACACCTTTCGTTGTATGGGATTTGCTGTTCGTCTGAGCGAGAAGGCGCACCTGCACCTGGTGGCCGACAGCGCCAGCCACTCCAAGACAAGCTGGTATTTAAGCCCGAGCATAGCCAACGATGAGTGCTACCTAGTGTATTGCATTGGATATATCGTCGCGTTCCTAGATTCGGTGAGAAGAAACTAGCCCTTATGGATAGCTCATTTCAGATTATACCCAGCAAGAATTCGATTTGTTGGCGGCATTGCATCATCAGGTGCCGATCCTGCCGAACGACAGTTTGCAGCCAGAAGACCGTCCTTTTCTATATTGGAGGCGCGCGGCCGGTGCGGCTGAATGGGGATGCGGCCAGCGTCATAAAGACCCCAAAAGCAACAAATGATGCCATCGAATGAAGAATGAACTCCCAATTGCTGGCACGCTCGTTGCCAATAGTCATGGAGTCAAAGTAGAATACCACGGAGCAGATGGCAACGATGGCCGCTTGCACCAGCCAAATAAGCAATGCGAATATTCTGGTTGAGAATAGAAAGTCCTTGATAGCCAGGTGCTCTTGGGGCCATGTCGATGCCTTCGGATGCTTTGATACCTGTGTCAAGAGCACTTCTTGGAAGCAGTATTGATTTTGTTGATGACCTCCCTGAAAAGGCCCCTTTGGCTCACATTGAGTATCACGGGAGCCCGGGAGGGTTCTTGTGTATCGCAACAGCTCCACCTCGTTTTCGTTGTACGGCTCTCTCGTCCCAACATGTTCAAGAACCATGCCCAGCGGCTGGATCAAGAGAATTAAGGGGACCAACTGTCCGAACCCCCATGTACCCTCCGACGACTGGGTCATGGGCTGCATCTGACTTCGAGGGATCAGTACCTCAATCGTGCCGAAAATCAAGCCCATCAGAGACAGCCAAAGAGATGCAGCAAAGGAAGAGATAACTTCAAACATCACCATGATTGGGAGTACGAAAGCCAGTAGCAGTCGAAAGGTCCAAAGCCAGAAATACGAGGACCCGCCAGGTCTGCTACATCTCTCAGCCGCAAACCGTAGAGCACGCACCATAAACCTTTCTGTCGGCCCCCGAAAGCATTGATGGTAGACGCCACGAGATGAGGAGAACAGCTGGCCCATCTTCCAGAGATAGCTAACACTTAAAATGAGGAAGCCGAGGGGCGCGTCCGGACTCACGGCGCCGCCCCTCAGGTCGCCCCAAAAACAGCGGGCAGGGATCGCCCAGCCGGTCTTATCGGCGTCGATGCCTGGCCACCAGAACACGCCCCAAGAGTTGCTGATGGTGGGGACGAGGCCGATGACAAGCATGACGAAGAGGACAAGCATGCCGGTGAGGCGCCAGGCCATGACGCCGCGATGTTGCTTGAGGTAGGACGCGAGCACCGTGATGGCTGTCAGGTGCACGCTACTCGACATCCACGCCAGGTATAGCACGATCTGGTAGTGGTAGGCCGAGAGGGTTCCCTCGCGGAGCCCCTGGAAGCCGGCCCCCATAATGGCGATACCCGTCACAATCTGCTGGTCGCTAAGGGCGAGAACCGCGGAGCGGAGGCAGGCCTCGGCCTTCTGCCTTAACTTGCCGGGTCGTTGTTGTTCTGACTCCTGCTGGTGCTGGTGCTGCTGTTGTTCATCTGCAAGGAGCCTGCTGGATGGGCTGGATCGGGATGGGAAGGGTTTGATGCGAAAGACGCGGCGGTCCACGTGGCCTAGAAGCTCCGAATCCACAAGACCAAACATATAGGCAGCTAGGACGAAAGCGAAGGTCAGGTAAGCACTCAAAATAAAGGCAGTGACTACGCCAACGCCAGATATGTCGGCATTAGCCTCGATCACAGAGCCATTATCGAGCAACCTGGGGCAGTCTCCCATCGAGAATTTGGTGGACTCTGGCATTTTCGTTCGATGTTGATCTCTTTCCAAAATGTAGCCAGAAACCTTCAGATTTGTGAATGTTCAACGGACTTCACGTCTCGTAGGTGTCAGTGGTTGGCGTAGAGTAAACACCTGGGTCAAATGTAGATGGCTCGAGGCTCTAACGTTGTATTCTCGGAAGATCTGTCGATATAGGAAGAAGAATCCAGACTTGAAACATGTCTGCTATTCAGGATATCTGCAATCTATAAAACTCGAAAGGCTGTAGGCTGTATTGTGAACAAAGTGTAGAGGAAGTAGGATATAAGAAACAGCTCTATTTTTAAAATTGGATTTGAAGTATGTCACGAGCATCATTGACTCGCACGCCGGGACTCTTCGGCACAAACCTTATCCTTGACACTAAAGCCTGCGATACAATCCGTCCCTGGCCCGAGTTGCCGTAGAAGAAGCTTTGCTTGACTAGGTAGGTAGGGAGTTTTATAGTCAAGGTTCTAGGAGCCCTCGGGTCCCGGTCAAGTTTTTTGGGCCCCTTAATACACATTCTTTATCAAAATTACAGGCATGTAGCCTGCCATCAATATGCTGTCCAATTTCGTCAATCAAGTCCTATTTCCGATGAACAGCATCGTCTACATTTTAAAGACGTATGGCGAAGCATCAATCAATCTTCGGGGGGTTTGCCAAACTCCATGATATTAAACCTATACTTCTGCCAAGCAAAGCTGTATAGAAAGAATTAGAAAAACCATGCCCGCTTTTCATGGTTCCTTGTGATAAAGAGAGCAGGGACTAGGGGCTCATTCAGAGAGATCGATCGCTTAGCATCAATGCATACTTCTATACCCACAAAGTTCCCACAAAGCTCTCCCAAAGCAAATCGCTACTGTCTGCTACACTAGAATACATGTAAGGGGCAGCAACTGCCTAGGAGCTGCTGCTGGCCCCCTGTTGAGATACGTTGTCTGCTTCGCTTGAGCCCTGGTTGGCCATAGCCAACTGCCAAGCTGGGATTGCTGCTTTCCCTGCCGGCATTCCACTGGCGAATGGACTTGAACGGCCACCTAGGGACGACAAATAGTCTTGTTTGCCCGATGCCGATGACGTTTCGCCGTTGGTCCCATCTTTGGTCTCTGCGTCGGTCTTTGTCTCTGGCTCATTACCGTTTGTTACGGTTGAGGTTGAGGCTGGAGGCGCGTTGCTCTTAGCAGATTGGAGATAATTGTTGGTGGTGTTCAGGGATGGTGCAGCAGGTGCAGACGACATGCGCTGGCCGATGAGGGACTTCAGACTCTTGACTTCGTTGGCGATCTCACGCAGCCGTTCGTCTGTGAAGTCCTTGTTTGCAGTCATACTCTTCGGGATGGCTTCTTTCAGCGATTCCACTTCACTTCGTAACCGATCTGTTTCGTCCTCCTGGCGACGTTTTCCCGATTTTGTTTCAGCCATGAATTCTTCGAGTTCTTCGAGGATCTTGTCCAGCTTTTCAGTCCGATCTTGTTCGGAAGCTTTAAGTGTCTCGGTGTCTTTCGAAAGTTGCTCCAGAGTTGCAAAAGCCTTTTCGAATTGTTCGTCGACGGTAGCTTTATCCTGTTCCAACTTTTCAGGGGTAGGTGGTGCCACCAGCGGATAGATATAACGCTTTACAAGTGGTGTTAGCCTAGAGATGCATCACCCTCCAATCAAATGGGTGTTCGTACCTTTGAAATAGAATAGAGTCCGTAACCAACGCCTCCTACAACTGTTGCCATGATGAACCAGTCCCGCCAGTCCCGCTTAGGCGGCGGGGGAGGTGGAGGCTGCCAGCCATAAGGGGTGGCCGATGGGTAAGAGTTGCTATAATACGGCTGCTGTTGTTGCTGTACAGGCGCCGCGACGGCTTGCGATGGGGCGGCAGCGGTTTGGCTCGAAGGTGCTATGCCGACTCGCGCAAGAGAAACATCGATCTCTTCTTGGGTTAAGTTCTTGGATCGGAGGAACGAGAGCTTATTCTCGACCGGCGACGACGCGACGTTGGGGTCTTGCAAGACTGTGTGATGTTTCCATCATTAGACAAAGCCCGGCGGCATTGTTCGGGCGTTGGGCGCACTTACAGTTGACCGCTGAGGTCACAAGTTCCTCGCGTATAGGCATCTCGGCAGTAGTTTCGCGGACCTATTTCATCCCTGGGCTGGGGTGATCGCACGATACAAGACAGAGCTCTGTTGGATCGCCTTGTTCGGTTGATTTATGTTATTGAGTTGATGATGTTTAATCAAACATGCTCGGGTGATGGTGTTGGTAACAATCACGTCCCGTGCAAAAACATGGTGGCCGGGAACCGAGGCTCAAATCCCATCCTGGTAGGACAGCCGCGTGGGAGCGCGGCAGTCATTAATTGCATTATGTAATGTCTACAGAAGTACGGAGCTTGGCTGCTTGGGCTCGGCGGCACGGTGCGTACAAACCTCCGTTCACCGATGGGTGCATTTACCCCACCAAATTTTCCAGACTCTCGATCACAAAGCTCTGGCGAAGCTCTACATGAGGCTCAATTTATTCGTACACACAACTACACAACACCTCTGGCCGTGAGGACTCGTCAGGACTCATTCAAGATGGCTGGAGCGGCAAACAAGAAACAGAAGCGCGCGGACTACCGTCTGGCGCGGTTACAGCAAGATGGCGCAACCGAAATGCCCAAGAAGAAATTCTACCGGCAGCGAGCGCACGCAAACCCCTTCTCAGACCATCAACTAGAATAGTATGAAGGATGTTTTACCCATATCGCGTCCAAGACTAACTCATACCTAGCCCCGAATCGCCCGAAGACATGGACTGGACGCCATTCTTCCCGGCGTACAAGACCGACCCAGAAGAGCTACCGGAAGCCGCAGCTTCAAACGATGCCCAAATAGAACAGCGACGACCGAATACCATGCGGCAAGATGTCGAAATTTTGGATATCGGCTGTGGATTCGGAGGCCTGCTCGTGGCTTTGGCACCAAAGTTGCCCGATAAACTCGTTCTTGGAATGGAGATACGAACCCAGGTCACTGAATTTGTGCAGGAGCGTATACGATCCTTGCGCGCCCAGCACCAAGACTCCAACGAATTCCAGAATGTCGGCTGTCTCCGGGCCAACACAATGAAGTTCTTGCCAAACTTCTTCAAGAAAGGCCAACTGTCAAAGATATTCATCTGTTTTCCCGATCCACACTTCAAGGCCCGGAAGCACAAGGCGAGGATTGTCTCAACTACTCTCAACTCGGAGTACGCACTTGTCTTGAGACCTGGGGGCATTGTGTACACCATTACCGACGTGGAGGACTTGCACAACTGGATGGTTCACCATCTCGAGCTACATCCAGCTTTCGAAAGGGTTTCCGAGGCAGAGCAGGAGTCGGACGAATGCGTTAAGATCATGACCACGGAGACTGAGGAAGGCAAGAAGGTGGAGCGAAATAAGGGGCAGAAGTTCGTGGCACTATTTCGCCGTTTGGAAGATCCTCCATGGTGAACCCCCTAAAGCTCCCTTCGCGACGGCATCTCCCCGGATGCACTAAGCTGGAGCACGAGGGCTTCTAATAACAGGAGACGAACAACACCATTGACACTCGTGTCTTGATGTGCATAACCTATTACTCGCATGCAGCTAAAGCTACGGCCATGGTTTCAGGGAGTGCTCACTGCGTTTGTAGTAAGCGCTCGACGTGTTCGAGACTCGAGCGAGGATTAGAACGTGGTATCGCTTGAAGGCATCGCATCCAATCTGCTTCCCTAGTAAAACACTAGCCATTTATGGAATCAAGCAGGCTTCAGCCGTACGGGCCTGGGCTTCTACAACAAGGCTATGCATTGCCTGCGCAGTGGCCTGCGATCCGAGAGGCCCAGGTTGGCATAGATAAGCGGCCATGGGGACCCCGAATTTAATGTCACCTCCAACAACGTTAGCCTACTTGGCACCTGGGGGAGATGCATGAGACCATCGACAGGCATAGTAGGATATGGCCCTATTGGTCACCGAGGAAGTCTAGCGGGCGAGAAAGCTGGGACACAGAGGTCTCCAGAATCCAGACTAAATTCAACTAATGGTGGTATTTCGGCGGCGACAAGCCCCCTATTCATCGCCCTTTTGTCCAATGAGCTTGTATTGATGGAATTGCCAGGCAGCTGAGGATCGGAGAAGGCGCCTTCTCCGGGCAGCCACCCGGTTTTGCTACGAGTCGTCAATGCTGACTACTGTGGCGACTACCTCCGTTTCGGGAACACGCTGGTTTGGTTTCTTTAAACAATACACTGCGGGATTTTGACCATCAAATTTTTACTATGGGGCTCCCTAGGAAAGTCCTGGTAGCGTTGTGCATCGCACACCTGCCACTGCAAACATCTCCAGACTTCTGCATACAACACGCGTTATCGATTACGTGAAGTCTATTCATGGCGCCTCTCCGTCTTTTGCCAGCATGCCTGCCGTCCACCCGATACCCGTTTGCCCCGTACATTTTGCCCCGTTCGCTGCAGGTTTTCTCATGGAGTTGCTGTCTGGGATGACGTTGTATCTTTGGGTTACACAGCATGGACATTCGAGTTTTCCCTTATCTGACAACGTGATTCCCTCGTACCAGAAAGTTGTACCACCTGGGCTGGGCATTCTCCAGGATATCGGAAGGTGGATATTTTCGCTTGAGTATACGCCGGTGCGACGGACGGCAGGGGGGGAGCCCTGGCACCTGGTAGTAAGAAGCGCAATCAAAGTTTTGCGCATCCGGTGCCAAGCTCTGCGCGCACTATCCTGTCTCTCCTTCCGCAAATGGCATTGGCAGGGCCCTTCCTGGCTCATCTGCAATCTCTTTTTGGGCTGGAACGGCAGCCCATGCGATCCCATGGGGTGTGATGTCAGGATGGAGTCTCCGCCGGGCCTCCTCCATCGCGTTCTCCATCCTTACCTGCCCTGGCCCGCTTAACCCGCTCAACCGTCCGCCGGAAGCCTCTTTTTACTTAGTCCCTTGGACCAACCCTCTTTCTTCCTCTCAAACCTGTTCTCATTCACTATCCTATGTCCTATATGCCGACCGTGGCTCACTCTCTTTATATTCAATACCTCATGGTCCGCTGTTCGAACATATCTAACCCTCTTTTGAGCATTCTTTCGAGCCGCCTTTGAATTCCATCTTGCAGAAAACCCCAGAATTCACAGGTGCCGACCATGGAAACGAAACGCGACAATCTCAAAACCGCCGACATGGCGCAGCCCATGGTCGAGACGGACCAAGGCTCCGCTGACGAGGTGCTCGCGGCGCTGGGTTACAAGCCGGAAATGTTACGGACTCGGTCGACGCTCCAGGTAGCATTCATGTCGTTCGTTCTTGCATCCATCCCGTATGGTTTAGCGACCACCATGACCTATCCCCTGACCGGAGGTGGTCCTGTCGACATCATTTGGGGATGGGTCGCAGTTTCCTTAATCATCATCTGCGTTGCCTCTTCTCTCGGGGAGATTACGAGTGTTTATCCAACGGCTGGCGGCGTCTATTACCAGGCCTACATGATGGCCAATCCCTCATGGCGAAGGGTCGCTTCGTGGATCTGCGGATGGCTCTACGTTGTCGGCAACATCACCATCACCCTCTCGGTCAACTTTGGTACGACGCTATTCTTGGTCGCTTGCATCAACGTCTTCGAAACAGCCGACGGAAGCCCGATCTTCGCCGGTGAGACCTACCAGGTGTTCCTCATTTTCCTGGGACTCACCCTGTTGTGCAACGCCGTCTCGTCACTAGGCAACCGGTGGCTCCCGATCCTCGATGTAAGCTACCCGCCTATGCCGGATGAGTGTTATAGCCTCCACATGCTAACCGCCGTAGACGTTTGCAATTTTCTGGACATTGGCTGGTGTTGTTGCAATTATGGTTTGCGTTCTTGCCCTCGCCAAGGAAGGTCGCCGTGATGCCAGCTTCGTCTTCACTCATTTTGAGGCCAACTCGGGCTGGACACCGGGCTGGTCGTTCATGGTTGGGCTTCTCCATGCAGCCTATGCAACATCTTCCACAGGAATGATTATTTCGTAAGTCGACATTCTCCAGGCTTGGTTTGGCAATGACTTACCCTGATGGTGACAGAATGTGCGAGGAGGTCCGACAGCCCGCGACCCAGGTCCCCAAGGCCATGGTACTAACCGTCATCATCAATACCTTTGCGGGTCTGGTTTTCATGATACCTTTGGTTTTCGTCCTTCCCGATATCCAGACACTTCTCGCTCTCAACTCTGGCCAGCCCGTGCCGGTGATCATCAAGAGTGCAGTTGGGTCCGCAGGAGGAGCCTTCGGGCTCTTGATCCCATTGCTGGTCTTGGCTATCATCTGCGGTATCGGTTGCACAACTGCCGCCTCCCGAGCCACGTGGGCGTTTGCCCGTGACGGAGCTATTCCAGGAGCGGGTTTGTGGAAAAAGATTCACCCCAAGCTGGACGTCCCTCTCAACGCTATGATGCTCAGCATGGCCATTCAAATCGTTCTGGGACTCCTGTACTTCGGATCTACAGCCGCGTTCAATGCGTTCTCGGGAGTTGGCGTCATTGCACTTACGACAGCCTATGCCGTCCCCATCGTGGTCAGCATGCTTGAGGGACGTAAAGCGGTCCGCACAGGCAGCTTCTACCTTGGCTCATTTGGCCTCTTCGCCAACATTGTCTCCGTCTGTAAGTACATCATTTCCGACTTGGACCCCCAATGCTGATACTCGCAGGCTGGTCTCTCCTGGCCATTCCCTTGTTCTGCATGCCGTCTACCATCCCAGTAGCCGCGGCAACGATGAACTACGCGTCGGTGGTTTTTGCGGCGTTTACGATTATCTCGGTTGTCTGGTATGTTGCTTGGGGGCACAAGCACTACACGGGCCCCCCTACATAGGCTAGGTGCGAGGATTCTTGATCAGGCTGGTGATGTGCACTTTTCCCGATGCATGGCAAGTTCGGTGACCCATCGCACGTGACGCTGCGTGAATTTTGTGCCGTGTTCTACGTGTGAGAATGACACGGGATATCCAAGATGTGATCAGGAACGTGATATTGCGGTGCTACAAAGACAAACGGGAGTGGGGAGATGACAGGCGCCCGGTGCGGCGGGCGTCACGTTCAACGAAGCCCCATCGGACAATGTGGCCATTACCTGGGCATGTAACAACACTTTCGAGTTTGATGATATCCTATGAAGTTAATATAATGACAAGCGATACCCCGATAGCTACTCAGTTGAATAGAGAAACCAATTCTAAGTATGCTAGCCAAACACCAGCTGTGTGACTGGTTCAGAAATTCTCCTTTGCGACGTGGGATGACGTATGAACAGCAGTCAGTTATGTTTTGTTTTCTATTCAGCGGCACTCCGTACCTAGTTAGTTAACTGTGCCGATTTGGAAAGACAGGCATCCATGCAATGTCACCTGCATGTAGCTAGGTAAGGTAAATATCCAGGTCAGCGCATATGTGTTTTCAACGTCTTGAAGGATCATGGGACTCCCTAGATAGGTAGCGAAGGCCTAGACTGTAGGCGCAGTTCTCATGTCTGATAAAGTACAAGTATGTTGGAATGCGACTTGGCTTGACTTATCCCAAGAGCGATCCTAGCAGGGGCTAAGGTTAATGTTGTGCATGCACAGGTTTACAGTAGGTACAGCGTGTGCCACCTAGCTTGCTGGGCTTGCTGGGCTTGCTGGCTTGATGAGTGCTGGAGCTGCGAACTATCGATAAGCACCCACTCGCTGCCCACCTTACCTCACCTACCTTCCATCCATGGAATCCACGGCTCCCTTCAAACAAAGCAACCTGATTTCTATGATTCTACCAACAAACCACCATCAATAGCTATGATTTGGAGGCTGCGGCACATGCAACTGGATGATGGCCCTTAGAGGGAGAGACGTCGCCCTTGCCGGAACCGTCTGCTTCTTCGCATGGGGATATGTCACCAATTGGTTTCCCACGCTCCGCTGGGCGGGTTATGCCTTTGTCGCTGGTTGCGTCACAACCTTGCTGAGCTCCCTCCTGCTCATCCTGCTCACATCCAGGGGGTCCGTCTATAGCACAAGACACCGTTCATCACGGCCGAATTCCGTCAACTTCGTCGGTCCGGTTTCCTGGCGAAGAGAAACGTCGTCTTTGCGAGTCCGCCAGATCTACGAACCGGTGCCACTGTACCCCGATTCGCGCAGGATATCACATGCTCTGGACGACCTGCTCTCCTTGATCATCCGCGATTTCGTGCAGTCATGGTACTCTCACATCAGCAAAAACCCCGTCTTTGCGAACGAAGTAGACAAGACCGCGAGATTGGCCATCGCGGATCTTCGCGATCGCTTATTCGACACCGACCTGGTCGAGGTTGTTATAAGCCGGGTTGTTCCGATCCTCACCGCGCATTTTCGAGACTTCAACGATGCAGAGAGAGCTGTTAGAGGGCGCAAATTGAATCGAGATGTTACCGAATCAGAAGAGTTGGACCTCGCCATCGCGGCCAAGTATAATGAGGGCAAACTGCACCCAGCTGCCAGTATGGTATATTCGGATACGAAGATGATCCAACAAGAACACCTGCGCAAAACGATTGCCGGAGTACTGCCCAAGATACTCCCCCCAAATATACTTAACAGCAGAGCAGTATCAAGTATCATACGTGAGATCGTGGCATGTGCTGTTCTTTCGCCAGTAATTACCATGTTGTCTGAGCCTGATACGTGGAACCAAATCATGGAAAATTATGGGCGCAGCATGCTGCAAGATCGATCGACCGTACGCAAACTGCGAGCTGCCCTCGATACCCATGCGTCTCCAGCCCCCAAAGCATCCAAGTCCACTCATTTCCCTCGTCTGTTACCCGGAGACAGTGAACGGAAATTTGAAAAGTTCATTCGCGCCATCCGCAAGATCAACAACTTGTCCGATGCTCGAAGGTTCAGAAGTGAGGTTGCTAGTCAACTGAAGAGGGACACGCAGCAAGATGATCAGAATCAGAACCAGGTCTACATACGCCGTTTAGAAATGGGCAAAAGGCTGCTTGATCAAAGGGTGCAGCATCTTGCCGCTGGTGGTGACAAAAAGGACATGCCGGCATTTACGAACCCAACACCTGCGCCTGGTGCTTCAAGGCTGGAGAATGCGTCATTGGCTGATTTGCTCCGTGACACTTCTGCCCTTTCGTATTTCATGGAGTACATGGACAGGCAGCGTAAGATGCCGCTCGTGCAGTTCTGGCTCGTGGTGGACGGTTTTCGTAACCCTTTGGAAGATGATGGCCCGGAGGATGAACAGCTTCCTTCCCAGTTATCGCCATGGACTGATTCAGACCGCACAGATCTAGCTCAAATAGATCAAGCATATCTTTCAAAACCTGAACTCCGTGTTCCGGATTCTTCGAGAAAAGCCATCCGGACTTTCCTGCAAGCAGGGAAGAAAGCGACCCCTGAGCAGTATCATCAAGCACGACGCGCCGTTTTAAGAGCACAGAGTGTGGTTCTGGAGGAGATGCGGTCGAAGCATCTTCAAAACTTCAAAAAATCCGATTTATGGTACAAGTGTTTGGCATCAGAAGAGGCGGCAACAAGGGCTCTGCAAATCCCACATACTCCTACCCCTACATCAGCTGGACCGTCGCACCCACCTATATCGCGAGCTTCTCAGTCCTATGGGCTCAAGCCTGCGCCTGTCTCCAAGCTAAACCCTAAACTAAACGCGACAAATGCCCAAGTCAAGCGCGGCCTATCAACTACAGACCTACGGACGACGACTACTAACGGCAGCCATAGCCCTGATCCTCTTAACGGACAGCGCCGCTCCCTCGATGAGAATACCAACTCTCCTTTATTTGACGACGACGACTTTGAAAATGATCCTATGGCGGACTCTGTACAAAGTCTCGATCATGACCTGGCCGGCACAACCCCCGATAATCAGGTTGTTCAGGCCATGGAGGAGGTTCTGAACACGATCATGGAGGATGGAAACCGCCCCAAAACGGCTGAGGATCTCCGGCAGTCTCTGTTCGGTAACGATGACGGGACTTTGAGCGTGTTTTCAAACAACGATAATGAGTCCGCCCGAGGCTCGGTCGATCTGCCACGGCAAACACCATCGGGAAAAGAGGTTGAAAGACCTAGTCTCTCATCCTTAGGCCTTGTTAGCCCCGCGTCTCGTATTGGAGTTTTTGTGGATAACGACTTATTTGCCGAGGAGGACAAGTTCTTGTCCGACGATCAAGCTGACACGGATGGCGAGAACTTGGCCAATGTCGAAGACGAGGTCCACGAAGCGGCCCCTGGCGACCTGGGCCTGGCCGAAGCTATTACTGTGTTAACCAACGACATTGATCGACTAGTTGCACAGGAAGCGGTTATAGACTCGCTAACCAAAAAGGCCGAGCTAACCAATAATACGCCGGAGCTTCGGATCCTGCGTAAATCCAAAGCAAGTCTGCAGCGAGAGCTGAAGCGGAAGGAATTACAAAGACAACAATATGTCATTCAAGAGAGCGATAACAGTCTATATGGGCGCTCTTCTATCAGAATAAAGGCCATCCAAGTTGGTCGTGAGCCAGATGGGAAAGAGTTTGCGATGTATGTTGTGGAGGTACAGCGAGTAGCAGGAGAGAAGATGCCCGCCGCCACATGGGTTGTTACGAGACGATACAGCGAGTTCCATGACCTGCATCAGCGCCTCAGACAACGGTATCCTTCTGTACGGAACCTGGATTTCCCTCATCGCCGGGTGATTATGAAGCTACAGAGTGAGTTTCTGCGGAAGCGCCAGCAAGCTCTTGAACACTACATGCAGGAACTCCTTCGACTTCCTGAAGTGTGCCGCAGCAGGGACCTTCGTGCTTTCCTCTCTCAAAGCGTGATCCAGCAAGGCGAGGATCTCATGACGCGAGAGGATAAGAAAGACATGATCACCAGGCTTTATGACTCGGTCACAGATGGCATGGAAGACATTCTGGGTAACATCCCAGTTTTGGACCAACTTTCTGTAGCTGGTCAGAATCTGATAGCAGCGGCAACAAGTCAGCTCAACACGGCGCAACTCCCACCCAATATCCAGGAGGATGCTCTGACGGCCGCCGAGGCAGAAGCGGAGCTCAATGCTTTCGAGAACAAAGAGCTCGAGCCTTTCATCAAGCCCATTTGCGACATTTTCCTGGAAGTTTTCGAGCTTAATCGAGGCAATAATTGGCTCCGTGGCCGCGCTGTGGTCGTGGTCCTCCACCAACTTCTTGGTGGCACCATCGAGCGCAAAGTCCGCGACAATGTGAAGTTCCTGGTGCAAGAGGATGCGATACTCAAGTACATCGGGTTGGTGAGGGACAGCATGTGGCCGGGCGGCCAGATGAACCGCAACAAGCAGGCTAGAACGGCGAGTGAGAAGGCCAAGACGCGGAGGGAGGCGAGCCTGATGCTGGCCACATTAGTACCGGATCTGGCAGGAAGCGTGGTCGGCAGAATTAATGCACAGGCGGCAAGCAGGAGGATATTTGCTACCTTGAACAATCCTCGATTGAAGTAAGTCATACGAAACCCCAATATGAACACTACCGGCTCAGTGTACGACTTGCTGATCTTGATACAACATATAGCACTCATTTAGTGTTCACCATTTTAGACGAAATAATCGATGTGCTCTTCAAAGAACAGTAGAACCGGGGGCTTCCCATGGATGACGGCGGCGCTTTTTGGCGTCCATGCTGGTCTACAAGGAGAGGAGTAAGTACCTGTCAGCATAGCAATAGCAAGCATAGCATAGCATTGGCGTTTGTATCACATGAAAACAATGGCTCTATTTTCTCATATATTTTCTCATACTCCTTGCCTCTTCTGGTTGGACCCGACAGAGACTACAACCATATTTTATGCCTGGCTCTTGCAGGTCTTTTCAAATGTACGGATGTCTGCATGTATGTATTTGGAGATTGCCCAGAATATCGCGGGCAGTGACGGTGAGTATACCTATGTTGGAATCTATGTTGGTTCAGCATGATGCTCCATGTCGATCCGGATCTTTGTCTGCCACCTGCCTCGGTCAGGTCTTGTACGCTTTAGATACATACGTATGTAGTATTGTGTGAATGGTATACTCTGGATGTGGAGTCAGTATACGTGACATTTGTAGTTAGTTGCATGTCTGCTCAGCTCGCCTCGATGGGTCGACAGGATGCCAATAGCGTGGTAGACACATGATAGAGACATGGGGATGGGATTGATCATTGATAGATACATCAAAAACGCCCCTGTAGCGAAAGTACGTACACGCAAAGGCTGGCTGCATTCAATCTCGGTTCAGGGCAGCTCAGCGCAGACAGGCCTGGATTAGTCTGGGCTAGGCTTCCCTGCTAGGCTTGGCTTCTGGGGCGGGTTTTCTCCTCAATTCCAATTTTGGCGCCTCCACCTGCCACACCCTCCACCCGCACTCTCTTGTCCTGACCGACCTTCGATGACACTTGCCTTTCTCTGCCTCCATCCTTCCCCGACTTTAAGCAAGAAGCTATCTCCCGGTCAGACCTCACACGACAGCACCGTGGTAGATACAACAACTCCCACATACATACCTACACACATACAGATACGCCTCGCACCCACCACCGGAGGAAACTGTGACGACGCCCGCTTTTGGTTTGTGTCTGCACAACACACAACACGGGAACCAACGGGAGCCTGCACATTCTCCAAGCTCAAGCTGCAGCAAGCAAGCTTCGAAAACAAGAGCTATCTCTCTCACGCGCGCTCTTTTTTCCTTTCGCCATTTGAGTCCGTCCCTACGCTCACCCACACAACAACAACAACAATAACAGCATCTAATACTCCCCGAGGATTCAACGGCAAGCCCCGCGGAGCTCACTTCCATCGATATCGCATTTTACCCAGCAAAAAAGGTTTACAAAGCAGCCAATTTGAGGTCATTTCTCTCAGCCTTGTCCATCTTGGGATTTTTACCAACTTGGACCATCTATCTATTGCGCCGCCAGCTTTCCCCTCTTCTTGGGCCTCCTTCACCAGCCGAACTTAGTCGTGTTTTCTCAACTTTATCAACCTCCGAGGCCCGACTTGATTATCTTATCCGCAGTCATCTTCAATCAATTGCAATCATGACCGAGGTGTCGGCAACCCGCTTGTACCTGGGCAACTTGCCCAAGGGAGGTAAGCTTCTCTCTGCTTTCCTGCCACCGTTCGGCTCTCCGGCTCTCCAATGCTGTGTCGCAATCATGTCCAACCTCGCAGCGCTCGATAGTTGTGCGCTGTATCACCATCGGCGCGTTTTTATCTTTTACCCATTACGCATTGCTAACTCGGGCACTTTCATCGCGCAGTCACCAAGCAAGATGTTGAGAGTCACTTTGCGACTCATGGCACTGGCGAGATTACCGAAATCAAACTCATGAACGGCTTCGGCTTCATCGAGTACAAAGATGCCATGGACGCGCGCGACGTCGTACCTGGTAAGTATCATGCCGCCCTTGTCAACTCGGATGATAGACGAACATTTCTCGGCTAACATGATATCTTTTGCGCACAGCCTTCCGTACGTCTGGGACTCCTCCTGGCCACCGTGTTTCCTGACCTGCTATCACCCGATCAATTGTTCCCTGGCTAATATAGTTCGCTATTCTCAAGACGGATCCGATTTCATGGGCGAGCGCCTGACGGTCCAGTTCGCCCGAGGCTCTCGACACCGGGAACCTGGCTTCGGCAACCATGAGAGAACCGCTCCTCGACCGCGCCGTACCGCGTACCGAATGCAGATCACGGGACTCCCCAATGATACCAGCTGGCAGGTCTGTTATTATCTTCCGTCTATACTTTCCGTCCCACACACGTTTTTCCCTGGATTATAGTCTTCTTCTGGCTCCTACCATCCCTTGGACCCCGCCTGACCTTGCCGTTTGTGGGTTTCGCCATGCAAGCAAGGAGAAGGACGTCCTGGTACCAGAGCCTTGAACCATCATTACGGCTAGCCAGTCGCTGTTGCAGAATCCCCCCTGGACAAGTTTTTCTGGATTGGGTCCGATGGTTTCTGGCCAAGGCGCCTGAGAAGAGGACCCCTTTCGTTGGATACCTAACGCCTATCTGGACCATCCGTGATTTTACTGGATGACCGAGACAAGGCGCCTGCCCGCTCATCGCTTGATATAACTCCTCTCCGCTCCGGGACTTCCACTTACTTGGATTCTGGCTATAGGATCTGAAAGATTTTGCCCGTCAGTCCAGTCTTGACGTTGTCTATTCGGAAACGGGCCGCGAAGGCAATGGCCGAGGGTATGCTTCTCCTATGCTTGTTAGATGCCGATGATCATGACCAACTGACACATTTTAGCTTTGTCGAATTTGAGAACGCCGCCGACCTGAGAACCGCCGTGGAGAAGCTCGACAACCGCGAGTTTAAGGGACAACGCGTTACCTGTGTCGCTGATGTAAGATGGCAAGCTCCTTCGCAACTTTCCAACACATACTGATAGCGAGCTAGATCCAAGCCGAGGTTCCTGGCCGTGATCGCGGCCGATCGCGATCCCCGCGAGGACGCGGGCCTCACAATGGAGGCCCTCCCGGCGATGAATATCGACGTGGCCCGCCCCGTGGTGGTGGTTATGGCGACCGCGGATACAGCCCTCGACGGGATGATTACCGAGACGGCTACCGTGACCGCAGCCCTCGTGGCCGCGGGGAATACTATGACGAACGACGCTACGGCCGTTCGCCCCCGCGTCGTGGTCCTCCTATGGACGACTACCCGCCTCCGCGAGGCCGGTACGAGGACCCGTACCGCCGCGACTACGGTCCGCCTCCTGACCCCTACGTCAATGGACGCCCGTACGATCGCCCGCCCCGCGATTTCCCTCCCCGTGATGGACCCTACCCACCTCGTGAAGGCGCATACCCTCGTGATGACTACCGACGGGGTGGAGCTGGCGGCGGCTACTGGTAAACAATTTCTTACCACCCATCTACTACCTCTTCTGAGGGTGTCTCCTTACCTTATCTAGATACCGCATATTGTCCGATGACGACATTATCGAGATGCACAAGCCGCCAGGTTCTGTCGAGGTTGTTGCGACTCGGGCGGGATAGTGAGGAAAGCTGCTACGACAAGATTGACACAGTTAATACCCAAAATGACTTTTTTGATTGTTCTATCTTTTTTTTCTCTTTCAGTTTTAAGATTGTGTATGGGCATTGGGGTTTGTCGGGTTATTGAAAAAAATTCGGGCTCTAGGAAGGGACTTGACGATACGTTATGGCTTATTGCCCTTGTATGATGGTATTTATTATTGGTTTGAGTACATGAAATGAAGTGTATACCTACGAACAAAGTATGCATGACGTCTCGTAAAAGAAGCTCGAGTATAATCGGGATCAAGTGGGCCAAGCATCGGAGCTACAAGCTTAAGCTTATGCCCCTGTCCGCCTATTGATGTGGAGTGGGAGAACTATCAACCTGGTTTGTAATACTACTACTAATACTCCACCAGGGATGCTGTTGGTCGGCAGGATTTTGATTACCAATCCCTCTTTAATTGGCATCCTGTCCTGCTTGCTGCATCTCGACAGAAAGAGTTGCCGCCGGTGTATGTATGATGATGCTGTGAGGAAAGTGTACAGTATAGTACAGTATATGTAAAGTCATGGCCGCTGCTTCCGTGCGTAGTCTTTTGCGAACTCGATCTTCTGGCATCATCAACACACCTTCTGTTTCTGTACAAACACCACGCGCCCTCACCTTGTTTAGCCCTACGTACCGCCGTAGCTTCGTAACCGCAAGCCGAGTAAAGGAACAAGCAAGGTGGTGTAATAAAATACACCCCAACCCCATCACGAGACGCTGTTCGCAGAAGACAGCCTACTCCACCAATAGTACAACAACCCAACAGACGGAAGAAGCCAACGACATCATGGCCGACAGTGAACCTACTGGTCTCATTGCCAAGAAGGGCATTGAGCTGCTGACTTTCGGTATGCTTTCACTTAACTGCGTTGCTTCGTCCCCCACGCAGGCGTATCTCTTCGCCCCTCATCTGGCAATGCGAAAGAAAGCGGGGGCTATCGCATGCCTTGGCGTGTAACCTATGTTGACAATTCGCTTACCACGGAAACAGGCACGCCCAATGGCTACAAAACGTCAATTCTGCTCGAGGAGCTCAAGGAGGCCTACGGCCTTGAGTACACGTGGCAGTCGGTCAACATCATGAAGAACACGCAAAAGGAGCCGTGGTTCACGGCAATCTGCCCCAACGGGCGCATCCCCGCCATCGTGGACCACGACCGTGGCGACTTTGCCGTCTTCGAAGGCATCGCCATCCTGTCGTACCTCACGCGCCACTACGACCCGGAGCACAAGCTGAGCTTCCCCGTCGACAGCGACGACTACTCGGTCTGCGAGCAGTGGATGGGCTGGCAGCACGGCGGGCTCGGTCCCATGCAGGGCCAGGCCAACCACATGTTCAAGTTCGCCAAGGAGCCCAACCCCTACGGCGCCCAGCGCTACGTCGGCGAGAGCGAGCGCCTCTACGGCGTCCTGGACAAGCGCCTGAGCGACCGCGACTTCGTGGTGGGAGCCGGCAAGGGGAAGTTCTCCATCGCCGACATGAGTCTCCTCGGCTGGGTCGCCATGTGCGAGTTCTCGGGCGTCGACCTCAAGATGTTCCCGCACATCAAGGCCTGGCTCGACCGCTGCCTCGCGCGGCCCGCCGTCAAGCGCGGCTTTACCATCCCCAATGAGGCGTCCTTCAACAACGGCCCCATGTGGGAGAAGCTCGAGAAGGACCCCGAGGCCCGCCAGAAGTTCGACGAGGAGCGCAAGTACCTGCAGGAGTGCAAGGAGAAGTACGGATACAAGTACTCCTCCCCTTAGGGATAAAAGCAGCAGAATCCGCAGGAGAATCCGTCACAATGGGGTCAAGGACAACCGCAACAACATAAGCAGGGTGTCACGTAGCAGTAGTTTTGGTCAACGAGGATGAAGTCTATTTGATAGTAGCTAGCATCTAGTGGCGCGTTTTAGTATGACACCTTTGCCAAAGGGAGAAACTCCATCAGCAACGCCTCAAGTCGTACTGCATGTACCAGCCATGTAGAAGCCGCCGGCCCGCTTGAGAACCCAAAAGTGATCGGGGCGAGAAATTCATCGTATAAAAGATATATTACCAGTAACAAGATAATGGCATACGTACGCTCTACATGTAGTGAGTCACATAATTGGCGCTTTCGAATGGCAGGTGTTAGCAAAAGATGGAGTGTCGTGGTTTCCTTACTATCGGATCGGTTGCCTCTCGGGTGAGGCCGGCTTAAACGAGCAATTGATATGGTGGCAAAAGCTTCGTCAAGTTTGACGCACTACTGAATGGCAAACCATCTGAACCATCTGTCCGTTTATCTACCACTGTCAAATCCCACCACTACTTGACTGTTTCCTTTTCGTCTATATCTGCTTTCTTTCCAGACAATCACTATTCGTCTCAAAAGAAACAACCTCACGTTAAACCCCGGGATCCTTTTTACCCAATTACTTACAAAACATGTCTTCCATCAACCAGAACGAGCCCTCGGCCATGGGCCCCCGCGAGGCCGCTCTAAACAACGCCGCTCGCGCTGAAGCCCGCCAGCAGCCCGCGGCCGATGGGCAGCAAGAGCAAACCAAAGCGACAGGTGCCGGCGTAAATACGGGCGCAGGCACCACTCGCGAAAAGACCGAGGCCGAGCTGCAGGCCGATCGCGACTACGAGGAGCGCATGGAGGAGGAATATGCCAAGCGCGACGGCGGTGCTTGAGCTTAGGGGGTTCTATTTATGCGATTTCTTCGGTTGGGCATCAGCCACACAACAGCAACACGCGATTGGTTCTTTCTGCTCGTGAATGTGAGGGATATGGTTCACGAGACACAGGCTGCAATCAGCTTCGAATGTCCAGATACATCTGAGACAGCAATAACTCCACTCCATCTTGCATCTTGGTACCTCTGGCTTAAAATTCCAGGACCATGAAATATAATACTGTCCCAATCAATTTTGCCCGATCATATCTTATAAGGATACCGTTAATCTGGCGCTCTACTAAGCTGTATGATGCTAAAGTGTTGTAGGGACCTTCTTATGATATGTGGGTTTCTGTGAAAACGCCGGCCTGCCAGTTTCGGTACGAGTTCTCTGGAGCCAACCGTTGGGCATCAGCCGCATGAGGTCATTCAAGGCTCCAGGCCAACTTTGATATTTTTAGGATTTGCACTACTGCCACTATACACTACATGCAAGCATGCTCTCGGCCCAGTAGTACTCGCGATCCCTGCTAGAAGACAACCTAGCTTCGGCACTCGATGCTTCTGCACCAAAGACCAGGCACCTTTTGGACGACATGTCGAGCCCGTACGAAATTATCCCAGCTTGGCTACACCAACAAAGACAACTACGTCTATCGCGGTTGAAATCAGTCACAACCAGGGCGGGGTTAGATGGCGGCGACATGGGATCTAAGTCAAGTCTGCTATTAGGTCTTAGGTCTGAGACAAGCATTAGGTTCCCCATTTAGGTCCGGAGGCAAGAGTTAAAAGCACTCTCTACACGGCGGCCACCCTTCTTTACTCGGTTCGAGAAGCAACACCAGCAACAATAAGAAAGCGGCAACAGCTGCAGAGATGGGAGAGCCCGAATTCCATGTTGGGACGGAGCAACCAGACGACATCATATCCCCCTTACGTTGAGCTTGAGCGGCGTATTTGGGTAATCCCATATATCTCAAGCGCTTCCTGTTCAGCTTCCTTCGATGGCTTCCATCTATGTCTTGGTTCTTTTGGGAACCGTGTTGAACCATCATGATCAGTGGCAGTTGAAGTTTTGCTCAGGAGCCGAGCCTTTTTCCTCCCCTCCCATGGACTTCCCCAAGCAATAGACTTCTGACTTACGTGAGTTGCGCCATCCACTTTCGATCGCCCCCTTCTTGGAGCTTTGGCCTAATCTCTGTCTTGCCTTGTCTCTTGCTTTCCAGATCTTTTCCCCTTCCCACCTACGGCTCCCTCCTATCTCGTTGTGAACCTGTAGGTGAACGATTTACACGGACTTTGGGAGAGAGATTTGACGACGGCCTAATCACAGTAGGTAGTCATGTCTCGTCCATTATTTGGTAATCCATTCTTGCTACCCATTCTCCCCTCCTCCTCGATACGATCGTTTGCCTCCTTTTTAGCCATTCTCGTTCTCATACGCGTACCTATTCTCCCCACAGCCTTCGGCCAGCAACAGTTCTCGCAGACATGCTACGCCCCCGACGGCACCGCGGCCTCCGATGGCTCCTACATGCCCTGTAGCTTCTCCGGCGCCGTGTCCATGTGCTGCCCGACCAACAGCAGCGGCAACGGCAACGGCGGGAATAGCGGCGACCCGCGCACCAGCGGGGGAAGCCGGGATACCTGTACCGAGGGTGGCTTGTGTATCGGCCAGGCCGACGGGAAGACGCGGCGCGGCTACTGTACCGACCAATCATGGAAGAGCAGTGCTTGCGTAAACATATGTACCAATCCATCTGTAAGTCTCACGAGCAATTTCATCCCCCTTTCTTTCATTCCCCCCCTGGGAGTTGTGATTGACACTCTCTGTTCTGACTCCTTGAATGTAGGCTGGCGGGTCCTCTAGTGGCGCGGCCATCTTGAACTATTGTCCCAACGAGCAGAACACCTACTGCTGTGGAGATGGGAATACGACCTGTTGCGGCACATCCTTTGCGCACACGCTGTCCGGCTCCGCCACCGTCACATTATCCACCGTTGTCTCGACGGCCTTTGTGACGTACACGCCTAGTGCGAGCGCCGACAGCGGCAGCGACCACCAGCCTCTCAGCGGCGCCGCGCGCGAAGCTTTGTCCACGGGCGGGAAGGCCGGCGTGGGGATCGGCGCGGGCGTGGGCGGCCTGGCTATTGTCGCCGTAGCGTCGGCACTGATGTACCGTGCGAAGCGGAGGCGGCGGCAGAAGCAGAGCAGCAAGATGGACGAAGCCGAGGGAGAAGGGAGTGGAGGTAGTGCTACAGATGAAGCAGCAGCGGCGGCAGCAGGAAGAAGATCGTCATCCACCACATCCAACGATGAGCTGACGTCGCCGACCAAAGCTATCGAATTAGGCGGGCAGGCCCTCGAGAGGAAGCCCAATGAACTTGACGGGGAAGGGGCCCGGTTCGAGGTCCCGGCTACCGCCATCTCGACAGGGGGAAAGAGGGAACCGGGGGCCATATTCGAACTCGAGGGGGAGCCCGTCAGTCCTGTGGAATTGGCGGGTGAGAGTGAAGTTGGGTCGCCACGGAAGAGTGAGGCAGACTCACTACCACGGAAGAGCGAGGCAGGCTCGTTACCACGGAAGAGCGAGTCGGGTTCGCTACGGAAGAGTGACGCTAAATGAATTACTATGTACTTATTCATCACGACCTGCATTCTTGAGTGGGTATGGGGGTTGCGTCGAGACCACGTGCATTTTCGTCTGAGCGTGTTCCTGGTTACTTGCACATACTTCTTATAGGGTGGGTTCATGAGAGATGAGAATACAGAAGTGAACGAACTGATATTTGTTTCATTACCACCCTCATGTGTAAACTCATCAAAGAGATCATGATAGAGAAACCCGGCATAATACTCACGCTGAATGTTGAAAAGGGCGAGGTAGCTAGCGTGGCCATTACTTGTGCTCAACCTTGTTACTATCAACACGACACGTTACCGGTTAAGAAAGTAGCAGAGAAAAGGTTTGTATGCCTCGACTATATCTCGGGCATCGCAGTATTATTGAGTCGCAGTGCTTTGGAACGGATAAGACCTATTACTCATTACTTCCATCAAATGAACTATTCCAAGGCCCCGAAAGAGAAATTGGAAGTGAGAGAGCGGATAGGGACAGTTTGTGAAACAAACGGAAAGAAACGAAGAAAGCCCTAAGCAGACACACGGTATCCTCCAGAATATAATGGGCTCTGACCACGAAGCTCATCAACCCTTAGCAGCATCCAGCACAAGACGGCTTATCAAAGACGGGTGTTGGCATCTTTTCGGGCCAACTTCCCGAAGCCGACTCCAGACAATCTTGTGACCGCGCCGTACGTCGGAAACTCTTCAATGTGAGAAGCCGCGACAACATCTGCGCCTTCAACCTCAACAGACAGGCTGGGAACCGATTCGACAGGGATCACGGTACCGTCGGCCTGTGTGTCAGGGGTGGTTAGCACGTATGTCTGTCAACAACATTCAAGTTGCACAAGGTAATAAGGAAAGACAGATGGGCACGGGGTCCTATTGGTAGCAGTGTCACAGCGTCTCTGTTCGCATAAGTACGTTTCCGGCCGCATGCACTTCGCCACGTGGCGAGAAAACAGAAAGAGTCACGGGTGTGTTCTTGTGGACGCGGTCGACTGCATATACGCGCCCTTCCCTTTCGGATATTTAAGAGGAAAACTAAGTATGTATGGTGTGGGGGTCGGAAACCGGAGAAGGAAAAAGGACAGAAGCAAGCAAACAACGGAAGCTGACTTCCAGACTTGTACGTACCTGTTGTATCTCCACATGGAAGAGCTGACTGAGTTTCGAGGCGACGAATTTGGTATCGCTGACTAGGGCCTTGTTGTTATTCTTAGCGGAAGGGCTACTACCCGATGATGCGAGCGCGCGATCCAGGGCCCTTGTAAGCGGCACCTCGCCGTGCGTCTGACCGGACGTAGGCATGGACAGCAGCGATACCTGGCCCGCCTTTTCGTCGCCCAGCATGATGCGTATGGTGCACGGCAGCTGCAGATCGGCGCGCTGGACGGACACCTTGGCATAGTATTCCTTTGAAGTCTGTCTCTGCTGCTGCTGCTGCTGGTCTTGCTGACGCCGACGACGACGAGGACTACCACGACGTGATGGTGGTGCGGAGGACAGTCCATTGGCGCCGTTGCTGTAGAGCTGGTTGACCTGTGCGATGACGGCCTTGCGCGTCTCGTCGCTCGAGAGCGACCAGTCGTTGATCTCTGGGTACGTGTACCCGAAGGTCGCGATGGCGGCCACCGTCTTGCCCGTGTGGAAGTCGGTGGGGTCATTGCTCCGGTGGAAGGGCCTGAGGGGGGTATCCGCCGTCACGTTGCCTGCCGGGGTCGCATACAGGGGGCCCATTTGGCGGGACTGCGTCTGGTACGTGTTGTTGTAGTGGATGGCCTGCCACAGAGCGTAGAGGCGGTCGACATTGGCGTGGTGCAGCCAACTAGCAGTGTGTGTGTGTATGTAAGCATGGTGTTGGGATCTGGAAAGATGTGCGGGTTGCAAGATGGGCCCGAAAGAAGGATAAGGGGGTCTTACAAGACGGGATCAAAAGCCGAGTAGTCAGTGTAGTACATGATAGCGCCCATGGCAGTGTGGACTTGGTCATGGGGCATTTCAAACGAAGGACCCGGGTCACTTGTAGAAGCCATGGTTTCGTAATCGTTCGCCGTCGCGAATACGCGATACTTTATCTGTTCAGCTTTGGCGTCCAGGTACATTCAAGCAAGGCAGAAGCCAAACAGGTAGATATTATTGGGAAACTCACCACCTGATCTTTGAGGGGGTTGCCAATATCCGCAAGAGAGTCGTTGACAACATTGTATTGGTCTTCTCCATTATCATCTGGCTGACGCTTTGTCTCGTTCCAGAACCAACAGCTCTTCTGCGGGTCGTCTTTCGGGAAGTAATTGGGGTCCGATTTCAGGGGGAACTCTTGCCACTTGTAGCTATACAATGGGTTTGGCATGTCCACCTGTCCATGAGGACCATTGACCTTTGCATTTCACATTAGTAGAATATCTTTTTACTCTGATGGGCTTCTCGGAACAGGACATCTTGGAGGGGTTTGTCGGAGGGGTGTAGTTACTGTAACGCGTTGGTCCGTGGTCGAAGTTGGTAGTCTGTAGTCGGCTGCCCAGTCCCAGTACGGCACCCGGAAGCTCTCGGCCGCGGCCTTGTAGGAACCTGCTGAGGAGCTGTCGGTATACTGCGAGGCCAGAGCCTGCACATGGTCTCCGAGTGTTTGCTTGACGATTTATTCAGTCTGATGCGGTGGTGTGGGACAGGGGTATCACGCGCTTACTTCGTACAATGCCATAAAGGGGCGGTGCCATGCGGTAAACAAAACTTGCTATTTTCACCCGTCAGTACAAAGTGCCCTCAAGTTTCCAGAGATGCAGTTTTCGTGCGTCTTACACTATGGGGGCAAAATCCAAGTTGATCGTCCTTGGTGATGTTGTTGACGCCGTTCCACGAGATGAAAGGTCGCCCGTGGATACCTGATCAATCTCAACGTCAACCCCTTTTTGGACCCTGAGAACATGACCTACCAGCTATTTGAAAGTAAGATAATGGATCGCTTTCCGATCTGTTCTGTAGCTCCGAGAGGCCCAATATGTACAAGTCCCTTGTTATTCTGTCAGTACATGAACATAGCTTGGTGTTAAACACATGTCGAAACTCGCCATGCTGGGCCCCCTGTGGCATGTAGATCATTGATGTTCTTTCTAGCTGGCCGTTCCCCAGTGCCTTGGTTGATGCCGGTAGCAAGGCCAGTGACTGGGACAATCTGCCCCTGAGCTACAGCTGGGACGACGAAGTTTGCCAGTGCCATAACGAGATAAGAGTAGTTGGCAACGAACGCCATTTCGCTGTTGATTGAGGGTAGGTGGGCTGGTCTTTATGTTGTTGGACCGCTGTATCTAATTGGGTCTTATTTGGCCTTTGAATGCCATAACACAGTGCTTTGATTAGCCTCAACGGTACAGGTTTGACCAAGACAGGTGACCTTCAGAGGCACAGGAGACACAAGCGCTATAGGAAGCGAGAAACAATATATAGGGTCCTCGTGCTATGTCGATGCCTGGGATACTGCATCCTTGGTTGTGATTTCAGGCCAAACAACAACCACCAATACAGGGTCAAGTGTGGAGAGAAACAAGTACCATGGACAAGGACTCCCTACTACTACATGCTATGACAACCAATCACTCCCGGTGAAACCATTGACTGATAAACATCCGAGTAAGTTGGTTAAGCTGTACATCGGCTATGAGATACAGAATCATAGCAAAGAGCGGTGTTGGTATCGAACAAGCTGACAAGCAACGAAAGTTGCATATCACTTGCATCTCTGCATCTACAGCACCATCAAGACAACTTGACGGCATGACCAGATAGCTTGATGATTGGTGTAAATCATCCTGTTCCCGAGCCACCAGGACTACCCCCATGGGGATGTCCCAGGCATTCCCTGTCTCTACCATGCATTTCGACGTGTTAGTGCTGACGGTGGAACAACTTCTCTCTCCCTATACGGAATTTTCCCCGAACCCGTCCACAAACCCTAAACAACATGGGCCACCATGTACGAACTCAACAGCCTGCCTTAAAAGAGGCCCCCCAAAAACCTAACTAAAAACTGCTGTGTAACATAACAGACAAGCCCAACGTGGAATTCGGCCTGCCTACATACAACATACAAGCTTTCTGTAGGTCGGCTTTCTCTTCCAGTCGTTTCACAGCCACCGACAAGCGAGTTTAGACGTCGTACGGACATGGATAGCCTCTCTCGTGTCCGGAAACATGTTGTGTAAGTGGGATGCAAGTGTGCTCCCTATGAGATCACAATGTGAGTGCTCTACTTTCTCCCTTTTCCCCATCCTGACCGCTTCCGGATCTGGTACCCAAATCAAGAAAGAACTAGCCGTACCGAAGGACAAGGACCGAAGCACAGGAAGCCGCGATGAGGCACGGGCGGCGCAGATGCAGTAGCTGCATGGATACTGTGGCTACTCGGCCTGCCGTGATATCCTCCATTGATGATCGAGGTAATCACAGAGTGAATGAAAGGAGCAATGTCTTAGGATCTCGTCATCGTCGCCAACACCACCTGTCCGTTCGGAGAAGTGCCATCCCGTAGGCCAATAGTTTTACGCGCGTAGGGCACGATAGTAGAAAGAAGATAATAGAACCCATAACCTGTTCGCGTGCCTACATCCATCAGAGATCGGATGAGTCGAGGATGCCAGCAGGTGCTCAATTATCAGTGCCGCCTGGTTAAATCGATACCTAAGTAACCATGGCGTATCAAAAGAGACCAGCCTTTTGAACGGTGATTAAACTTGACTCACTTGAGTCAAAGGTCTCGGGCCAGACGTTGATGTTTTAAGAATTTCCCTTGCCCAATCGGCCGACAAAAGTAAGGCAGGCGAGGGTAAATATGCAGGCTATTCATTTCTTTTTTATAAAGAAGCTCTTCGAAACCCATATATGTATGTCTAAAGAAATGTGGCAATAGTTTGCAGGCAATTGGTAAAACAACAATATCTCTGCGTATTTATGTTTGTAGAAGGAGCGTAGGAGACTACCACAAGAGTTTTCTGGCGGCAAATCCATGCTATTGTCGTACATACAGTAACTGTCCGATCGCAAGATAGGATAAGCCGGTTCGAATCGATACCTTCTTCAAACGCTATGCAACTTTTGAACACCCTCGACTCCTCATATTCCCTCGGGAATGTATGTAACGTGTCTACTTATCTGTCGTCTCTCAGAACTGATATGTATAGGAACTCAACATATCCTCTGGTTTCGAATAGGGGTATCTGGTCTGACGAAATTGCGGGCTGCAGCTCGTCTCCTAGCACAAAGTTTAGACAATCCGATGTCACGAAATGGATTTCTCCAATAGCACCAGATCCCTGAAACCTTGCTTCCATTTCTCGGTTTGTTCGGCAGTTGGTTTAGGCAGCGGGCTTCGCGCAAAACCACCGTATCCCATCCATGACTCCAGTCCTGCCTTGACCCCGACCACACCTCCTTGTATGGCTGTCCAGTCACCTTGCGCAACGACATCCTGCATTCGCTGGGCCTCTTCATAGTCTCCCGATCGGTATAGGTCGATGGTCTTGAGACAAGCCTTCGGCGCAATGTTGGCCAAACCTGCCAGGATGCCGTGCCCGCCGGCCACCAGCGATTGGATCGTGAAGTCTGCCGAGCCTGCGAGGACCACGAACTCAGGCCTCTCGGGATCGAAACTCTTGGCCATTTTCCGCGTCGCCGCTGCCACACGGCTCAGCTTACCCGTGTTACCACACGTGAACTTGGCCCCGACAATCTTAGGATGCTGTGCCAACTTCACAATGATGTCGGATGAGAGATCCAAACCATTGGCTCCTCCTGGGAAATTGTAGATGATCAAGGGTATCGGCGATGCGTCGGCCACAGTCGTGAAATACTCAATGATTGTTTCAGATGAGGGGGCGAAGAGCGGAGCATAGTACGACGGGGGCAAGACCAAGGCGTAGTCACCGCCTGCTTCCCACGCCTCGGTACATAGCTCGATGGTTTCACGCGTGCTCTGTGCGCCGCAGCCGACAACGATGGGCATGTGCGCGAAGCCGGCCTCTGTCAAGGCCTTCCGGGTCGTTGAGGTGACGAGCCGCCGCTCGCGGTGCGTCAAGTGCACCGCTTCACCATTGGACCCTTGGGTGGCCAGCCCCGTCACACCAGCGTGAGCCAGTCGCACGGCATGACGTGCAATGGCGACAGTATCCACGTTTTCGGTAGCCGGATCGAAGAAGCATACGGTAGGCACGTACACGCCGGGAAGTAGCGGCCGCTCCATGTGGATGTCATCGTCGACTGCGCTCTCGAAAGAGCTGCTGAGGGATGACTGTGACTCGGTGGGGGTAAACGTATCCAGTTTGAGAGCCGATGCAGCATTCGGCCGTAGTGATAGCTTGTTGAATCCCAACGCGTAGCTCCCGGTAGGGGACGGCATGTCATTATGAGGTGCCATAGCAACGAATTTGGCTGGAGTTGTGATTTTCTACACCGCAGAAGGAACTGGGACTTGGGGCGGATGAGCTCTAAGGGGGGCAAGGAATTATGCCGAACCAGGCAGGGAGGATGTCAGGATCTAGCGGGAATGCAAGCAGAGAAAGAGGAGAAATGTGGTATATTTATATACTCAAACAGAAAGAGGAAGAGGGCAAGTTCTGATTAAGTAAAGACGGACGAAGGGATAAGAGCGAGGTGAAGGTATTGTACGTGGGCTCATCATTTTGCTTACATTTGTTTACGCCACCGGGACTAGAGCTCATGGGGGGACGGAATTGATGCGTGTATGGGTTTTTGTTTCTTGTAGTCTCGCGGTCTCGCGGTCTCGCAGTCTCTTTGAAGCCATTGGATACGAAATTCGTGCTATATACTTACTTGGTCAGCTGAGAGAGGGACCTTCTCTCGACAGCGGGCCTGGGTATTTTCGGGATGCAGGGGCTGCGTAACCTCAGAATGCCATGTGGGCTGTGTGTAAAGTACCTCCCGTATACAAAGCTACCTGCTTACCTACCCAGAAAGAAAAAAAAAGAAATAGTTGCGTGGGCTCCTACTGCATTATCCCGGGCAATCCCAGACGTAATCTGCAATCATGGAAGCACGCTGATTGCTGCACAATTCCGGAGAAGGGGAAATGGTGGAAGTCAGGGAAGGAGTCAAGGTGTCTGGGAGGCCGTCGAAAAGATGCTTGAGTGGGGGTTAGCCTCAAAGTTGGGGTCAGACGTACCAGGGTTGGGTGAGAAAAGAATCAATGGAAGCCAAACTTGTAACATACCGTACCTAAGGTCAACGTATCCTATCCTATCCTACCCTACCTTCCTCACGCACCAGCGGGCGGGACGGACGTAATGCGCTGTGACAGATCATATCAGGACACGCCTATACACTACCGTATAAGTCACCTGGGTGAGGTATTTGAGACCGGGGATGTCGGTTGGTTCAATGTTATAGTCTCCTGGGTCTTTCTTCCACTCATCTTGGGTACTTACATGTATACACAGCATGATGCGATGCGTAGCAGCCCAAAGCAAGGCCACCTGCCTTATTAATGGCCTCACACAACCTACGAAATACACTTGGGGAAGGAACCACTGGGCCGCCTCCTTTGATCAAGAGGATGGGAATAGATGAGAGAGGCAGCCGCTCGTGCAGTGCAATCAATCCATGCATGCACGGGCATCGGGAAGGCCAAGTGTACCTTTTTACTTACGTACATTGATGTATGAAGATTGGAGCCGATGTTGTCCATTGTTCATGTGCTCAATTCAAAGTTCTTCCGCCTTGGTTCAACTATGATACATCTACTTCGTTCGTAGTGGACGACTACTACCAGCCCAAGCATGAGAGCTATGGTGACGTCGGTAGATCAATACCGAGTGCTTCCTTCTATCTAGTATGCGTATGGACAGGTACCAACAGGAAGTGAACGTGATCAGAAAACAAGCGGTGAATAATGCATCCGTCGACCGGTTCCGTCTCGGTCTCCCTGCTGGGCCTGACATTATGTACACATCAATCAGCAAGCCAGAAACTCGTGGCTGCCACGTTTTCTACCTTCTGACAAATCAAAAATTACCATGAGAATTACTATGCAAATGAATCCCATAGTATAAGCACATATATCAACCCTGCACGCAAACCGAAGATCATTAATCGAGAAAGGCAGCAGACGGCGGGCATGCCTGAGATGAAAAGTGCCGGCTGTCCTCTCTCAGCTTCTATTGCAGTATATGATTGCTTACATGCTACACAGTCAGCTAACCTAGCCAGCCAGCTAGCATGGTATCTCTGCGTGCAGCTGCAGCTGCAGCTGCATATTGTATCTCAGCTTCAAGCCTCTGTATCATGATAATGCCTCGGATCCATATTCGAGAATATCTCCTTGTTGCGTTGGTCTGACGTAGTCTTGTGTATACCAGTTGCGTCTGCAAGCCGCTCACCCCTACCCCAGACACGGCAGTATCCTCCGAGAACGAAGCAAGGCAACCCGACCAGCACCATCTTGGTCGTGGAATCGAGGTGGAGTTGCGCATGCCAATGCCGATCATCGTATACTCCATCCCCATCAGGCGAGGCTGTGCCTTCTTGTCAACCTTTTTATAAGTTGCCTGAGGGTGTCCGTATGTGTTGTCTGTGTTATCTGCCCAATATCAACAGCCCCTCTTCTTGGTCTCACCTCGTATGACCCCGTTGCCCGCACATATATGTAAAGTACCTATTAAAAGGTTACCTAAGTAGGTATATGTAGTCCATCGGACTTTCCTCCACCCTGATCGTCCTCGGAAGTACCCCGCAGTCTCAGAAACCTGGGGATGCCCTGAGCAAGTGGGGTTCACTGTTAGCTTGGGTTGGTTTCCAACGACATCTTGGACATCTCTAAGGTTACCACGTCAACCTACACACCTATAGGTATGCACCTACATTTTGCATCCTAGGTAACCTCAGGCACCTAACTATCACGCCGGAGATTGGATTCTGTATAGAAGGAATCCAAGTATATAGTTCATTTTCTTTCTATCTTCCTTCCTTCCTTCTTCCCCCCATTCGCCAATTTGCAGCCACGTCATCCCGGAGACAGAACCTACATCCCAGTCGATGATGATGTTGCTGTTGTACAGCCATGCAACGAATGGCTTGGTCAGCCAGTACCATAGCTACCTCGATCAAACGAGCCCTTCGAACTTGGCGTATCAAGGGATGGGAGTGCATACGGAGCTGGGCTCTGCCTACTCCAACTCAAGTCTGTGTCAGCTGACATATAGCCTCCTCTTCCACTTGCGGCCTATCAAGACCGGTGCATGTTGCATCTATTGCCATACGAAACCCAATATAGATGCATTGTATGATCGCGTGACTGCGACCAATTTTCACATAATGCTTGTCGTTTGCACAGTTCCACTCACACAGATGTCTCGAGAAAACACGAATAGTTCAGCGGAGTTCTGTCCGCTGTATTGACTGGGAAGGAAGAAGCATCACTGATGTAACCAAGAACAGCCAACTCCCGAGAAGGTTACTGCTTACATACCTTACCTACTTCCCCCAAACTTCAGCCAGACCTTACCCCAACCCATGTCAGTATTGGGATTTTCTATGACCTGGTTTGCACGGACCTATTTCCGACCATCTGGCACCACCCACTCTGACTTTTTATTGTTTCAACATCCTACCTTGCTGGGCCTACAAGGACCGATAAAGGATCAAGATATACCAGGATCAGCTCACTGCATTGCAGCATCGCTTGCATCGCTGTTGTCTACGGTTTCTCTCTGGTGGATTTCTGGTAGAAAGCCATAATATACCACGTCAATTCGAGGCGGTGAAGCCTGTCTGTGTTAGACACCCGTTGGCCCGACCCAAAGCTGCGCATTCTAGCGAAGGATACTTATCTGGCATCAACCCCCAAACCGGTGTCGGTCGGGCCATTTCGGAACATTCCAAGTCAATTGTACCCGGATGGATAGAAGAGGTGAAGTTAGCGCCCATGTTTTCGGGTGATCAACGCCCATGACCCCCACGCAGCCTCGCTCGTCGTATCCGATATATTGGCAGGTTTGGATGGCAGACGGGATCTCCCTTGCTCCCCTGCTCAGCCCCTACCTGTTTTGAAAACCCTGGCGACTATACTGTTGCTTATCATTCTAGAATTGAGGATCGGCCTTCCAAACTCGGCAAAATAAAGCATTTCAGGGGGCTCGCTGACCACAAGCGCATCTGCTGACTCCAACCTGCCAGCAAGAGTGGGACTCAACTCATACAGATAGGTGATTTATCCCAAGAGCGGACATTCAGCGCATGTATGAAGCTTAGCCATCATTGCTTACTACACCCCTTTTCATGTTGGGAAGCCAGAGTTTACTCTGCGTATTGTGTACGGAAATGCAACCGCCCTTGTTTGTCGTTATACTTGGGGAACAGCTGCCCCAACTGCGGTCACATTGATAGTATCCATTGGGTAAAATGCGCCGAGGCATGTTGAGCACGCATTCCGTCAAACGAAGTATCAAGAAAGATGCGAATGACGCACCTCGCTTGGATATGTACTTGCGTGTGTTGGCATTACCCTGCAAGCAACGCTAAGACCTCCCCTTTTCAGAACTTCCATCATCCGATGCGGTGGTTATTGCGGCGACAAAATGAACATCTAGGCCAATAAGCATAGTGCGAGCTCATTGGGCCTCTTTTCATACCTCCTGGCGTCATCCCCCCTTCAAATGAAGCACCCATACTCCTGGCGGTAATATCTCGGCTTCAAGATAAACCTACAAACTGCGGCAGCGATTAATGGGCAGTGAATTTATATTTTGCCGATTATCCAGAGCCCTTCACTACATCAACGTAATGAGTAGTTTGCATGGCTGGCTACTTATTTTGGGTGGACAAACATGCCCATCTGCGGCAGCCGGTGGTCCCCGAAGCCAAGCCTTGCCTCCGGTTTCTTATAATTCAAGAACAAAGACAGAGGCAGGTCTGGACCGGAGTTGATAACATGATTGATGGGAAATCTTGACACACCTCCCTCTGCTGATGATACATATTTAGAAGCCCATGTTTCCACACCCCCCATAAACGAACACACTACCTGTACCCCAAGAATGGCTCTTTTTCATGCAGTGCCGTCCAATGGGAGATTATAAAGATGTCCCACATTAGTCAATGTCAGCGTATCTTGGTGCCAGCTTTGCCACCCTTGTCCCGCAGCTGCAAGCGGTAGAGCCGCTCTTCAGCTGACCTTTACCACGACAATAGGAGCGGCCCCCGTGTAGCCCCAGCGAAGCCAATAGAGGTAAACTCTGTGTTGTATCGTTAGTAATGTTTAGTTAGAAGTACAGGAATGGCCCTCACTAAGCAAGCAGCCGGTCTGTCAACTCTTGTGAGCCGGTATGATGCGACAGATGCAGGATAATTATTTCGGGCCCGTATATTGCCTTGACCCTCTATCTCCAGAACGCTCAAACATTGCACGTGCGCCTGCACGCTCTTGCCAAGTACCGTTGTGATACTTGTGGCACACTGACTCCAAAAGCTTTGTTCTGTGGTAGAGTGAAGGAAGGAAGAAAACCTACTTGGAACAGTCACCGCCCCTTTGAGCACTGGATGACTTTGACGACCCATGCGAGTCAAACTCTTAGCAGCACAAGCAGTTCTACACACCGGTCAGAGCTTGTCATATAACAACATCATGATCAGATACGTCTACCCTCCAGCTGTCGGACCGCTTTTACGGAAGGCCTTGGTCATACGACGTTGCCCTTGCACCTCTCTTCCCCGCAGGAACCGATAACCCAAGAGAAGCAACTTCTTTCTCGATATTTTGAAGCCTGAACGGCCCAGCAACGGAACACTCGGGAAATTGAGTCTATGCAATATGCTTGAAGTACGTTAGAGACATGGCCCTGTGCCTCTCGACCACCAACAAAATGTACTCTTCAGTAAACAGTTCCTCTATCCTCCCCTTAGAACTCACTATTAGAGATATCGCAAACAATCACCCGGGGTCGTTGGCATAATGCTTGGAATATTGCGTTACAAGCTTTGGCAGAGATTTGTCCTCCAAACTGAGGTTCGCAGCATGCCCACTAAGGAGAGGGGAGATCGGTGACGAGCTGCGCTTTTTGAAAACCGCGTAGGATTATAGGGCCAGATGACAGAAGATCATGTATGGCCTATAGTATTCCGCGTGCGGAACGATCTTGTGGTGTTGGTTAGCTACCGATCTCTCCCGACCGACGACACCGTCAAATTCGCCACTCCGTCCTCTCCGGAGGTCCGACCGGATCCGGAACGACCACGGCCCCAACCGCTAACGTTTCCGTTTCAGGAAGCATCTTCGCACTAACAGAACGACAATAAGTTGAAACCATCCTTATCACATGCGTCATGAGTAATGTGCAATGCGACTTGTCAGGGACAGTGTTTCGTCCTACAATATTTGTTCTTGGGGGCATGACGATGTCGTTCTCGTCAAAGACCAGTCTTCTCGTTGGTACTCGACATAGAGCGTCTAGGGTTATACTTACATCTTGTTGGTATTCCAACCAGATCACGATGCTATTGGATGCTATTGGATGCCTATGGGCCTTGGTATCAAGCATGAGGTTGGGAAGGACATATCCACAGTCAGTATTCAACGGAATTGACCGGCCGAGTACCGAACGAGGCGCCCTGCCGAAGTGGCCCCCCTTTCCGTCTTAGAGCTGAACTATATGCAGGGCACTGGGGATTGGACTGATATAGCGCGGAAATGGCAGGACCCAAGGAAAGGTTGCCAGGATGCACCAGACCATACTATATTGTGTTTTTCATGCAACAAGTTGTTTAAATTACACTTGTGGTGAACCGCATTCTAACCATTCTTCTGCAACATACAGAGTAGCCTCGGCTTATCCCCGTATGGGAGCCATTATCTGCATTTCTCTTTTTTCCCCTATGCTTCTCCTTCCTATCATTGAGGCTGAACGGAGCGGCCATGGTGGCTCGGTGGTGGCTCGGGTCCGCATTTTGGCCGGAGTCGGTAAAGGGACCCTGAAGATCTCGATCCCCCGAGCTAAAGAGGAGCGCAAAAGCAAGATGACGTGACGCAGCAGCACAAGCGCAATCAGAACCACCTGAGAAACACCAATGCCAAGCCCTTATGCTTCCTTGATTTATCAGGGTCCTTTGCTTTGCACCTTTGCACCCTTGGTCGGACCCTCGCTCACCTGTAGCTGTAGCATAATTCCCGGGATGTGGACAGAAAGTAAAAGAAGAAAAAAAAGCCACTACCCAGGGTGGGCCGGCAGTCACCGACTGGCCCGAGCAGGGCAGGAGAGCAGGTTTGTTGAAAGAGAGAGGAACATTCGACCGTCCAATGGCACAAATAGAAACCACCTCTCCGGGTCGCTACCCTCGTATTGTTTCGTGATTATGACCTGGGGTCGCACGAACTGGCTCGTCTACCTGCATGATATATGCAGGGTTGGCAGCCTGTCAAATTAATTTTCTTTCGGACTTTATGGGGGGTCATCGGCCGATTCCTCACCTTCCTTGGGGCATAACATATGTGCCCGCGTGTGTAAGTGGATACTGTACGCGCTCTGATATATCCAAGCTCCCGCTGCCTGGGTTCGTGTGAGAGAGAGAGAGGAAGAGAGAGTAAGGAGGGCAGGCAATCTTCTAATCACCCCAACACTCAATAGGCGGTTATCTGAACACGCTTCGGCGACTCGAGAAGGAAGTGAAGTGTAATACTCTTCCCCAATGCCAGAGCCATAAGAGAATACCACATTGCTTTGCGAGTTGATCAGCGCTGTTACTAGACAGCCAGGAAAGGCCCGGTTCCGGATCCTCATCGCCGAAGCAAAGTTGGACACGATACCATACAGTAACGGAAAAGAGACTATATTGCTTGCAAAAAAGTAAAGCTTGCCGTCCGAATACCAGCAGTCGATTCCAATACACATTCTACCCTGGACAGCTTGCGCTTTGCTCGCTGTGAACGCCTGACGGCTATCCACGGCTACAGCACAGTCTGGACTTAAACCCTGTACTACTTCAGCATACCTATAGCACTGATATATACATGTGTACGTGTATGCCGGCCACCACCACTTGCTGTGAAGGCATTCAGAATCGAACAGACGGATCGGCTTTAGACGCTCACTACCACCTTCACCACCATCACCATCACGGTCACCGCAACCTTCATCGCTAGTTCTACAACAAAGTGGTCCCCCATGTGCAAGGAGCTCTACCAGCGCTGGAACGGCTGCGACTGTTGGGGGTTCCTGCGCTGCGACCCGTGCCGGCGCCTGTTCAAGGGGTGCATGGGTCCCGGCGGTGAGGAGGACAAACACGTGGTCGAGTGGAACGACGGCATGTGCAACGAGTGCTGGGAGCGGCTGCTCATCGAGGCCCGCGAGGAGGCCGAGGCAGCCAAGGAGAGGGACACCAGCAGCAACGCCAACAGCTACGCCGCTCAGCAGGCCCAAGTCCAGTCGCGCCACCACGCCCGGAGACCCGCCAAGCGCGGGCGCGACGAGGCCGCCGAGGCCGAGGAGCTGGCGGCTGCTTCGGCTTCTTCGGCGTCCGGCAGGAGTTGGTCGAGAAGCGAGTCTGCTAGTACTCCGGGGAGTAATGGAGGGGGGTTCTGGTGATGATGATTTGGACGGCTGCAAGATGGTCATGCGTGGCGTCAAAACGGAAGCTGCAAATTCAAGGCACCTGAGACCATATGTCTATGTTGGATATATTATACCGCAGACAATAACATTTTTTTTAACAACCAGTCAGAAAGAGCCCAGGCCCATCCCGTTTAGGCATGCTGCTGCCATACCCTCCGTATAAGAGATCTGCACATTTCGTTGTATGGGGGAAACGCAATAACTCTATCATGGCATGTTTATATAGATCGTGGTCTGTGTTTCGAGGTGCCGGACTCGTCCGACTGTTCCGACGACGCATCCGGCGATCTCGTCCGTTGTCGCTGTATTTGTTGGGTGGCGCTTCTCGTGTGGGCACGCTCGAAATCGGTGAAGACGGCCTGGAATTCGCCCCGGCCTAGCCTCCTCACGGCTTCGACGGCTTCTTCGTTTGCCCGGTTGCCTATTCCTGACGCTTCCCCGTCGTCGATATCTTCTTCTTCCTGCTCTTCTCCCTCTTTTTCGTGTTGCTGTTGCTGCTCCGTGGCTGGCAGATGCGCTGTTTGTGTCTCCTCTTCTCCCTGCGGCTCTTTTGTCGTCTTTTCATCAGACGACAGCGCCGCCGCCTGCTGAGCTAGTAGTGCTTCCCATCGCTTCATATTGTCCCCGAGGAACTCGGACTTGGGAGGAGGCGGATGCTCCCCCGACGCCGCCTTTCTATCGTCCTCGCCAATCTCGTCTAGTATTTGGTTTTGATGCTCCTGCTTTGCGACGCCACCACCGCCTACTGTCGCTGATGATGGCGATTTCTCATGTCTTTGACGATTCGGGCTGACGTATATAGCCCCTCTTCGGCCCAACGAAGGCTTTTGCGAATGGGTTCTGGTGGTGGCGGCAAAGCTCTCGGCGAGAGCCCTTTGACTCGGGGGTCGTTTCAGTTGATATTCGCGGTTCAAGGAGAGGTTGGTGATAGTGTGTTGTTCTTCCTCTTCTTCTTCAGGGGTGGTCAAAAGCAACGGTGAAGGCTCTCCATGATCCGTATCCCCTAGTGAGCTGTAGGCGTCTTGTTGTTGTCGACTGTCGGGGCTCAGGTTTTTGGTAATGTGTACTTTCAATTCGTGGAACGTGACGGGGGAGCAGTTGCTGGCGGTCGATTCATCCCGCCGCCTGGAGGAAGGGGAGTGCTCTCCTCCCCAGCCCCTGGCGGCTCCGAACGGAGAGACTGGATTGCTCGCCGGACTGCCCGACTCCCCCCAACGAACCTGACGGAAAGATGGACCCGCGATGCTGATACTGGCGCTACTACCATTGGGCTGATGTTGATTCTTCCATCGCGTTTGCTGCTGTGAGGGAAGACAATCGTCGCTCTTTGCCTTCTCCTGTCCGGCGACCACCAGCCCGGTTCCCGACAATCCGGCTGGTGGTGTTACCCCCTTGGATTGCCGTTTCCTTCCGAAGGACTTGAAGAAATCCATATTGGCGGAGATAACATCCCGCGCCTCTTTTACACAATTCATGGATATAGTTCCAAGGGGCGAGTACCTTGAGGACTTTCCTGACTGGATTCGCCGCTACCCACGTAGTTAATACGCAAAAGCATTCTAGCTACGGTCTTTGGGAACTTTTTGGATTGTATCCTGATACGACAAAGTGAAACTTGACGCAGATCTGGCTACTTCCGCCCAAAGAGAATAATGCTCTTGGTGGCCTGGTGGCTTTCCTTTCACACTGCATCTGAGGGACTTTGAGAGCGGATCGAGTTATGAGCAATTAACCCCCGCCGGCCTGGTGTCGTCAAAGTCCGATCTCCTTTCCAAGTTCTGAATCACACACACTGCTCAAACGGAGGATAATTTAACGACAGGATCTGCTAGTAATTAATGCCGGAAAGCATAGGAAAACGGTGTAGCAATCATAGTCAAGTCGCAACGTCAAGGAAATCAGTGCGTCTGGGTCAGGGAGACATCACGCATTATGCAACAACAAGCAAAAGATAAGAGGCCACGGGGCTCAACACATCAGGCCGGAACTCATAACTTGTTATGTTAGACTATTAAAGTATGTGGCGCAAGATGCTTACCCTTCAACACCCGCCGATGTGCCATGGTACATGAGACGTGATATAGTGCGCAAGAACTATCCTCGATCATGCTAAGCTCCTTCTACACAACATTCACACCATCTTATTCCTCACTGGTGTCCTGCCCTGTCTCTTCATCATCTGCATCCATCCCCGGGACCCAGATCATTATGCCGTCGCTCTCCCGTTTCATGCCCTCTGTTGGGATGATTTTGAGAACTTTCTGGAAATACTTATCGCGAACCACAATCTGTGGCTTGATCCAGGAGCCGCCCTCGACCACCGGCAACAGTCGATAAGTCACGGTACGGCGCGCCACAGGGAGCACGTTAAGCGAAGTCGTCTTGGCGCCGCTGAACGCGAACTCGTCTGACGGCTCCATGGTGAGGCCGAAGGTGAGAAAGTGTGACGAAGGGTTTTCGATGGTGATATCGAGGATGATGATCTGCGGGGCTGTCGATGAGAGGGACGGCGTGGAGGGCGTGCTGGATTTGGGAGATGATGGAGAGGAGGCCACCGAGTAAGATACCGATGCCAAGACTCGCGGCTCGGCTACGGTGACGTAAAAGGGGTCAAGGAGGAAGGTGGTGGCGTTTGGCGTTGAGGTCGGGTCGGCCGAGGTGCGCCTCCATCGGATCATGAACTCCAGGTCGGCCGTTGATGGGTTGCGGTCATCTAAGCTCAACTTCTGCGCTACAAGGTCGAAACGGGCTTCGTCCATCGTTTTCGGCGCCATCAAAACGCCGTCCGCAGGTAGAATTTGGTTTTTGGATGCATTGCATACGACTCCGCCTTGCGTCCCTTTCACCTGTAGGTCGAGATCAACGACACGGAGATCTTCTGTCGCAAAGGAGCCGAAACGAGTGATAAGACACCACTTTTGTGCCAGGCCACGGGGGCGGCTGACGCTCCCTTCGTCATCCAACTCCCTTACACCCTCATAGTCAAAAACGCTGGGCCACGGCTCGCTGTGCAGTCGAGGCACCAGGTCATAGCTTGCTTCAAATGGGTTGACTATGTTCAGCTGGAAAGCCACGATCTGGACAATATGAGTGCCAGGGTCAGTTACAAGGGTATACCATGCTTTGATGGTAAGATCATAAGCTGTCGGTCGGTTGATAGGATCGATGACCACGGTGGCTTTGGCCGACTTGGATGCCTCGATTGTCCCAATCAGTAGACCGTCAAGTTTGGCTTCTTCGCCCTCGCCTGCACTGCTCAAGTCTTCTGACCCATCTTCGGCATGTGCTTTAAAGTGCGGTACGTCCTGCCCGTAGAGGTGCACATCGAGCCTGGTATTGGCATCCACGTCTTCCTCGTTGAAAAGTTGAACTTCGACGTGAATGGGCTCACCCGCGTAGTATTGCTTCAGAACGTTTACAAATTTGACTTCCATCTTTGGCGGCCGCGGTAGGACCTTGATGCTAAGTGGGTTGGGCCTCGTGACCCTCCTTTTCGCAGGCGCGACATACCACACTCCGGTTGAATGGTCCTCTCGTAGTTTCATGGTATAGTTAAGCGTGAACGCTTCAGGGGCCAGCATTATGCGCACAGACGTAGCCTTCCCCTCACCAGCTTCACGGAGAGGTATCTCCACTTCGAACACTCGTGTCTGGCCTGCCGCTATGGTGAGATCATCGTGGCCCTTGAGCACCATGATGTGAGGGGGTGATGGGCTTTCATCTGAATCGTCATCGGCCAAGGCCTCGATATCCAGTTTTGTTTCCGTCAAGGACGGAGAAGTGACAAGAATTCCACTGGGCTCCGAGTTTATCTGCTTTGAACTTGATTCGTGTTCCAGTTGCAGGGCTCGCAGGCTACCTTCGAATTCGACGTGGATCTCATTGAGAATAATCGGTGCACTCCCAGAAAAGGCCTTGGAGGTGATAGCAAGCTGGGCTGGGCATGTCTGGCCGGCTCTCCCCTCGCCATGCTTGAAAATAAATGAAGATTCAAGAAACGAGTTGATAGCATCATCGTTTAGTGAGACTTCTGGAGCTTCCTCGACTTCCACGCCTTCAAGTGATTTGTTCATATCATATTGCCATTGGGGCTGCCGCGTGTATTCTGAAGATGGCGTTAGCAAGACAATTTCATGTGCAACACCAAGGATGAGACTCACGGGAGTTCATTAGTTCCCAGTCAATAGCAATTACCAGATCCGCTTGACCGGAACGAGCCGCCGCCTTCCTCAATATCCAACTGAGCGCCTCGGTGAGGTCCCACCAACTCTCTGACCGAAACGATACGGTCCGCCACAGGGGCGTGAGAAACTCCAACAACGGTTTCCAGGCTCTGATACGCTCTAGCTCTATTGAACTTTCAAGAGCAACTTCTACAGCGAGGCGCCGTTGCTTTCTCTTCTGAAATTCACCAATCGCGAGATTGAGGTAAGCGAGTGCTTCCTGCGCGTGATCTGTCCCCTGACCCTCGAGAGGATATTCTTCATATGGCTCTGGACACATGTACGTGTCATAGGAGTTATAAGTATTCACTGCCATTTTCGAGGCCGTAGAGGGATCTGGTGGCTTCCTGGCATCTTCTGGGATGGAGTATGCCAATTTCCGGCGGTCAAGTGTGTGCCGCGCGGCAGTACGATACCAGTATCCAGGATGGTGTAGCAGCTCCCAAGGCTGCAGCCTTTCGGCGGATAGAGCCTTTTCAGGAGCCCGAAAAAGATTCAGACTAGAGGGTTCGAGTTCTGGAAATTCGGCCTTCTCAACCAGTCGGGCCATAACTTCCGCCCACCGCGATTCCCAGGATTGCCAGCCATAATTTTGCGTACCGCGGCCCCTTTGGTCCAAGAAATCCGACAGTTTATATCGATGGGCTTGCCATCTTCGGACTGCAGCAGTGCTTTGTCCGGTCCAGAGGAGACATCGCAAGATGCGCACAGCAATTACATCGGCCAGCAAACGACCGTCATTGAACCTCGGACTCCAGCTAGGCACAGTTTCAAGAACATCAGTTCCAAAGAGGGACTCATAAGCTTGTTCGTATAAGCGAACAGCGCCTTCCATATCCTGGCGAAACTCGGCGAACACAGCTGCTTTGAAGTCATATCTAACGTTCCAGCCCTGGAGTGACAATGTGTGTGAAGTGCCACTGGTAGGAGGTATGGTGGGTTGGGGTGCAATACCTCGCCCCCTCTTCTTCCGTACACGGCGGCCAAGATCACGGTAATACTCAGTTGCTTGGGTAAAGACGGAACTCAGAACACTATCTGCAGCCACCTCTAGCTCAGCCTCGGATCGCTTCGTAGGAAGAACGAACAGTGATGTTTTGGGGTCCAAGCCAGTACTTCGTCTAATATTCTCGAGTCGTTCCTGGAAAGGTTCCATGGCACCTGGTGCCTGGTCACTGAGGATGACCACAGCCAGGCGGCATCTGTGACCCGACTGACTAAGAGCATGCTTGACAGCGTTGATGTCGGTCTTCAAACGATTATCGTGTAGAGTGGCCAAAGAAGGGTCCGACGTCAAGCTATAGAAACACAAGCATATGCTTGGGATCAGCTCCTGGTGTTTCGCTAACCATCTAGCATCTATAAGACCGTCCGGGTACAACGTCGAGCCTGGGCTGAGCGGGGAGAAGGGCGAATGCAAGACAGGTGGCGACAGAGGGGCTTCGTAGTCTTCCGGTAGACGTGCGCGTCGAGGAGGGAGCAGAAATTCCTAGTACCTGGTTAGGTTCTCGAGCTGTGCGGCTAGGTGAATTGCTCAAAGATAGGACATACCCTGCCGATGGTCTTGATTTTGAAGCGGTACTTTTTGGTGGTCTCGCTCGGGTTCCATGGCCAGGCGGTCGCATCTGCCTCCTGAATGTAATGCAGTATTGCCTTGGCCTCGCGACCATCTATGGGAGGAAGTTCCGATCGTATCAAGATGCCGCGCTCCTTCAAGTCTGGATCGGAGAGCAAGGGTTTCGTTGCACCAGTGCCCAGTCCCGAGACAACCAGCAACGGGGCATTATGGTCGAGACTCCCAGCGGGATAGTCATCCATTGCTTTACTGTTTTCTTGTCGCGCTGCACATGGAGGTGTTGCCGGTCATGGTTGAATGGGAGGGTTTGGGGAGCTTCGGGGATAGGTGGTCACTGAAGCAGTTCAACAATCAGCTATCCATCTTGCATTGGCGTTGTCGGGTAACACAACCCCCCCAAGACTTTAATAGCTAAATGATCTACCCACTACGGAGTATATCCAGTCACCAATGAACACTGCTTATACGTACAATCAACATGATTCCAGAAGACAAGTGATGTGATGAGAAATTTACTTTTATGATATGCATGAAAAAGAAATACATGCTTCTATGTTTTACTGACAGATGCGCTGTCAACTTGCGATACTTGTTTGTACAGAGCTCAGGACATCCATCCTTTGTCTTAGCCAGTGAGAGTGAGTGACCTCACTGGAAGCCATTAGGAACAGGTCGGAGAATCGGTGGATGCAACAGTCGATAATTCCTTCCCTTCAAATGAATGTTCTCAGGGCATAGGTACCTAGCTGGCCCAACTGGGGATCTGTAAGGTACCCCTCTGAGTGAGCTTGGTACTTTTAGCACTGTATCATGTCGAATCGGAGGCGCGAAGTCGGGGGCGTTTTCGCAACTACTTATGGGGCTTATCTTTTATCCGTACGCTCTCACTCGAGGATAAGGCGGGCATGTTTGACAGTGGCCTGGCTGGCTACTGCACCTTTGCATGCGCCTAAAGGCTACCTAGGTACATGTACTTACCTATAGTACAGGTTACAGGCTACAGGCTACTGGCACCTTTTCTCGGGCACGACGCGCAAAGAAGCGGGAAAGGCACATTAAACCCATTTGATCGTCGGCATTAGCAGCATTAGCAGCACCAGCGCAGCGCAGCCTTGTTCCCAGCCTATTACGAAAGTCTGCCACCCTCTCTCCCGCCTCGCATCGTCTCTCGTTCACCCTCCAAATGCCTTCCAATCCGGTCTTGTTGACTTCGAAAGAACTGGTGCCTCTTATTCATTGATGCATATACTCTCCCTGTCGGAATTACTTCTTCAAATTACCACCACTCACGATCTTACCTCTTCGCAAAGGCTTCCAAATCCTCCTGTCTCTTTCTTCCTCTCTTAGCCGACGAGAAAATCAGGTGTTGCGGCGACCGCACAAATTGTCCACCACCACCCACCCACTGAACTGCGACTTTATCGAGCTTCTAATCCAAGTCGGCCGGCTTCCTCTTACCACTGCGACTCTATCCGTTTGACGGCTATTACACAGACTGGCCCCAGCGTAGCTGTCTTGTGCAACTAGCGATCTGACTGTGTACCGCGGTATCGGCCGCGTCGCTGGTTACAATGGCCTCCCAGCAGGTTCTCTTCGCAGAGACTGTAATAGCGATGAAAAAGGCGATCAAGCGGAAAGCATATGGTAAATGGTTGCCCGATCAATACGTCTGAAAGCCAGTCACTAATGCGCCTGCCGCTCTGCAGAATCCGACTCCGACGAAGAAATTGACCACCATGGCAACCGAGGCCAGAAGTTAAAGAAACGTGCCAGATTCGTACATGAAGGCCAACTCGCGCCCCCATCCGGCCCTGAAGTTTACAGAGAGGTAAGTCTCTTTCAGGCGTACCTAGTCCTCTCAGGTTTCTAACTGCCGATCTCTAGATTGTCAATCATGGCGGCTACGAAAGGGCCATCATCAACCGAAACCCACCCCTGGTCGACGAGGAAGGCTACGAGCCTGAAAGCGACGACGAAGACTATGAAGAGCGAATGCAAGAAATAATGGCATCGGCATTCCAATTTAATCCGTATGCCAGTGTAAGGCTGGAAAGTTCGTCAACCTGGGCCCTCTGTCACAACCAGCATGTCGCTAACATTGGCCTTTACAGCTATACTCGCACCTCTTACCTCAGTAACCGACCTCTCTTCACATCCGACTCTCTCTCGACCTTACACCTCTAAGACGTTAACGGATCTGACAACGCAAGCTTGCAACATAATGCACAAGGAGAATGCAGCGCTTTGGAAAGTGAAACATCTCCTTACCAAACTCACTGGCGATCATGTATGGGTTCCCTGCGAGCTCATGATTGGGCCAAACGATCTCGACATGTACCGCGACGATTACCTCACGAATGGCTTGTCTAAAGCACCGGCATCTTCTGAGACCGCCCACTTGATGCTCGAGAGGGCGCTAGGCAGGGCAAACACAAATGGGCAGCCTTCGGCGGATGGAGAGGCACCGTCCGCAACTAAAGACGGTATGGGCTCGCGAAATGAGGAGAGCGACGCCGATGCCGATACCTCAATGGTCGATGCGGACGGTCCTCTCAATCCCAAAGCGAGTGGCAACAAGGATACTGGCGAAGATGGCGAGAATGCGAAAAAGGCACTAGAAGCAGACGAAAACTCTCGGCCGCCTACAGGCACTTCACAGCAAGGAGAAGATGGGTCCTCAAAACCGGAGTCAAAAACGTCAGATATTCGAGGCGGGCCAATGACCAACGGCGAATCCAATAACGGCAACCTCCTTCAGAAAGCCCTGCTCAATGGGAAGGATGCGAACCGTATGGCCGAAAGCACGACGTCGACGACCTCTGACGGCCTCGATGAAATGTTTATCCATCCTATATTCATTGCGCCGCGTTCGGCTCACCCTGATCGAGACCTGGGTATACCAGAAGCTGAGGCGGATGACGTGCGGCGGCTTTTGCAGCTATGGGTGCAAAAGCAGGAAGAAGTTTGTCGTGGTGCAAAGCGGCTATATGAAGGTCTACTCCGGGCCGATAGACTTAGGAAAACCGTCTTCCAGTGGTCCAAGTATGAGGCACATTCAGGACCCAACCGCGATATGTCGGACGGCGAAGACTGGTACGATAAGGAGGAGTGGGGTCTCGACGAAGACCTGAAGAAGGGCCAAGACGAGGAGGAGGAGGATACAACGCAAACGACCAAGAAGACAAGAACACGAAGGTAACCTTGGTGGCTGTGTGATGTTATTTATTAGGCTGCATGATGGATACGTACTTGACTCCTTTTTTATTTTGTTTGGCTGGGCATGGCGAATTGGCGAGCAAAATACCCGGGATTTTCCTTTTCAGAGATCCCATCAGCATATTATAAACCGATGAATTCTGAGATGATATATTTTGAAGACTTTACTTCATCGGACTTTGAAATATGGACATGTCATACATGGTCTTGTTTGTTGATATGTTCTAGACTCCTTCTACGTTTGCGCATATTGTTTCTGTGGCGAGATATGCGACACTGCAAACTGAATGTGTGTAGTCTGCCGAAGCCACCGGTTCAACAGCCATGCTTTGGGCTACTTAACCGATGTAAGCCTTGGTAGCGAGGGGTTCTTAGAGGCTATTGGAGGGAGGGGTGGTGAAATGCGGTATGACGCTATGGAGCTCTTACAGGGGAACAAAAGCAAAGGAAGGACAAGCTCGGCTTTGCACACTCACATGGCGAACAAAGCCACCGGTTCTATTCATTTGAGAAACATATCTACCTCGCTCTGCCCCTTTTCAAATGTAGGGAGACTGTATCGTGACAAACATTACCCAAAAACACTTACAAAACGACAATTGCTACTATGGCGCCCTTCACAATCGAACCCGCCCAGTTGGTGGACTTCAGCCAGAAGAGTCTCCTTGGTACGTCATAAGCCCCCCCGGAGAGTCCATTCATTCAATGGAGCTCTCCCGGTTTGCTGGGTCTGAACAAGATACTAATATGCGCGCTCTCGCAGTCTCCGCCTGTGCCATCGCCTTCAATCCTCTGTTTTGGAAGTAAGTGTAGATAAGAGCCGTGTCTTCTATAGGTGTGAGCAGACTGAAGTAGGTACTAATGCGGGCGGCTCTCCCCCGCCTTCTAGCATCGTGGCTCGGAGGGAGTACCACACCCGGTTCATGACCAAAGCGTTCGGCGGCAACGCCCAGACGGCGTGCTACGCCCTCGCTGCGACCATCTTCTCGCTGGGCCTGTTCCGGGACTTCCTGTACGAGCGCGCGCTTCGGGCGCAGCCGTCGCACCCGCTCCTGGCCGACGAGCCCGCCGTGAAGTGGTTCGCCTACGGCCTGCTGGCGACGGGCAACGTGCTCGTCCTCAGTTCGACCTGGGCCCTGGGCATCACGGGCACATTCCTGGGCGACTACTTCGGCATCCTCATGGACGCCATGGTCACGGGCTTCCCCTTCAACGTCACCGACGCCCCCATGTACTGGGGCTCCACCTGCAGCTTCCTCGGCACCGCCCTGCTCTACGGCAAGCCCGCCGGCCTGCTGCTGACCGTCTGGGTCTACATCGTCTACAAGGTCGCCCTCGCCTACGAGAACCCCTTCACTTCCGAGATCTATGCCAAGCGGGAGCGCCAACGGGCCGCCGGCAAGGGCGAGGTCAAGAAGACGCGGTAAGAGGGGAGCTGTCGCCCGATCAACTCTGGCAAAGCACCTTGAGTCTCAAGTATTGCCGCAACTATGATCATTGTGTCCGTCCAAGTCCGGTTTGCAATCCACAGAGTCGGGTTCGGGCGCGGACGGGTGGTTTGGTTGATGCAAGGCAAAGTGAAAGGAAGCCATGTGAACTAGGGGGGGTGACTAGTACGCAGTAGTGGCTAGCGGCATACAAAGTTAGCGTTGAGTCGTGGAAGATGGGCAAACACGCTTTCGCGCGGCATATGATGGCGAACTTGATCGTATAGTTGCGCTTGGGAAGTTAACTAATAATTACATGCCCCAACAGTCTGCGGCAGCGAGAAGCAGCTGTTGTGGTCAGATAGAGAGAAAAAGTCAATAATAATCGCAGTTCAACACTCGTATATCGATTTTGATGCTGAAGTGAGACTGGCAGGTCCGATTACGGGCTTCAAAATGTCGCTTGTTATTCGTGAAGGGTTGGAAAAGGGGAGTGGCTTGACAAAAGAAGCCATGGCTGGTTGGTTACCATACTTCGCCCGAATTCCTTCCGAGCTAGAATAGTGGCCATATCAAGAATCAACCTCCAACATCTCAACTCTCACTGGTGTCCTCGGGTCCAGTGCACTCTCGAGTACGACTAGATAGCGGCAAACATTACGAGAGAGGGTTGACAGACATGCATGTGCTTGATATAGGTAGGAACACTCGTCAATAGATGATGATATGATATACCCACCCCTTGTGCTTTTAATGAGGCTGTGAAGAATTTTTCAAGCGGCCAGCGATAATATAACGACAAGCAACCTCGGTTCGGAAATTATTGGCTGGTTGTTATTGTCGCGTGATGAGAGGCGACGGCGGGCGCCCTTGTCATACGCGGCCATCTGTGAACTTACGGGAGAAACCGTATCCAGGGCTGCAGACTCTGGGGTAGTGGGGGTTGTTTAGCGGCTGAAAGGGCTGGATTTCGCTGCATTTCAGAGGAGTCTCTCTCTCTCTTTTGGAGCCAAGCCGAACCCCGGGCGATATCCAAGGCCCCCCAAAGGGTCACCGACGAATCATACATTTCGGATGACATGCAATTTTCTTGGTAAAGCTTGAGTGGTTGCTATATACGCTTATACATATATGTCAGTCTCTTGGCTACGATCTGACCTGAAGTTTGTTATTCATCCCTTTTTGCTTCACTTTTGGTGCATGCATGCTGCGACTTCTTTGTGGATTTCAATCAGAAAGGAACGAGCACTGAAAAACCACGCCAATGCGCCGCTGAGGTACAAATTTCTCTCCAAGGCCAATTTGCGCAGCAATGCCAGAAAGGAGCCAAGCTTGGCATCAGACCCCCACAGAAGTCGCAAGCTGTATATACTTGATCGAACCACCACCAACCAACCACCCTTGCTCCCTCACAGACGACGCCCCGTCGGTTTCCCATCATGAACAAGACTTCGCGGACAGACGAGCCTTATGAGGGCGAAGGCCACAACCAGAGCCCCAACGCCTTCTCTAATGACCTCACGACTAACGAGGACTTCAACGGCATCGTCAACACCCGCACTCAGCGGGACTCGGACTCCAGGATGGTGAGCGACACAGGCCAACCCATTGCCCTGGCTGAGCCGTCGGCTTCGGAACGCGATGAGATGGCCAAGCACAATGGTCTGCGCAAACTGGCCGGTCGGCGTGGCGCCACCGGTCAGTCGCCTGGGGGAACCGTTCTTTCGGATCCCCGGGTGTTGGACTCCTCTCCTCGCGACAACAGCCCGCCATCAGGGTTGCCCGTCGCGAGCGGCAGCGGGAGGAGTCCCCTACAACGGGTCAAGCACGTACTTTATACATTCTCCAAGTTCGTCGGACCCGGTTTCCTCGTGTCGGTCGCCTACAGTAAGCCCAACCTTCGTCTCCAACTTACCAGCTTGCTCATCACATTAGCTGGCTGAAATCGCCTTATACTATTCTCAATACAAGACGGCATCTGCAAAAATGACTAACCTGTTTGTTTGTCAGTCGACCCTGGAAATTATGCCACCGATATTGCAGCCGGATCTTCATATCGTTTCCGGTTGCTATTCATCATTCTCATGAGCAACTTGTTTGCCATCTTCTTACAGAGTCTCTCTATCAAGCTGGGCACTGTCACGGGGTTGAACCTCGCCGAAGCCTGTCGTGCATACCTTCCGCGATGGCTCAACTACTTCCTGTATTTCATGGCGGAAGCTGCCATCATCGCCACTGACATTGCCGAGGTAAGTTTCCCCCCCTTTGAGCCCACCAGCAGATATGTTGTCTAACAACAGATCAGGTCATTGGCACAGCGATAGCTTTGAATCTGCTCATTCCCAAGTTGCCCCTTGTAGGCGGTTGTGCCATCTCAATCATAGATGTCATGATTATATTAGTCTTCTATCGTCCTCAGGGGTCGATGAAGGGTTTGCGAGGCTTCGAGTTCTTCGTCATGTTACTTGTTCTGGCTGTGGTCATCTGCTTCTGTGTGCAGCTGTCTCTCATCAAAGACACCACCCCTGGCGAAGTATTCAAAGGCTATCTTCCCAATAACAGCGTTACCGACTCGCAAGGCTTGTATCAGGCGTGTGGCATCCTTGGAGCAACTGTCATGCCACACTCACTCTACCTTGGCTCGGGAATCGTGCAAAGCCGATTGCGAGAATACGACGACGAAAACGGCCTGCTTCCATCGGAGCCAACTTCCGCAGCTAGCAGCGTTCAAGACGGCAAGACGGGCGATAAGACATTCTACATACCCAGTCTCCAGGCGATCCAGCACTCGCTGAAGTACTCGTACGCCGAATGCGCCATCTCGCTCTTCACATTCGCCCTTTTCGTCAACAGCGCGATTCTCATCGTCGCGGGCGCAAGCTTGTACCAGAACCCGGACGCGCTCGACGCCGACATTTTTGGAATCCATCGACTGTTATCGAATAGCATCAGCCCGGGCGCGGGCACCGTCTTCGCGCTCGCTCTCCTGTTCTCGGGCGTTTCCGCCGGCATCGTGTGCACCATCTCAGGCCAGATGGTCAGCGAGGGCGCGCTCAAGTGGCGCATGAAGCCCTGGCTCCGGCGCCTGATCACACGCAGTATCAGCATCACCCCAAGCATCATCATCGCCGGAGCCGCGGGCCGCGAGAAGCTTAACGACGCCCTTACAGGCAGCCAGGTGGCCCTCAGCATCGTGCTGCCCTTTATCACGGCCCCGCTCATCTGGTTCACCTGCTTCAGCAAGTATATGACGGTGCGGACCGGCTCGGCCCACTTCGAGAGGGAGGGCAGCGACGGTGCCATGGCGGCGTACGCGTCCCGGAGCCGGCGAGGGCTGCAGCAGGCTTCGGACGATGAGGAGCAGGCGGATCAGATCATTGGGACAACGGTCAACATGGCCAACAGTTGGTGGGTTTGTGTCCTGGCCGTAGCCATCTGGCTGATCATGGCGGTCATGAACGTTGCCAACTTGGTTTTGCTCGGTGCCAATGGGGCCTAGAAAGAGAGATCGTCATATATCCCTTGTATACGACTCATTATCAAAAGGAAACCCATAACGCTACACTATAGTCAGTAGCGATTTGCTGCATGCACACATATGGGGAGACGATACCAGGTAATAGTACTATGTAATTGTGTGTCTACCCAAGACGTTAGGAAAAGGGTCAGTGGTTGAAGGGCATTCGACAGCAACCTCCCTAGGGGGTGTTTAACAGTTTGTAGTTAAGATAATACGTGTAGGCTTGCTAAGTCGTTTGAGGAGGTTTCACTGAATAGATTATGATCAACAGAACATTTCGCGTCATCCCGCATGTCTCATCCGACGTAAGGGCGCCGTTTGCAGGGTCTGAACCCGGACGACTCAGATCTCCAAAGTACAAGCAAGACACGCGTACGGGCCGTGCAATTCCGAAAAGAGAACCACATCAATGGCAAGAACAAAAAAACGCGTTCATTCTGACGATCTCATAAGATTCGATATGTATTCGCATATTGGAAATTGATGTCATCTTGATCAACTCTGACAGGCCCACTATAGTACTAGGTAGGCTCGAGTATGGACCTGGATGATCAGCTATCAGTAGAAATTTGTCTGCCTCTCCCTGTGTAGTTTCTAACATGTGACTACTGAAACGGCATGGAGTAAAGAGTAAGTTATCTTTTTGAGACTCTGGTGATGGCAATGACCATCCAGTTGTGAGCGCTCACCGAACCCGCTATCATGCACTATGGAATCCCACGCTTTACATATATGATGTAGGTGTGCCAAGCGACAGACCAAGGAAGCACCAGGCAGCAAGTGTTGGGATATAGGCCTAGAAATTAACTTCCTTACTCGTGTCTATAGAGTGCCCATCGGTTCACTGAGTGATTGCTTTCACAATCGCATATAATAAATGATATTCGCCTATGTTGGTACACACATAAGCTGGCAGCATGGAGACTAGTACGCAATGTGGCCCAAAAAGAACTGACGAAAAAAGGAAAAAGAAAAAAGACGAGCCTCCCCCGAAAAAACGACGCGGTGCGCCAAAGCGAAAAGCCGCGTGGCGCAAAGCTTGGCTGGTTAGCTCTGGGCCGGATTCAGGGGCAGCATGGCGTCCGAGTCCCGACAGCCGGAAGGGGAAGCAGGTGGCCGCTCTGAGTGGCTAAGGCAGTGGTTCCCGCTAACCAGCGCGCCCCCACAGAAAAGCTTGTGTGTCTGTGTGTCGCTAAGGTCGTGTTCAGCGTTCATGATGAAACTTCGGGGCATCCATCCCTGCACCGGCAGGACTTGAGACATTGGCAGGTGCTGCGCGCGCGCGCGCACAGAAGCATCCATCAGAAGCAAAAGTGCCTTGTTTGTCTGCGGCATCGTGAGCCGGGAAGTCGGTGAATGCTTCTTCTTTTTTTTCTTCCTTTTTTTTCTTTCCTTTTTCGCTCTCTCTCTTTCGGTCTCCATATGCTGTCTATAGCTGAGTGAGGGAAGGCGTCGACCCTTTTCCCTTTGCCCCTCCGTGGCATAGAGGGGTTTGTTTGACTGCGTTTTGATGCAATGGTTTTGCCTAAAGATTTGAACTCGGGAGAAAGCTTCATCTCAATAAAGACACCTCGGTACCGGCAAAATAGAACACACAAACACTTGATAGAGGAGACCAGAAGGAGGCTCAGCCCGAACGTAACACGCCAAGGCGACAAGCGAACCCCTTGCTTCCTGTCACCCGCGCGCAAGGGCCATGGATTCCAACGTTCTTCCAACTACGGGCCGATGATGTGGATAGGCAAAGTGACACGAGCGACGAGAGACGAGAGTGAGATGGTATAATAAACATTAAAAGGGCGAGAGGTATAACTTGATAGTTATGTGAATTGTAGGGTATACATATTATATGTGTGTAGTAAATACAGAAGAACTATATGTCGTTGTTCTCAAAGGATCGTAAACGAATGGGGTATATCCAAACCGCGCAGGCCGCCCGAGGCAAGCTCTTATCCGTCCGATACAGCCAGAGTGAATAAGGGCCCATTTGGACGCCCCGGTTGAGCGAACACCTTCTCTCACCATAAACCTCTCTCTTGCAAAATATGTACAGAGTCTCTCTCCTGAACCGACCAAAACCTCCACCAACGCCTACCGTCTAAGTCTATTTGATTCTAGCCCTTAGTAGTTGTAACGGTAGCACATGACACCGTTCAGGGTATCGAGGACATCGCGGACCTGGACATCGGGGCGAAGACCGCCCATGACGACGGGGGTATCCAGGGTGAGCGGGGCGCCGCCAGCGATGGTTCCGCTGATGGTGGTGCGGCGGGACTCATCAACGTTCTGCCAGACGCGGAAGACGCGGTCGATGTAGGAGTGGTGCATCCAGAAGGCGGGGTCACCGACGGAGCCGAGGACATCACCCATGACGGAACCGATACCGTTGTGGCCGTAACCGTGGGGGCCGTACTCCCAGCAGCTCTCGAACTCGGGGTAGGTGGTCTTGCTCAGGCAGTAGTTCTCAAAGTCCTTGCTGCACTGGGCAGTGGCGGTCTCGTCCACAGCACGGGACAGGCAGTGGGGGCTGTTGCCAGTACCGGGTCCAATGTGGAGGGTGGTGTTGGCAAAGGCCTGGTAGATCGGGTCAGTTTCGTGCTCGTCCATGTATATATATATATATAGACAATAAAAGGGGGGAGATCAACTTACGCCATCGCGAATGCAAGTACCGGCACCGTCAGTGGGACCGGGCAGGCTGCCAAAGAACTGGGGGGAGAACATGCTGGACTCGGCAAAGTGGCCGGCATCCTTGGTCTCGTCCCAGAAGACGAAGGCACGGTTGAAACCGCACTCCTCGCGGAGCATCTGCTCAAAGGTCCAGAGGAAGTAACGGTGCCAGATGAGGAACTTGTTGTTGTTGTGAATGTTGGGCGCATAGTCCTGGTGGATGCGAACCAGATCCTCATATCGGTTGGTGGAGGGCTGGAACTTGCCCGACGGGGGCTTGTTCATCAGGCACTTGATTCCGTCCACCAGGGCATGGCGGTCAGAGTCCGAGTAGTCGCGCCACTCGAAGCGCATGTTGGGGTTCTGGGCGCACTGCTGAGCGGCCGAGGCCGAGGCGAACTTGGACTGGAAGGCAGGTTTGTGGGCAACCTTGGCCTGGGAGACCTGGGAGATGGCGTCCGGGGCCGGCTTGGGGGTGGCGTGGCCCATGTGGGGGAAGGTGCCGTTCGAGTCCATCATCTTGAAGTCGTCCAGGCTGATGGTGTGAGCGCCGGGAGTCTCGTCCAGGCGCAGAGGCCGGGCGATCTCCTTGATGATGTCCTTGATCCCATTCTCGATTCTGTCCTGGAGATCATCCAGGCTGACGGTGGGCGCGGCTACGACAAGAGAGGCGCCGTAGAGGGCCTGTGCAGCTAAAGAGAAACGCATGGTCACCGGTGGTGGTTGATCTTCTTTCTGATGCCTAGACCGAGAAGTCTAGATAAAGAATGAATAGAAGAAGATACTGTCAAAAGAATGAATGTCTGGTAGTTGGAAGACCGGTGATTAGCGACAGGATAGAAGCGGCTAGGGATCATCTCTGGATGTCGGCCTTTATAAGGAAAAGCATAGCAGGGAACCCCCCATAGCCTGAAAGGGGGCCGATCGTCATGGGCTGGGGCGTATCAATCTCTTGGCTCGCTTTCTCCCCACCGTCTGTGGTTCCTGAATAGCAGGTGGCATATCGGAAATTGCAAGAGGACTGCACTGGGCCAAGCGGCGTCTAAACGGGCATGGCCTATGTGGAGATTGGCTGCATGGTAAGCACGAATGAGGCGACGTTGGCGAACTAGGGTCTAGTGTGTCCAGTGTGTCTAGTGCTGGGCCAGGGATCAACAATGGGGCTCCTCTTGGGGCATCCAGGGTGGTCCAGGGTGTGCCAGGGCAATCCTAGGGGCCACTACTGGGCAGTCCTTACTGGGCACCAGAACAGCCAGAAGGGATAACACGAACTGCCATATCTCAGCCATATCCACTGCCGGGGGCCTGGCAGAAATACGACACCACGCCTGATCGAGTTGAGATGGCAGATGGACCATGGTAGCAAAGGACTCTATTGACGGGCGGGCGCAGACCCGTGATGGGACGGTAGATGGCAGATGCACTATGTTCAGTACTACCGAACGGTGGAAGAAGCTCGCTGGAATCTCGAATATAGTCGGCTGACCACCATCTGGACAGGGACCCTTTGCGTCTTTGCCGACCGTTCGGGATTGGCTTACATGAGATGAGATGTCCAAAAATAACGAAACCCAAAGTTACTGAGAATGGCATACCAAATGGGATTGCTTGTATGGACCAGTCAACCGTCAACACGAGAACAGCGAGCAGGGATCAACATGGGATTTTCGCCTATTGAGTCAGTCCAAGCCTTCAGAGTTAAATTGCAGCTCGAAGCACCCATGGATTCCAATTACTCGTCCCCCATAACTTGCTTGTTTTGGGGTCCAATTGACTGCCACACAGCCACACACTGCCGGAAAAACACTGGATGCTCAAGTGAGAAGGACAATAAAACCGACGGTCTGCACGCCATCCGCCGGATTCTCCTACAGCATCGCATCCATCATCAGCCCAGAGAGATGGATCAGACCATGGACCTTTTCGGATTAAACCACCACCTATGTCCGGCAAGAAGAAGTACAGACATACGGAGTAGTGGTAGGGTCTGTAGGCTTACTGTTGATCCTACCAATATCGACACCAAGTCTGACCAATGGTAAATCCGAACTGCATATGCGAATAAACATCAATAAACGTGTGGCTACGGATACATGCAGTGAACCCGCCTTGACGGCTGCGCGGTTCCTAGTTGACGGCAAGAGAGTCAAGAATTGAGTTGAAATCTTTGAAGTGTTGATTGTTAGTACGGTCGGTACCTGTCTACCGGTAGTCACACTGAGGTTTGTAACGTAACATTCCGTTTGTTTAATTCAGTTCAGAGACAAGCAGACGCTACTTATATAACGACAACGATGAACCTAGCAGCGAGACACACCAAACGAGTTTCTCCTCTCCCAACTGGCCTTGTTTTCTTCTTCTTTCTCTTTCTCTTTCTTTTACTTTGAGTCTAACTAAGTAAGTTGCCTTACTTACCGACTCCAACGACATGACGACACGATACGCCCTGCTGCACACTACGGAATACTCGCGAGGGCACGGAATAGACACCAAAACCCATGCCTGTGCGTCGTTCCAGTTCATCACAGACTCTTTGAAAAGCGTTGGTCTCAGCCTGGCAGCATGTCTGAATCTATAAATACCCTTAGGTTGTAGTTAATTGGGTATATAGATTTGCGGCGATATCAATACTACCATTACCTCGTAACACAGACATCAATGTCATCCCATGTTCAGTTTTGAGCGTTCGACTTTGCAGCTCCGTTCCTGCATAGGCCAAGAACCTTATCTTTGGGATCTTCAGGCACAGTCGACGTCGACCGGAGCCTAAGCTCTTCTTCCGACCATTGAATCCTACAGCACGTATACTTATTACATATTGCATTTCTGCAACGGCGTGCGGGCCAGCACATAAAACTGGGTTCTTGGGAGGCGTCGTCATGCAAGCATGTATCAATCTCGACCGTGCCTTCTTCTACCGAAATTGTCCTGTAGTTCACAGCTGCACTAAGGGGTAGTAGCTTAGCGACCTGTTGCTCTTCACTATTTCGGCCACTACCGCAACGACAACAAATTGATAAATACCGGGTCCCAGCGCAATGCATGCAGGCATGACTGCCTGACTGCCTTTTCGCTTAGTCGTTCCGTTAAGTTCGGCGCATTCCCGGCCCCTCCTCACCAAGAAGCTCGGGCGGCTGAACTTGCCGGATCAAACATGGCTTGTTTTTCTTAGAATCTGGAGTCGTGACTGTGACGTATTGAAGCTGACCAACAAAGTCGAGTTTTTTTTTCGGCTTGTGGGCTGCATCCATAAGGCTCCAAGTGACTGTCTGAAGAAGATTTCCAACGGAGAGACCGGGGGTACCCCGCTACGACCGGAGGCTCCTTTCACTCGATTGTTCCCGCCGACGTGCAATCCGCTTGGTATTGGACTCTACGGAGGTGATGGGTTCTGTTATTTGGTCAGAAGCTACCTATAACTTCAGCTACCGGTAGATGAGGCTGCGGCAGATGCTTGCTGGCTCCCGCCAACTCAGACGCATGGCTGGCTTGCACTTAAGCTTACCTAGCCTAAGTAGCCCCGGGTTACAGGGGTGAACCCTAACAACCACCGCCGATTCGGATGTTGGTCCTCAACATCGGGCGGCTTGTGTCGCCAGTGTATAAGGCGTCCTGAGGCTGAAGCTTGCCAAGGCCCCTTATGTTCTACAGCTTCCCCAAAATCCAAGGAGAAGAGGCTGTTCTTCATCTATGCTTTAGTATACCTTCTACATTACCAGCTCAAGAGTTCGACAGCAAATAAGGCACGAATGCAGATACACATGGCACCGCCAGTGTTTACAAAGAGCCAGTTTAGGGAGTGATACTGTATTACAAAGTCTAAACCGATCCAAGTCTTGCCAGCCGTCAGATAAGAGCTTCGCACCTAGCACCGATGTTCTCTGCCGTCTGTCGCCGACACACTTATTATTGGCGTTATCTTGCTTTTAGTATCTCAGCTTCTTCCGGACCATTTCTATCAACTTTTCTTAATAACAGTCGGGTTATGTTGCCGCGTCAGCGCACTTCCCCAGATTCAGTGATACTCCCAATATCTAACCGGCCTGCGTCCACGACCGCATCAGAGGAAGCGTAGTATGTCGTGACGCATGCTCAGCAAGCAAAGAAGTATCGCTATTGCGGAGCCAGTCAAGCCGGGTGGATTATTTCGGGGCAACCCGAGCCACTGCTATCCTCCTGGATATCTTCTAATGTTTCTTCCGAGAATCGGGGGAGAAACTAGCTTGCTGGACGAATATCAATCCAAATAACTCTTCCTCAGAGCTAGTATGAAGCCTCGCTCTCACGATAAAATGTCGAGTCCTCGGCGGATATGTACTCAAACCGCCCATGCCTTAGGGGTCCTCCAAGAATAACAGTAACGTCAAGAGCGTGATTCATTTGTCTGGGAGTCAAGTTTATTTCTGGACGAAGTCTAGGCTGTCAAGTTCATTTGGCGTGTGATGATGTTTCTTTCTCATGTGGCCATTTCCAGACCGATGAGCTGATGCTGTCTGCAGCCTGTTCTGCATCAGTGAAGTGAGCCTCCCGAAAATTGTCACATTTTCTGACCTTGAAATTCAGGGTTGCCAACATGCGTGGACTGGTAATTGCATCAACATTGGCATCGAGAATTACGAAGTCTCACTTTATCTAACGACCAACTGAACTCTCAACTTCATTACCTAGGTATTCACCAGACAGCGTGAGTACACATATTCCATCCTGGAGTACTCGAAAGGCCAGACTCACTCTGTGCGCATATCTAGCATTGAACCAGGGCCCAAGCTGAAGACCACAATCGCTTTGGCAGGTTCATTGACTTGTATAAGTGTGCCTCGAAGTTACGATGGGCCTCCAAACTTCCTGATTTGACAGGTGACTTTGTCTTGACAATTAGCTACTGCTCCTCTAACGAGACCCAAGCTTTGCATAGATAGATCGAGCTGGCTGATACACTACTCAACAAGTAGAGCGCCCGTATGGTTTAAATCCAACTGTCACAAGCCACTGCTGTCAGGCCACTTCACTGCCTTGAAAGTTACTAGAAGAATGTGTAGCTGTCTACCTAATGAATTGCCTTTACCAGACCCAGACTACTAGCCAGATCACCTTTACCGGCTGAGCGGAGCCAACGCCATAGGTGAGAACTCGATGCAATTGACCAAACCGGCATATCAACAGCAATGCACTGGTAGAAAACAAATACAGAGAAGACATCAGTGAGATAGGGGTCAGCTTTCGGTGAGCTGTGCTAAGGCAGCTTTCCTCGAGGCCTAAGGGGTAGCTCTTAGGTGGGGAATCATTAATCCGACCCCGCGGAAATCTTGGGCGGGCCGCTAGAATTTGGAGATTTTGGCGGGCAACTCGTAAGGCAGAGGGGACCTGGTTCCAACAGCTTCTACTCACGACATTTAGCAGTTTAAAGTAGCTGCTGTGTTCTGACGAATCCCTACATCCTACAGCACGCTGTTCGAGCTCTCGCGAGCCCCCGGGATCCTTCAAGATGGCGATGAGTATGTCCTGCCCGACTATTTACCCCACCATAGGAGGACCCTTTGCTAACATGAAGCTTCAGATTTGGATTTGTCAAATGGTACGAGCTCTTGTGTGGCCGTAACTGTGCTCCGAAATACTGACAGAGATGTTTCCAGCTTCGGTGATGAAAGATGAGCAGGGTAGACCTTTCATCGTGGTCCGAGAGTAGGCCAACCCCCGCTATCCGGCAAAGAGGATATCTCTAACGAGTTACTGTGTGCAGCCAGGGCAAGAAGAAGCGCCAATACGGAAACGAGGCCGTCAAGTCCCACATTCTCGCCGCACGAACCGTCGCAAATGTCGTGAAGACATCTCTGGGCCCCCGAGGCCTCGATAAGATTCTTATCTCCCCCGACGGCGATATCACAGTCACAAACGATGGAGCCACCATTTTACAGCAGATGGAGATCTCCAACCACATAGCCAAGCTCTTGGTCGAGCTCTCGAAATCCCAAGACGACGAGATCGGTGACGGTACGACTGGTGTCGTTGTGTTGGCGGGTGCGCTGTTGGAGCAGGCTGCCGAACTCATCGATAAGGGAATCCACCCCATCCGAATCGCCGATGGATACGACCAGGCCTGCGACATCGCAGTGGCCGAGCTGGACCGGATAGCAGACACTATCGAGTTTAGCCGGACAGACACAGAGAACCTCGTCAAGGTGGCACGAACAAGTTTAGGAAGCAAGATTGTGTCCAAGGCACACGACCAGTTCTCCAACATCGCCGTCGACGCTGTTCTGTCTGTTGCCGATTTCGAGCGAAAGGATGTGGATTTCGAGCTGATCAAGGTTGACGGCAAAGTCGGCGGTTCTCTGGAGGATACCCTTCTCGTAAAGGGTGTGATTGTGGATAAGGATTTCTCCCATCCCCAGATGCCCTCCGAGGTCAAGGACGCCAAGATCGCTATCCTGACATGCGCCTTCGAGCCGCCCAAGCCCAAGACCAAGCACAGACTCGATATCGGTACGGTGGAAGAGTTCCGCAAGCTTCAGAGCTACGAGCGCGAAAAGTTCATCGAGATGATTCAACAGATCAAGGATGCCGGTGCCAACTTGGCCATTTGCCAGTGGGGTTTCGATGACGAGGCAAACCATTTGTTGCTGCAGAACGAACTCCCTGCAGTGAGATGGGTTGGTGGCCCTGAGATCGAGCTTATCGCTATTGCCACAAACGGAAGGATAGTACCGCGATTCGAGGACTTGACACCCGAGAAGCTGGGAACCGCTGGTATTGTCCGTGAGATGACCTTTGGTACAACGAGAGAGAAGATGCTGGTAATTGAGGAGTGCGCCAACACCCGTGCTGTCACAATCTTTGTCAGGGGCAGCAACAAGATGGTACGTTGATTCTACCTGCTTAATTATATAGGTCGCCTGCTAACTCCTAAACAGATTATCGATGAGGCCAAGCGATCTCTACACGACGCTCTTTGCGTTGTGCGGAACTTGGTCCGAGATAACAGAGTCGTCTACGGTGGTGGCGCCGCTGAAATTGCCTGCTCTCTAGCAGTCGAGGACGCGGCCGTCAAGACCCCTGGCCTGGAACAGTACTCCATGCGTGCCTTTGCCGAGGCCCTTGATACCGTACCCATGACCCTGGCCGAGAACAGCGGAATGAACCCCATTGCCACCCTGGCCGAGGTCAAGTCCCAGCAGGTTAAGGGCGGCCCCGAAGTCCGAGGCAAGCTCGGTGTTGACTGCATGAACAAGGGCAGCAACGACATGAAGAAGTCTTTTGTTATCGACCCTCTCATTGGCAAGAAGCAGCAGCTCCAGCTGGCTACCCAATTATGCCGTATGGTCCTTAAGGTTAACAACGTCATTGTCAGTGGGTCTGGCGAAGACGATTTCTAAACCAAACCATGACCAAGCACGACATAAAATAGTAATGAAGCCTCCGGGGCAGGTCAAATCAACGCGGCGCAGCTATAAAGGCACGGCGGAGGGGGCTTGCGTACCACTCATAGACTACTGCTATGCAGTCATGATACCTGAAGAGAGCTTAGACAAAAGCAAATGATGTCGTTGGCATAACTATGTGTAGCGAATTATGCCCCTGTATTTTTGCGTGAAGTATAAGTGAATACAGTACGAAGATGAAATCTAGCTATGTTCTCGGTAAATGGCTATAAGAGCCTCATGGGGACGAGAACAGGTAACCGAGTAGCAGCATATTTCTATGCGAGGCATGTTGTCAAAAGCACCGCCTGCTCCGCCATACAAAGGCATTTCATAAAGAACAGTCCGCATCCAACTACGTAGGTATGAATGGCAAGCACGCTGAAATATAAGACCGTACACCAAGAAAGGAAAAGGAAATCTCACCAGTGCATTTACCTCGGTACTATACGCTCGACCCTCGCTCTGTACGCCCGTTTTTTCCTTCTTTTCCCCTCCAATGCTACTCAGATACTTCCCTTGGACCATGTTGCTGGAACTCTCAAACCCCATATCCACCGCGTACCTTATCACGCGCATAAGCTCCATCTATCATTCATTTGCCCTTCCATACCGAGCATACCGAGTGCCAACCAACCTCGCAATCCTTCCTATAGCCTCATCTCTCGCTCTCTCTCTCTCTACGCGAAACCGAATCCCTGCGCATTCTCTAAGGCCATCCGCAGCCTCTCGGCCAGTGCCTCCTTATCGCGGTACTCGGGCAGTAGGAGAGTGCCGTAGCAGGTGTAAGCCGTGGGCAAGTGGCCCCCGTCCCCTTCCTCCTCGCCGTTGCGCTGGACGACAAACTGGATGTTGCGCATGCCGCCGACGGGGACGCGGTCCGAGGCGGTGACGAACTCGAGGAGCTTGCGACGCATGCCGTCGTCGTAGCGGCGGACGACGCTCCAGAAGTCGCGCACAGTGCGGTGGGACGCGTCCCAGCCGACGTAGCGTGCCGCGCGTTTCAGCTCGGCGATGTCGATGTCCTGCTGGCCCTCGACGAGGGACTGAAGCAGCGGCGCGTTGAGCAGACGAAGCGATTTCGGGTGCGGGCAGGTGCGAAACCCGCGCGCAAAGGCCGCGAACTGGGGCGCCACGCTCACGTCCGTCAAATAGCGGATGTAATCGCTCACGTAGGCCTCGCGGTTGTCACCTGTGACCAAGGGCGCGTCCTCGGGGTTATCGCTGCTCACGGGCAGGCTGTTGGAGAATTGGGGCCATTCGGCGGTGCTTGAGGAGTCCATCTCGCGGGAGACTGGCTGACCAAACATTGAAATAGAGAATTCGTAGGTGCGGGCGAAGACGTCCTCGACAGCGCCGTCCTTCTCGTCCCACTCAAGTAGAGTCGTGAGACCACTAGCGAGGTCTGGCCAGCCATCCGCGATATGATGGAGCTCCGTGACAGGCTCACCAAGCAATCGCTTATACAATGCCTTGGGAAAGGTTATCGGAAGCGTTAGCCCATTGTGTAAAGCGAGAGAGATCAGGAGACCAATTAACTCGAACTTCCAATCGGGTTGTAGAGAGCCTGGCTGGAACCAGGTCATACGGGTTCTGTCGTCGATGGCGAAGGCGCCGAAATCCGGGTTCAACGCCTCAGCAATAGCCAGGCGGAAAAACTCCTGTTGAACGCCACCCGAGTCGAAGCCCTCCTCTCCTGCGTCCTCGCCAAGATGAACTTTAAGAGGTCTCATAAGCTCGCGCTCTTCTCTCCGCCACAGCTGGTCAAAGGCGTCTCGAATGACGGTGTGCCTGCCGATGTCCAAGATGAGGAACTTGGCTGACGGGATTTTGAGAAGATCTTGAAGAACATTTCGCTGGTGTGGCTCAGTGACTAGACTGTCGGGCTCTACTATTGCGCGGATCCGACTCTGCAAGGAATGTGACTCCTCATAAGCTCGACTCATGCGAGAGAAGTTGATGCCACGGAAATATGAGACGAGGGACGACGGGTGGAATATGTAGGGGTAGTCTAGTAAATGAACCTTTTGGCGGGTAGAGTTGCAGGTCAGCCATGAGACTGGCATGTTGATGGCATCGAGCCGATCGCCAAAATACTCAGTGCGGAAAGCAGCGTCAGCTAGCATGAGAGAGCTACGCTTTGAATCTGCATTTTGTTAGCCTACACAATATATTCAAGATGGGAGGCTCCAGATGACTTACACATGGCCTCGAACAATGAGAGGGCACCGCCAAAAGGGCCATTACCAGCAATCTCCGGTTTGCCCTCCCACTCGCTCATCATAATGGTTCTCGCCCAGTCAAGCAATAACACAGGAACTCGCTTCTCGTGCATTTGTCTTTCGGCGTCGGAAAATTCCAGAAGCGTTTGGGGGTAGCTGTTAGATATCTCGATGTGAGACAGGAGCGTGTCAAGTATGTCAGATTCGCCTTCACTATCGTCTTCGTCTTGGTCTAACTGTAGCAGTTCATCGAAGTACCTCCGCGCTGGGATCGCAGTTAGCAACCGCCTTGCTAATCGCAACGCAAGGTCATCTGAAAATGCATCCTCATATTGAAGACACAAGGAGGTTGGCTGAGATGCAATAGCCCCTGAACCTGACCTTGTCAGACCGTGAGATCGAATCCGCGACATGTCCATGAGTTGCTTAGGATCTTCTAAGAGTGGCGCGACGGCCACCAGTGCGTGAAAGCATACGGACAGCACCGCACCGGCTTGATCGTTTGAGAGCGGTTGGGGATGCCTTTGAAACACTTTGGCGGTCGGGGAATGGAGCGTCTGCAGGGCTCTGGGCGGAGCGAATAGACTCGATGAAGCGATCCAGAGACTATCCAATACCAGGCTGGGGGCGACTCGAGTCATTCGCAACATATAGTACCAGAGGCTTTGTGAGTCCAGTAGGGTGTCCCCTTGGCCGAACGACTCGAGTATGGCATATGGATCACTCAAAGTGTTGAAGATGCTCTGCTCAATGAACAGCTTCCACTCAAGTCTGAGGTTAGAGCGATACGCCCCATCAGCGCCCCTTTTACGCCTCAAAGGCTTAGATCTCCGTCTGAGGGAGTTCTCGATGGAGGAAGGCTCAAGAAGGTGCGTTTCCGTAGTCCCGTCCTCCTGAAGCACGTCACATATGAAATCTATCGTATCGTTGCGGAGAATCGGTAGCGACTGGGGCAGTGTTTCATCAATGCTAGGTTCGCCCTCAATAACACCATTGCTCGCATCAGAAGATGCTGAATCAATCAAAGCGCCACGTGTAGGTTTCGATTCATTGATAGCGTCGCTCCCTGCCGGGTGTACGCCATTCGCCTCTCTCTCATGTTGATCCGAGTTACTCCTCTTGGTTTCGGTTGCTTTTGGGCTGTCTGGTTCCTGCTCCATCTTCTCACTCGATGATTGACGCGAGAGAACAGGCCCCGAGACCGAAAACCCGTTGGGCAGATGATCCAGTGCTGTAGCTGCCCGCGGCGATTTGAGCCCAGATAGGGGTTGGTCGGGATGCGTCTCAGAATAGTGGTCAGAGGTGACCTTGATCTGAGGCCTGGCTGATGTAGAAGTTCGAAGCCTGGCACTAGACCTCTTTTTCGAATGTCCCGGCCGAGTCGGTTGGCTGTTAGTCGCTCCATTTGGTAGATGTTTCCGCTCTAAGCCTTTTCCATTCATTTCTCCATCATCGGGCAAATTTCCAGGAGTTTGACGAGCATCAGGCGGCAATGGCCTCTGTGGAGGTATGCGAGAAGAGCCTGGCTTGCCATATCGTGGCTCCTCAAAATCCACTGAAGTTGAACCTGATGGCACAAACTGGCCTTCCAACATCTCAGCCCGGGCGGGGAAGCCCTCCTGAGAACCAATTGTTGTCGAACTTCTTGTTACTTGAGCCGCATTCTCCGATATAGCCTCGAGGTTCTGGGGTGTGAGCCACTCCAGCATCTTAAAGGCAACAGTGCCAAAGACGTTGGCAGCAAATGATCTATAGTCCTTACGTATAGGCCGCTCGCTGATAGTCACCCGGGAGACTACATTGTTTGGTGATCGCGTTCGATTCTGGAGTTTGCGCGGAACTGCATCATCATTCGCTTCGTTGTCTTCCACTGGAGATCCCGGATTAATCGTCGATTTTGGACTAGAAGGGGACGTGTGCGTTTTCGGCTTTCCGTCTTCCTCCACGGTGTTTGTACGGTGATAGCTGCCATGGTGCTTGAACGGCTTGGTTTGCCCACGCCCCGGCGAACGAACGCCTGGTTTTGGCCCAAAGATCAAGGGTTTTATCGCATCACCCGGTCCTTTCGAGCCCTGTAAGTTGGGACATAATCGAGACTCGGGATTGTCCTGGCTGGCAAGGTAAATGGCCAAGGTTCTTGCGCTTGTCGGGCTATACCGTCGTATGGGAGCTGTACCAGCCAAGCGTGTGCGGCAACTGAAGCAGGTAGAGGTCGGGCAATCGTGGGAACCGCAGCCGTATCGGAGCTGGAATATGAACTTCTCGACCAGTAGCTGGATATTGTGTCGGCGACTAGCGCGGTATATGGCATAGACTCTTTTGGGATTCTCGATATCGATGACCAACTCTTTCAGTTCGGCAGGGGCATCTACGGGCAGTCGCGAGAAGGGAACCTCTTCCCATAAGGCGGCAAGAATGTCTGCTTCGAGGCTGCCATGGCCGTGAACGCAGTCGGGCATCCTTGTATTGTCGCGTGTCATGACATGGAGGTGGAACCGCGCGGAGATGCGGATGCGAGTGCGCGGCAAATGCCTCGAGGGCTCAGCCTCGTTTGCGCGAAAAAGAAAGGGCGAAGGGGTTGATGCGGTCGAGGACGCCAAATCGCATATGTCTCGGAGGTCGTGTTGTTATCGTGTGGAAATGGGTAGGGAAGGGCAGCCGGTCTGAGGAAAGAGGATGGGTTCCTGGGATTGATGGAGCCTAGGGGCGGGCTCGGTCAAGCTAGCAGAACAGGTGTTTCTGCTGCAGCCCAAGACAGTGTCTCATCAAAACCTAGGTCGGTCTCTGGCCTCGATGTCATTTAGTCGGATAACGACAGAAGGCGCGGGTCCAAATCGTAGAAAAGGATACGCTTCAGATGCCAGCCTCGTCATACAATAAATGCATGGATGGTTGTAGATGGATGTGAGGACTAGATGCATAGGTGCCTAGGTGCTACGCAATGATGGGCAATGGTTCCCAGTACCTAATGGATGGTCCACTATGTCTAAAGTAAGGTAGGTGGTTCGGCCGGGATCTGCGGCATAGGCATTAGGTAGGTGCGCCAAACATAGACGGCCAGATTGACCAAGTGTCGGCGCCGTTAGGGGCCACTACATCAAGCATGGCTGAATAGATGGGGCCATTCCATCACCCAGCAATTACGGGCTACCTAGAAGCCATTTACCTAGGTAGATAAGGTATCAAACAGACTGTTCATCGCATCACGTCGCATCGGTTCTTGGAAGATACATTCTATCGAATACACAGTGTCATCTCTCATGCTCCTCACCTATGTGTGTGTGTGCACCCACAGTGACACGACACAGTTGGTGAGCACAGGTGATGACGTCCAACACTGAATACAGAGCCGGTTGCATCCGAGCTGATGCTGGCAGGAACAAGCCGGTATATATATGTACACATGCACCTATCCTGCAAACAAAGCAAAAAGTTGCCTGGTTTGGGAGTGGGAAATTGGAAATGCTAGTCGATCCCGAGCGTTGGACTGCATGTCATTTGAGCTGCTTTGTGGGGAGACCGGGGGTGTCCGATACCCAGTGAGACTTCCTCAGTTCGTCACCCATAATAACATGGCAAGCCTCTTTCTGCAAACAAATATACCTACATACATACCTACTTACATAGTACCTACCCATGCATGTATGGATCAATCTGTATATGATGTCGGCTGTGAGTGAAAAGGATGGTGGTACATATGGGATTGACAGCATGAACATATCTACCGGTAGTTATCATTTCTAAGATGGGTACTTTTACAATACAGTAGACTACAGAAACGATTCAATATCAGATGTAATAAGCCGATGTCTATTGACGTCGTTGCTGCATGGCAACATGGGTATAAAATGCATCTCCAATCGCAGTAAACACATGTATGTTATGTACTTACATACCGGGCTTTCTACTAACCTTGGCTGCTTACCATATTCAATGGCTACGGACTTGGTCGGCAGCCCATTAAAAAGGATTGCCGACGTTCCCCATCTTTTCCCTGTGTTTTTGGTCTTGGCATTCAGCCCTGGACTTTGCATGCCCTCAGGCCCTGACAGCCTGACGTACCTGCTGAAATTTTGCCTGAGGACTGGGGGGATTCGATCAAAACCCCCACCATTATCAAAGTAGATAACGCCACCCACACGACGATTAACCCCTCCATAGGGTGCCCTGGACATTTGCATTGAGGACTTTTTTCCTACCCTTTTCCGAAGAGTTTCACGAACTTCACTATCTTCAGGAAAAGACTATAAAGGGTCTAAAAAGGTAAGAGAAAGCATTCAGTCCAGATCCCAATTCGTTTTGTGCTCTGTGGCTCCGCGACGTTACTAACAACTAGAATTGTCTGTATAGCAACTAGAACAAGAGCCAGAAGGAGCGCATTACCGAGTCCACATTCAGTACTTCAACGGTGGCGGACTTTCACCTTCTGCGCAACGTCTTCCACACTCTTCTGTGGCAATCCTACAAAAGTCGATTGTTGTCGCATAATCTCAAACATCACGCCCCTCACTGCGACCTTGATACCTGATAAAAACTTCGTCCGCCCGATCCGGTTGTCTCCAGGCTCTACAAAGTACCTGCACCTCGACTGTTGCGTCGACTTGCAGTCCACCTGTACCTACAACATCATCCATAACAATCGCATCCAAATCGACTGCGACTCTTGGTTGTACCAACCGCCCCCTCAGCCATGGCAACAATCTCTTCGAGCAGGCCTTCAAACGGCCTTGCCGACAAGCCTGATACTTCTTCCTCTCACCAGTACACTTGCAACACTTGTCAGGTGGCTTTCAGGTTTGCTGACACCCAGAAGAGTCACATGAAGGGTGACTGGCAGTAAGTATTATCAGCTGCCTCAATTCCTCTCTCACCCTCTCTCTTTTCTTTGATATGACACAGCGACTGACTGCTCTTCAATAGCCGATACAACTTGAAGCGTCGTGTCGCCTCTTTGCCCCCCATCTCTTCTGAAGTATTCACCGAGAAGGTCCTGCAAGCGAGGGCTGCTACGACCGCCGAAGCTGACAAGGCTGGCTTCCAACAACAATGCGAGGTTTGCCAGAAGAACTTCTTCAGTGAGAACTCCTACAGAAACCATCTGGGCAGTCAAAAGCACAAAGCGAGAGAGTTGGCTATGCAGCGAAAGGGACCTAGCGTGGCTGCCGACGACGCCAGCTCCGTCATGAGCTCGACTTTCTCCCTCGGGGAACCGTTACCTGTGGAGAAAGACGACGTTGACTCCGATGCTGAGGATGAGTTCAGCGAGGTTGTTGAGAACTTGAAGAAGACCAACCTCAGCGAGCGTTCTGTCAACGAGAGGCCATCGCCCGTCAAACGACCTTCTAACCCCCAGCCCTCGGACCAAGCACAACGCGAGAGACACCACGTATCAGAAAATGCCAGCGATGCCGCTTCTACTGCGGCAACTCCTGTCCCTACTGTCACACTTAAGTCATGCTTGTTCTGCAACTATGAGTCACCCACCGTCCCTTTGAACGTAACTCACATGGAGAGGATACACGGATGTTTCATACCCGAGAAGGACTATCTTGTGAATCTCGAGGGCCTGATTGAGTATCTGCAAGGACGCATCCATGAGCTCTGTGAATGTTTGTACTGCGGCAAGATGAGAAACAATGCCTTCGCTGTACAGACGCATATGAGAGATAAGGGACATTGCAAGATTCCTTACACCACCGAATATGAGCAGCTCGAGATTGGAGAATTCTACGATTTCCGAAGCACCTATTCCGACGACGAAGAATCTGACGATGAATCTGTCGACGGCGACAAGCAGCCTGGCGGTGTCAAGCTCGGTGCAAGACGGGCAGCCAAGGCAGTTGGAGAGGACGGCGACGAGATCACAGAAGCTGATGAAGGATGGGAGACGGATAGCTCGGAATCTTCGTGCGATTCAGATGATATCACATCAGTTCCGATTGAGGGTCATCTTCAGCAATATGAGCGACTTGATAAGCATCCCCATCACTCCTCTCACGACCCTCGCGCTCACCACCAACCAGATGGCTGGCATTCACATGCTCATAAACATCGCGCCATTTTCTATGACGATACCTCATTGCATCTACCCTCTGGCCGTGCCGTAGGCCATCGTTCTCTGGCGAAATACTACCGCCAGAACCTGCACAGCTATCCCACCCCCGAGGAGAGAGCTGAGCGACTGGCTCTCGAAGGCAGCACAGTGGAGCCTGGTGAGCCTTCTGGCGACAGCCAGGTTTCTGCTGGCCACGAGCGTGGTCGTGCAGTCATCCCCCGAGACCAGGGTGGTCGTGGCATGATTGGCGTGACGGACGAGAAGAAGAAGGAAGTCAAACGTGCAGAGAAGCGCGCCCGTAAGGTGGAGCACAACGCCGCGAGACGCCAGGAATGGAACGTCAACAAGAAGGGCAACCAGCAAAAGTACTACAACTACCAAAGTAAGTCTTCTCCAAGCATGAGTATTCTACACCAGCAGCAGGCGCTAACTTCATTGCAGTCTTGTAGATACGAGCCCCAGTGTTGCAAGGGCAGGGTTGGGCAGAGTGGCCCTTGTCCGTCACAGAGTGATAAGGACCATTCGGGAGACGACAGCGCTAGATTTGCATTTTTCATCGTTGCCCCAAGCCGTTGCAGTGGATTACTGTCATTGGCCAAAAGTTCCCCGTATATAGAAAGCATCATCAACCATCATCCGGCGACTGTCTATTTCCCGGGCTTCTTTCGATAACAAGTGTCAAATGTGAATCTGAAATGCTTTTTATGTCGAAGTGACACGAATGTCCCACCTATTTTCCCCTCCCCTGTCTCTCCGGACATGATGGACAGGATTTTCCGGAGCTATTCGCTTCTCCCGGCTGAGTGTTGACCTACAAACCAGCCAGTTGGGTCCAAGACAAGACAAGAGTTCGCTCAGTCGGGAAGATCCGAGGCTTGGTGTGGAGAAGGAGAAGCGCCGTTACATGTGTTATGGGGACCCGCACACAATTTATATCAGACGACAGCAAGGGTTGCAGGGGTTCAGGTCGACCCAGACGATCCTCTCATCATTCCATTCCCGCCCACGCTGTCAACCGACCGGGTTGCATCTGAAACTGTCAAATTACCCTGGCCGTGGAGCACCATGTACAAGCTCACGACATGTCTGCGATATAAAAGAACGATGAGGGCTGCCATGAAGTCCAGTCTATACGCTCTTGCTTCTGTGTCGCACTCTCGCATCTTTTATTTCTTACCCTACATTCGTTTCAGTACCAGCGGCTGAGTCGCTTGTTGTCATTCATTCTTCAGAGCCAGTCTCTTACCACTCTCACTATTTTCAACTTTTTAGCAGTCATGATGTTCACGTCTCAGATTTCGAGCACCGTCTTGCTCGCTGCCAGTGCCGTCTCGGCTGGCACTGTGCTCTGGGATGGCCGCTTCAACGACTACGCTTCCTCGGCCGATCTCGACAAATGGTCTTTCTCCAACCCAGTTGGCGAATACCAGTACTACATTCACGGTAAGGGTGAAACGGCAGAGTACGTCAACCTGTCGGCAGACTTCAAGAACCCGGCCGACAGCACGTCCAAGCAGGGCGTCAAGATCTCCCTGACCAACACGGCGTTCTGGAACGGCGACGCCATGCGCCGGACCGAGCTGATCCCGCAGACCAAAGCGGCTATCAACAAGGGCAAGGTCTACTACCATTTCAGTATGAAGCGGTCCGAGACCAACGCCCCCTCAGTCAACCGCGAGCACCAGATCGCCTTCTTCGAGAGCCACTTTACCGAGATGAAGGCAGGTTGGATCAGTGGCGCACAGGGCGACTCGGATCCTGCTCTGCGTTGGTTTGCCGACAGCAAGTCGCAGTGGGACACCCCCTGGGAGGCTGGAGTTTGGCACAACGTGGCCTATGAGATCGATTTTGACGCCAGTACCGTCGGTTTCTGGCACTCGACCGGCTCTGACGCCCTCAAGCAGGCCGTGGCTCCTGTAAAGGCAAGCACGTCTAGCAACGGTGCCGACTGGCATTTGGGTGTGCTGGAGCTGGCCAGAAGCGGCTTTACCGATGCAAACGAGGATATGTATGCCGCAAACCCCAAATACGAAATGCCCCTTGACAGGAGCGACCTTACTAACTCCCTTCTGTAGCTTTTTCTCCGGTGTCTACATCGAGAGCGGTGACTTGACCACCACCATCGGTTCAGGCAGCGCCGCCGGCCCAGCCGATGCTCCTCCTGCTGCTGCTCCAAAGCCGGTCACCAGCAGCAGTGCTACCACTACCGCTGTACCGACTACTTTGGCGACTTCGACCAAGGCTCCGGTAACTTCGACCAAGGCTGCGTCAACTGCGACCACGGCTCCGCCGACTTTGACAGCTACCACATCCGCAGCCCGTGCCACTGCTTCCACTAAGTGTAAGTGGCCCAGAAACTAAATTCTAAATCGCGATCTAACATGTTCTTGACAGGCCGCAAGAGAAAGGCAAGGAACGCTCAGCAGGCTGCTGCCTAAAGTAGCGGATTGATCCATATTGCTTTACCGTCCTTCGTATAATAGATGCTCATACTCAGCCTTCGGGCGTGACAAGAAGTAAAGTAGCCCAAGTATCATAAGATGAAGAGTTGTTATAAGTCCCCGGCGGGTAGTTAGTTACGCCGACATGTGTGCCTACGGTGGCATTCTTGGTGCTGACAACCAGCCCCCGCAAAAGACTCTAGTTGGTTCGGAAGACCAAGGGCCACCAGTTGGTAAGCAGGACATATCAACTTTAGATGGTTTTGTGCCAATATTATTACTAGTGCCGATTCATACGTTGGCGCTTCACTACATGTGGTTGTTTTCGTCCGTCAGCCTCGGCAGCGTCTTCTTGCGAACGGTGCATGTTTCAGCATGCCCCACAGTAGTCGGCGCAAATAGCTGTTCCAGGGGAAAGTCTCCGATGACACTGACTATCCCTATCTCGTATATGCTCTTTTCAGACTCAACGACTATTCGGTTTAATAAATACATCAGCTTTCCTGATTTCTTACCGGCGTTGATACCCCATGGTTTTCACGAATCTTTACGGAAAAGAAAAAGTCTGTCATTAATCTGCAAAACAAGTATCATATACAACACAACACAACACATCATGACCGACCTGGCTATAGCGAGGCCCCTGAAGCTTCGATGCGGACTTACGCTGCCAAACCGCCTGACCAAGGCCGCCATGGCCGAAGGCCTAGCCGACAAAAGTGCACTTCCCAGTAAGGCAACTAACGCTGTCTACAGCGAATGGGCGAAGGGCGGCTGGGGGTTAGTGCTGACGGGTACGTACACATACCATATATCGCCGCTTACCTAACCCTATAACAATACTATCTTCCATGTTGAAACAGGGCGTGGCCATGGGAATTGGTGCTATATACACGCATATCAACGAATGCTAATGTGGTTGTAGGTAACGTGGATGTCGACCAGCAATACGTCGGCGACAAGGCCAACGCTGCCTACAACGACAAGCTGGAGCGCGCCGCCATGCTGGACACCTGGAAGGCCTGGGCCAAGTCGTGCAACCCCGACGGCAAGACCCCGACCGTCGTCCAGATCAACCACCCGGGCCGCCAGTCGCCCATGGGCGCGGGCTCTCGGGGTCTCTTCGCCAAGACCATCGCGCCCAGCCCCATCGCGCTCGACTTCGGCTCCGGCCTGCTGGCCCGCCTCATCAGCGCCGTCGTCTTCGGCACGCCGCGCGAGATGACCGCCGACGAAATCCAACACGTCGTGAGCCGCTTCGCCGAGACCGCGAGGCTTTCGGCTGAGGCTGGATTCGCGGGTGCCGAGATTCATGCTGCACATGGCTACCTGTGAGCAAGCCTTTCTCCTCCCCCTCTTTCTTCATCCTATCTATTCCGTATGTTTGCCTGGATACTAACAAAGATTACTTGTCCTCAAGGTTGGCGCAGTTTCTCTCCGAGAAGACGAATAAACGCACCGACGCCTACGGTGGCTCACCCGCCGCGCGAGCCAAGATCGTGGTCGAGATCATTAAGGCCATGCGCGCCGCGGTGCCCCCGGAGTTCTGCATTGGCATCAAGCTCAACTCGGCGGACCACCAGTCGCCCGAGGAGCTGCGTGCTTGCCTCGAGCAGCTCCGGCTCATTACCGACGCAGGCGTCGACTTTGTCGAGATCAGCGGCGGCACGTACGAGAATCCTATCGTAAGTTCACAAATCCTCAGCCCTCCTGGAAGAAACAACTTGGCAGTCCCAGTTTCACTCTCCCTTCTTCCTTACTTTATACAGTATTCACCTGATCAACCTGTCTGCATGGGATGCTAACGCGCAACCAGATGAGCATGGGCACAGCCGACCCCAGCACCGGCGGGGAGAAGCCGGGCCAGAAATCGGAGCGCACCAAAGCCCGCGAGGCCTTCTTCCTCGAGTTTGCGAGCGCGGTGCGCGGTGAGATCGGCAGCGACGTGCCGCTGATGGTCACTGGCGGCTTCCGATCGCGCGCGGGCATGGAGGCCGCGCTGGCCGGCGGGGGCTGCGACCTCATCGGCATCGGCCGGCCCGCGACGGTGAAGCCTGCGTTCCCCAAGGAGCTCCTGCTAAACCCAGACGTGAAGGACGAGGACGCCAGCTTGTTCGTCGAGAAGATCCAGCCTGGCTGGTTCCTCAAGAAGACGGGCGTTCATGCGCTGGGCGCCGCGGCGGATAGTGTAAGTTCACGTCGCCCATCTCGTTTCATCCTCGTGCAATCACTACCCTACGACCCCTTTTCATTTTTATTAGTGTGGTTTAATGTGATCAGGTTTCTAACACGGGTGATGCAGGTTCATTATATGAAAGCCCTCCAGAGCCTGGCACGCGGAATCAAGGCTTGATTAATTGGATGTAGGGGCTTTTCGTGCTGATATTCAATCACGTTTTTCGAGGAAGTTGCGGTTCGGAGGTTTTCTAAGATACCATGTATTATGCTTTTCATGTAGCGAACTATACAGACGTCCAGTGTTTCAATGCTCAAATAACATTTACGTGCATTGCAATAGCCTCAGGGCTCTTGATTCCGGGAAACACTTAGGGCCTAGTATTGTATTCCACCCCAGGAATATGGCAAGCCCCCTCAACCGAGTCCCCAGTGACGAGCTCAACCGCCTTTCCATGCGCACCAAACTGTGCCAGTGTCCCTCCTTCCGAGGCGCTGCCCGCGTGGTACTGGGGCCACCCTTTGCCCGCCAGTGAGTCCGGGTCCGTGACGAAGTCGAGGAAGTAATCCTGCATCGCCTCCGAGGTCTCCACCTCGAGCGGCGGGATCTCGCCGGGCGCGATGCCGTACGACCCGAACACCATGTACAGGTCCGAGTAGTGGTACGCGCCCAGCCAGGGCACGGGACCGAGGTTCGCGAAGTCGCCCGCCCAGTGATAGCGGTACGTTGCGAGGCCCAGCCTGTCTCGCGCCACACTCGACTCGTAGCTGGGGCACACGAAGCGCAAGGTGCCACGGACGACCGTGTCCTCCGAGGGGCCCGCGGTGTAGTTGGACAGGGGCACGTAGGCGAGGGCCGAGCCCTCACGCGCCGTGGTCCCGACGATGGTGGGGATTTTGGCTACTTTGCCCTCGAGGTAGCGCTGGGTGTAGTTGGAAAAGACCCATTTCTCATCCGACTGGCTGCTGAACGTGATGGGCGATTGCGACGGGTTTACCAGCGTCGAGTTGTCCTGGTATTGGCCGACGAAGTTGCTGATGCGCTGGAAGGGCACGCGGCGCATGCACTCGAGCTCGCGTCCCTTGTTGTCGCCAAAATCGCAACCCAGCGACTTGGCCACGAACGTGAAGTTGGCGCCCTCGTGGTCCCGGCTGCCGAAGCTCATGAGCGCCGACCCCGAGCTTGTGATGGCCGCGCGCACGAGCGGGTTCTCGGGAAACGCGAACAGGTACTCGTCGGCGGCGATGGCGCCCGCCGACTGGCCCCAGAGCGTCATCCGCGTCGGGTCGCCCCCGAAGACTTCGATGTTCTCCGCCACCCACTCGACGGCCGCGCGCTGGTCCTGGCGGCCGAAGTTGCCGTTCCCGTCGAGACCTAGGGCGTGTGGGTTGCCGAAGATGTTGACGCGGTAGTTGGTCGTCACGACGATGTGTCGTTGCGAGCGGTGCACCCACTGGGACGGCAGCTGCGTCGGAATGTTGATGCCACCCGTCTGGTCGCCGCCCCCCGTGAAGTAGATGACGACGGGCAGCAGCTGCTTCTTCCCGTCGTCGTCTGCGTTGTTGCTGCTCGCGTTCGCGGGCGTCCAAATGGCGAGGCTTAGGCAGTCCTCGGCGGAGTTCTGCGCGGCCCGTCCGTCAAAGAGGCTCTGGCCATAATTCACGATCAGGTTTCCCGTGATGTTCAGGCCCCACACTGCTGGAATCGCCGACACGTATTGGGGGCATGAAGGCCCGTAGGTGGTGCTATCAATCACCTCGCCGGAGTCATCGAGGTGCTCCGGCGATGCCCATCTTAATGGGCCAACTGGCGGCTTGAGTAGGCACATGTCAGTACCTTGAACTCGAAATCCGGACATGGGGACCGCATACCTTGGCATAGGGGATGTACTTGAACTGCCTCACGTCCGGATAGGTATCGTTGTAATCCCCAACGAAAACGCCAGTCCTGGTCTTGACGGTCAGGTTGGGATCAGGGTGGCCACCATTAGACGAAGAGCCTGCAGACACAAACGTGACGCCCACTAGGGCGACGATCGAGAGTATTAAGCCAAGCATTGTCACCGTCACGTCTAATGCTCGGTTCGACCTTCTTCTCCCAAAGCTATGGTGAGTCTACTGAGCATCGGGTAGGACCGTGGCTCAGATAGCAAATGGCATGGTGATACCTATATACCTACATGTACTTACTCAGGCATCTACCCATGCCGCATCCCCCGATCACCAGACATCGGCTTGGACATCGGGAGTGGACCGTTCGTACTCGCACAGGCGAAGCATTCAACCAGCGAATAGTGCTTTGCGGGGTTCTCGAGACCGACCCATGATCCACTGCTCGACTAACCCTCACCCCATCTTGTTTTTGTGATATCATCGTTTAGAACCATGCATTGGTCCTTCCCTATTCTTGCTGCTAATGCACAAACACATCATCATGCTTAGAAGGACTTTAAATTTGCTATTGAAGCTCCAGGTTGATCATACTGCAAGCCGAAATCAGTTGCGATCTTGATCGTATACCGTGATGCTGCCTCGGAGGCGGAGGCTGGGTATGGGGTTTCTCCAGAACATTTATCCCCATACCCCATATCGACCCACTAATAATACGGAGGTCATGCCGGTACTTTGGCGAGCTAGTTGGTGTCGGTCACCGACTTTGCCGGCAAGTTGGTCTCACAACCATCTCGGACATCTCACGTACTTTCTAAGAGGTTTTACGAGAGTTGTATCGTGGAGGGGAAATGGATATGATGTGGTCTTTGACGGGTCAGTTGAATGGAGCTCGACATCCACCAGGACTTACTTAGCCAACGATGTTATCTAGTTGTGAATGCTGCTTTTGATAAACCATTAGAGAGTACTCACGAATTATATCTTGGCAGATTAGGCAGTAATTGAACGTATATAAAATAATTGAGTGTGAAATTCATTGATATGCATCTTCCTCCAGACTTGAACGAAGCGTAGCTGCGAGCATGGGGTCTGGCAACAGTACTCTGACCTCGCTCAACCACCTATTAGTACAATCCGCGTAGCTGGAGTTAAGAACAGCCATCGACGCTTCGTAAACCCCCCTACCTCGTGGGCGTGGTCGTCACGAGATCCAAAACAATAAAACTCCTAGCGAGTGTTATCCTCGTATGGCCCACCGCTTTTCCAGATGGGGCCATCTCCAACTCAGCAACGATACATCGATCGATCAAGCCGTCTTCTTCCACTGGGTATAAACACCAAGCAAACTACTGACAGTACCAGCCAAGCCCACGAACCCGTCGTCGAAGCTGGCCCAGGCCAAAGCAGAGGTGGGGATGGTCAAATCGCACAGGTCGGAAAGAAGTTGAAGCTGGCTGGTGGATCGCTCACTATTTGCGGGATTAGTTTAGTACGTCATTCTTATGGTTGTTCAATACCCCGAGATAAACAAGGTAGACTTACATGGCGATGCGCTTGGCCTCTACGACACCTTCGCCCTCCTTCTTGTCAACCTTGGCCTCGCGCTCGCGCAGCCGGTACAGCGTGTAGAACTGAGCGACGACGCTGCACATGAGACCCATGGCCCAGAAGCGGTAGGCCTCGCGCTGGGCGCGGGCGGCGCCCTGCCACTTGCGGATGCCGAGGGAGTCGAGGACGGTGGCGGCGTCGAAGGTGAGGTAGCCCGCGTAGCCGAGCTGGTGGCCGACGGCGGCGTAGCGGAGGACGGGGTCCATGGTCTTGGAGTCGGCGGCGGTGGCGGCGGCCTTGAAGTGCTCGACGTTCTTGCCCACGCGCATCAGCTTGCGCGCAAGGCCGAACTGCTTCTTAATGGCATCGAAAGGCGCGATCTCGCCCTTGGTGCCATTGGTGCGCAGCAGGTACCACGCGTAGAAGCGCGAGAAGTACTGCAGCGTGCGCAGCAGCTTGTCGCGGCCCACAGTCGTCGCGACGAACTTGAGGTAGTGCGCCACCGAGGGGTGGTAGATAAGGGCGTCGGCGACCATGTTGGCGGTTGGTTGTTGTTTGGTTTCGTTGGGATTACTCGGTCGCGAGGTCTAGACCTGTAAATGACGGTGGTATGAGCTATTCGGGATACCGCCAATGACGTTAAATGGAAAGAAGCCGGAATGGGAATTGTAGGATTTGATTAAATAGGGATATGTCAAGTTGAGAACGTACGAGTAAATTGAAGAGGTGTGGCTCTCTAATTTACTTGCTTGGGATCATCATTCACTTTCATGAGACAAACTCCAACTCCAACTCCTTTGCCTCTCAGCTCCTAGATTGAGACTGGCCGATTATCGACACCCTGACACCCTGACACCCGGCCGAACCATCTGACGCTGGACTGATTGCAAGCACATGCCGAGGTCCACCGAGGTACTGCTTTCAATTGCGGCAACTGCAAGACGGGTCTTGGCCGACACGACCCTCTCTGCCTCTGCATTAGCTAAGCCCCCGATTGAGCATAGCTACTCGTTTTGGTGCATAACGTCACCAGTAAATCGTCAATTGCGGAACAACGTCGCCGACCTCCGACGGTACGTCGAACAATTTGTTGCATCGCGCGCATTCAACCAAGACCTAGCTGTGGCGTAGCTTGCAAGACCCGGATTTCGATAATCGAGACGTTTCTTGCAGCCCATGTCATAAAACCGCATTGGGAGACGAGATGGCTTCCAAATTGAGTCCCTGGGGGGCCTGCCGCTCCCTCACCATCCGCACACGATCAATGCTTCAGCATGCCGAACGGAAAACCGCTGCCCCGTTCTACATGGCCCGACGAGGAATGGCCGACAACACCACATCGAGGGAGCCTCCCTCAGGCTCCGATGGCGCACTACCTCCGTCCATGGCTGGGCAGAACTCGGTCAACAAATCATACGTCCCTCCGCCCCCGGAGCAATTCGCCCCCAATTGGCTGAACGCGGATGCCATTGCGCAGCTGGAGCAGGTTGCGGCGGGAGAGGACCTGTACGATGAGGACTCGGGGCTGAAGTTTGGTGCGGTGTCCCAGCTGCCCGGAAGGAACGACCATCTGCAGAAGAGATATCCGGAGGTGATAGACCAGGTTACAAAGCTGCTCATGCGGGACGGCAAGCTCAGTAAAGCCCAAAGGGTAAGGATGCCATATACTATAGCCACGCTGTTTTGGGTTGCAACAGACCGAGGACGAAGGCACGAGAAAAGCTGGCTGACATTTTATTTCCCAGGATATGTCCTTAATTCTCAACTTTCTCCGCACATCATCGGCACCTAAGGTGTCCCCTCTACGACCCCTGCTCCCGGGTGCGCCCCCGGCTCACACACTACCCCTGGACCCGGTGGTCTACCTCACTCTGGCCATCGACAGTGTAGCGCCGCTCCTGCGGATCCGGAACATGAAGGGTATGGCCGGAGGTGGCAACGCGCTCGAGCTCCCCGAGCCCATGGCCGCCCGGCAACGAAGGCGCGTGGCCGTCATGTGGATCCTGGAAGCCGTGAACAAGAAGAAGTCCAAGGGCAGTGGTCGCTCCATGTTTGCGCACCGAGTAGCTGAGGAGATTATCTCGGTCATCGAAGGCCGGTCGACCGTCTGGGACAGACGGCAGAACGTACACAAGCTGGGCACGGCGGCACGAGCGAACTTGAACCACCCTGCTCTGTTGGCTAAGCGGAAGAGGTAAACCATGAGGTGCCGCTATGCTGATTGATTGATTGGTTGGTTGTATTTAAATCTTATGAAAAGCCAATTCACATCAGCGAACTCGGAATGGTGTAGGATATAGGCACCGTGTACATATTCTTGTACTCATATCATCAGCATCTCGGACCTCGGAGAATCTAGACACCTGAGGCCAGATATTCAACCAAAAGACACACAAAGAATTATATACATACAATCAACATGCAAACTTCGTGACCTGGCGGCAACTTAAGAAAACACTGTTCTGTCAGGGTCCAGAGACCGTTGAAATGCCTCCTTGGTGGACGGCAGAGGTCTGCCCTCTCCTTCTGGACACGACAGCCTACAGGACAGTAATTGAGGATCAGCATTCGCGGGAGAAGAGTCGCAGAAACCTGTCGAAACAGATCACGGAACCTGATCATTTTTTGTTGTCTCCTGAAGAAAAACTAATAGCATATCAATCAATAGTCACTGTTTTCTGGCATAGTCATTCGACAAATTAGAGTGTCTAATGCACAGGAGGCTCTTATTTAGGGGTATCTCAGCAGCCCCTTGTCTAGTCTACATTTTTTTGTCAAAACGGCTAGTTTCGTACATGTGTAAATCAAAACATCGCTTAAATAATAAATGCAAGTTCATGGCTGTCTACCCCTGAGCAGCCGCCAACGACCCCCTGATAATATGTTCAGTGTATGATCGTCGCTTGTTGTGAGGGTCGCAATGATAGTGACCCCCTCATTCGTGTCTTTCCTAAGTAGAGGGGAGAGCGAGAAAGGAGTTGTTTGCTTCGTAGCAAATACCTAGGAAACCGCGAGCCTGACAAAGGCTCCGTGTAGGAAAAAAGCCATCTGACGTATGTGCGTAATCCGGAGGCTGAGCTCTGGAGCCAGCATGTCCTCGTGAGCCCACCACCCCTGCATGCAATGAGCTTTCCTCCATTGATCCAGGGGAGTTGCTGGTTGCAACAGGCCCAAGCCACCTTTCAAACAATGCCAGACAGCTTTCCAGCGAATGTGCTGGATATGTGCAGTCCAATCCCCAAATCATTGTCATTCCAGATAGCATTCCGTAATCCGCACAACGTATTATCTCAGCAGAAAGTACGCCAACGGGACGGACGCTGGATTCGCTGGAATAGACAGTTGATAGTAGAGATGTATAAACAAGTTATACAATGACCCTTGTGCACCATTCTAAATACACAATAATCCGGGGATTGGACTGTATGCTCGCAGCTGCTGCTATCCTAATCTTGGTATAACGAATGCTCCTTAATGTAGTCGATTACATTGTTTGGCACCAGGTAGTCGATATTCATCCGGCGCTTGGACAGCAGCCGAATCTTGGTTGATGAAATCTCATTGGGGACCACCTGGGGTATCGAGTAGATGTTGTCCTCCCACTCCTTCAGGGTTCCCATAGCCTCCTGCATGTCGGCGCCGGCACGCTCAATAACGAAGGCGCCATACTTGCCCAGGATATGGGCAAGATCGTCTTGGCTCCACACACCAGGTGCGCTCATTGTCTGGATCAAATCTGCACCTGCCAAGAGTGCAACGCGAACGGGCTGTTTCTCGCCGTTGCTGTTCTCCACGCCACCGAGGACGCTGTTGACTTCGTGATCAAAGTGATCTAACACCTTGGCAGTGGGCCTGTATTGTGTCAGTAGCTGGCCAAATTAACGTACGATTGGCAACCTTAACTCACATGTATTCGGAGTGCATGGCCTCCCAAGGATCCACCATCAAGTAATCGGTGGTCTGTGTCCTGTCTTCGATCGCCAATTCTGCCATGCGTATGCGATGGTGTGCAGGAGCCAATCCGATCTTTTTATAGGCGTCGCCGACTGGGGAAAGGTAGGTGCCGACGACGGTGAAGTTTGTGTTGCTCTTGACATAATCGTGTGCGAGCGAGAACATGCGCAAGTGTAAGAAGGTGATGGGCGAGAAGCTACCACAGGCGACGAGTATCAAGGGTGTCTTGCCGGGCTCGATGTTGCCCGTCTGCAGGCGGCTCGTGGGGAAGTTGTAGTTCTCTAGCGACATGTTGGCTGGTTGTGAGGACGTGGCGCCAGTTGATGAAGAAGATGACGACGATGTTGATGATGATGTGATAGTGGTTGTTGTGTGGTGTTCAGATTCTGAAGCCATGGCTGCGGTAGTTTGTGACGGATAACAGGACGCTGGCCGTGTGATGGTTGCCAATGTTGTCGGTATGGCGGCAGCGGCAGTTGCAACTACTTTAGATCATAGAGGGGCAGGCGCGATGACGAATCTTGGTTTGCTTCGGATCGGGAGGGTGGGCGATAAGATAAGATCTAAGCAAAAGCAATCGGAAACCCTTGGATCGGGATAGAGTACATATATGTTGGTGAACTCCAGTGGTGAGCGTGGTTGGTTGGATTGGGTTGGATTCACGTTGACGAGCGAAGAGTCAGAGAAAGTCCACTAATAAGAGGGAATGATGGTATTAAATGTATGGCCAGAAGGGAAGGCGACTCTCCACCGGGCTCGGCTGTTGGGAACTGGGAGGGTTCGAGCAGGACGAGGAGCTGGGAGACCAGAGACTATCGTTTATTTAGCAGGCAGGTGCAGGGCGTGCAGGGCCTGAATCAGAATCCGATGGGTCCAGGTTCAGGCAGGCGAAAGTGGGCAGTGGACAGTGGGCAGTAGCAGGTGGGCAGTGGGCAGTCTGGCAGAGGCGAGGCGGCGGACACGGGCGGATTGCGGATTTGCGGATGACAGTGGGCAGCAGTGGGCAGTGGGCAGTGGTTGCAGTCGACGCTCTTTGTTTGGTCCAAAACCTTTGATCAGCAATGCACGCACTGTATGTATGTATGTACGTATGTACGTACGATGGTCGATTTCAGAGTTCTAGACGGGGTCGGGGTCTCGCTGCTGGGGTATTTGTATGCGTGGCACCGTCTTGTGTCTTGTGTTACGTCTCTGCATCAATGCTTTCACTGCCAAGCTGCCTCTACGCCTCGATCCATAGAGTCAACCTGGAAACTCCATCCTGAGAGCTGAGGGAGAGAAAGAGAGACTGGGAGCGAGAGCCTTCTGTGCGAGGTCTACAGCACCCCGTAAGTTCCAGCGCTCCGAACTTTTAGTGTATAGGCACCTCTTACCGCGTCTAACTCAGGCAGGCCAGGTACGTCGTAGGTAGTAAGTAGTGCAGCAGTAGCTCGTATGGACGTCACTCAGTTGCCCTGCCTACTGCTATTGCCTACCTACTACTACTACTGTCTACCTACTACATGCTTGGCTAAGGTTAACCTTAAAGTGCACGTATAGGTATATTCAGCATGCAAGGTGTGCCTAGCGGAAAGCGAGGCTATAGCCGTCTGTCTGTTCGACGCATATTAAATATCCCATTTGCAGATCTGGCGTCCTCTAACGTTGCGCTTTCCCCTCTGCCAGCGAAACCCCTCCCAAACCCGTTGCAGTTTGGTGGCGGCGTCCAGGCCAAAGAACCCCTGTAAAGGCTAGTAAGATACAAGATTGAAGACAGACAAAGAGACATCCGTATGACCCTTTGGAATGCGGACGAACGGCAAATACACGCGGGCGCTGATCTGTCCCTCCTGCTATCTCAACAGGCATTGAGCCGTGGCAAGACTTGAAACGGAGTGAAACTTCTGGGGACAGCACGAATAGAAAGAGAGAGGGATAGAGAGCATGGGCGTAGCAGCCCAAGTCTGGTAGAAGGGGTAGCTGGGTAAGTAGCTACTACTAGGAAGGTAGCATTGGGGGCAGAAGGGGTCGTCAACTGCTTACCTACCTACCAGCCAAGCAGCCTACCAGCCTACAGTACGCAGTCAGCAAAAGCTATACAGATTGGAGCACAATTGGGGCAAAGCCAGCCACTCAACTTATACCGTCTTGATGCTACCCTGACTTTACTTTACCCGGTCAAGTATGCTTAACAGAGGCGCACTCGCTACCTTTGTGGTCCATATCAACTGCCACTTGCCCAGTGTTGCCCTCCCAAGTCGCTCCCTTTCCGCTGCCCGTTGACTGCCGTTCCCATCAGCGCCCCCTCTCTGGCCCCTTCTCGCGAAACAAAGACCCCACGTGAAGCTCTAGGCGCATTGTCTTTGTCTAGTCAGTGCCTGAGCGCTAAAACGCCAGGCATCTCGGGAGGAGCACCGGAGCTTTTCAAGTGGAGTGATAGACCCAAGTAGGTAACTTTTACAAGTCGCCCCGATAGCGGGGTGTCAGTCCTCCATTTCCTGGCCCGTGATGAGAAATTTTTGCATGTCGTTGTGGTGAACAGCCCATTGCTCGGGAAAAGCTTCCATTCCGTCGGCGGCATTGGGGTTATTTCAAATATTTCAAGGTTTCTGGAAATGATAATGCACAAGGTTTGTTTGGATGTCGGTGAAATAAGCTGGGCAGACAGACTCTGAGTTGTTGATGCAAAGCCCCTCAGACTGAGCGAGCCTCCGTACGCTACGCACTTCAAAGGATTGGACATTGATGCATTCATTGTTGGCAAATCGGTATAACAACAAGCGACCCATACATACGGATTGCGTGATTTGCACGTATTTCAAGTGCCAATCAATAGACAGGCAGGCCAAGGAACAAGTTGATCACATCATCGGCCTCAAAGCCGAGACGTGGTATAGATATAGAGTATCAGAGCAAAGCTGCACGGATACGTATTATAAGCATCCATAGAACAACTCTTGTTTGTATACCTAGGTAGGTAGTAAGTAACGTAGGCTTGAGTTGTACTAATCAGAACATCAGAAAGCATCTTCATCCGTCAAACAGACAGACCTACTTGGTTGGCAAAGGGATCAATTAAGCAAGCCTTCTTTCTACTCCTTTTGGTAGTAGCTAACTGCCTATTGAGCAAACAGGCAAAAAAATGCAAAAAGATTTGGCGTCACCCGGAATCGAACCGGGGTCTACACGGAACAGTTGTGACACTAGACCACAACGTGTTGTACTGACCACTATACTATGACACCATTGAAGTTGTCGAGTGACGAATTAACACGAATTGACTTGAAAGAGGTCCAGCTAATAGCTTCTACATAGTCCAAATTGCAAATCGTACAGATTGATCCATCATGTCTGTCCATCTCTATCAACTCCATGCCTTACTAACCAAATCAAATACATACAATGCTCACATTCTACCTCCCATACAAACATGAAGTAAATAGCTAGTGAGCGCCTGCCTAGCTTCCATTATTCACATGTGTCAAGGGTCAAGTCCGTATAGGCCTCACGAACGCAATATTGATTGACATTCCATACAATTTTTACTTGATGTGGCTTGCTTGTTATGAGTGTTATTGTTTGTGTCCTTTCCTTTACCCCAACTCCGATTCCTCTCAAGACAAGACACAGCAACGATGTGTCTCAACTACCCACGCTGCCACTCAGATGAAAGAGAGAGAAAATCGAAGGTTTGTAGAAACTGCAGAAGGTCGACAGAAATAGCCGAACAATGACATCTGTCAAGTGCAGCTTGCAACGTCACTTTCTGCGGTCTGGCTTGAACTTTAGTCGCAGCCTGCATTGGTACAGTCCTAGACGCGCACGTAGCTTAAATTCGATGCCTTCGTAGCTCGGTCAACGAACGACCTGCAGAATAGGCAACAGCTACCAATGCAGCTATTGCCTCGAGCGATCTTTGTGCATACAGAAACCACGCAACAGCTAGTTGGCCATGGGTGGCTTATATGTGCTGGCCTTTCCGTCGCGTCTGCTTTGTTAAAGGATGAGCCGGAGGCGGGTGGGTGGGTATTTGGCGTGTGGACTTATGAGCTTCAACTCCCTCTTATCACGTCAAGTCTGTCAACTTACACAATCCCAGGTGTCTGTCAAACTCTGGTACCGGAGAAAAGCGTGTTACTCTTTATTTTATTTTCTCCTTCGCCTATATTATCTTCCGGACCAACTATTGTCCTCTCGTGCAGAAAAGTTTGGCCTGGATGGGTGTCATATCCTGCTACATTATTTTGCTTGACTTCACGACAACACTCCAGAATGGAGACCTGCCAATTCTTCCTGGTTCGCGATTAGCACTCGGAACTTATCCTCGTTACAACCAACGTAGTCCCTACACCGGAGGCCAGTATGGGTACGTTCTTGGGCCAGGGGGCCCTCACTTTGTCCGATGATGGCGACGAAGCTCCCGCCCAGCTACTGTCGGATAGCCAGATTAGCGAGCTCGATCTCGACCTGCCGTCAGCTACGGAAACCGAAGAAAGCATAGACGCGCATGGTTTTGTGAGATCACCGCTTGCGCCTGTCCGCACGAACCAACGGCAATCTCATCGCCCCAGCAAACCACAAAGCCAGCGCATACCAAGCGAGTACAACAGAACCTTTCCATCCCAGCCTCGGCAGCCCTTTCATTTATCTTCCCCTTACGGGAACCAGCCCATTGACAACCGTCACCGCACATCGAGGGAACCTTCATCGAGCAACCGTTTACATGGCCGATCCTTGGCACCGGACACTAGCATCTACACATCAGTCTCCCTGCCCCCTGACCGCTTTGAAGATGATGCAGTACCCATCGACCCCAAGCGTGTGCCGCTACACCCCGATGAATCACAGCAGGACCTGGCTGAACGTATCAACGCTCTTACCCAAGCCATACAATCCAACACCAAATTCTGCTGTGCTTTGTCGGCCCAGATGGTCACCATGGCAAACCAAAACAAGCATTTACTCCCAGCGTTCTCGTCTAAAGTGTCCTCCGCTGTTACCGACTATGTCATAGAGCCGGCGCTGAAACTACCAGGCACGTTGAAGACATTATATCCCGCCTTGCAAGACTACGAAGACAAAGTACGGCGCAGACTAGCGAATAGCGCCAATGGGCGGGACATGGTACTGGCCCAGGGGGTGGGAAAAGAGAGCGATGTGAAAAGGCTCAAGGATCGACTGGTAGAGCAGGATGCTGTGTTAAGTGACCATAATTCCTACATACAGCGACTTATAAAGGAGCGAGACGCCCTGCGGCAACAGCTGAAAAACATCCCGATGAGCCCCAACGCTTCAGAAACCGAAAGCGGAACAGCATCGAGTGAGCAGGGGAGGTATAAGAACCACGGCCGCTCAGAGCAAACTACCGACCGGGGAGTTCTCAGGGATTCTGTGGTCCTTGCCGATCAACTGAGGGAGATCCGGATCCTCGTAGACCAGCTGGCACTGAATAGCGCTTCAAACCACGACAGGAACAGTGACGGCAGCCACAGGGAGGACGAAGACTTTGCCGCGGATAGCCAATGCGACGAAGAAGACGACTGGACATTGCTATAATACTTATCAAGAGAATTAATGTTCCTTGTGTGATTGCATATGGGTTGGAAAAAGATAGATATGGGTTCGCAGCGAATGCATTCCAAAAGCGACTTTTGGCAGGGGCATAGCAGGTATAGGCTCCAGTTGGAGAATGCTCACTCTTAGACGCAAACTAATACCAAAAGAATGTTAAATCAATGGAGGACATACAAGGAGTGCGTGAAATGTGGTATAGAAGTGGATGAATTGATAATTTGCAAGTGTTGACAGTTTACCTCCCATCCCCCTTATTGAATCAATACTGGAAGCTCTCAAATACCACATCTTCCCCTTCTGTCCACTGTAGCAGCCTCTTCATCAGCTCCGGTCCCGTACAGCAGAAAAATCGCCTCTTATTCTCTCCGAATCTGGCGCCACTAGTAGCACCCAGGATATCGTCTCGCTCAATGCGCCCCATCTTGACGACCACGCCCATCTCTTCTAGGCGCGATATTAGCCCCTGTTCTTTTTCACCCTCCTTTGTTGCCCCAGTCACGAAGAGTGTGACGGTGTCGTCTTTCCCCAGCCCCGGGTCCTTCTCCACGACCCTCACTGCAAGAGCCAGCTCCTCGCGTCGCAGACTCCACAGAACCTTTAGTGGCAGCGGTGTATCATCACCGCCGCCGAGCTCATCTAAGGATGACAATACACCGCTAGCCTGCGCCATCAGTGGTGTAATACCAACGCCCCCCGCCACGAAAACACTGGTGGTCTTTTGCGCGGAAATCTCGGCGTCGTTCGCTGCTGCCTGTGCGAGGAGCGGTAGCCGGAACGCCTCCTCGCCACCGAAACCCAGAACGGGCAGCTCGAGCGGCACGCGTAGGTTCCACTTGGAGAGCATGCCCGTCGCGGGGCCGTGGCGGCGCGCCGTGATTTCGAACTCGATGGGATCAGGAGATGAGGGGGAAGGTACGCTGCTGCTGCTGACGGTGAACGTCCGCACAAAGTCGTCGTTCAGGCTCTGCGGATCGTCGTCCCGCATGTGACTCCAGCCGTGGTCAAGCTCCGGGCCGAAGTCGAGCGTGACATGCTGCCCCGGGTGCCACAGTGGTGCTTGCTCCGACAAAGCAGAACTTGTGCGAGACGACAAGGATAACTGGAACCTATAGCGCGAGATAGTGGGTGTAATCTCCTCTCGCGCCAGGAGCCGCGCGGTGCCCAGGCCACTGGTCTCGTCGTTCACGGTGCCAGGGGCCATCTCCGTGGCGAGACGTCGGACCGGCGGGTTGTATGGCGAGTAGTCTATCACCGATCCACGGAAGGGGAGGCCGTCTTTGACGAAGCGGGCTTCCTGCACGTCGATGCGGACGGCGAGCTTGGTGCGCGGGAGGTACGCGGCCGCCTTGTCGCCTATGAGGATCGATGCTTTGCCTGTGAGGTAGAGTACATCGCCCGTCTCGAAGTCCGGGACGGCGAGGCCGACGCTGGGGTCCGCCTGCAGGTTGCCGAGCGTCTGGTAGAGCCGGTTGCCGCTGTATTCTGGATATACGAGCGTGACGCCTCCTTCGGATGAGTTTGCGTTGTTATTACGGAATACGCGCAGGAGACCCGCCGGACCTCCGCGGTGGTTGGTGTCCATGCTCTCGTCGCTCCCGTTCGAAGCGCCATGCTTGGTCGAGATGAAGAACAAGTCTGCCTTGTGAACGAGCTCAATGGCTTCATCGGATAGGGGTAGCCCTGGCCCCTGACTTGTAAGCTGTGGGCGGGGAACATGCGGCACGATGTGCTTTTTGTTCAGGTATTTGGGGCAGTTCCCCAGACTCTCTGTAACTTGGAAGGCCATTTGCAGATCCGCGAGTGCGCCATCCTGGGCTGTGAGACTCACCGCACCGGCTACCAACCGTCCAGCGAGTTTGACGCGGTCGCGCGTCTCGAGGTCGATGGACAACCCGGACATGACCTTGCCGCCCTCGGGACGGACGACCTCGTCATGTTGAATCCCCCCTTCCCCTGCTCCGAATAGCGCCTCCAGTACCGGGTCATATTTCGCATCCACTGCGGCCCCGCGGACGCCCAGCACGCCCTGCGCTACTGGGCGGCAGAACCCGGCCTCGCCGCCCCAGATGGTGGTCCAGGGCCGGCCCGCGCGATCGAGGGCCCCGAATGCGACAAGGGGCGAGTTCTGCACGCGATATCCGTAAGAGGGCGCCAGGCCGTGGTAGGTCGGGTTGTCGCGCGGCCGCTCACGGTCGCCCAGCAGCGTCTGCTGGATCGCGCGCTCGCCGGTGTGCCATCCTCCAGAAGCCACAGCGGCGGCCATGACTTCTTCACTTTCTCCAGAAAGATAGGAGTCGTAGTGGTTAGAGAAGAGCGAGCTGCGGGCCCCGAAAAGTTCTACTTGGTTCACGGCGTGCTCTAAGCTTGAGGACGACGATGTGCCGAGGTAGAAAAATGCAGCCAAGAGATATGATTTTATGGTGGACTTAATAGGAGGAGAGACTTGGCGTAGCATCTGTTATGCTTTGTCGCTGTCGTGAAGAGGGGTTCTATAATACTCCCATTTCAACGATCTCTATCCTTAGCCGTCTCAATCTTTGGTTGTTGTCCTTTTGGTACGATTTCACAATTTGTCATTCCCGTTGCCGAAATATAGTTACGCCCTTCCGCAAACCCACTGGAATCCCGGGCGGGATGCTGGGAAGTGTAGTGGCGGTGGGATGAACTAGTCAGCAAGCTGCATTCGCCTAACGCCCTAAAGAAGACGAGAAACTCCTCCATTGGAATGCCTAGCTTACAGCTATACCTATGTGGTGCTATGTTCATGCTTACGCCCTGCCGATGCGGACATCAGGCGGACTTTGCTCCGCACTGCCCCGTGAAAGCAAAGGCCGAACGAAACCCAATACGCCCAAGTGCGCCGTCAATAACCCCACCTATCATGTCCAGTATGTGGAATCATCTTCTCTGATTTTGGATGTAATCACGTCATTCTTCGTAGACTATTCGAGCAGGGCCCCCGAGCGGACATAGATAGTTTGATGCTTGAATTCTATTCGTACTGGCCATGTAATATATTTGATTTTGATGTAGCTTGCCACTGATTGCTCACCGAACCAGTGAAGGACGAATAAGGTGAGAACCAAAGACTTTGACTGGGGCTGCCACATAATGTCGTCTGTACAAACAAGAACCGCTCTGGTCAGGGGTTTGCTACTCCTGTAAGTAGATAAGCACCGGCAATAAAGCATCCTATCCCTGTCCGTATATCACATCTCCACCCCGGCTCTCCGGCAACACGGTCAGCGACCCCATTTTATTCCCCCTTTCCACCGTACCCTCCACCGTCGTGTTTCGCGGCGCCCACACCTTGAACCGGGCACTCCAGCGATCCGGCCACGCGGCCAGGAGCCGAATGTCGTCCCCGACAAACGTCTGGACGAGCTGCTCGTGCAGCCCGAGGGCCGCGGCGCCGTAGTGGTTGAAGTCCGGGGTCCAGTCAAAGTTGGGGCCCTTGAAGGCCGGGAACTTGCAGACGTCGCTGTCGCGGAACCGGGCCTCGGTCATGGCTGTGGCGTTAGCCGTCTGCCCCAGCCGCGCGAGCCAGATGACGTCCTGGTTCCAGCCCTTGTTGCCGTGGCCCGCTTGTGTTTCCGTGTCGTACAGGTAGGTGTCGAGAGCGACCGTCAGGTTGGGCCGGCCCAGGCCGTACTCGCCCCAGGGGAAGACGGGGTACAGCTGCGGCGTCTCGCTATTCTGGATGCGCGTATAGGCCAGGGCGGGCGCGATGCAGATGCGGCCCTGCTGCTCGCGGAGGGGTGTCGGCGGCACCGTGGCCAGGTACCTCAGATAGTGCGTCCGGTTCTCGATCTTGTACTGATCGACGGCCAGGAGGTCCGTGATGAGCTTTCGTAGGCCGGAGGTCGTTGACGACGGATTGTAAGACTCCTTGTATGTCTCCGCCGCCGATGCAGGGTAGATAATCAGCGTCTCGTTGCCGTAGTAGCCATCTAGCTGCCAAGGAGAGCGTTTGTTCGCTTCCTTGCGATAGTACTTATCGAACCAAGCCAACTGATATTCAATGAAGTCCAAGTAGGGTGTCACATCCAAGCCTGAGTACATGTTTGCCTGTAATATCATGTCGGCAAACTCGCTATAAGCAGGTTAGTAGTGGGTTTAAAGGATAAACCAGATAGTGCATATCTTGATACTCACTTGGCCGTCTCCTGGAGATTACTGAGCCATACATTCCAAAGATCTCCGTCGGGGAAGAACGAAGGTCTCGGGATGGGGTTCTCGTCGTCGTACCACTGAGCATGGTACTCGAAAACGTTCGACAAACCGGTATTGTCGCCCTGTTCCAGAAAGTAGGCTGCATCGATATCGTGGTAGTGCTGGCCCCTGATCAGGGCATTTGGGGTGATTCGCTTGTAGAAGTCGAACTGGGCCTTCATTACATCGAAGTCGCCGGTCCTCAGCAGTGGCCAGTAGAGTAGTCTTTGATTCTGCGCTGTGTGTGTACCACCACCCCATCTCCTGTGATCAGGAGTCCAGGCGCGGGAGGGATTCACCAAATATGGGTCGAATGTGAACAGACCGCCATTGAATTTGGTCGGCCATTCTCCAAAGGCGTTGCATCCCATCATATATCGCCAAAGCTGGTAGTTCTTACCGACTTGGAAACCGAGGTCCTCGGGGCCAGCGTCTTCGTTAATGATGATGTACGAACGGTCCCAATACTGATGCCACCAAGCTATGGAGGCATCCTGGGAATTGTTTATCGCGCTTCCGGCTATTTCTTCAAGTTTCGCCAGCCACTCGTCATGAGTCTCCGTCTGGTTCTGGTAGAGCGCAATTCCAATGTTGAACGCCGTCTTTGGGGCAGAGGCCACCAAGTTCCAAGCCTTGAAGGTGGTGTTTACATAATGCCCCGACGTAACGTTTCCTGGTTTCAAGTCGGGAGAATGCACCCAGAGACCAAACTGCTCCGTGGTTAGTAGTTTGCAACAATGCTATATCTGAGCGAGGAATTATACCTCGTTATTGCGCATTGGATTGTACAGCTTATCCTCAAAATCCTCCAATTTCTGTTGAGTTACTTGAAAATTCCACAGGTCAAGGTTCTCGTTGCGATGGCTCATGAGAACGCCGTCTTTGTGGAAGTCGACAACATCTGCATAAGTGGTGCCATTCGGAACTTTCGAGGTATATATACCCCATGAACCTTGGTTGCGTTCTTCGCCCACCATCCGTCGATCTTGAAATCGCCAGTTCTCATACGCCAGACTGACCGAAACTGGTTGCGGGCTATTAACCTCAAGATGGATGACGGGGTTGAATACGTCAACCCATAACTTGGCAGTGGTGTTATCCTTTCCCGTGTAGGTGACGTGACCGTCGTTGATGGCCAATCTCTGCTCAAAATGCCCGTTCCCAGAGAATGGATTCGGGTCGAACGTGAGTCTCACACGTCCAAGCTTGAGAAGGGCATTGTTCTCATCGAAAGTGCCACTCTTGGCGATGTAGAATAAAATTGTCCCTGTTGAAATGTTAGGACAACGGCTGTAATTCATGTGTGCATTGTCATCTGGGGACAAACCGTTCTCCGACCAGGTATTGAGGCCAATGTCTCCACCCCCAACAGGCATAGAATCCGCAGAATGGTTCAAGCCCGGGCTATCCCAGATGACATCGTATGCGGATGGTAATGTAATGGCGTTGATGGATGAGATGAAAGTAAAGAATAGCACACACGTGTACATTGCTAACGCCATCTTGACTTACAGAGCTTCGCCCAAAGCTTAAGACAACGACTAGCTTCGGTGTACAGACAAAGGTAGGCAGAAGCTTCGAAACCCATGGTTCCTATGGTTCCTACTTATTGAATCATAATATACGTCTATCACGCTGCAGTGCATTGTGCCATTCCAGTGGGGTATACAGGGCGCCAAAGGCTTGGATCAGCCGTCATGACGACGGTCAAATCCGGTCCGTTGCCATGTTGCGTGCTACTCGGAAGCCAATCCGGACATTTCACCGGTGGCCCGTCTGCCGGGGAAGCGTAGCAAGCACTTTTGTATGGCATATTGATGATAGGACAAGACTCACTATACCCCTTCAGGGCGGGCATGCCGAACAGCCTCCACTATTTCCCCGCGGGGTAGTACTTCTTTTTGGAGTATATTGGTATTTGTGTACTCTGTGAGCCCATGCGCGCTCAACAGAGCCATGCATGGATTCCCAAGCTCGTATTATATAGAGCCACGGTCCTAGCAACCCCATGGGAGCAACATACTCTCTCATGATGTCGACTCTCCTCCCAACCGGCCGACAAGTGTTGTGTCCCGAAATTGGAGTCTTTACCAATGCCCCGAACGCTCCATGGTGTCTGACGCCAATCGTCTCTAAAATCGTAAAATCGACCGCTTCTATGCCTGTTCTTTTCTTCGGAAACAAACAAAAGACACGAAAATTGAACACACCCAAGTTGGGCACTTAGCGCTTCCTCCCTATAACGAGGAACTGCCCTGTAAGGACTTGAACGTTCCAGCCATCCGCCAAGAGTGCCTTACACACGTTGGCTCGTAGTCTGGATTTTCCGTCGCTATTATGTCTCCCTATGCCAGTGACTACGGTAAACCCGTCCCGGGCCTTCCGGGCTCGATCCTCACCGAGGCCTTCCCACCATTTCCGTACACACTGGAGGGCAATACTGACGCCGTCTTGCACAGTAAGACCATGGAGGTCGATTTTATTTGCCGTGCGGTTTTGTTCGACAAGATAGCTCGCTTCGATACTGGCGGCGTTCCGTTGAGCGTCTGCCTGCTCTCTGGCTCGTTCCGAGTAGTAACCGGCGGCTAACCTAAACAGCGGGTCGCTCCGGCCCTTCTTGAAAGCTGAGGCGGCCGAGTTATATGAATGGTCTCGCATCGCAGCCAAACTTTGTGCGCTTGCCGTGGCTGACTTCAGGTTGCCCGGGAAGGGTCCAGTCCCAGGCGTAGTCGGAACACTCGAACTGGCAGGCTTTTTTCTCAGGTCGATAACACCATTGCTCGAGAGAAGTTCGCCATCGGCAGGGGAGGACGCAACAGAGTAAGAAATATCATATTTGAGATACTCGGGTTTCTCGAAATATTTGGCCAAGACCTCGATGATATTCTCGGCGTACTCCCGCGTCGGCGTAAGCTCTATGATGGGGGAGAAATACTCTGTCGGTATCCAGGAATACTTCTTTCTGAGCTGTTCTTCAAACGCGGATAGACTTGGCCCAAAGACGGGCTGGATACCGAGAGCGAGATAGTTATCGACAATTTGGATAACCGCAGCACCCATAGATTCGCCTCGTTGGTGATAAATGGCCGAGACATCGGATTCGGGTTGGGTGAAGCGTTCAGACAAGTATGTGATGTTTTGAGCGTGATGCAATTGGGTATCCAGGTTGGCCACGTTGAGACTCGTCCCCTCACTCGAAGAAGTCGGTGAGCTGGGGCTCGCGCTTTTGGTCTCTGGAGCTCGCACGCCTGCCTTCTTCTTCTTACCCTTCCGCTTTCGTTGGGGGGCAGTTTCATCGGGAGTGTAGAAACCATCGACCCCCTTAACCCGTTCACCTGTCTGCTCCAGCAACTGAATGTTCAATAAATGGTCGATGGCAAGGCTGGCGTCTCCCTTGTTTTTCCTCAGAGCCAGTCTGATGTCCACGGGCTTGAGCGAGGTGAACATGGATAAAAGCTGTTCCTCTTTCTCGGAGTCTTTCAAACCATCGAAAACGCCCACTCGGAAGGTTTCCGACGCATCAATGGTAGACGCCTTGGAGGAAGAGCCCGAAAACAGACTTTGTGCCTGGGAGCTCTCGGTGGTGGTGGTGAGGCCATCACTGCTCTTGACGTCGCTTTCGACGGCGGCGGCAGCGATCTCGTCTGCATCATCCAGATTTAGTTTGTTGATGTCGACAACGTCATCAGCACCTATGCCACTGGGGTTGAAGCCGGTGGCCTCCTCTGCTTCGACATCGCGCGAGATGCTGAGCAGGATCCCGCGGGCTAGTTGGAATTGCTCTGGATCGTCGAGATGAAAGTCACTACATATTGACAAAATAGTTGACTCATCAAGAAGCGAGCATAATTCATCCTGCGTTCAACTCGGCTTAGTAAAACCAACAAATTAGGAGAAGATACATGAGGGGGCACATACAACCAACTTGTTAGTTGGATCCTCCATATCTTTAATTACACAATATCTTGACAGCCAACACCGGCGAAAAGGTTGTGACAGGATTGGTTCAGCAAATATTTATGTTGGTTGACTCTTGACATAAACGCAGGGATTCAGAGAGACGAAGATGGGTGGAATCATTGTCGAAAAAGCGATGCAGCGTCGTCGAACGGTTTGCAAGACAAAAAGGAAAAGCAATCGACTTGTCAATCGATCTGCACAAGGACAGAAGAGAGTGATGCATAGAAATAAATGTGGTGGTAGTTAGTTCCTAAGCAAATCCTCAATTGGATCAGAGTTGGTAGCGGTACCCACCTCGATCTTTTATGAATGCTGAACATCAAAGGAATTTGGAGGGGGAAAATGATGCGTCAGGATGGCCTTAGCATTTAGGCTTGCCAGGTCAGGTGGGGAGGCAAGGAGGCTAAGCCAGCAAGCCAGGTAGAAAAGCAAAAGCCGCCTATTGGACTGGAGTAAGGGAAGGCTACATACATAATTGAATCTACCTACAGGTAGGTACGTAATTAATCACGATGCTTCTGGAGACGAGTCCATAGGTAGGTTCAATTCAATGAGGCTCTCGCTACCTACATTACATGTAAGATATAACATCAAACAAAGTGGCTGGTTTCCAAGGTGCACTAGTTTATGTGATTACTATCAACGTATTTGCATTCGTTCAGTATTCTCTCATCATTCATATCGTATTGCTGCTATACAACTAGGCAGATAGACTGCGACCTTATCGTGTAGAGTCTTCCACATCCCAAATGTACGGAACCATGAAGTATATACCTAACCTACAAAAAGTACGTAGAGCAGAGTCTCAACCTACATATTTATATACCTTCCAAATCAACAAAAATAAAAAACTGCCATTTCAAATTCTGAGCACCTGGCTAACCCATGGACTTCAGTTCGGATATGCTCCGTGATTTTCCACCAATACTTGGCTTGGCCAACAAATAACCCCTTGACGCCTGCCAACAAACCCAGTTGACACGATCCAGATCTCCGTGAAAATGCGTGGTATCTTTTTTCCCCTATTCATATAATTCAAAGCATCTCGGCGTGGAAGGAATCCTGAACCAACATCAGTTCCCAGGGCATTGAGATTCACTGCCGAGATGTTTCTTCATGACTGCTTTGAAGTCAGTCTCGTCTACAACTGCCCCAGTACCACCGCATTTCGCCTTCTTCTGGAGATCTGAGCAGAGTCCGTCAAGGTCAATGTCGCCAGACTGCACCTTCGGGCAGTTTTGTAGTTGCTCCCTGTTCACCATTAGCTTAAATTCATCATATTGTGGAGGATCTCCAATTGATGTCACTAACCAGATGTTGGTGCAAGTAAGAAGCTTGCCATTTTCAGTTGCAACAATGGTATCCTCATCTTCCTTTCTGGCATCGATCTCGGCACAGATGTTCTTCTTCGGAACCTTGGGACTTGGCGCCATGTTATAGGGCGTGATAAAGTCCGCATCAAAAGCGTCGTTGAAGAAACTGTCGTCAAAAGTGGTGTTGGCTAGAATGTTATCCTGGGGCTCTCGGTAATCCCCAAACAACTGAGGGTCGAATTGGCCGCCATTCTGATTAGCCAACCAATCAAAGTTGCTAAAATCAAATGACCCAAAGGCACCCATATCTATGAGTCGAGGTCAGTACTCTTGTCTTTTGAACCGTTGAAGTTGGGTTACTCACGGTTGCCATTATCAATGGTGAGACCAGGTTGTTCCTCTCCGATGGTAGTCAGCGTATCTACGGGTTTGAAACCGAGAGGCGACTGTGTGAATGGCTCAGGAGAGGTGCCGCATGACGAACTGGGCCCACCGTTCGAGTGCGATGACGACGAGGGAGATGTTGATGCAGTACCGCCAATACTGAAGTTGGCCGAGTCCAGACTTGTCCTTGACGCATTGCCACCGATCTCGTAAGGCGAGTGGCTGGACATGCTAGAATACTTGGACATTGCGTCTTTGGATTGACTTGTCGAGTTCTCACGGCTCTTGGTTGAGGATGGAGTTGCTTGATCCTGTGAAGGAGAGGATTGCCCGGCGTAGCCATTGGCTGTAGCTGATGAGGCCGAGGTGGTCCTCTTTGGGGCTCTGCTACCACTGGTAGGACTAGCCCCTTCCGAGGGGCCAGGAAGTACACCAAACTTAGGGAATTCAAATTGGAAATTGACATCGTTCATAGTATTCACGAGGCCTGCCCCGAAAACGCCGCGCTGGAGATTCTGCTGAGGGGATGTTCCGCTGGAAAGGCGTGGAGCGGGAGTCACCGCCAACCTCTTCTTATACTCGTTCAACTCCATTGTCATCTTCTCCACTTGGGCACGAAGCTGGGAGTTCTCGCTGTTCGTGGTTGCAGAGGCTTCCTCGAGCTCCTTTACTTTGGTCTCGAGGTCCTTGAGATGCTGCTCCTTGCGTTCACGGAAGGCACGCTGGGCGGCACGGTTTTGCGCCTTCCTTTTCTGATTTCTTTGTTAGACTAGGGGATACTATGGAAAGAGAGAGATCTTGAGAGTTATATTGCGGGCTACTCACTGAACTCGGCTCGTTGGTAAGCGGCTTGCGGCCAGGCTTCTTGGGAACTTTGCCCTCGCTTTCACGTCTTTTATTTCCATTCTCCTCTCTGTCACCGTCATCCTCGTCCGGGTAGCTTCTCTTCTCTGCACTATCGTTCTCCGGGCTTGTAGCCTTGGAGCTATCGTTGGAGTCCCCAGGGGACATGTTGGGCAAGTCTCCAATCATCTGTCCAGTCGCGCCGTTGGCGAAATCAAAGTCGAAGCTGCTGTCTGGACCAGAGCCAAAGTCGTAGTCGTAATCCTGGTATGGACTTTCTTGCACGCTACCTGCCTTGGCTGGGGCATCCTGATTCAAGGCAGTAGGCGACACCGACAAAGCATTAGCGGGAGGCGAGCCATTGCCTGGCTGATTCGAAGCGAGCGCGCGGTACAACAGGCTCTGCTGCTGCGGGGTGAGGATGAAGTTGTGAGGCAGGCCCTGAGTGCTGGTAGAAGCCATTGCGACAATCGTTGTTCGACCGAACGACTTCTCAGACAAACTTAAAAAAAAACAAAAAAACAAAGAAGCGAAGATATCAAAAGGCGGAAAAACTTGGTCTTTCCGTTGTCGGATGCTTCAAGCAGACAAGGTGGTTTAGTAGTAGTAGCAGTCCTTTGTGCTAGTGGTTATGTGTCGGCAGCGCAGCGGGTTGCTGAGTCCGACAGGCCGGCGATATAGGAGCTATTGCGCAGCCTATACAAGCAGCAGGGAGAAGCCAGTGGTCCTGGGTAACTCAAGACTATGACGAGAATTACTGGTGTCGTTGAGGTTACGTAGTTGTAGGAGGTATGGTTGGTTGTGGAAAGTCGCCTCCAGGGTCCGCGCGAAAGGATGGTGGTAATGGTGGAGGAAGAATGTCGAAAGTGGATATGTAAGACGACTGATGGTGAGCCTTTCTGCCTGATTCTCTGGCAACAAGTTGCTGGATATCAATCAATCAGTGCTTTTTTTTGTTCGTCTTTCACTGCTGCCACACCCCTACTCTGTTTAGAAGGGGGGGTGTCGTCAATACGGACAGCGTGGTAAAAGGCTTTGGCGGCGAACAAACAACGGCAACAGCAACAATTGGGATTGAATCGAGGGAGTCGGATCGAACGAATTGCACACGTTATGGATTAGACAAGGGACTGGAATCTAACGTGAGAGTTGATCCAGTGACGGGAGAAATTGAGAGAGGGGGCCAGAAGGCGAGGTCCGTTTCTGATTTCTAAGCGACTTGCATTAAAAAGAGTCACCGCGACAGTAAAGAGGCTGGTGTGTGGTGGCCCATCCAGCATGTACCAACTAAATACTAAATGGGAGACGGCGCAGGCTCCTAGCCCGGCTTACCACTGACCTACCCCTGTCTTCCCTGTCTTTTCCTGACTTCCTTTTGCCCTGCCTCCTCCCCCGATTCCCCCCCAAAACCTGAAGCTTTCGCGGCCTCCCTGAGTCGGAGGCCGGTGCAACAACTTACCCATCGGAAACATCGGCGTTATCGGCTATTGGCTGGTGGTACATACACGATAGATAAGATAGGCCCTCTAGCCCTGTTGCAAGCCTGGTAAAATACCAAGTAGGTAGATTTGATCTCCCATTTCTATATCCACCCCCACTCCCACTCCCATTAGTTCCATTACCATAGTACCCTGAGACCCCTCACCCCTCCTACCTAGCCCTCGTTGGAACTTGAATGCAGGCGGGAATGAATTCCCGACGGCCGCCTCGAGCCGCGCCCTTTGAATTGCATGCAGCAGAGCAGATTATTTCACGGTACGTTGTCTGTCACAAGTGCATAGTGGTACGCCTTGTTGGGACGATCCTTTCTAGCCCAGCTACCATTCGCAGTTTGCCACTATCTTTCTACTTATATGCGCATTATTATACCTTACTGGTATGAAGTATACAAAGACAACAGGCCCTACGTAATCGCGTTACTTAACCTTAGGTGGTTTTTACTAGCAGAGCAGAGGGCTCAACGGTAACGGTAAACGGTAAACGGCAATCTCAAAGATCTCCCTTTTTGGTAAAGAGTGAGGAAGAAGCATGATTTGAGAATATGCTGAGTAGAATCGATTCCAATATCGTGTACTGCCTATAACTTCGATCGTGTCAAATATTGCTACTTGTCAGTCACCCCGGAGGCCTGGAGGTCAATCCCCCAGTGTGTGGGGCAGATGATCTCCCAAGCCGCTTCCCACCCCGTCTTGCCGTCTATACGAAAGCCTTCACCTGAGGTCATGGCTGACACTCGCGTTTACCCGACAGCGGCAGGCTGCTGCCTCTGACTATCTGGCGCCATGCTTTGAGGCAGGTAGTATTTATACCGGGTTTGGGATAAGCGCTTACAAGTTTGCTCGAACGATCGGCATTCTAGGCCGGTGTAGGCCATGTCTAACAGCTAGGACTCGGAATTATGTATGTGACAGCAAACCCCGAAGGCCGAGAGTCTTGGGTTGACTCAGGTCCAATCTGAGTACTCAACCTTAAAATACTTTGTCGTTGTCTATCGTCATCGCCTTGTAGCTAGCTGAATAGCTGAACTCTGCAAGGCAATGGATGCTGCGCTGCGGTGCCGTTTTGAGGCAAAGGCCACATGCACTATGCAGGTAGTATTTGGCAGTCATTACTCTGGATATCCACCTCCATGTCTCAAAGGCAAGATGCAAACTGGGTTATGCTACTGACGAGGCTTGCAAACGTTGCACATTGAATAGGTACACAATGATTTTGAAGTTGTGTAACGCTTACAGAATACGGTATATTGAGCTGACCAAAATATACTCTGGCTACCGGTCCACGACAAAGAGCAAACGTTTACATCAAGAATAGAGGAATCCTCCTCAGTACCTGCATTTGGTGGCAGAACTGCGTCTATACTTTTCCAGGCACGACCACCTACGGTCTAACAGTTGTGACGCAACTTTGGAACACTCCGATTTCATCGATGTAGGCATCCATGATGCCTGTCATCCTGTGATGTACTTTGCTTGTGCACTCACTCCGGCGCAGGTTGCACTTACAAAGCTCAAGACCAGGCCCTGGCTGGAGTATGCGATTATGTCAAGGGACATGGAGGTAGGATGTAAAGCATTCAATTGCGGGAGATAGAACTTTGCGATAAACAGAGTAATTTACCATCCATGAGGTAGATCAAGTTTCTCTTTTGGAGGTGCTGCATGGAAGAGTGGTGAGGATGTGCTTCTTTCTTTTACCCATAGGCACGCAGCCGCCTGTCTTCCCCGCAATTGGCATGGTGCGGGAACTTTAGACATGACATTTGAGCCACAGGGAAACCACGAAAAAGCGACAGGCAGTGGGTACGTCAACCGCCGACCCTGGAGAACCCCCCCTATCCTATCGTATTCTCCTCGTTCGATTGCATCCATCAGCCTTGTGGTAATCCCGACCGCAACAATTTGCTTGTTATCCACCAACGCCCATTATATCTTGGAGCCTCATCAAACCTCTTATTAATAAGCAACACCTTTGCCCGTTCGTCATCTCCATGGATCTGCAATACGATCACATCGCCGAGGAGGCCCTGCGAGACAATGCTCAGGCCTCCTCCTCGTCGGCCGACAACAAGACGCCCGAGCAGCCCCAACAGCCCCAGCACACCTTGAACGAAGATTTACAGGAAGCATACAAAGCCATCTCGACGAGCGCGTGGGGCTCCAAACTCGGAGGCTTCTTTGGAAATGTTGTCAAACAGGTCCGTTGTCATCACTGGATTGCCCCTCATCGTGGAAGCTCGTCAACTGACAGCCACCCTCTTCGCAACGTATCTAGGTCGAGCCAGTATACAGGGAGGCATCCCAAGAAATCACCTCGCTCGGCGTCGACGCTGCCCGCGGCGCTGCCGACCTCCGAACCTCCCTCATAGCCCGCACACGAGCGCTGTCCGTCGTCACGAGCCAACCCGCCGCCGAGAGCAGCGAAGCATCAGCAGCAGCCAACAAAGACAAGGAGGCCGATGCGACGCCCACCGGCACCCGGGACATGAGCTCCGAGCAGGCGATCAAGGATAACGAATCGCTCATCGCAAGACTGAAGGCCGAAGGCGCCAAGCGTCTCAAGGACATCCAGCAAGCCGAGGACGCGGCCGACGAGGCCCTCCTCAAATTTGGCGCCAACCTCCGCGACTTCTTCAAGGAGGCAGTTAGCATCACGCCCGCCACCGCCGATGGCCAGGGCAGCAACACGGTGCTCTTTGAAAGCAAGGATGCGTCGGGCAAGCGGGTCATTCACACTTCGAGATACGATGCGCAGCTGCACGTGATCCACACTACCACCGAAAGCTTCACGAAGGACCCCACGAGTGCGGAGTTCGCACCTTGGGGCCAGGACTTCGATGCCGAGAAAAAGACCGAAGATATCAGTAGCGATCTCGCCAAGTACCCTGAACTGCGATCGACTATGGAGAAGCTGGTGCCAGACCAGGTGCCCTACGCGGATTTCTGGAAGAGATACTATTTCCTCAGGCACAGTATTGAAACAGCCGAGGCGCGTCGCCGCGACCTACTAAAGGGTATGTATTATATGCATGATTTGTTCATATTACTTATTCTAACACTGGGACTAGCTGCTTCCGCGGAAGAGGAGGTGGGTTGGGACGAAGACTCGGAAGAGGAAGAGGAGTCGGAAGAAGAAGAAGAAGAATCGGAAGAGGAAGAAGAGTCGGATGACGAGCCCGCCGCCGCACCCACCAAGCCTGCCACCAAACCCCCCGTGAGACCAGCCTCGGCCGAATCCTCTACGACTATTCACCCGCCAGCCGACAAAGCTGCAAACAAGGCCCTGCTTAAGCCGTCGGAACCTCGCAAATCGAACGATGAGAAGTCACAGGCAGACAGTGATACTAGTTATGATGTCGTTGGTGCAGCTTCGGGCAACCCTAGTCAGGCCCCGAATAGCCCCAAAGATCCACGCAAGGCTGAAGATAGCGACGACAGTGACGATAGCGACGAGGAGGACTGGGAGTAGACCTCCTAGACTGGAAACATTCGTTGCCCGTTATTCTGGCTTATGACCCCTTGCTTTGACATGTTTCTATGGCGTCGGGAGTGACATCAGGTTCGGTCGGTGGGTTGAAGTAGGATAGTGGCGCGGTAGTTCTCTCTGTGTATCCTCCACGAAGCACGCGCATGTAATACCGGTCGAGAATCAGTTCTTATCTGCAAACTATCGTCGCAATTGAGTGTTTCTTGTTTTCAAAAGTTCATCGCTTCTTTGTGACTTTCGTGAATCCGTCCTCGTCAATCTCCGGCTGAGGCTTCTCCTTGGGTGCTGTCGAAACCAATGTTGGGGCTTCATCCATATTGACATCCTCGCCATCGTCTTCCGAGTCGTCCTCTTCCGAGTCAGTCTCCTGGTCCTGTTCGGGACCTTGCTGCATGGCGACCTTCTGGCCCTTCTTGCTTACCCACCGCTGTCGCAATTGCTCAACTTCGTCGATCGCCGCGTGCTGGCTCTTGATGCAGGCGGCGCGCAGGCCAAAGATCTGCTGGGCGACCTCGTAGCTTGAGTCGTCGTCGACCACGACGGTGAACTCGTCTTCCATAACCTGCAGCAGGCGGCCCTCGACGTCCTCCATGTCAGGCTCCTCGAGTTCGGCGGGCTTCTTCTTCTTGTCGCCGTGGGCCGTCTCGAACTTGGCCAGCTCGACGAAGTCCGGGAATAGCTCAATCATGGCACCGGCGAACCAGGCACGCACGTCCTCGGGGTCGTCGCCGGTGTTCTCGCTCCATTTGTTCTGGACGGCCAAGGTCAGGGCGGGCCAGAGGTTGAGGGAGAGGGCGACGGCTTGCTCGAAGTTCTCCTGTCGCGATTCTGTTCAAGGAACAAGAGGAAGAGCTTGGTTAGCAAAAACAATGTTCGCGGTCTCTTGGCATACTGGCAGAGAAAAAAAAAGGGGTCAAGCCAAGTACTAACCAGGCGTTGCCGGCTTGGGCTGAGTGGAAGCCATGTTTGCGATTTGCTGGGATTGGTACTCTGCTGAATGCGCTGTGATGGAGGGGCTCTGGATCGCGGGGCAATACAGACCAGACTCGAGCATAGGTCAGTTAGCGATTCTCACAAATTTTGTGTTTCCTGCCGCCAGACACCGCTAGCTTCCGAGACGCACAGGTACGGACGGGGGAGTCAGTGGGGCTTTGGTCCGCAGAAATCCGCCGTAATCTCCAGCACTAAGATTTCGCCAAGGAACCCATCTGCCATCGCATTTAAGAGACTACCCCTTTCAGATGGCATGTCTCTAAAATTACAGACTGGTGGAGTATCGCATTGAATGATGATGTCCTGGTGTCGCTGTTGATCCTACCTAAAGTACAAGTAGAAGTACTACATGTACCTAGTAGATGTTACCTATCATCAATACTCGTGGGATGTAGCAAAGCAGTTGAATACAACGCATTTTCTATTCCGTCTCCCGCTGTATTGAATATCAGTATACCTATATGTACCGTTATCGACAATAGTTCGATTTATTTTATAGGTAATGTAAGCGGTCGAATCAATCGAGCGAAAGAATTCACTAGCGACGGCCAGTACTACCTGACTAGCACCAAGACAGCTTCCTTTGGTTCCCCCGACATTGCACCTAATATTTGAAATGACATCACCTATCAGACCCCGACTCTGAGCTGATCCGGTTCATTCTAGATCCCAGAGGGACGTCCCGTATGTCTGGGGTCTCTCTCGTATGGTCGCATCGAGACCTACTACTAGTCCCTTTGATTTCGCCAAGGTCCCAGTGGCCCATCTATTGTTGCTCCTTGTTTCGTCTGATTTAGGAGACCGGTCCTCTTTTCTCCTGAGATGTCGCGACTCTCTCTTTAACCTCTGGACCTTACGAGAGCTCCCGTACCTTCTTTTCTCTTCATGTTTGTTGTCATACCCTACCTATACTAATCGCGCTGCTACACCGTGTCGCTGTCGCCCAATCAGCAGCCAACATGCCTCTCACCACCGCGACGGTGGGCATGGCGGTGACGCCGACGGTCCTCTCGACTTTCCTGTCTCATGTACGTTTGTTGCACTGATCTACCCCCATATCTGGCCCAATTTTATCATCCCTATGTACATAATTCCTGCAGTTATGACCCAAGATGCGCCGAAGCCAAGAGATATTGGAGATGGCTAGTCAGTGCTGTCATACCTCGGGCCTCTTAAGACGAACACCTATTACCGGGCAATCGCTGCTTGTAACTTGTATCTGTCGATACTTACATATATTGATATCAAGGGGTTTCTGGCTAACTAACTGCCGTTATTTGTGCCTGTAGTACCTAAATCGCAAACCCCTTAAGCAACGACCGACTGCCCACCTGTCTTACGATGAGGGCTTGCATCTGATACGATCATTTCTGGCATATGCATCGCAACATACCGTCGAGGAACTCCAAGCCTTCACGGCGCAATGGGTACCACATCCACAATGGGTCAAAGTCGACGAAGTCAAGATTCCCGTAGAGAAGATTGAAGAAGCTGCTGTTGCTATCACCAACCAGCTGGGACCCGATGGCATCAGGAAGGTTGGTGGAGAGAAATGGTGGCAATGGCGCAAAATGGAAAGCCCTCTAGCTGCCGAATGGATCGAGATGAAGTCGGACTACAACGAGCGCAAGAAGAGCGAGAATCCCGGCAAAAGAGTCATGCTTTATATCCACGGCGGCGCTTACTTCTTTGGCTCGGTAGACGAGCACCGCTACCAGATGCAACGCCATGCTAGGAAGTTGAAGGCAAGAGTGTTTGCGCCAAAGTATCGCCTGTCACCACAATACCCCTTCCCATGCGGCCTCCATGACTGCCTGGCGGCGTACATGTACTTGCTCACAGTCCAAGATCCCAGCACCATCATCTTCGCTGGTGATTCCGCCGGTGGTGGCATGGTCATGAGCTTGCTTGTTACGCTACGAGATCGCGGTCTCCCCCTGCCAGCAGGTGCTATACTCATCAGTCCCTGGGTTGATCTGACACATTCATTTCCGAGTGTCGCTATGGAGTCACCTTTCGACTACATCCCTCAATGCGGCTTTCACCATAAGCCCTCTAAAGCTTGGCCGCCTCTGAACCCAGAAGAGCATGCTCAGCTGAAGGAACAAGTTGCTAAGCAAGCCAAGTCTACCAAATCAAAGAAGCCGACGCCGGCCGAAATGGAAAAGATGACACAGGACGTCGGTCATCTGGACAATCTCCAAAAGCAAGCGAACAATGAGCCAGTTGGTGGTTCGGCTCTACCAGATGATCTCCCCCCACCACCACCGGCTTATCTCTCCATCGAGATCGACGGAAAGGTCGTCGAACTGAAGGAACAAATCCAAGTATGTTTCAATGCCTTCCTGCTCCCGCTATACCGTGCATCAATCTAACTGGACTTAGATGTATACCACCAATAGTCTGCTGTCGCATCCGCTCGTGAGCCCCGTCATGCAGCCTACACTTGGCGGCCTACCCCCGTTACTCATCATGGTAGGAGGCGGTGAGGTTCTTCGCGACGAGCAGATATATCTAGCTCACAAGTGCGCCAACCCCGAGAAATATGCTCCCCGCGACGAACTCCTCGATGACGCTGCGAGGGAGCAACTGGCGCGTTACAAGCCGACAGATGTTCAACTTCAGGTGTGGGATGATCTATGCCATGTTGCCCCCACGCTCAGTTTTACACGGCCAGCCAAGTTCATGTATAGATCGGTCGCTCAGTTCGGTGCCTGGGCTCTCGCTAGAGCCCAAAAGACGGAGATCGACATCCTCGACGATGATGATATCTCGGTAATTACTAGTTCTGGGTCGGACAGCGATGGCGATAAGATCCCCACCAAGACGGAGGCCGATGCGGGCGAGACGTCTGTAGGTCCAGCCGTTGGGAAAGCTGGTGACGAGCTGCCACCCTTTAAACATCACATGATTCGGCAGCGGGTGAGCCGCCACGGCGGGATCCGACCCCTAGAGCCTGAAGAGGACCTTCCAGCTTGCAAGGTGAGCATCGATGATGTTGGTATCATCAAGGAAGGACCAGTGCGGAAGTGGCTCGAAACGCGTGGGCAATGGGACCACCGCTTTTCATCAGCCAAAACCAAGATCCACAAAAGCCTCCTTAAGGAGTTGGTCGCTGGCTACGAGACTTTTGATGGTGAGATACCGCCGCCCAGCGCTCTCGCCGGTCGTAGGAAGATGGGTGATAAGTATGCTGCGCGCAAGCGACGCAAGAGCGTGGGTCTTGCCTTATGGTCTTTGTGGGGATCCAAGCACGACGAGGCGACAAAGAATCGGGAGCAGGGTGCTGATAAGGTTCCCGACGTCAAAGTTGCGACCAAGGATGAGGGTGCCGGTGCTCGTTCCCATTCGGAGCTGAAAGGTCAGGAAGAGGTTACCGCTGTGAGAAAGAACCTTGCAGCCAGTCGAAGTCCATCAAGGCATCGTGTGGTACGATACAACAGCCAAGACTCGGTTGACCAGGAAGCCGTCACTGCCCTCGACTCTCTGATGGCAAAGCGGACTGCTGGACAACAGCCTGGAGAAGATGAGAATGCTCCTCAAAACAGGCTGCTTACCCCCGACTATGCACCCGCGACTGGCGCCACAGGAAAACGACCCATGGTCGAAGGTATCGCGGTGCCTTTCAGCATCCACAAGGAAGCCGAAACCGCAAGCATGATTACTCTGACGTCAAACATGGACAATTTGTCGCGAGTTGGTAGCCCGCGACCCATGAGTCCCGAGTTGGCGACTCCTACAAGTCTGGTTTTCAGGAACGGAGCAGGCGAAGAAGCTCAGTCTCGAAAGTCGGGTTCGGAATATGACTTTTCTCGGTCCTTAAGCCCGAAAGTAGCTGCTGTCGACGACATGGAAGAGGGCGAGCCCGTTACTGCCGGGACTCCCCGTTCCACCACTCCTGCTCCCACCCCGGGTTTCGCCACCCCGGGGTACGCCACCGCTGAGCCCACGCCTCTCGCAGAGAAGGCCGATAATGGTTTGGGACCTGCAACACCACTGCAGGCCGGCAGTGCCATGACTCCGCAACAGGAGGGGCGGCCGCCTCTGGAAACGTTTGTCACTGCCCAGGAAGATCTGCCCAAGGCCCAGTAGTACAGGCTGTGGGTGTAGTGAATCCCGTAATGCGTGGCGAGGGAGGCCGAGAAAAAGAGAGCGAGAGCGAGAGCGAGAAGAAGCCCAAGTGTAATAATAGATATAGGGAAGGAGTAAACGTGTCGATACCCCATCCGGTGCAGGATTTCCACCTAAAATTGTACAACGTATATCACCCTAGTAATAGCTGTCCTTTGAATTATAGTTACTTTGTCACCCATATCAAATTGGACAGCCCGCGGACCATAAACATAGTTTTTGTTGTACTATATGCACTGCCGTGAGACCGTAGAAAGACGTGGACTGGAGAAGGGTGGTTTTACAAGTTGATATACATGTAATTCATATGGGTACAAGAGCTGTGGGATCTTCCCTGTTCTGTTCTGCTTCTTCATATCGCAGTAGAACCCCTATATCAGGCCCCTTTCCACGATTGGGGCACTCTTTGTGTCCCAAGATGGGCATAGGCTCGAGGGCCCTCTAGATCAGCCACCAGAGCTTCCCTTGCATCTGGCGGAAGAGTTATGCCGGTACTGCAGCCGACCTCTCTACAGTTATTGAACTGTTCCTTTGCGATTGGTGGGCCCAAGCTCGTTGTTCATTAAATTTGTTGTTGTCCGCAACTATCGGTGTCCATCTAGTCGAGACCGTTCTGCTCCTTCCATCGCTCGAGGTACAGCTCGGGGCTCTTGGGGCCCTTTGCGAAGCCGGTGTACTCGCCGCGAGCCGGCTCAACCTTGCGGGTGACGAAGGGGCTCAACTGTTGCGCAGAGTCTGTATTAGCATCTCTCTTGTTCATCCCATTTTACCAATTCGCATGCGCCGCTTCCAGTGCGCATTCCTCATGCATTCCAGCCTCTTTCCCTCTACGCATGTTGTCTTTTGTCTTGGCGCACGCTTTTCTGCTATTCCTCCGTCCCATCCATCCTACCATACCATCCCCATCGCTGGCGCATCAAAATCAAGTCGTAAGGTTTCTCTTACCTTGAAAGCATCGAGCCCCGCAGGAACCACGTACGTCCGCACCTTCTGCCAATCGATCACGTAGCCTCCAAACTTGGTATGACGACCCATGGAGCCCGTGCCGGTACCCTTGTAGAAGCCCTTGTTGATGTCCTTGGTGGTCAGCGGCAGCTTGCGGAACCTCCGCGCCACCTGGAAGACCTGTCTGGGTTTGCTGCCGCGCATCATGTTGTCGGATGTGCGGGGATGCGGATGGGAGGTGATGGTGTTGGGTTGGATACCAGTATCGTCTCAACGGGGCGCGTGCATCGATTTCTTTCGTCGATGAAGAATTGACGACTGACAGGGGCCGGCGCCCCGAACCTTGGGAGGGCTAATCGATAATGGCTTAGAGTGGAGATGCAGGGATGGAGGGGTGCCGTTACAGTGGGAAAGCTACAGCTTTCCCACCCCACCCACGGCCGGCAGAAAAAAGTTGGGCGACCGCCTAAAAGTTCCTGGTCTTTGGTATTATACACTCAGTACAGTACAACAGCCGGACATTTCGACTGGCTTTCACGACGACAACGAGCAGAACTCTCGACGTCAAGTAGGCCAAGCAATTCACGCCTATCGAACTCCTTCCTGGCTTTTCCTAATTGTCAAGTGGAAATACACAGTACACCACTATGGGAGGTCGCGAAGCCCATGGCCGGCCTTTAATGGCCGCCGGGCCTGCCAAGGGCGCTGGCAACAAGAGACCCAGGTCCAAGGCCAAGTCGAAAACCACGGCCATGAATGCATTCGCTATTGCGTCCGACCACCATGCCGAAAGAACCAAGCGCACTCCTCGCAACCGGGGCCTCGACGTCGACTTTGGGCCAGGCAAGGTTTTACAAAACGACGATGAGGACGACGAAGATGAGGATGACGAGGACGAGAGGCCGCGCAAGGTGCGCCGGGCAACTCGCGACGAAGACGGCAAGGAGATCGAGTACGGAAGCGACAGCAGCGGCAACGAGTGGCGCGTCGGCGTCACTGGTAACGAGGAGGACGATTCCGAGATCGAGTCGGATGAAGCGTTCGGCGAAAGCGACGAGGAACGATTCGACGGCTACGCATTCGGCGGAAGTAAGCAAAAGAAGAAGTCTGGCAAAAAGGATGAGGTGGAGGACGATAGCGACGACGAATCTCTGGGCTCAGACGCTATCGACCTTGCTGCGGCATTGGACATGTCTATGTCTGACGATGATGGCCCGGAGGGCGAAGCGGAAGACGACGACTCGGACGACGAATCCGGTTCCGACGAAGACGAATCTAGCCATGATTCGTCTGACGACGACATGGACGACGTCGACGGGGCTGGCGTTAAAGACTTCGTTTCGAAATTTGCTGGAGCCGCGCAAGATGACGAAGACGAGGAGCCGGTAACGTCCCAAGGCAAGGCCAAGATCGACCTGAAGGACCTCGGACTATTTGGTATCAAGGACCCCCAATTAAAACAGTCCGTCAAGCTTATGAACAAGGAGAAGCGGTCCAGCAAGCCACAGAAACTCGATGTGCCGCTGGCCAGGAGAGCGCAAGGCCGCCTGGATCGCGCAGTTGCTCACGAGCAAACAAACAAGACCCTCGATCGCTGGACTGAGACAGTCAAGCAAAATCGACGTGCAGACCATCTTACGTTCCCTTTGGCTCAGAACGATACAGGCTTGGCAAAGCTCGACAACACACAAATCCAGCCCATAACCCAGAAAGCTGCCACCAACGAGTTGGAGCAGACAATTCTGAGCATCATGGAACAGAGTGGTTTGGGCCCAAGCGCAGAGAAGGATCAAGCGAATCAAGGAAACGGAGACGATGAAGAACAGCAAGCTCTCTCACGGCAAACCCTTATTGAAAAACGTCGGGAACGTGAACTCAAGTCGCGAGAAGACAAGAGAGCCAAGCGGCTGAAGAAGATCAAGTCCAAAACATTCCACCGTATCCACAGGAAGCAACGCGAGAAGGACGACATGAAGGAGCACGAGGTCAGAGTAGCCGCTGGCGAGATCGACTCGGAGGAAGAGAGAGAAGCCCAAGACCGACAACGTGCTACAGAGAGAATGGGAGCTCGGCATAGAGAAAGCAAATGGGCAAAAATGGCCAGCAAGAATGGTCGTGCTGCATGGGACGAAGATGTGCGTACGGGTATCGCCGATATGGCGCGGCGAAATGATGAGCTGCGTCGTCGTATCGATGGCCGACCCAGCAAGGGAAGCGATGACGACGATGACTCGGACTATTCTGCAGACTCGGAAGAAGGTGACGAGCGGAAGCGCCTCAGGCAGGAAGTCGAAGCTGTCGAGAACGCCGATGATGGGCCTGGGTCCAAACTCCTGAACCTACCTTTCATGAAGAAGAGCGAAGCGGCAAAGAAGAAGGCAAACGATGAGTTAACCAAACAGATTCTCAAGCAACTTCGTGACGAAGATGGCTCGGATCACGACTCTGATGATTCTGAACCTGAAGCTGTGGGCAGGAAGACATTCGGTGGCCCGGTCACCGGTGCCGACGGTAACAGTGTCACCGCCATGAAGAAGAGAAAGGAGAAGAAGCAGCGACAAGAGGATGTTGCAGAACAGCTCGGGAAGATTCTTTCTGAAAAGAACGACGCAGCTGCGCATGTGGCAACTTCGGCAACTCGCGAACAGGTTATCAAACCCACCCAAGGCGCGTGGTCTGCTGCTCCAGTTGAGAAGGTCTCAAAGAAACAAAAAAGGGCCAAGGCCAATGCGGGCGCGGAAGTGCTGGAACTCGACTCCAGCGCCGTTGTTCGTGCCCCCGAAGCCGCCTCAAAGGCTCAGCGAAAGCCCGCATCTAACAAGCAGCGGACTATTGTGGCGGGCGAGGACGATGCATCCGACGACGGGGAGAGTCATATGCCGATCCGCTTCAACGAGCAAGAGCTTCTCGACAAAGCTTTCGGTGGCCTCGATGTCGTCGCTGACTTCGAGGCAGAGAAACACGAGCTCCAGGATGAGCAGGACGAGAAGACCATCGACAAGACCATGCCAGGCTGGGGTAGTTGGGTCGGTGAAGGCGTCTCGAAGCGGGAACAGAAGCGCCACCAGGGACGCTTCTTGGAGAAGCAAGCTGGCGTGAAGAAGACAGACCGCCAGGATAACAAACTCAAGAACGTCATTATCAGCGAGAAGCGCACGAGAAAGGCAAGTTTTCCCCTACCTCCGTCACATCTAACCAGAAGTATTCAAAGGCAATGCTAACCTCAGAAAACAACAGAATGACAAGTACCTCGCTTCTCATCTACCACACACCTACGAGAACCAGACGCAGTATGAGCGATCGCTCCGCCTGCCCCTGGGTCCGGAGTGGGTCACCAAGCAGACATTCCAGGCGGCGACCAAGCCTAGGGTCATGATAAAGCAGGGTATTATTGCACCTATGTCTCGGCCGGAGCACTAGATGTGGGATTAATGCTGCCTTATAGAAGGAAACACATCAGCGCAGTATATAGACCATCTAAAATAGAACTTGCATTACTAGGCTACTCGGGTCGATTGAGACATAGTTAGTCTCAACAAGTTGTCCGCCGAGGATACAACCGTCTTCTTGACCACCATTTGCAACGGTCTCTCTGAGATATCCTCTCACTATAAGGATACCTGGATTTCGTGCCTTGTCGGGGAACATTTATCCCTCAGTATTTACACCAGGTAGTCATTGCACCATGCGGCCCTTCTGGGCAATCCATCTTTCTGAGTTGCCACTCCACATGCGTGCCTTGACAATCCATACTCCCCTTCGCTCCAATGGCCGCTGGCGCCATGGGATTTGGATCGTCGAGTATGTGGTGTTCTAACGACTCTCGTACCAGTTGCCTGACATCGTCATTACCCACCTCGATCGTCAACTTCTTCTTCTGACCGACACCATCCTTGGGCGGTTGCCAGCCTGTGACCAGGAAGACGCACTTCATGTACTGGGCCGGGATCCAGGGCTGCTGCTTTGGCGGCGAGGACCCCGCCTCGGTCACCAGCGTCCACTTCTCAAAGTACAGCCATTCCGATTCCAGCGACTGCAAGAGCAAGCTGCAACTGTCCCGGGTCGGCGGCGGCACCGACGCCGGGGCGGGGCGCACGACGGCGGGTGGGTTGTGCTTACAGAGGGTGAGACGCTTGGTGTTGGGCTTTGGCGGCTCCGGGAGCCACTGCGGAACTTGCCGGCGATTGTTGTCGAGCCATTCCTCGGCGATGGAGATGTGGTCTTTGTTTTCGTCCTTGGTCTCGCCGGTGCGAGCTCGGAGCTTCTCGGGGTGGCTAAGAGCAAACGGGGAGAGAATGATGGCTATTGTGGAACAGATAGTGATGACTCTCATCTTTGCAGTGTAATGTAAGAAGAAAAAGGGGTAGGGGAGATCTGTGTTAACAAGAATATTTAATTAGGGGGCAAAGGCGAATCGGACGGGGGGCTATCCGGGCTTTTAACGCCACTATGCGTTGTCTTAAGAGTCGCGCATGATACCACTCCAGTTGGGCTTCGATCTCTGGTTCTCTTTGATGATAGTGGACGAGAATTGGAACGGAGCGCGCTTGGACGGATGTCCCGGAGTCAGGCCATTATTTGCCCCTTTGTGGGAGCAATGCTTGCTCGAAGAGCTTTTGACCCGTGATAACACAAAAACCACAACCATCGTTTCGGATAGACATCCATATAGCTGCGGTAACAAAGCCAGATTGCCCACACGGGATTTCGACGCATTCCACTGTTGAGGTTCGGTTCGACTTCTTTGTCTTTCCCTGATCATCATTCACACAACTTATGCCGCGAAGGATGGATCAGGCTTCAACGACGAGCAAACATCTCTCCAAGTGTTTGTTCCTGCGCATACATCCCTTTCGATGGTGAAGGGGCTTCAAAGGGCTACTACTCATGGTGGGATCGGAATGGACATGAGCCCCAGGGGTTGAATCCATGTGCAGAAAGCACTCAGCCTATGTAGTGTATTGATAGAGGCAGAGACACTCTGGTTTTATAGCTGCTTGTGTGCCAGTCCCATCCTATAATCATATGTCTCGGTACGTGAAAACTGAGGCGACGATAGAAGCCAGAGGGCCAGAGGGGCAGCTGTTACGCGTCCAGGAGTCCTAGGTGTGAGTCCTAGGTGTGAGTCCTAGGTGTGGCAGGTAGTCACCCACCAGGCAACGCCCTCCAAAACACCAGAGCTCCCTTGATAAGGCACAATAACAGGCAGTTCTTTCACCAGCAAGCAGTCGCCATTACACACATCGCCTACATGGTGTAATTGGTAGTGAGGTCATTCCACCGACAGAAAAGAAAAACCACTGATCCCAGAAAAGACACCACATTCGAATCCCACCCAAAGCAACCCACGAAAAAAAAAAAACCTCCGACTGCTCCAGACCGTGATGGCAAAACGTAAACAACGAAATACCCGGAAGACAATCAGCCGATGATACAGTGGTCATCGGCCTGTCTACGGGCCAGGCAACCTTCCTGGTCCAGAAGGGGGCGCGACAGTCTGGTGTGCTGTGTCGGGCCTAGTAGACCACCGGTGCTGAGCGCCGGGGTCTACTTTTTGTATCGACCTAAGATCTCAGTTACTACTGGTAATAGTAGTAGGCGAAGGACTGTGATCCCGTTACTGCATTTTGACGATGTTAGTGATATGACAGCTTACGTACATATATTGATGGTGGTGTAAGTGAAGCAGTAGTCAACAGTACGTAAGTGGATGTGGAAGTGTACTAACCTAGCGCATTGGCCAGGCACTCTCATTGATCCTTGATGCTTGCTTGCCTGCCTCAGGGCGTGGTCTTGCGATAAGCACTTTTAAGAAAGCTTATCGCGACTTTCCGAGCTACGTGCTAAGGTTACATACCATTACCACTGACGAACCGCATTCCCGGCGGCCACCACCACGTCATACCTCGTTTCCCCCATTGCCCGTTGGGTTTCCCCCCACCAACTACTCTTGCCTTTCTATCTATCTCCCTCCCTGCGTGCTTTGAAATCCCGACCAACAAATAGAACTCTCACCCAGCAGCGCGACCCCTTCAGAAGCTTCCTTCTGTCGGCATGTCCACGAAACGCCCGCGCGCAACCTTCGAAGCCGACCTCCAGAACCAACAATCGCCCTACGTCCACTTCGGCACCCCACTGCCGCCGCTCGACCGCGAGACCCGCGATGACGGCTCCTACGTGCCCGTCTGGAAGCAGGAGGTGAGGGACGAGCGCGGGCGCAAACGCCTGCACGGCGCCTTCACCGGCGGCTTCAGCGCCGGCTACTTCAACACGGTTGGCTCTAAGGAGGGATGGACCCCAAGCGCCTTCGTATCGTCGCGCACCAATCGCCATGGGAACAAAGATAAAGATGTTGCCGCCGATGGCGCAGCAACAGCAAAACCACAAACGCAGCAGCGGCCCGAGGACTTCATGGACGAGGAGGATCTGGCGGACCAAGCCGAGGCACAAAAGCTCCAGACGGCCTCCGGATTCGCAGGGCTCGGGTCCACAGAACAGGACAGCGCGATGCGTCGAGGTGGGGGGCTCGCAGATTTGTTCAGGTCCTCTGGAGAGACGATGGGCATCAAACTGTTGAAGAGGATGGGCTGGAAAGAAGGCCAGGGCATCGGCCCCAAGGTCCGCCGGAAGGCGAGACTGGATACGGGCGCCAATAAGAATGGTGCCGCCCGTGTAGTAGACGAAGGCGTTACGGAAACCTACCTTTTTGCGCCCGAAAACGTTCGAATGATTGCATTTGTCAAGAAGCTAGATCGCAAAGGCCTGGGATATGCAGGAGAAGCCAAGCTGGCTCCTATGGCTATGGCTGGTACGAAAAAGGGTCTAGGGGTAGGCAGCTCCGACGAAGAAGATGAAGATGGCCCCTTAATACGCCCGAGGATAGGGAAGAAGAAGGCAAAGCCGAGCAAGGGAGGCATTGGGATAGGGATCCTAAACGATACGGGGTCGGATGACGAAGACCCCTACGAAATTGGTCCTCGAATATCATACAATCGGGTAATAGGAGGCGACAAGAAGAAAAAGAAGAAGGCAACCACGGCAGTAAACCCCAGCTTGCGGTCAGCGCCCGTGCTGATAACACGCAAAGATGCACTGTCAAAAGCGGGCAAGAATCTACGTAAATGCCACGACGGACGGTTACCCCTGGCCAGCTTCAGTTTCGGCACCGACACGGATACCCTCACATCCATGATCAATTCTGACGTCAAATACCCACCCCCAAAGATCCCGTCAGACTGGAAATCTTCGAAAGAGCCCAAGGGAAGCGCCGGGACCAACAATAGCGCTTCGTACCTATCGACGGCCGATGCTGCCAAGGCCTCCAAGTTGGACCCACAAGCCCGCGCCGCCCTCCTCGGCGAAGCCCAGCTCCCGGGCAAATCCGTCTTCGACTTCCTGTCGGCCGACGCGCGTCAGCGCCTCGCCGCTGCCTCAGGCAAGACCAATCTGCCGCCGGCGCTGGGCGAGATTCCCGCAGGCTACGCCATGACGCCCGAAGAGAAGCAGCGCGAGCTCGCCTCGCAGGTTCCCGCGCTCGAGAAGGACACGGCCATTGCCGCCCTCACCCGCAGCGCCGCCGGCGCCACTGGCAGTGGAAACACGCCCTATGCCGACGACGATGCGAAGCGCGGCCGGTACCGCGCCTATCTCGAGCACGCCGCGGGCTATAGCAAGGCGGCCGCCCTGCCGGCCAAGGCACCCGGACAGAGGCCCGAGGACTACCTCCGCGAGATGCGCGAGTTCCACAGCGTCGCACGCATCTTCCGGCCCATGTCGGGCATGATGGCGTCGCGGTTTACCACATCGTCCACGTCTTCGTCGTCGACGCTGTTCACTGGGTCATCAGCGGCAGAGACAGGTGCCAAAGATCTTCTATCCAAACCCGCCAAGGTCAAAGCGCCTGCGGACCCGGCCGAGGAAGCCGCCAGTCTGGGCATGTTTGGAGCCATGACGCGGTCCGTCACGGATTTCTATCCGACGCGCCTGCTGTGCAAGAGATTCAACGTCCGTCCGCCGGCCCATGTCCAGCCGGATGGCGGCAACGGCGACGCCAAAGCCGGGACGCAACAACCACAGCAGTCGCCGTTCGAGACTGCCATGTATGGTGCTGCTGGTGGTAGTAGGATGTCTTCATCATCCATGGATGCTTCTCCGTCCTACCCTGACCTCACAGCAGCAACAGCAGCAGCAGGGGATGCGTCGGCGGCAGGAACCGGCATGGGCATGGGGACAGCCATGACACTGGACGAATTGCTCAAACAGGCGCAACAACAGCCATCGGAGTCTTCACGTGACATGGAGATGAGTGCCAAAGTTGAACCCGAGAGGACCGAGGTTGACGCCAGCGTGAACGAGTCGCTCGAGGGTAAGCGCGCACAGGATGAAGTGCTCAAGGCCATCTTTGGTGATGACAGCGACGAAGACGAGGAGTAGGACAAAGGCATATAGACATACACGGAGAGAGACGGAGCAAACATTACAATCGCAATATACCCATCCATAAGCTACTTAATTCAATGTCTCTCCATCTATTCCACCAAACAGATCGATCTTTGTGATAAGACTTGCCCTATTTCTTCAAGTAATTATATGAAACACATGACACAGCTCTATAAATGTATGGCGTATTACGATCCTACACAGTACCAAAACACATTTATTTGCAAAAGGGAGACATAGCTCTACTTCAACAGCATAGAATGCAAGGCTTTTTCTTCGCGTTGTTCATATACAATGATGCCCAGTATCTCCCCTCCCCCTCGGGATTTAGAGAAAAAATCAAAAGCAAAAGGGGCCAACTCCAATCTACACCCCTCCAAGGCGCCATCCAATCAATCAACCGTCGCAATGCCTAAAATCGAGTTTGATGCGAGAAAGAAAACTGCTGTAAAACACCTCCGGAAACATGAAAGAAAAAGAACTTGCCCGCCTTTGTTCTTTCTCAATCTCCCCTACTCCGGAAACCCACGTCTAAAGACACCCTCTGCCGGCAACCTCCACCCCTCATGGCCCGTAACCCACAGGGCCTTTTTTGATATGACACAAGAATGCCAATAACACCAAGCTCATATACACGTTTCTCTCTCTCTTCTCGCCATTTGTCCAGCCCCTTCGATTTTCTCATATCTTCCCACTCCTGATCTTTTCCCGGAAATCAGAAAGAAACGCCGTTTTTCCATGCGAAAGGGGGGGTGATTCGCTGTCGAGTCAGCCTCAGCCCGGAAGCCCAAAGTCCCCCGTGCCATCTCGATACAATACAAAGTATACATTCGTACCCGCCACGCCTCGTATAGGGGTATCCCCTCCGTTCCATGAAAACACCAGAATCCAGGACCATTAAACGCCGTACAGTGCAGAACGCGAGTATATGATGTTTGTAGGAAGGGTATAGCTCTCTCACTCTCTGATGCAGACCCCAAAGAAAACTCCGTCGAATCCGTGCTCAAGGCGATATGACACGGCGTATACCAAGGAAAATCAGACGCATGCCCATGTCATGGCGGTAATCAAATTATTGGCAGTTGACAACTGGCGCCAAGCTGGAGATCTGACGCCAATAGCAAAGAGCAGGGGTCAATTACAAGCCAGGGTGAGCGCCTGCATTATCAACCACGTTATCCGAAAGATTGATCAGCAGCTGAGCCAGGCAACGCTTAGTCGCGGCGTCGTCGCGCAAGACGGACGAGAATGTAGCATCTCGCAAGGGCTCGGGAAGGCATTGCCTAAGTGCTTCGCGAGCTCGGGCATTGTCGCTAAGGCGCAAGAAGCAGCGTACGACATGCTTAAGAAGACGTGCAGTCTGTTGCTCAACGAGCTGGGCCACCATGTTGCTGAGGACGGTGCCAACAGCGTAGAATCGCTCGTAAGTGGCGCAAATGTAGTTCAGGCCATTGTCGTCGAGCAGAATCTTCTGCACAATGAAGATGGCGACCGTCTTGCTCAACTCGGATCCTGTCTCCATAATACGCAGACACAGTGGGATGATCTCGGTAGTCAAGAGGAAGTTGATAACCTCGGTCGAATCGTTCTTAACCAAAGCCCCAATAACACCGAGCGAAGTAAGTCGCAAGTATTCAAAGGGACGTGACTTGGAGGTCGTGTTCAGGAAAGGATAGAGGTAGAGCGGGATGTGAGCTGCCAGCCGGTTAGCACGATTTCTGATATGGAGGAGCGCGAAGAGCTATTACCCTTGAGGAACAGGGTTCTGGTGTCATTGTGCGACGCTACACACTGCAAGAGAGCCAAAGCATTGCAGACGCGGTTACTGGCGGCGGCTGTAAGCTGGGATGGGTTAAGAAGCGTGTAGACAGAAATGATCTCTTGGGTGAGAGAGGTCATGACGCCAAAGGAGTGCCACAAGATAAGCGCCAGCTCCGGGACCTGCTCACGCTTCTTGCTAAGCTCCAGGAGGGCGGCTTCGCGTGTGCTCTCGTTCAGGAGGTCGGCAACATAGTTGAGGGTTCGGCGATTGTCCTCGGAGACGTTGTCCATACCACTGTCCTGGACGTGAACGGCGGAGTTCTGGCCAGTGGCGGCGACGTTGAGGTGTGCGCCAGTCATGCGACCATAATGGCCCTGCTGGGCGGCGGCGGCGGCGGCAGCAGCTTGCTGTTGAGCTTGATGCTGCTGCTGCTGTTGCTGCTGGTGGCCTTGCTGCTGATGCATCCAAGACTGCTCAGCATGAGGGTTGTATTGATGGTGGGCATACATGCTGGGATTCGGTAGCATGGTATTCTCGCGACGAGAGGTTGGATGTTGAATAATGGGAACGTGGTGTTGTATAGCTCGGCCAGTCGTAGGATCGAATCAGAGGCAGACTTTGTTGGAATTCTGGAAGGGAAATATGACAACGATCAGTCGGTGGATACTCCACAAGCCGCGAGCAGGTTTAGCACTCATTGGGAGACATAAAGTTCCAACCCGACGCTGGGGAAAGCATGCAGGGTATCAAACGTACCTACTATAAACAGCCCGGTGCAGTTCAATAGCCGATAAAGGCAGGTGGTTGCAGTCGACAAGCAAAAGGAGAATGGCCGACGATAGGAGGGAAGGCTGTGAGGCTTTGCACCGAAAATGCGTGCGGGTGCGGTGCAGGACAGTGCAGTGCAGTGTGGGAGATGCGATGCGATGCGGGCGGCTCTCTTGCCAACTGTCGGCTGGGTCCAAAGTGGGAGTCAGAAAGGCGGGAATGTTGATAAATGAAGCCCAAGGATGTCGCGCAATGGTAGCCGGGAAGGTAGAGGTAGACCAAAGTCGAAGTCAAGTCGGAGTCGCGAAGTGGAAGGGTTGGGTAGGTAGGTAGGAGGCACGGTATGAGGTAGGACGGTGGTGATATGTCGATAAGACACAACTTTTGGCGGATGTTCAATGAGAAACGAAACAAGCCAGCCAGCCAGCTACTGGCTACTGTACCTAAATGGTGGTGGTGGTGGTGGAGGTGGTGGTGGTTTGCTGGTTGCCGTCCGGGCGGGCTGCTCACAAGTCGCTCCTGCTACTGCTGTTACTAACCTACCTACTGTCAGGTTAGGTAGTCCAGCTAACCTAGTAGGTAGGCACGCAACACGCAGGGCATATAGGATAGGATGGGATGGGATGGGGTGGGAATGGGTGGATCTGATTTGCCGACCGGGACACTCAGACACTCTTGGATGGAGTAACCTTGTGAGATAGGCCTGTAGGAAGTGGGAGTAAAGTGGGAGTGGGAGGACCAGTAGGAGGACCAGTAGGAGGACCAGTAGGAGGGCAACCTTACTGTAACTGTAGGTAGGCAGGTAGGTAACCTTAGGTGTCTTTTGGTTAATGGCATGCACTGGAACGCTGGAACATGAACACTCAATGGCCTTGATGCACCCAATGGTAGCAGGTAGGCAGGCTGGCAGGTAGGCTACGCGGTGGCTGCGCTAGTATACGCTAGCGTGATACTAGCGCGCTGCTCGGCGGCTTGTTACCTGTTACTCAAGGCAAGTAGTTACAGGTCAGGGTATTAGTTGCTCCGCTCTCCGCTCTCTGCTTTGCATCTGCATCTTCGCCTTGCATTTTGGACTTCAAATTCGTCATCTAAGTCCGGACAACTCAGACATGTGTATACTGTTATCAGGGAGAAGTATAGCTGCTGAGACCCATGTCGGCCGCCGGACAAAGGGGTATGGATAGACATGATGCAATTTACTGTACACTTTATCCGGGATAATGCTACCCATCATGCTGGTGACGGGAGCTAACAAAGATAACTTGACCTTTTTCGTTGTGTGCCATCAGGGATAACTGGGAAGTGGGGGTTCACCAATGTGCATTCAATATGGTACTGCATCTGTCCAAGAGTTGATACCTCTTTTCCAGGCAGAATTAGATAAGTCTACTTAAGTAGACAACATGCGTAGAACTGGACCGGTTGTCTTGGTGCCTCATACATGTATAAGTATCTAACTGTGTGTATATACCCATATAATCATCGCCGAGGCCCAGTGCTATAGTCCCCATCATCTAGTTCACCATGATATAGGAAATGCACATAATAAATGCTGTTCCAGAACATGAGGTGCACTTATACATTAGTACTTTGTAACCGCTATTTAGGAAACGTAAAAGGTCATGAAACACCTCGCCTTCTCTTCTTTACGTGCAGCCCCATCCTCTTTCCCCAGGCTTCTTTCTAACCTTACACGGCCGCTCAAGACAGAACCCCTTCCCCATTGTTGCTGTTTGCCCTCCGAAGAAAGAAGTGAATTAATAGAGACTTATTCAAAACAACCGCCAGTCCACCGCCGCCCACCAAAGCTTGCCCCCCTACTGCTGACCGAGCATAGCAGAAAGACAGACTACAGCCGGATGGCTCAGAGAAATGTAATCAGAGGCTGTGTCGTCCAACAACCTCAAGTTTGTAAAGCGCCCGCCCCATCAACTCCCATACAGGTTTCTGTCCTCCACCTCAAAGGCGTATCTCTTTAAGAATATGGTCCGCCATGTTCTTGAATTGCCACGTGTTGCCCGCCATCCGCTTGAATTGGAGACCATGCAACGAGAGCAGAGGGACCTTGACAATGAAGATCTCAAACTCCAATACCATGCTACCACCCAGGTCACTCTGGACATGCGTCGTCGTCTCACCGGGTACCCGGCGCGAGGAACTGCCGGCGTCTCGGTGGCTGCTTTCAGTCTCGGAGATTTCAGAGTTTGAATCGCTCCGATCCGTGTGCCGGCCAGGGGTGCGTGGCGTGGTGGGAACCCGGTCCATCTCCCGGATTTCGTCGCGGTCTCGTTCATTTCTCAGCCCAAAGCTAAAACGCCTACGGTTTTCCGATCTGGCAGCAGGGCTTGTTGGGCCATCTGTTACCTTGTTCAGATCGATACTAGGAGTGTGTCGACAGCTGAAGCCTCCGCGAATCTCTGTATAGTCCACCCCGAGCTGTCTCAGCACCCGCTTGAGTTCGGTCCGTATCGCCGGCACCGATTTGGACGATGTTGTCGAAACACTGAACAGCCCCTTGAGGAATACCGGCTTGGCCAGTTCGGAATCGTCCAAGCGTTCCGCTGACGTGCCGCTAGCTTCGCCAACGTCGGCATCAGTCTCTTCGGGGACACCAGCTTCAGCCGCGCGAACTTCTCTCCGCTGCCTTCTTGCCTGGATACTCTCCCTTCGAGCATGTCCAAGCGATTTGGCTCTCAAAGAAGCGCCGCGGGTATTGAGATTGGCGTTTGCGTCAGCAGGCTGCTTCTCAGTCGGGGCAGACTGGTCCGAGCCGCTGGTCGGAGGGGGGTCTTTGGCAACCCTGCTGTTCGATCCAAGTCGTCTCCTAAAGTCTCCTGAGTTGACACTGGTGGACCGCCCAAGCTTCTTGCTACCCGAGTCGCCGGCAGACAAAGGGGGGCTCAGAAGCTCGCGGTGTTGAGGTTGGCTGCTGCCAGATCGCAGGCGGCTCGGCACATCCTCGCGATCACGGCGCGACCTTCTTATACTGAAGCTCTTCCGCGGGGTCGGAGGTTCGGCCGGCGAGTGAACATGGACGATGGGAGGGTGAGATCGGTCCTTGTCCAACCGTTCCGGCTCTTTCCGGCGCCTAGTACTAAACCGCCGCAAGATTCCAGCAGCGGTGCTCTCCTTCTTATGCGGGACTTCCAGTTGACCCTCAGGATACGGCGGCGGTGTAGGAAGGGCTGGTGAAAGTTGTGCCTGCTGTTGTGCCTGTTGTGCCTTCTTGACCTCCTCGGGGGCGTCGTCTTCACCGTGTGTTCTCGCACGGGGACGAGATCTGCCGCCAGTCGCCTTCTCACCCGGCATCTCATAAGCAGCAGTATTCGTATGGGCTTGTTGTGGCGCGACAATCTCGGGCATAGGAGAGTCGGCCACATTCTTGGGGGTGTGGACTTTCGGTTGAATATCCACCCTATCACGCTCTTGCTTCTCTTTAACCAGATAGTATATAGAGATCAATGGACTGAAGGCATTGAGGGGGTCGCTCCCAAGAGCAAGTGCCTCGGTGCTCGGCGTCGTAAGATTGTCTCGACTGTTAGCCGAGTTGCGTCTCTTGTAAAAGTCGAACCCAAACCCTCTCTTCTTTTCGGGGTCCTTGGGCGCCGGTGGCATTTCCTTCTCTTTTTGCAATAACTGCACGGCTCGGGCATAGTCTTCGGACTCTATCATCCTTGTAAGTTGTGCCTTGATGACCTCCGGCGGGCCAAAGTTGAACCCTGTCATTGCATTGATGACCTCCGGCTCTAAGGGGAGCGTGATTGGTTCACGCGCTGGGAGATGGTTCTCAGGCGGACCGTTGTAGCCCTTGATCATCCATGGGTGATTCATCACCTCAAACATGGTTGCTCGCTGCTTGGGATCGGTAACAAGCATACGCGAGAGAAGGTGCCGGCAATCGTTGCCTAGCCAATTTGGATAATCGACGAGACCCTTCTTGATCTTGGCGTGCAGAGCCGGCATGCTCTGGTCGTCAAAGGGAACCTTTCCGCATACTAACACGTAAAGTACAATACCAAAACTCCAGACATCGACCTCAGGTCCGGTGTAGGCGCGTGCTTGTAGAAGCTCGGGGGCGGCGAAATAGAGACTGCCGCAGAATGTCTTCAGGTGGCCGCGAGGAGCGAACAGGTTGCTCAGGCCGAAATCGATGATTTTGATGTCGCCGGTCTTGTGGATCAAAATGTTTTCGATCTTCAAATCGCGGTGGACGATACTGTTGCGGTGGCAGTAATCAAGAGCACTTGCGATCTGTCGGCTGAACTTCCTTGCTTGCTTCTCCTTTAATTTGCCGTGCGAAATGATGTAATCGAGCATCTGACCGCCGTTGACATACTCAAAAAGCATGTACCAATGGTAGTTTGTGCGTACAACATCTCGTAGGCCACAGATATTGGGGTGATCGAGGAGGGTAACGATGGCGGCCTCACGTGCGGTTCGGATCTCCTTGGATTGATCTGCCCGCTCCTTGTCGGCTCGGCTATGATGGTTCTCCTCGGTAGAACCTCTGGGGATGATCTTGCAGGCAACCTGGAAAGGAGATAAATGTGTTAATGGAATGTGTTTCGAAGGGAGAAGGGGCGATGAAGGGGCGATGGCGGCATCTGGAAATACTAACCTGTTCGGTGCCATCTTCCTTCCTGGCAAGCTTGACCTTGCCCATACTACCAGCACCAATCGTCTTGCCAAGGATCCATTTGCCAGACTGTGTCGGAATGGACGTACGGGTTGTCCTTTGTTTCGCTCCGGTTGCGCGAGCCTCGTTTGCGGCTTGCATGACGGGGGGTACCGCAGCAGGCCCCCCATTGTTGGCTACAGCAGTAGGGCCGGCCATGTCGGCGTGCTTGTTGTGATGAGACGAGTTGGACCTCGTGCTGCTGCGGCGATGGACGCCTTTGGAGTCGGAGCTTCGAGATGTTGGCGGGCGGCGATCTTTACTCGAGGGTCGCTTTGAATGTTGGGCTACGTTACTCTGTTCATAATCGTGCTGGGGAAGAATGTCCTGAACGGGGCGTGCGGAAGAATTGGAGAGGCGGCGGCTGTGGTGGGAATGATGTTGATCCCTTTCTCTTTCCCTTTCCCTTTGATGAGAAGAGGAGTTGGCGTGGGCGTGTGAGGTAGTTGACGCGGAGCGATGTGGAGGTGGGCCGGGATTGGCAGCAGAGGAGGAATTGCTGGTTGGGCGAGAGCGAGAAGAGTGGGATCGCGACGACTTCCCTGTATGGTGATGAGAGTGGGAGTTTGAATGTGAATGGGAATGATGCGACGACTGTTGTTGTTGATAATCCGTGGCCGAACTGGACATTGCGTTTGAGATTCAAAGGCCCGAAAGCCAAAGGATGAAACCCAAATTGAGTGACAGACAGACAGGTCGATCGATGCCTACCAACTCTACTACTGCTGTAACCTGCTAAGCCGTAAAGACAACCTTCTCTACTTTTTTTTGCGTGATGCTTGAACTTGCTGGCCCTGTCGGGTGCTTCTGTTGGCTTGTGCCTTGAATCTTCTTGATCCTGGGTCCAGGGTTGTGCAGTAGGAGAAGAATGTAATAATCAATTGTAGACGTCTCCGGTTTCTTTTTTTTTTTAATCTTTCCCTCTTGCTTTATCATTCGGTCTGTCTCCCTCTCACTTTCTCCCTCTGTGTCTGTGCCTTGTCTGTCTCTCCCACTCCACTGGGCCTTGTTGCGCTGGACCAGACAGAACGAACCAGTGGTGGCTACTGGCAGTCTGACAGTGCGTCGGTATGGGTAGTATGGGTAGTATGGGTACCATGAATGGATGGGCAAGTGATTCTACAGGCCTGTTGAGTCGACTCGCTTCGGTAGAGGAGTTGCCGCTGACTGTTGTATGGATGCGGATGGGGGGCACAAGTCTGGTAATCAATCCCTTTTGTCCACTTTTTTGATTAGCAGAAACGCTGGATTTGAACGTAGTACGGTCGGTAATGGTGGTGCCCCTGGTTTAGAAACCGCCCAGCGCCTTTTAGCTGAAGATTTGGGTGCAGACCATCTAAATAAGCCCAAGCCCACCATAAGTGTTGGAGTGTCGAGCGTGATTGATGCGAAGAGTTGGCGGGCTTTCATTCAGAAATCACAAACACGCGGAGCGGATGAACTGAGTTTGCACTGCTCGAGATGGAGGAAATTACATGGAAGTTTGCAAATCCCTCTTGCCATAGGTAGTCCGACGATGCCCAATCTACAAATGGCAAATAGGCTCTACTACCGGTACAGATTTTGCTACTTACTTACTTGTTTCGCTGGTCGCTGGTCGGTTGGTTCGTGACGCAGATACCCGACCAAGGAAAAGGAATATGGTGCCGGATGCAGAACAATACGTGCTTGGCCTACTTAAACGGAGACCTGTATCCTGGCAAGCTGGCAAGCCTGAATGGACGGCATGCGCATTGCGTCCAGCTCACTCACTACGTAACAATCCGAACGAGAGGTGAGGGGAACTGACAGGAGGGGGGCTCGGGGGGCTGGCAGACCAGACGGGATTGACAGGCCAAGTTCCTAGCACCTAGCGAGCTAGACACAAACATTAGAACATGACGACAGTAGTCCGGCCCCTGGTCAATAAGCGGCAGGTAGGTATGAAACTTGACGACTTGGTTGCAATGCCTCACGCGCAAATGGAACGAGACCTGCATACATGTAGCAATCAACTCGCACATCTCTTCTTGGATGCTACAAGCATGTAAAACACGGAGGCACAGATCAGTATTGGCTTTTTTCCAATCATAGCAAGATCTGACTGTTCCGGTAGAACGAGATCTGTTCCATTAGCCGATCGACAACGAAAACCCGCAAGGCGTGAGTGAATCTTTGAATGCCTTCTGGCACAGGGAAGACTTCATGATTGGATTATTCTGGAAATAACAAGCTCTTCATCTTTCATCCGCCATTGGACTTTGTCTTCTTCTCTGCAGTTGGTGCGACTGGGCAGGCCTTGGGTTTCCATGTGCTGCATGCCCCTTGTTCTGTTCTGGGATGTACGACATGCTGTAAGTGGTACAGTATTACGAATTGAGAAGCAGTTCAGTTTCCTTGCACGAGAGCAGTCCAAGCGGCAGTCGTCCACCCGTCGCCTGTCTTCTGGTCTGTCATGGCCTCGCACAGACATGGAATGTCTGTGAACAGTCACGGAAGCAATTAGCAGCAGGCAGACAGGCAGGCAGGCAAAAGAAAGGAAGGGCCTGGGAGTGTTTGTAGCACAATGCGGCAAAATCCAATCGGTCGCAACAACGAATGTTCTTCTTGGGTTGTCTTTCCGGAATAACTTTCACGGTGCCTCGACTTTGACTTAGTGTATATAATCCCATTGTTGGATTGATTCCCCTTTTATCGACATGCTCCAACTGGAGGGATAGCCGAGTCCGTCTGGTGGTCATCTTCGATCTTGATAGAGACGTTGGTAAAATGAGGGGGAGGTGGGGTAAAGCCAGCGACGGATGAACCCATGAGTGGGCCAGAAACGGACCGGTTTGGCGGTAATAGACAGGAACAGGAAGCGGTCTAGGTCTAGATGCCGAGACGTGGACCAACTGCATCTCCCATTTTCTTCTTTGCCCTCTCAGATCCAGATCCAGGTCCAGGCGGCTTGGAGAATTATTGGGGGTTTCTGAACATGTCAGCATGTCTAGCATATCAGCACTATGCTGTGCTTAGATCTTATTTGCACACATTTTCATTCATCAGTTGCTTCATGTTACCTATACATGTTGCATGATATTGATACCTACCTAACCTATTGACTAATAAGCTCATCAAGATTGTTTCCTGTTTGGAGCGCACGGATTGCCCTGCTGTCTCTACTCCCTTAAGCAATACGGGATTGTGGCTGGAAGCTTAGCTTCCATGTTGCCATGTTTTCCATGAGCCAGTTAGCCAGTTTCAAAGAGGCGCCTTTCTGGGCGCCTCATCTCCCCAATTTCATTATTGTGGGTGGGGTCCATCTACCTTATTTCCCGATACTCCTCTATCAATCAAAACGGCGGAGATAGTCCGCACATTAGACGAGAGTATTCGTTCAACATTATCCCCGACTGCCTACACTTACTAGGATACTATGAACCGTTACCAGTTGATTTGTGCTTGAGCAAGTTCAAATAGCACAGTGCTGGCCTTCGTTCGGCATGATATATATCGCATCTCATTAACAAGTAACCAGCAATCAGCCTATGTAAAAACCATGCAAGTAGGTGGCTTGCACTTGTCTGCCCTTGCTATAACAAGCTGGTAAGAGGCAGGTGTGCAGTAACGAAGCCTCCTGTCTCATGGGCCGAATTAGCTGTTTGGGTTTCTAGATAAGATCCTATGCATCCGGATCTCATCATTCGCTGATCTTGAATCATGTGCTGCAAGAAGAAATATCTTCAGCTCAGCCGCCCTTCTCGAACTGGTCTAGAACTTGTCGCCATGGCAGCGGATGCACCTACTGTCTTTGTTTCACAAGGCTGGTCATTGTGTGTGCTATCTTCTTTACAAAACTGGCTTATACCAAATACCGTATGCGCTTCACAAGTACATTGTAATTAGACTCTCCCTGGATATAGAGAGGAAAGTTCCGAGACTTGGATCCAGCCTGCTACTAAGGTCTTATGCATCTACATATTTCGTACTACCATACATACTCCTAATGTGTATTCGTTCATCTGGCTCCTGCCAGCCCGTAGGCTCGTAATCGTTTCCAAATAAGAGCCCTGCTGGCAAGCCCAACAATACACCAGGCCCTATCCCCGTATCTCAAAGTCCGAGGCTCTGGCTGTTGCACAATAAGTCGTCCCTACCATGACGGATTATACTTCGAAAACTCACAACGTGACAGTATGGGCATGCTCCGTACCGTAGGAGTGGCGGGTACCAGAAGCCTTCATGTGATGACTTAGTATAAAGAACCCAGACACGAAAACAGTGTTCCTTTACAGCCACAGCCACACATGGATTTATAGCCAGCTTTCATTATGATATATGTAGCATAAGCAATATCAACAGTCACTTGACGACAGTCGAGTGTTGGGAGCATCTTGGTATCCTCGGCAGTGTACACGGGCAATCTAACGTTCGTTGGCTACTGCTGAATATTTCCAGCCGCTGTCGACAGGAGCTGAGCTCTGTTCCACCTCCACATGGGGCAAGCATTGGTGCCGTCAACGGCGGCCCCTTCAACGACTGCCGGCTGCCCTCAGAAGAGTCTTGGGGACCGTACGCCACGACGCGTGACTTCCATCAGGCCCTGGCAGGCGACTCAGATGTAGACACTGGGTTTGCGGATCTCCCCCGACGACATCGTTGAAACCCTGAGCTGGCATGGATTTGAATGAACATGAGACCTGAAAAGTCCCCTACCTGACTGGACACGAGATCAATCTGACAGATTAATTCGCTTGGCGTCCGGAGGGACCCTGAATCTGTCCATTGATGATACGATAAATAGTTGTTCATTGTTATATGAGCTCACCATCAGGAGCCTACCGGCCTCTTCTCTTTTCCCCTGTCTACGCTCGAAGTACTTTTCTATGGTGTTGCAGTTCCTATCATGAAAAGATCTCTTGTACTTGTACCACACTCACAGTCAATAATTGAGACGCCCCTGGTCAAAAAAGCTTTACAAATACGAATAGTATACAGTATGAACGTATTGCTTTATACCTCAAAGCTTTGCTCAGACCTCGAAGAACATACTATCTGAGCTGATGTAGGGTCACAACTGTGAGTATCCTCGTGTTCATGGGGGCAGCAAACCACCACTTCAAGGCCTGAAACCAATTCCCAAATATAAAGCGTTGATATGGTGATCATACTGGCACTCTATGCTTCGCCTGAATACAGAGGGGCTACATAACGGCGTTGAAATAAGCGCAGTGGTACGGAGATATAGATGTAGGCGGTCTAGACCTCCATTTAGGGAGAATAGTGGTAAATTCGCTGTTGAAGCCTTGTTCAGGACCGGCTATCATAGACTTGGGTTGGATAGGGGTTAGGTGAATCATTGATCGTGTGAAGGTTGGACAAAGGTAAGTTGAACACCATTTCGGCCTAGGGTTACTTATTCTCCCAGACTTGTGTCCTTGAGCATAGATTTGTCCCTACATAGTCATCTTGGACACGACATCATCTTGTGCACAACCTTCACCGTACACGTTTGGCATATTGAATGTTCGAAGCCCCTAGCCGGCAAGTTTCCCGTGGCTACCAACCTAACTACAATGATCCCCGGGGTAGACACTCATAAAGGAGCATTGAGAAAGAGAGTATTCCCATGGGGGTCTCATTCTTACGTCGCTCTATGTACGCGGGTGTATTGATTACCCCATTCAAGGACTGATCTCACATCAAACTTCTTTTCTACCTTGGTCCACATTAGGACAAGCCACTGAGTGACCTCGATTCAAAGAAGCAAGAGTACTTGAAGGTTAACGAAACCACGCCTAGCGTTTTGATGGACGAGCAGATGTGCAACAGATCCCCGGCCAGGTTGCTCTGGGTGGTTCTCTGGCAATGCAGGAGGGAAACCCACATATACAGTGACATGTAGGACAACTTAGGGTCATGCATTCAAGTTTGACCTCGCAGTTTATTGCATATTTACGAAAGAGTTAGGTGTTTAAACATTGAGAATCAAGGAAGGAGTGGACTTCGAGCTGGTGTCAGCATGATCATCACCAACCCCCTTACGCAGGTACAGGTAGATAACCGGATCACACCAAACTGCTGTATGATTCTTGATATAAATTATACGAATCTAGCAGCATGAGAACAACACACGGCTTCACCCATACGAGAACTGTCCACTTAAGGTAAACACTCATGGATACATCTAGTTCAATCAAATGATCTAACCATTCTCGGGATACGATGCTGAAATTACGAACCGAGGCAAGCATCAACTGCACTCATGGCTTTGTTTAAACTTCAGCATCATGTTGCCTGGGACTATCTGTATGGTAGTCTGTGTATGGCAGTTAAGTGCGTCAAATTGAGCCAAGACCAGAAGAAGATTTATGGTTCAGCAACTCTAGTTTACTAGAACAAGCTGGCATGGTATTCTCCCAGTATCACCATGCCTTGGGATGTTTACTTGAAAAGTCCACACATCCAAGTCATCCACGATTTTGGCTCAGATCGCACACCACCACCCCCCTTCTCCGGGTAGTCAGTACTGGGATAGGAGGAGGCAATAGACCTGGGCCGCGCCGCATTACCAGAGGAGGAGCCCTTGACAGCCGCTATATATGCGACCTCTAACCGGAAGGGCCCTTCCTGCTTCCCGAAAAAGCTAGAATAGAGATATGAGCCGTCATGATTCCCATCGAATGCTGCAGCAGATGAGGGGGGGATAGGGCCATGCCCGGAAACGGACAACGAGCAAATGCAACTTACCTGCGCATCATCAGGCTGATTCTCTGCACATGCGCCAGGTCCAGCTCTGGGGCATCCGGCTTGGGTTTGCCACGGTACGTGGGCTTGAAGTCGCTCCAAGGGACATATAGCACCTGGTCGCCGCTGCCACCGTCTTCGCCATCGTTTGTGGGGGAGATGAAATCATACTCCCAGCTAACGGTGCTCTGCTCGCGGCCGTCGGGCCGCTTGGGCAGCACCTCGTCCTTCAGCGTCAGCGTGTACTTCTTGCCGTCGCCGCCCTCCCGGAGCACCTTGAGCCGCAGGCCGTCGTAGGCCGACACGTCCCACCCGGACGGCTGCGCGACGCGGTCGACGGTCCGCTGCGAGGCGAAGCCGGCGCCGCCCAGCGCCGTGATGTCCAGCGTGCCGCGGAACACGGCCTTGTTGGCGTCGGCGGGGCAGTCGAGGTAGGACTGGCTCTTGCCACCGCGGACACGGTCATCGGAGGCTGTCCATGCCTCGGCGGACCAGGGGCTAATCCAGAGGAAGGAAGCAGAAGGTCAGTGCATTACGTTACCAGGCTGGTGACGGGGGTGTGTGTAATTGGGCAAACAAGAAGCTAGGTAATCACAATAACAAACAGACACGGCCGTTCATAGGCCAATGCATTGGGGCCGCAGTGCGTGCAGTGGTGAGACTTTGGAATGAGAGTGGGACATAACTTACGCATCGCCGCCAAACAGAAACAGACAGTTCTCATCTGTGGTCATCGTCACGTGGCTCATCGCGGACGGGATTACTTGGCAACAGGGACGTCGGGTTCTCGGAGAAGTCCAAGTCCAAGTCCAAGATTGGGGTTGGGGTGATGGAGCGATCAGCGATCAGAAGGCGGCGGGCTGGGAGAATGTGAAGCTAGAGTCGGCTAGACTGCTTTCCATAGCCTCGTTTGGGTCGGGTCGTCTTTCTCGTGCGTATCTATTTTTGTCGCTTTTTAATGTCTGACTTTATTGGGCCAAGTAAGTTCCCTAGCCTGTCAATCAATTCCCTTTCGATGACACAGATCAAATGCGGTGCAGTGCCGCCCAGGGTAACAACGAGGTAGGGACCAAAGTGTCGAAGGTCGTACTTGGAAAAACTGGATCAAAATGAATTACATCATTTCAGCCCTACAGGCCATAGGAAATGCAACAGAATAGAAACGCTGCTTTCCATGCATGATTCTTTTTTACACATCGTCAGCAACTCATGCAATCCTGAATATCTGCCAATTGAATTCAAGAGTGTGCTTGCCAACCATCTTCAAAGCTGTTTTGCCTTAATTGCCTTCACTACCACCCCTATTTCTTGCGTTAGGTAGGTAGGTAGAGAGAGTCGCATGGGGTATGTTTCCAGCATCAGAGTCCCTCGCGCGTAGAATGTTATGTCCCTTTTCGGGTTCGAGCCTTGGCTGTTGCGCTTACACACTCACTCTCATGCATGCTTGCTGCGTTTAAATGGGTGCCTATGAGTGGCGCGGTATGGAATCCTTCGGATCGCGACAAAAAGGCGAGTTGCGCTCTTTTGCTAGGTACCTGGGTAAGTAGGTACTCAGGTATGTTTAAAGTAGCAACTTAGACGGGCTGGCGGGCATCCGTCCACTGGTGAACGGGAGCGCGTAAATCCGGACAAGCAGACTCGTTGGATTGGCAACCTTCGCTTCTCGCTCGCTACACATTCTAGAAAGATTCCATAGAGGCGCAAAGAAAGAATAGGAAAAATGCGCCATGGCAACCGAAAATAAAACAGGCCGTGGCAGGCTTTAGTGCTGGGCTATGTTGAGGTTCGTTGAAAGCTTGCTGCTTGCCGTGGAAACTGCCACAGTCCGGTTCCTTTAGCGCAGCGGCGTCCATCGCGTCGCCAACCTGTTGGTTGATCAATCTAAGTAGGTACAGTACCGGTACCTGTCCTAACATGCCTACTGTAGGTCCCATACCGCTTCCCGAAGACGCAAGACATTTATTTCTCCATGTTAAGGAGCCATTTGCATGGGTCCGTTTGATGGAGCGAGATCGTCCACGGGCTCATTAGAGCCAAATCGCTAGGGGAGGGGGGGCTCAGACTGAAACTCCTGACCAGGCACGCACATTCATTCTGCACCGACGGACTTTTGGACTAGGAATAGCAAGCAGAGGAAAAAAAAAGAAATCATAGATGGGTCAGATGGTTCAGGTTGGACGGGGTCCAAGATCCATTCCTGTATGGGACTCATCGACAGGCCAGAGGCCCAATAGCTACATGCGGTATTGCTATCGTACGTTAGTATTCTAGGCGGGCTGGGAAGGGGGTCCAGCTCCATTCTCCGGTTATCGTGTGTGCTGGGCCGCAGGATGCTACCATGTTGAGTGGTAGCGTTGTAATTTAGATCTTGGAGCTGAAAGCGTAAGGAGGGGGGGATGGTAGGGTAGGTTGGCAGACAGGCAGGGGGGGTGATACTGGATATCCCGAAACATCGTGCATCGTTTTCCTCCGCCGTTATGTATGGCCATTACCGCGTGCGCCGCGATTGCGAGGGCATTAGTCTTGCACTTTCTCATTTCACAATTGTACAATCTCGGGCGAATCACCATTGCCAGCCACGGCAGACAAAAGTCCTACGATCCAGCATCCTCATCCTACGCGGCAGCCCGGTAGGCTTAGGCCTTTGGTGGGCAGGGGCATGGTAAAGGGGAGGGGACGGGCAGACAGGGGTTGTCACACTCACCAAGTCACAAAATGCAAATCGAGAAGACACCGTGAAGTTCAGTTTCGGCCGTGCCAAGACGATATAACCTTTTGTCACCAGACGGTCTCTTGCGGTATTCGCTTCTTATTTTCCAGCTCCGTCCCATCGGCGCGTGGGGCGTATAGCCCAGCCTTTACAAGGTTGTGCGTGCTTTTGTCTTCTTTCTTTCCAAAATGCCTGTTCTTTTTATATGTATACGCCAGGCTAGATTGATACCCAGGTCCTAGACCCAGACCAGGCAATGAGTTCATATCCGTGTACGTAGGTAGACGGACACTTGGTGATCCGTACGAGCCAGCCCGTCCGTAGGGCTTGGCCAAGCTTCTTACGGCGTATGCCATCATGGTGAGCGAAACTGGCCCTAATCTGTCCCTAGAGTCTCTAGTTTAGCTGGTCTGTCTCCCGTCCCCCGTGTTTGTGTCTGGCTCCCAAACAAACTACCAACTGCCGCTAGAAGGGGGGACGAGAGACACACACACGGGAAGGTGACGGAGTGCTGGGCCAGCCACCTAGTTGCAACTGGCTGGTTTGGTAAAGTACCTAGCATCTTGGTCGGGCAAGACACACTCATACTGACTGGCACCCACACCCGCACCCACACCACCCACCCACACACACAAGCGCGCGCACACATATACGCACTCTCGCACATAATACGCACATATACGCACACGTGGACACAGTCCTGGAGGGGGGACGGTATTCGCGGATCTCGGTGCTGCTGCGCCTCATTTGGAAGCACATCGTAGCATAGCACCTCGCGCTCCTGACTGGCTCGCCTACTTAGGTATACTACAGGGACCCACGAGCGCTAGAATCAAAGGACGTACTGTATGTAAGTGACATATTGCGGCCATCGTACTAACAACGGTAGGTAGGTGGGATAGAGCACCGCACAGCCGAATTACAATCCAGATCGCCTTGCGGCCTTGCGGCTTTGCCTGTCTCCGTCTTGTTGCCTAGTTGCAAAGGTGGGCCATGACATCCGTCCCAGGGCCACTTCTCTCGGGCTTAGATCAACAGAGGCCAGCCCACTAACATGTACCTACGAGCTAAAGTAGTAAGCTAACGAGGAGGAGGTTCAGGGATAGCATCTTCCCGAGGTACGTAGGTGGATGGATGAGGAGGAGTTTGTTGCCAATAGAGAAACGGAAGAGGAGCAAACGCCCGGACTGGGTGGCCCGAGACAATCAGTAAATCAGGTCGTTGTCATGAGTGAGTATATCAATATATTCAACAAGAGCCTCCTAGCAGGGAGAAGGATATACGCTAAAAACTCTGCCAAATAAAACATCCAAATGAGTTTTGTGAAAATGCCTCCAGATTCGCCTTGCTTGCCCGTCGATATCCCTTTCATCCAGAAAGTCGTGCTGGGCTGTCCCAACCCCTATGTAATGCAGAAAGCAATCGCGCCGCCAGCGCCTGTACCGGTAATAGTAGAGAGAGAAGAAGAAAAAAAAAGATAAGAACAATGTAATACATCAAGTCATGCTCGCGTGAGAACGCTTCCCCCCATAGTCTAATTCTTGAACATTTTGTATTTCTTCTCATTGCCCCTTCGCTCTCAGTGTTGAGGCATCCCAGGTGAGCCTGGCATGGAGAGGGGTGTGGTTGGGTAGTCATAACCCGCATCCGAGCAGTTGGTCGAGTGGTCGAAGGAATGGGAAAGTGGTGGTGTCTGAAACAAACAACACGAACGCCCGATCAGCTACGTGATTCTCGGTGCAACAAAGCAGGAAGACGGCGCACTTCATGGTGATGACTCACATGAGGGTTGGAGTTGTCGTAATGACCTGGAACTTCCATGGTGGGCACGTAACCGTAGTTCATGGACGGGTACAAGGACTCCTCTCCGGGGTAGCTCTCCCTCTTGATGGCGTCGCTGAAGTGGGTCATGGACGGAAGTGTGCACGGTACTGTCGTGGCCATGTAGCTAGAGTATCCCTCGGCGGTGGTGATGGGCGCGTAGGGCGCGGCCGTGCCGTAAGGAGGCAGCATCATCTCATCCGGAGGCGGGGGGTAGTTAGAGTAGGTCATGTAGGGCGGCGTGTGCGACCTCTCGCGGTCATCGTACGAAGGCGGGAACAGCAGCTCATCGTCGTGGTGCATGGGTGGTGTGAACTGCGGCCCGGGCTGGGCGGCCTTGTGCGAGGCGGCGTTGGATTTTGAGTTCTTGCTCTGCTTCTTGGTGGTCTTGCTGGGCGTCTGTACTTGCTTCTCGGAACCGGTCGAGGAGCCATCAGAAGTGCCGGCCCTCCGCTCGAGGTCTTCCAGGCGTCTCTTGAGCTTCTTCCCTATAGAAAAGGTTAGACCCGGCCTGCGTGGTTACTTATATAGACATGATCGAAGCTACATACTGTAGTTGCGCTGGGCAATTCGGTTCTGTATCCGTCTGCGCTCGGCAAGATCTGAAATCTTGGTCCAGTCTTCATCCGGGTTGGCTGAGGGGGAGAAGGCGCTGCTTGTGCCTTGTGCTGAATATTGCCTGGGTGCTGTGACAGCCCCATATGCTGGGTATTGTGATTGGGACATGGTGTACATGAAGTCGGGTGAGTCGAGCGAGTCGAGGAAGATGTTGCAAGTGAAAGCCAATGTTTCAAGTCAACAGCTGTCTGTGTCTGTATGTATATGTATAATATATGAAGAAGAGAACCTAGTGTTTGGTCTGGTATCCTTAGACTTGAGACTCTTGAAGGAAGTTGGATTAGCAACAAGGACAATATGAGGTGGGAGAGGCTCTAGTAGATATAGTGAGTGAGTGACGCGGAGCAGCTTCCACAGCCATGAGCCATGAGCCATGATGAAGGCCGATGCAGATTGATTCGAAGGGTGCAAAGACCCCTGTTACTGCTACTACATCCATGAGGTACAAGGCCCAGAGATACGTACTGCATGTACTCTCGCTGAACAAGGCACACAGCACACACACACACACACACTCTCTCTCTCTCTCTCTCTCTGTCTCTTTCTCTCATGAACCCATGCCCCTACCTACCCTACCTACCCTACCACCCCAAGTACGTACACAGACGTACGCAGTACAGTTACACAGGACTCAGAAAGGTCCCAAATGAGCCCGCCTTTTCGTCGGGGGCAGCTACTGCAACGTTATGGTATGGTGGTCCCAAGATGGACGCCTCACAGCAGGCCTGCAGATGAGGGAACAGGGGAGTGTAGTGGTGCACGGAAGTACCCCATGTAGCGAGGTACCGCCCTGCCCACCCCTGCCCCCCCCCCCTCCTTGTAGCGAAGTATTTAGGCCACTTTCTTCAGATGCTGGCCAAGCCCATGCTCGTAGAGGAAAAAAGCCCCCCTAAAGCGGCGAGCACTTAGTTCCCCATTTCCAAATTCACAGATACGTACCTACACCGCAAACCCCTGTTCCCTGTGTTCCCGCCAGAGCGGGCTCATAAGGCTAGGCTAGCACGGAGTGTCTTGAGGCCTGCGCCGTATGTACTGCAAGTATGTCCTCCCATTAGTTTACCCATCCACCCATCCGTGCCTTAGTATAGAACCTGTATTAACCCTTTACGGAAGTTTTGCTCGAGCAGGACGAGCAGGACTGGAGTGGTCTCCAGCTAGCTGAACAAAGAGCCCCCCTCACACACTTCTTCTTAGCAAGGCTCATCGGCGGGCGATGGGGACATGGGGACAATGGGCCAGGCTTTGTCGTTTGCATGGCCAATAGCAGCATTTCCTGCAATCTTTCTGCCTCAAAATGATCCAGTTCTTGAAGAACTCGGCAAATGATGGAACCATTTGCCCGCATCGCAATGGATCCCTAGAATAGGCAATCGTCTAGCTAGTTAATCTACTAATTTACACTGCCCTGCCAAGATGCATACGTTACAGCGATAGAAGATGAATTATCACCCGTACGAGTAGCATCTCTCGACGGGCCCGCTATCAATTCATTGGCCAGAATACTCGGACTTCTTTTTTTTTCATCTATCATCGCGCAATCGAAGTTGGGACGGGCGGCGGAGAGAGAGAGAGAGGGGTATTTCGTCCGATATCCTGACCGAACTTGTTGTTTGTTCTTCACTGTAATCGCACGTAGTATATTTTCTATTTTGTGAGGAGCAAGAGCTTCCTTGTAGGTAGAGAGGCTGACGCCGCTTCTAGAAAACATGTCTGACAGGGGAGGCAGCGACATGAGCTCCCAACCGCCGCATGGCCGACCGTTGGCCTGGCCATTGATACTATTGTTGTTATTCTCGAAAGAGGCACAGAACTTTCGGCGCTGCTGCCTCCTTCGTATGCCCGCAGAGCCCAGAGAGTCCAGAGAGCCCAGAGAGCCCAGAGAGTCGCGAGAGATGAGTTGCCCCGTCAGGATCGACCACCCCCAGACCCTCGGTCTCACTCTGCACGTGCCTCGTAAGTTGTGTGGCCTATTTTTGGCAGAGTTCTTACGAAGCGCACTTGAACGACCAGCTGGGATGCTCTCGTTCTATTGGGGGAAGAGCTTCAGGACTAGACCATAAGGCTGGCAAATCGGACCGCGCATCTCTATCCACCCCATTCCACTAACCACAGCAGACAGCCTAGGTAGGTCTAGGTATGTATGTATGGACAAGGTCATTCTTCAACGGACGAGGTTCCTATTCCCCTCCCCATGGCATAGCAGGGCATGCACAGCAGAGCAGAGCAGGCAGGGCATACATACAAGCAGCAGGGCATGGTCATTGTGTGTGATGGTGGACAGTGCGGAAGTCCACGTTCTTCAGGGATACCTAGGTAGCTATGGAGGTCTGGAGGTATGGTTGTATGTACTGCCTCGCTCTGTTTTAGCGCAATCCGGGACTTTTGAAACAAGTTTGTTTGCTTGTCAGCCACCATGATGGATGGATTCCATCATTTGTCAATTCCCATCATTTGACGGGGTTTTTCCATCGGTCGCATTCGCTTTTGCTTTTGATTGATCTACTGCGGCACTGCCAGCTGTCTCGAGCGTAATTAGGTATGTAGGCATACACATAGTAGTATCTCAAGATACGACGGTTGTTTTTAGGTGGTATTGGTTTCGATTGCGTCCTTACGATGTTGCAACCTTATTCAGCACCCATCCAAGATGCAATAGATGTTAATCGTATGCCGAATTCCCATTTGTTCGCTATGACCGGTGGCCCGGCGCATCTCGGCGGGCGCCAAGCCATGCCCACCAATTCTCGCTTGTGCTAACATTAACAGTCTAAAAACCCCCTTTTCGCCTTCATTCGGATTCCACCTATATTTACATGCATCACCAGACTGGTGCATGGAATATATTGAGGTTGCAGCTCTTGGATCGTTAGGCATCAACTATTTCAGTGGGTTATATGTTATCAATAGCATGAGTGCACTCGTTAAAGGCTTACCCAGGCTTGGAACTGAGATTGAAACACAAGCGAGGTAAGTAATTTCATTCAGCCTTATAAAAGGCGCGCGTATGTACATGCGTCCATACACGTACTTGGGCGACGGTAAGGAGCCGCCTGAGAATCGAACCGGGAGGCCCGCAAATAAACGATGAGATCCCGTGGGCGTTCGCTTCCTCGACAGCCACAGCGCGCCCTACGCTCTACGGCGTATAGCTCCGGCTCTTGGATTTTACTTACTTTACTTGTCGTATACTTGGTGTGGTAAAACCTGTCTCTCAATTGACGTCTATCTAAGGGCTATTTTCATTCCATCCAGACAAGACCTTTAGTCGCCCTTCGCTTTCCTCCTCCCCCCCCCCCCCCCCAGCAACGCAAAGTTAGGAAGTCATACACGAGCATACCATTCAATGCCCAAAGCGTACACCCTGGTCAATAGCCAATTGCAGTGGGCATGAGCAAATTCCATAGACACTCTCCCACACACACATCACACTCCCAATCCTTTGACAATTACCGCATAAGGCTATTGAAAGGCCGATCATCTGACGCTGGCTTGACTGTCGTCGTCAATCGGATCTCATCCCAAACATGATCCATCAGAGCCCGCCCCCAGGCTTATCGCCGGTTACAGAATCCCCAAGAGCATTGAGATGATTCCAGATTCGCTATTCGCCATCCATCCTTCTCAGCACGTCTCAGGGCCACTACCGCAGAGCTGCGGGTGCCTTGGCTTGCTCCACCATGCCGTCCTCAGCGGTCTTTTCCAAGTCTCCCGATTAGAATACTGGAATGTCGGCCGTAGTCCCCGCCAGATGGAAACGATGTGTACGGAGTCGCTGCACGATCAGGCGTATCACTCAAAACCTCTAACGAATGGATCTATGCTGACTCGGCATGGATTTCCCGTCCGGCCCAGTCTCTGCAGCCCATAGCCTGTCTACCAAAGGCACGCACGATACGAAAACATCTAAGAGGTATGTATTCCTATCTCGGAACTTCGCCGGGGGCATTAGTCCCGCCATCAAACCCGCCTGTCTTTCTGTATGTATGCAGGTGACGGGTTGCTGACAGGGAGAAGCTGGAAGGTGATATGTCTAATCGAAGCAAGCTGCCTTATCCCAGATGCCACGCACAAGGAAAGCCAGACACCTTTTCTGTTCTATCAACGGGTGATTGGTCCCAGCTCTTCGTTTGACGACATTCAATAAGGTTCTTACCCTTACGACGCCCACACCCCTGGGAAGCTAATACCAAACCGTGTGCTGTCCCAACCCCAAGGTAATGGTCTGGCAAGCTGCATGGCGCCAAACGGCTTATGCAGAAAGTCCTAGGCCAACCCCCTTGAACGTGGCATTGGTGAGCACAATGCAACAGCACCCTGGAGTGCCTCCCTCAGCTGGAGAGGGGTTCGAGGAACGGCCCTCGGCGACTCTTGCTACCGGCTACGACGACAAGTCGCGAAGAACAAGGGGATAATCATGTACAGAAAGGGCCAGGTGGTGTTTCCAGATAAACAGCTTGACCACCGGAAGCCATACCGTTGAGGAAAAGGATTGGCTGGCACGATTTCATGAGTACCACGCCGATTTCGACGTCCTGCTCTTATTGAGCTGGGATCCAGGATACATACATGAGGCCATCGCGCCAAAATCTGCAAGGTGCTTTGGAACTGGGTTTAAATTATGGTGCACCTATATCTAGCTGACTTATGAAGTCCTTTCTCTAATGAGCGTTGCGTTTTGCGGATGAGTCCGGACGTAAGCGGAGGCTGCTCAAACGTACTTTGGGGAATTCAGGGTCCTGGCTTGGCATATGCGGATATCTGTGATATCTGTGAGCTTGTATATGTGAAAAAGTACATGTTATCTTCACTCAACCCCGATCGAGTTGAGATATGCTGCGGCACGGTATGCTCGTCTCGTGGGATCTTCTCCTATGCTCAGAGCCTATCTTCAAATTTCGCAATATTCAGTCTTTCCACCCAACATGACGGCATTCTGAATGGCATCGAGACTATTTTCGGTCCCGTGCCCCGTATTGATGCTAAAGAAGAGAGCAAGGGCGTCTTGGCTGGTTGAAAAGTACCTCACCTACAAAATACAGGGGTGGTTAAGGCGGCACTATCGGATTGCGGGCTAATTCGACCAGTTGGGTAGTATATTCCTCGAAAAATGTCAGCACTTGCGAAGACGCCATTCGTCATGCATGGCCATCTGATTGGCCGAGAAATGGGTTCCCTATTTCTATTCTCGACTTTGGCTCTCCAAAAAAGCAAAAAGGCTATTTATGGCCCCCACCATCAATTAGCCCAGTGCTCTGGTACCATCGCGCATACCTACCTGTAAACGAATGACACTTCTCCAGGCAGGCAGACAATATGCAATCAATGCTGGGACTTATTCTATTCTGGTGGTCGTGGTCCATCCTCGCAAATGAGATAGGATAAACAAGACCAGCATTTGTCACGGAGAAAGCGATCCATGATGCGATGCGTATCCTTGTTCCTCCTCCTCCTCCGCCAACCGCCGTCGTAAAGTGGCATTGCTACCCCATACGGCTGCCGCAGCATAGGCAGGCAGGTTTGTATACAAAGCTACTTTGGGTATAGGCGAGAGGGACTTTATACGAACGAACAGCCTTGGCACCTTGATACAGGACCTCAATAAACAATTATGACCCCAAACCGGTAGGTCGCCAATACTGGGATTAATTAACCCAAGACCATGGTAGCGGCACCCAGTCATCATGATTCCATCATCTTGGGATTGACATCTTACGGCATGGACAGCATGGACAGCATGGGACGACAGCATGTACTTGAAGGGAACAGGTACTTTTCCCCTTCTCGCAGGACGGTCTGCTGCACTGCGCCCTACGCCGAGAGACAGACGGGACCGTAATACTTACCGCTCAGTCGGGTTGCTCGTCAGATCAGCTCAGCACTCACTTTTGCTCTCCCCTCGTAGGGCTGGGAGTTGAGTGCTGAGTATTGCCTATCGCTCCTGGGCCAACCCCACAATGTTGATTCATGTTTTGCAGGTGTTCCGTGAGCACAAACCAGTACTTGTGTACTTCCCCTATATTCCCCTTCCCCTTCTCCTCCCATGTACCTAGGCAACCTTAGCCTCGAGCTGGCGGCGGGCGGGAAGAGAGAGTGAGGGGTGGGCTTGACCCATTGGCGGCCCATGCTGTGAACACTTGCTGAAACCCGACCTTTCTCATGCAGTGTACTTTGACATAGCAAGACGGGTGATGCCCCAGTCGTACGTGCTTTACCGTGTCAAATGCCCCAAGGCCCAAGGGGCTGGCAGGCTGGCAGGCTGGTAGTGGTAGGCTGCTGCTGCAGAACACAAGCTATGGGGTTAGCTTTGGTGTGTTTAGGGCCCTCCGTCGTTACCACAACCCACTAACTGCTCACTGCTAACCCAAGGGGGGCGGCCACTGGGGTGCATCGCAACATACTTCCAAATAACTGACGGTATGACTCTCACGGCGACTGCTTCCAGACGAGACCACGACGCCCAGTTCTCGCTTCTGTCGTTCGGCTTGCATACCTGCGCCTATCTGGCGGTCTAGCAAATCCCCCAGATGACCATTCAGGTCCTGCCTGGGCTTGGCCGGCTAATCATCTTACATGTTCCTATCCACAATGGCAGACATATCTCCTGATGGGTGTCCGCTAAGGCTGCATGTTCTTGTTCCCCTAGTGTACGACTGTCGGTGTCGCCGTTCCCCCTCCCGCGATCACGCACGATGTGATGGGGGGATGGGGATTGGGGACGGGGATGGGGGGAAGCGTTTGGGGTCAGTGTCTGTCTGTAGGGCTGAAGTTGTGAACCCATTCCATGCGAGCGACTTGTTCTACCCGCCTTGGCGGGCACCATGTCGTCCAATCCAAGCTGCCACGCCTGAAGGCAATCTAACCAATACACCGCTTGAGAGCGGACGGGTAACCTGCGACAGGACCTCTTCTGCATGTTTTGGGTCGGCGATCTGCATTGCTCATCTGCGATGTCCTTTATGGCAGTCGTACCAAGGAAACTACACTGCATGGGATGTGTGTGACGCCGCTTGATTCGACTGTGTGCTACACCCTTTTGCTACACCCTGTGCTACACCCCACACTGCAACATTACACATGTTGCTGGGTACTTTTGTACTTTCGAAGCTTCGCTTTGCTTTGCTCTCGACATTAAGTGCTGCATGGCCACATTTGTGATCCGCTTTGGCTGAAATGCTGCGAGGAAATGGTGCTACATACGAGCAGGCGGGCTATTGTGGACTGACTTGTGCGAGCTTGGAGTCGCATGTTTAGCAAATTACATGGTATCGCAAGCATGTACGTATTGCGCATTTGGTTCGAGATGCAGAGGCTGACTGATTGCGCTCGTCATCCGGTTATTGCACCGCCAGAGGAGAAGAAGGGCAGGAATGGTGCTGATTGGGCACTTCGCTTACTAAGTCAAGTGATCTTAAGCTTGACCGGATATCGCGGGGCGTTGTGACAAAAAGGGTCTTTATTGTAGGTAAGTACATATCGTCTATTGGAAGCAGCATTTCCGGAGCTCTCTCGAGCTCTGCTCCAGCGCGCCAATTCGATGGATGGTGGGGGGAAGCTCTTGGAGCTTGGAGCCTTGGAGTAGGTAATCGGAGCTCCAAGCTCCTTATCGCAGGCCCCAATCCTACCAAATGTCGCAGAGTATTGCCTTTGGTAGAGGGCAGCGGGGGCCAAGAACCCAGTGACGTGTAATCAATAGCTACCTACCTTAGGTATTGCGGCGATCAAGAAGTGTCGGGGGCAGGGGCATGGCCAGGACAACAAGATTGCTGGATCTGCCCGTGCAGCATGTCATTGCTGCATGTAAGTGAGCACGTATGTATGTATGTGTATGTATGTGTGTAGGTATGTATGTATTCAGGTACGTTGAAGACATTCGACCGTGTCTACGGCGTCCAGGTTCTGGGATTTGGAACATGTATTTTGCTCCATTTGCATTTGCAGTTGTTCTGGGCGTTCATGGCTGTAGGCACGGCCAAAACGGGCAAACAGTGTGACCAGTTCTGCGGGTTCGATAATGCATATGGTATCGGAAACAATTGCTTTTGACCGAAACAGGCGGACCTCGTCGATCTCGAGGACTGTGATTCGCCGTGGGTAGTACGACGTATATTCGACCAACCGTGGTGCGCAAGTGAATCATGGTCCGTCACGGCAGCCTGAACTAGCAAAGTGCCTTGTGAGGCACAAGGAAACTGCCCAATCAAAATGACGAGAATTGCATCATGTCCATTCCCCCCCTCCCTCCTACTCCCTCCTACTCCCTCCTACCCCCCTCCCAGGCCGACTGGACTGGCTGCACAATCGCAATAGATTGGGGCGGCGCAGCTCATGCAGCACCAGCACTTCACATTCCACCGCTCTTTGCCAGGGTCTTCATCTATGTTGCTGCTGCTTACAGTGGGTGAATGGCGGTCGGCGGCTCTTTCCACTGCGGAGTCTGCATTGCATCGACGCACCGTACAGGCGGCCCATGGAGCGTAGCACATGGCAATTTCATGGTACTGCCTTACTGATGAGGATGAGGCGCACCCAATACCAATATTTCCTTCCTACCACGCTACATGTCTTGTCTTGTAGGCAGTATCATGCCCGCGACAACGGCTCCTCTCCACGCTTGCATGAGCCGACCCTGCGTGCGGTGCGGCGGTGCGGTGCGTACAACTGTGCGGCACGGACAGCTGTGACAGCAGTAGCCCTATCTATCTGTCCTCCTATCTGGGACTTACAATCAATCAGTCAACTAATCATCGTCTTGGCTTGGGACTCGTGTACAAGATGCGAGAATCGCCCGAGGAAGCTTCCTCATCAACAACACCCACCAACCTCCTTTAGCGGCCTCAAGATCCGACCTTCCGCGGAGGAAAGACGTTACGAAACCAAGTGCAACCGCACTTGGCCACCTCGACCAAGCTTGACCCTACAATATACAGTCGCTCGGCTGAGCAGCTCAAAACATCGGTTATTATGATACTGCAGCTACTACTACTGCTACTGCTGCTGCTAATACTACTGCTACCATCCATTTGCAATATCCTCTCGAGACCGGAGCATTGCTTCGCGGCACAGGTGACCACCCGGTGGAAATGTTGGTTTACTGTGCTACAATGATAGCATACTACCCACCCATATCTAAGTATGCATTCCCCCCATTTGGCTTTAAGCCGAATCCGAGCCCTGATGTTCCAACAACCATTCACAAACAATAATCGCCCGGCGCGACTGATGTCGTTTGCGATCCTACGCTGTACATTAAAGAAGAGAGCACAGGACCGAAGTACGCACAGTGACATAAAACAACATCACCTGGCGGCCTTGGACGGAGCAATCGGATACACGATCCATGTAACACGAGATAGCGATGGCGATAAATGAGTTCAAGCCCAATCCTCCGCGGGGTTAAGCCGACGAGGACGAGGTATCAAACCTCGTACGATGTTTGGTAAGGGGTAGGCGTCGTCGAGGCTCAAACAGCCCCAGATCCTAATCACGGGCATAGTTCGGGCCTCGCTCCTTACCGAGTACTTATTCCCGCAGCGAGCTCGTCGTCGTCCTCCTCCTCACCCTGATTCGATACTCCGGTCCCCATTGGCAAAGGTGGGGTAGATCCGAGCATTGACAGCCCTTTAGCTAGTCAGGCAGATAAGAGATACTGGAGAAGCCTGATTCAGGTGAGTCAGTTGTGGATTTTCCATGCTGAAGACCAGGAGCATCACACGATTTGGTTTATTTAGGGATATTATTACTGCAGGGAGCAAGTCGTTGCTTGGAAATCACTTTGTCTCCCCAACGGCTACCTTTGTCAAAATAGCCTAGGTCTCTAACACAAGCCGCTGTTCTTTGCTTAAGGGGCATCCATTGCACACGCACGCGCACGCTCTTCTCCATGCATTACCAAGCTGCTGACAAACCCATTGTCGATTCTTTCTATCTACTACTACTTTTGTCGCCGAAATCATAGGACCTCATATAGCACGCGCGCCTGTCGGGACCGAGCCATTGCAGAGGCAGTAGGGAGTTAATTTGGCCATGTTTTACATTTGAGGGTGTTGCTCTTCCTTCGGCCCCCAAGCTCCAAGGTAGTAAATAGGTCGCGAACCACGCGTATATGGAAGCGAAGTACCACGTACGCGAGACGATCAGCTGCCCGCCACAGCCAGCTAGCACTACGCACTACGTCATTTTCCTCGCGGTTCGGATTCTTAAGCAGTGAGTCGGTTGCCCAGCATCCCCGGGGTATGTCCTGGGGCACGACAGCTCAAATTTGCGATCAATACCTGTAGTGACTATAAGTACGGAGTATGACTATATTGAAAGCCGAAGGACCGTGCATATATCAATTGAAGATCGGCATTTCATTTCCCTTCGTCACCTGCCCGTCTGGCCGGGGTTCAAATGGCTTCAAATGGCAAGCTGGGTCGGTGTTTGAGCCATTCCGGCGATACGACCCATGGAATCCAGGCCACCGGGGCCCGTCAACCGGAACCAAGTTGTATCGAAGCTAAAGAATGCCTGAGCTCTGCCCTCGAACAACATGGATCAGGCGAGAGAAATAACCTTGTTCATTGGCGGGCGAAAGTACCACACCCCCGTTTAAAAGCTCTAAACTAATGGAATATCCCGTCTCTGGGTACGGAGGAGATTTCTCGTATATACGACCAATCAGAAACGTTCCTGCCTGGGGCTTGGATGTTCAGAGAACGAATTAACCTAGTCTCGGAATGGTAATATAGCACTTTCTGATATCGAACACAACACATGGCAGCATTGGGGTCGGCTCTTGGCAATGTTTTCTTGGTTGGCAAAGAGATGCCATGCCAACAACTGCTTGCCCTTGAACTTCCAGCCCAGGAGGAGGAGGAGAGAGCAGGGTCAGGGCCGGCCAAGCCAAGACGACGGGCAACAGCAAGGCCCCAGGTTCGACACGCGAGAAAGACGCAAGCCTGCTGACGGTGTCAGCACCTTGTTCAACTTAAAATAACCCCTTGCCGTTGTACGCTACGCTACGCTATGCCCTTCTGATTATTCTCCATGTCAGACCGTTGCGGCCAGGCCGGATTGGGAGAGGAAGATGTCACCTATGTGCATACTGTGCTGCCCATGACGCCGGTGATCTGGTGTGCATACATACATAATCGACCGACAAAGCTTGGCGGACTGAGATAGGCTGGGTAAGCCAAGGTTCGCAGGTTTGCCGACAACCGCTTCAGCTCAACTATCGCTTGCTGGCCGACTCATTGCTGCTGACGGTGCTGCTGCTGCTGCTACATACATCTCTGGGATTACGACGTATCAAAAGATAGTCCTCGGCGAAAGCCACGTAATTTGCTGTCTGGGGCTCTTAGGGGAGCACCACGGCTCGGTGGCCAAGCGAGCAGGGCTCTGTCCCGTCTCGCCTATCGTGGGCAAGTTAGTCACGAGTCCGAGTATGTGGTTGCTATAATATGTAATCTAGGTGTTTGATCCCAGAAGAGTAGTAGTTTGTGTACAGATTGTGTCGGTGGCTTGTAGCCGCCCGAAACCTTGCGCCTCCCCTCATCTGGGCTGTTCGTTATTTAATCCCCTTGTCTGGGCTGGAGTATACGGATCCAGCCTTATATTACCTGGATACCCGCACCCGCAGACAGGCATTCTCGTTGTTCCAGGCTGCCATGAATGTTGAGCCATGCACGCACGTTGTTGTCGCTGGGGGTAGGCAGGTAGGGGAGGAGGGGAGGGGGGCATCTGTCGGAATTGCCCCACAATGCGCTGGAGAGATTAAGCCTACAATTAGAGCCCAGAGCCCTATCTGTCCCCTATCCATGCTATCCATGCTATCCATGCTTTCCATGCTGTCCATGGAGAATCAGAGGTGAAAGGGACCTGCCTGCATTAGCGTCTCCAAAAGGACGGGCTTGTGAGGGGCCTGTTTCTGGGGTCCACAAAATGGATATTGGGAAGTCGATGCTTTTTTGGCACTTCAGTCACTCCAGTCACTGGGAACGCTAGGGACAAAAGTACATACCTCTAACACACCCGACCCAGCCAATTAGCATTGTTCCCCCCCGCCGTACGTCCATCCTTTGCGAAGAGCGCACGATGATGCATCAATCGTTTCCATCTTGGCTTGCTTGCATTGCATACTCACATACGGTGCTCCTACTCATACAGTATAAGCAAATTCACGTACGCAAAGTCCCATCCAAGAAAGCAAAACCCATCCGCGAGATATTTGGCTGTTCGTTTTTCGCTGCTTTTACTATGATACAGGCTCATATTGATCTGAAATACTCCGACATACATATTGATTGACTTATCTGTGTTAAATACATCAGCTCCTGACCCCTGTCTCTCTGCCGCTTTAACTTGCTGGTACTTCTGGCGTGGGAATTTGGGCTAATTTATCTGCTCCATTTATTAGAGGATACATTGGACAGAAAGAGAAAGACAAACCCTGGCCCCAAGTACCACATCTGTCAGCCTGTTTGATTAGCCCGCGTTCCCATGGAATGGGTGTCACCAGCAGCAGGGCAGGGCCCCAGGCGGCCAGGCCCCCCCCCCCATGCAATGTATTTTGGGGGCGGAAAATCCGTTGGAGAAAGACTCGAGTTACTCGATTAGGAGACATTTCCTAGGTTAGATCTCCCGCGTCCCAAAAACCACCCCGGCGGGTCTTGCTTGGGATCATCTGTGCTTCGTCCGAGTCCGGCACGGTTACAACAACAAATAATTGATTGACAGTAGCCAACAGGCAAAACGCCAAGAAAACGAACGTCAGATATGTTCATGTGCAAAAACAATAATGACGACAGTCTACGATACTCAAATCCGGAGTCCAATCTTCTCTCTCTTTCTCGAGAACCCGAGCTTATTGATCATCTAGCTATAGGCTACCTAATGTATGCCTGTACATAGGTAGCCAGCCCAGAAGCCCAGGTACCAAATGGGTGGTCACTCTTGCATGGCCCTATGTACCCTTGGGTGTGATCGCTTGAAATTTGAGTTTCGGTCCCGGCGCCGAGGAATACAAGGGGGATCCAAACCACCATCTTCGCAAAAACGACTGTATTCCAGGTGGTGTTTACACACATGCTTATGTTGTTGTGCGGCACAGGCTTCTTTCTGCCTTCCTCTTGACTGGCCGCTCGGCTGCCATCTCGGCTGGGTTCATCAATAACACAGGATTCGGTGGGAAATGGGGTCAGATCCTTAATTGGTTTTCAAGTCTCACACAGAAGCACGTTATTCATGGGAGAACCAGCGAGCCGGCAAATCAGGAGTGAGCGGCCCTGACGCGTGCAGTGTGATGAGTTCCAAGTTGGGCCAGCCATGCCCTGTCGCCTGCATCGATCAGGTGAGGACGCTGCTCCGAAAGAGAAGAGTCGGCAAGGAGACATTAGATGCTTGGCTATTACTACTGCACCGTACTTCAGACTACTGTGCCTCTGATAGTCGAGCTTGGGGGCCAGTCAGTCCTGTGTAACAAGACGCACTGGTATCCCAAGTTGCCATAGTCCCAATCAGGAAATCCATTGGTGACTACGGAGTATTGTGCAACGCTATAGAAAGAGAGTGGGCAGGGGGGCGGGTGGCTGGTGCGGGGTTGCTAAAGTTAGGACTCAGGACTATACGCGGGTCCGCTAATGAGACCACCCACCTACCAACAACATCCATGGATACTACTGTACCTAGCAAGCACAGCAAAAACACAGCACCCAAAGAATGCCTACCTTAGCTACCTGCCTACCTAAACCAACAGCCCTGTCACTCAACTCTCTTGTGAAACCACGCGCTAGTCGAAAAGTACAACACATGATTCGATGATTCGCTGCCCGGATTAAGTAAGCGTGTTACTCAGCCTTTTCTGCTAGTAGTATTCTCCCAGGTTACCTTTTTTGTCCCACCCTGCCTATCCACCTCTTTCCGCCCGTTGACAATTGATATCTCACCTCACCACTAGTCACGGATACAGAGAGATAGCTCAGAAGCCAATCTCTCGAATCTTCCCGTCACGCACGGCGCACGAGTTCATGGGCAGTTACCGGCTTCCTTCGCGTCCGCCTGGAAATAATAGCGTGTTCCAGGGAGAAACGCGCAAGCGCCTGTCGACAAACAACACACACAACACACTGTGGGCGGCGGGTCACTCAGTAGTTCAGGGTGATTCACTCCGCGGAGGATCCTGTTGTTGGGCAATGTATATTCTTGTACCAAAGTGATTCCGGTTTCCGTACATTTTTGGATTTCGAAGACTCCGTACACAGTCATAGCATCACGCGACGTAAAGCAGCAGCAGGTTAATCTGCATGGGAAAGTATAGCCTGTTTCTGTTTTGGTGCCTTGTTTGTTGCCTTGCGTCTAACAATAGGGAAATCGGCTCCGATTATACTTCGTTACACACATGCGCATATACGCAGGTGATCGACTGTGTTGCAACCTCGAAGGAGGAGTGTGGCTAGCTAGCTAGCCGACCAACCCGGTGTAACCATCTCTCTTCTTTCTCGAGCCTTTGTTTTGTTGTCGCTTCTTTGGAGAGTGCTGCATCACGATCATAGCAGACTTTTAGCGGCTTCTTTAGCTGGCTTCTATTTCGGCGTCTGGCTTCTTGAGGGACTGACTGGCTAACTATGTATAGATGGCCGGCATGTTCATGACTGCTGTAGCGCCCATGTGTGCGCTCATCTTTCTTAGTATAATCTATAATCTGGACTTTTATGTGCTATTATTAAATCATGCAGCTCATAGCTCCTGCATGCATTGGTCAGTCATGAATGACCCCAAACCCCTGAAAAGGGGACTGGTTGATTGGATCGACAGTGGATATGCGTCGCTAGCTGTAAGTCAGCCTTCTGTTAACGCGAGTGAGTGAATGAGTGTGTGTGTATGCGTGTATGCCTGCTGGCACATGGCTCGCCTGCAGCCAAGGGTGGAAGGTAGGTCCAGCTCGTATGTCTGTTTGGCTCTGCCTCAGATTGAAGGTACAGGCGCATATCGATCTGTTCTTGGAAACTCGACATGCTACGGTACGATTCCTTCGGTCCCGGCTGGCCTTTGCGCGCGGATACCGCAAAAATAAAACAGGGGGAGAATACATGCGAGTGTTGGATGGCATGTATCATCTCCTGTCTGGTCCACGTCTCCGTTGATCCTCCTCTGCGGCTCAGCACCTCCACCAGGATTGGTCCGTCCGTGTCGGTTGGTTGGGAGGGCTACTGGGACTACGACAGAACATGCGTTTTGAACGGATCGCCACCAGAGGGAGAGGGAGAAATCAAACCAACACATGCTGAACCGTAACTTCGCATATGTACGGTGCTTGGTTGTCGCCATATGGAGAGATAGAGGCCAGGCCTCGCAGGGTAGATATGGTCATGTGGTGCCACCCGGAGAGTCCCCAAGCTCCACTCGTACCGCCTAAGAGAAGCATAGAGTCGGGATCAGGGTTGATGTGAAGCGCGGATGTGTTTGTATGTACTGATACTGCTACTGTTGCTGCTGCTGCTGCTGCTACTGCGATGGGCGATTTGCGCCGGGACTTGTAGCAAACCAGCGCAGCGATCCGGAAGAGGCAATAACGGCTTCTTGATAATTACAAACGGCGTCTTTGAAATAAAGAAGATATAACTATTGCGCCGAGGCAGAGAAAGCCGGAGGAAACGTCATGGCGAATTGCTCCGGGCAGCAAACGCTATGGGGTCCCGTATCCAGGCAGTCCTCATCTCGGGCGAAAGTTGACATCGTTCTACGCATGATGCGATTCACCGAGGAGGATATTGGATTGGAGAGGCGTGCGTATTGGCGTCTTCGGAAAAACCGATAACCAACATATTCCTCCCATTTGCTGGTTTCTAATAAGGTATCAATCAATCACAAGTATTTGTTGGAAAGAATTGTTTGCTTGATGATGTTATGGATATTTGCAATGGTGTCAGCCCTACACGGAAGAAGGCGAGAAGCAAGTAAGACGGATGGAGATGGATGGACGGTGCGGGCAGTCTGACAGATCAATGGCCTGCACGGCTCGTCGCATGGAGAGAGAGAATGCGTGGAAAAGGGGAGAAGCTTGACCAACTAGAAGGGAAAAGAAAACCCAACGCCCTTACCCGTCATCGTGGTACACCACGTGGGTTACGTAAGAACTCTATCTTTAGGCTCCCTTTCCCTCGGGGCCATCGTTTGGTCTCTTTTGCACCGTCCCGTCTCTTTTGGTCTCTTTGGTAGGTATCCATCCCAGACCCGAGTGAGCGGGTGAGTGTCCAGGTCCAGGTCCAGGTACAGCTAGGTAAGTAGGAACGGAAGCGATAGCGAGACGACTACAACACAAAGCTGGTCCCAGCCAGCCCTGGCTTCTGTAGGTTTGTTTTGTTCAACAGAACAGCACAGACACTTCAATTCAGACTCGGCGGCTTGAGGTCGCCGAATGAATTACCTGTAGCGCCACATACGTACTTCCAACACAGATGCAGTGGTCCTTTTCGTGCATAGCCCCGACATAACGTACCCGAACCCCGAACATGAGAGAGAACAGCAGAGGGAAATGCAGAAAGAACTAACGGAATAAAGTGATCGTCCAGGCTACAGCTGGATCTCTCCGGGCTAGTGTACAATACACACAAGGTCTACCGAGTACACAGGTAGGTATCAGGTATCCTGCAAGCCATGGTGAAGGATTCGTGCCATCCTACGGCACACCGGGCGCACATTGGACAGCCCGCCTGATCAGTTTCAGAAAAGTCCCAGGCGGTCCGGTGGTGTTATCTGCATTGCTCTCTTTAATTAGACGCGACCTACATGAAGAACGGAATTGGAGGATGTGGTCAGATGCCCACTTCAACACACACACACACACACACACACACACACACACTTCCCTCTGCTCCTCTCTCTGCTTCTAGACCAACTCCATATTAGCGACGATTAGACGCGCATTTCAGCTTGGTCTTTTCTCGGTTCCATGATGAATGGAACGAAAGGGGTGGCAATGAACCCCGGCACGAATCGGACGATTTTGACCTCCCACATGGGCAAGCCATGTGAGCCACCAGCCCAAGATCTGGAACGACTGCCAATGTGTCTGATACTTGGACCAATATACCTACCCTCTAAAAAGGATGTTCCGATGCCCACAAGGCAAGACCATGGGAGGCATGGGGCTTCAAGGCTGTCTCCCCGTTCCCCGCAACTGACAAGGCAGGCGGGAGAGATAAGTTAGAAAGTGAAGATCCGGGGGAGTGCTGAAATGGTTCGCTTCCTACCTGCTTCCCTGACTGCCCATCTGTCGTCTAGCTGCCGTCTGGCTGCCGTCTAGCTTCATGCTATGATTTTTGTAGAGCATCCGCGCCTTTGTGTGAGCCAGTCAAACCTCTACCGCAGATGTGGCTTCCCTACCGGTTACTTTCACTTCCACAGCGTCTGGTTTGGACTTTCTCTTCTCGGCCGAGGGCGTTCTTGCCATTGCATGATTGGCCGGCGATTGTAAATTGCCTGCCCCGTCTTCCCACACCGAGCGCCCTTTGTTCTGCGTAGTTTATCTCTCAGTAGCACCTCAGATAGATCGACCGAAGCTGGCGTTGCATTGTGAGGGATTTCCGGCCGTCGTTGAAGGAGTGATATATGTCCATTGCATCGCATCGATCGTGTAAGAACTCGAACAATTGACTTGGGAGAGACAAGAAATGACCTTCATCCCGGGGTCGATCAATCTTACCATCGTTTCGTCGGCACCGATATAATATGGCAACCGCTACCATTACCGTGACTGCCGTGCTGACAACCACGGTCAAGGCTCCTTCTTCATCCGCTCCTTCATCTCCAAGCACCAATCGGGCAACCCCGCAAGGAGGCATCCTGGAGGGTGTACTGCCGAACGAGTATAGTGCTTCGGATCCGATCAAACTCTTCATTATTCAGGTACGAATAGGGGGGCAATCTCTGTTCATTTATTCCGACTTAGATAAGACGGCATCCTACCTTATGAAGAAATTATGTACAACAGCTAGCCAAAAGTGAAATCAATGGGATAAAAAAAATTCATGGTTTTCGCTGTTGTGATGGATCTACATTCTGTGAATACCAACACATCATGTGTACAGCCACTTCGTGGTCGCAGCAACAAATTCGTTGTTGGCGGAAATAGTGGATTGAGCACAGAGTCCTGACCATACCATACAAACATTGATAGGCCGGCATCATCATCATACTATGCCATCTGCTGCACTACCCGCTCTCCCGTTTCGGCCAGCCCCGTGTCATTGCCGAGGTCATCGGCGGCATCCTGCTGGGCCCCTCGGTGCTGTCGCGGATCCATGGCTTCCGCGACGCCATCTTCCCCGCGGCGTCGATGCCCGTCCTCAACAACGCGGCGAACCTGGGCCTCGTCCTTTTCCTCTTCCTCATCGCCCTCGAGGTCGACATCCGCCTCTTCACCGCCAACTGGCGCGTGGCCCTGACCGTGGGGCTCGCGGGCATGATCCTACCCTTCGGCCTGGGCTGCGCCGTCGCCTGGGGGCTGTATCACCAGTTCCACAACATTGATGGCAGCGGCGTGGTGCCCATCAACTTTGGCGTGTACGCCCTCTTCATCGGCACCGCGCTCGCCATCACGGCGTTCCCCGTCCTCTGCCGCATCCTCTCGGAGCTCAATCTGCTGCGCACGCCTGTCGGCGTTACGGTGCTGGCCGCGGGCGTTGGCAACGACGTGGTGGGTTGGATCCTCCTGGCTCTCTGCGTCGCTCTCGTCAACAACAGTTCCGGCGTTGCGGCTCTTTACGTCTTGCTCGTGGCCGTCGGCTGGGTGTTGGTCCTCGTCTATGTCGTCAAGCCCGCCTTTCACTGGGTGCTGCGGAGGACAGGCAGCATCCAGAATGGTCCAACTCAGGGCATGGTCGGACTGACCATATTGCTTGTGCTGACATCCGCTTGGTTTACTGGTAAGGGAAGATATTCAATCATTGTATTTATTGCTTTACTATCAGAGGCTGATTTCATATCTACTCTTATCTTGACTCATCGCAGGTATAATCGGAGTGCATCCCATCTTTGGTGGATTCCTCGTCGGACTCATATGTCCTCACGATGGGGGATTCGCTATCAAGCTCACGGAGAAGATCGAGGATCTCGTCACCGTCCTGTTCCTGCCCCTGTATTTTGCGCTCTCGGGACTGAACACGGACCTGGGCCTCCTGAATGACGGGATGACTTGGGCCTACGTGGTGGCTGTCTGTGTCATAGCTTTTGCCGGCAAGATCATCGGAGGTACCCTCGCGGCCAAGGCCAACCAGTTGGTCTGGCGGGAAAGCCTCACCATCGGTTGTTTAATGAGCTGCAAGGGATTGGTAGAGCTGATTGTTCTCGTGGGTTCAGACTTACAATATCGTTCTATCACTTAAATATGAACAGTTCAGGGGCTAACGGTGTTCTAGAATATCGGGCTGCAGGCCAAGATCCTCTCACAGACCACTTTTACCATCTTTGTGGTCATGGCTCTGGTGACTACTGTATCCACGACGCCGTTGGCCAAATGGCTGTATCCTCCGTGGTATCAGAAGAAGCTCGAGCAATGGAAGCGTGGAGAGATAGACTGGGAAGGCAATACGCTACTTGCCAGTCCAGAAGATATCAACCACGACGACAACAACAACACTCACTCAGCGACTGAGAAGCTGCAAGATACCAGCATCCGTCGGCTTCTCGTTTATCTCCGGATTGATAGCCTACCTAGCATATTTACCTTCATCTCGCTTCTCGGCGAAGAAACAGAGATCGCCAAATTGCCTCTTGTGGATGGCGCAACAGCGCTAGAACAAGGCAATAAGACGCCTGTCGTCAAAAAGCGGCCCCTTGAAGTTCACGGTCTACGCATACTGGAACTAACCGATCGTACCTCTTCCGTCATGAAAGTCACCGAAAGGAATGGGTTCACACGGAGGGATCCTGTGCTGAACACATTCAAGACCTTTTCGCACCTGCACGACGTTGCCGTCTCGGGTAGCGTCGTCGTGGCCCCCGACGACGCCTACGCGCAGACGGTCACGGCGCAGGCCGCGGCGCAGGAGTCTGACTTCGTCTTGATCCCCTGGAGCGAGGGCGGTAGCAGCAAGCATACCGACGATCAGCCCGTACCACCAGCCAGGACCTCTTCGCAGGACCGCTTCTCAGGGAGGTCGCAACACGAGTTCCTCCAGAACTCCTTGGCCAACGCGGTCTGCAACATGGGCATCTTTATCAGCAATGGATTCGGTAGTGGCATCACTGCTCCCGACGGGCTGGGGGAGAAGGCACAAGGGGGCGGTTTGTCTCACAGCGGTAGTGGGTTATCGCTGCGCAGTCATAAGGAGACTGCGCAGCCCCCGATCGCGGACAAATCCCACCACGTCTTCTTCCCCTTCATCGGCGGCGTGGACGACCGAGCCGCTCTTTGTTTCGTGGTGCAACTATGCCGAAGCCCTCACGTCACGGCCACGATCGCGCAACTCAGATGGGCGCCGTCCGCCAATGAAAACAGCGTCAACGAGGACGACGAGGCCGCTGTCGCCTCTGGCTTAGTAGGAGATGTCAAACACGAGGTGAAGGCGGAGGAGGCAGCAGCCCAGGACAGCACAATAGTTGCCACGGTCCGCGGCTCGCTCCCACCGGCTCTAGTCAAGCGTATCAACTTCACCGAAGTGTCGATCAGCGATGGAGAGGCTATGGAGTCGGCCTTGAATCTCGCAAAAGAGATGGTGGGCCAGAATGCACGCAACGCTGGAGACATTGTCGTCGTAGGCCGCCGGCATCCCAAGCCGAAGAGGCAGTACATCGCCGCAGCTGCGAATGGTGTTAGTGGCGGCGCAGGAAGTGATAGTGTAGCTACTAATGTTTTGGAAAACCAGGATATGGCTAAGACGGTTGGTGTTCTCGGCGAGAGGCTGGCCCTGGGTGGACTCAAGGCAAGTATTTTGGTCATTCAGGCTGCTGGGGTAGGGCTGGAATAGTAACATCTACGGACGAGTACTCATATGCAGGCCAGCTCTGAGTAATGACTTTACGATTTTGCTAGATCGGGTTTGGCCCTGGGTCTACACAACATTTCTTTGTTGGGGACGATGATCATTGCTCGCTGTATAGGTTAATTTGGCTTATATGTTCTGGACGTCTTCCACCCCATGTAGTCCGCTCCCTGTGAGACGTGAGCTCTCGTTGCTAGGTAAAATCTTCATTCTCGGTTGATCGTACAGATACGAACCGACTTAATCCTAGCCTTTCCTGTTCACTAATTAGCAAAACAATAAGTACATTGTGATCTTAGCACTATATTCTAGCATGCCGCTTTATCAGGAATGCCTTCGCAACCAGCGGTGTCGATCACCACCCTCCCACTTATCCTCCAGCCAGGGAAGTCTCGATATCAAAATATGGAAGAGTTTGTTGTATTCTTTCTATTTGCCCAATTAGGCAGGACACTCTGTAACAATGCCTTTTGGGATGCGCGCGTGAAGCCACTCGCATATCATGAGAAACACGCATTATCGGCCCGTCGTAATCCAATGTAGACGCCACAAGGACTGCACGTACGTGTGATGCAAGCGATACGTAAGTAGTCGTAGTAGCAGTAGCAAGCAGTCGGGATGGCACAGCCGGACACCACTTGGGAAAGGAGGAGTGATAACAGATGGCAGGGTAGACCTATCCCTATACGCAAACACATACATACATACATACATACATACATACATGTATTTAGGCAATACGGTAGGGTATTCCCCTAGTCTCTAGCAAGCCGCCCCCCTCCCCAAGGCGCCGCCCGCTGTGCTAGTCCTCGGCAGGCTGGGCTGATGGGCGATCCCAAGCCGGGGTGATGTTCAGCTCGGCTACGGCGAAAGCATGTTGGAGGGGACGCCACATGCAACATTGGCCGCTCTCTTGATTAGCTGCGCAGAACACCGAATGTCTCGAGTCGAACCATTTCAACATGTCGGCTACCCCTATAGCGCGAGAAGATATTAAGAAGGAAAGAAAACAAAAGAAATCAACATCAATCATACCTTCGTAAGTACTTAAAGTACGTTCACATCCGCGCTGCCACCATGATGTGGTGTACAGTACATCCTGTATGCCTTTCCTGGCCAAGCCCTGCTAAGGCCGCAGAAACGTGAAACATGGATATGGGATCTAACCACCCAGCCCGTCTTCTATCAGAATCCGGCACCAGGGCATCGGGTCTGGAAAAAACAATAAAGCCAGAAGAAAAGAAAGGAAAAGAAAAGAAATTAAATGCAAGCTGAGACAGCATACACATGACCATCTCCAGGACTGGGTTACCTCGAGGCGCATCCCCATGACGATTCCCCCCCCAGACGTTGCTGGATTACTGATGTTGGGTAGGGATAAGGAATAAAATACGGGAAAAAGAATATCACATGCGCGTCCCCTCCAAACTTGACATGGTTGGTACCAGCAGATCTTGCAATCATTTCGACATGTAATGTGTCTCAAGCCTGCTTGATACAGGATAACCCATGCGAATCACATACCAAACCTCTGTTCGCAAGCTATGGCGATCGTTACCCGTGACAAATCTACGTATCCACATCAACAAGGAACTAGTCGATTATTGCATTTCATAGCGAGCGGTTCGGGACAGGGGACGAGTATTTGTAAAGGATTATATTTTGGCATCGTGGTCGACCAATGTACACACCCAGAGAAAATATCCTTTCTATCCCGTAAACCGTTTTTGGACCTACTCCCCATGACCCCAGAGTTTGGTACACACTTCACCATCGGCCAGCCGTCGTGTCTGAGCTGAACAAGTATATCCCCCCCGCTGCCGCCGTGTATAATAACGCCGCTTCCCCCACAATAGAGAGGCCTGTTTAAAGAGACGGTGTGCGCAACTATATGTAGATGAAATAATAAGGAAAGAGTGGTGTTTGTGCAAGACGTCCGGGTCATCAAGGAGGAGCAACACAAACGTGTACTATAGATCCGCCTATGGCTATGGTAAAAGCCAACCCCCCTAAACATGAACACGAAAAAGGATTTATGTACCTTGAAGTAAAGTCATAACATAGCAACGCTTCGCCCGCCAGATAGTAACTCCGTAACGCTCCCCCAAATAGAAAACTACCCATGCATGACTGACGGGGCCTCGTGAGGCTGCTGGCCAGAGTGCAGAGTGATGCAGCATGTGGGTATAATAACATGGAAACTCCACTGAAGAAAGTCGGACCAGTGGAGATGCGAAGATGGCAAAACCCACCACGATCTACCGGATATCGCTAGGCACCAGGAACTGTTCCTCCTGTCTTCCAGCTCGCCATATTCACCACATCATGAGCCCACCGACATGGTCGAAGAGCTAAAACTCTCGTCATCGGTGATGCTGCAGTCTTCATCGTCGCTTCCAGACATGCTTCCATAGCCGGTATCCGTCTCCATGTTCATGCCAACGACAGCCCGTGTGACGGCAAGACATCTCTCGACCATTTCCTGCTTGACTTCTTGCTCCAGCCAGAGGTCCTTGCCAGCCCAGATCCTGAGGCTTCCGGACAATCTCTCAAGCGCACCGCTGCATGCCTCGGCTGCAAACTCGTGGCCCGCAAGCCTTTCCATCAGTGTGAAGGCCGAAGCATAGCCCAGCAGAGACATGTCGTCGCTGACATGGATATCGTCTTCAATAATGGAGTAGACGTCGGTAGGCTCCTCGGGAGGTCCATAGCGTTGCAAGTGCGCAATCGACTTGGCACATTGGAGGCACATATAAATCTCGGCCTCGGAGAGGACTGACTGAGAGATCTTCACTTGAGGGGTTGTTGGAGAAGATGGTGCGGTCTCAGCCAACTCGTTGACAAATGTCGAGTTCGCCAAAGGGCCGATGGCCTGAATGACAGCAGCAATGTTGGCACCACGCTTCTCGTTGAAAAAGACGGCGCGAGCTACAAGTGCACGATTTTGCGCCACAGATCCAACGGGGGCAGTCCGGATAGCAAGTGTAATGCCATCTTCGACAAGCTGCTTAATGTCACCATTCTCCTCTTCACGGACCAGTAGGCTGTTGGTGAGAGCAGTCTGGAGTGTCATTGTAGACCACCAAGCAGCCACTGCGTCCATTGGCGACAAGATAGCAGCATCTTCCACAACCGTATCCATACCGTCAGTAACACCGATGGCGTTGTGGGCCGTGGGGCGGTTCCAAGCAAGGTTGTGCACACGTTGGATGATGCTGGGGTTGAGAACCTCATCGGCGTCCTGCTCAAGAAGCATGGCCAAATGGTCGGGGAGCTCATCCTCTGATTGATCCCGACCACCGCGTCGCAGCTGGGTCAAAAGTCTGTGCAAGTGCTTCGCCTCGTTCCAGTTAGCTCGGGCAAGCTTCGAGGCAAATGTGTTTACAATCCCGAGCTGCACACCGGTAAGACCAATTTCCCAAAGAAGCACGCGAATGTGCAATGCCTTCAGCATGAGTCTCAGGGGGGTGTTGGGCAGAGTGCCCGACGCCAGGAGAGTCAACGTAAGCCGGCTCTTGCTGATCTCGACGTCACCACCGGCCAACTGAGCATCCAGGGCAATTGCCCAGGCCTGGATTCGAGCAATCTCTTGTTCCTCCGTGAGTCCCGTTAGCATCTGGTAGCCCGTAACGCCAATGAGGTTTCGAAGACTGAGCTTGGCAGCTTTAAGACCGAGAGCTGCGGCCTCAAGAAAGAAGTTGTGTCGAGGTACCCATACAGTCTGAATCGCCGTGAGCCATGCCTGTCGTCGGACGTGAATCGGAGATGCCAAAGATGGGGCTGCCTCGGGTGAGGCCTGCGCTTCCTTGCCAGTCTTGGGGCCGGGTGACTTGGGCTTCAGCAGCGCTGGCAAGAAGAACCAGCAAACGCTGCAGAGGAGCAGAACCAGCTTGAGCGAGTAGATAAGATCAGCCGAACCAATTTGGTAACCCATGAAGTTGAAGTTTAGCGAAGACAACAAAGAGCCAACCAGTTGCACAGGGAGGGCAAACAGTCCACGACCTTCTGTTGACTCGCTGTTCTGCTCGCTTTCCCGGGCGACCTCCAGAACCATCAAGCCGGCCAGAGAGCCGACCATCAACTTGCCGAAGTAAGGACCGGCGTTGTGCCAGCCCCTCGCATCCATTGGCTGCTGGTGCTGCTGCTGTTGAATTTGTTGTTGTCGAACAAGCGAGGCATTAGGTCTGTAGGGTTGTTGCGGTACCGCGTAGGGTTGTCCAACGGCCAGTTGAGCAGCCAGAATACGCTTCATATCATCCGGCACCTGCATCATTCCTTGAGCGTCTCCTGCGCCAGGCGTGGCCATGGGCGAGTTTGTATAGCCTCGAGAGTCGGTGATGTAGGCTGGCGGAGATTGTTGCGGTTGCTGCTGGATGGGGCTCAACGAGCCGTTCATGGCACCCGAAAGGAATAGCTTCTCAAAAGCTGCGATGCGCGCTTGCATCGTGTTGTTTTCCTCCATTAATCTATTGTTCCGCTTCTCGAGATGCCGGATATACTCGGTTGCTTTACTTAGAACCTATACAAGGTTTAGCCACAAAATACTACTGGTTGATTAAAGATGCCGGTATTTCGACAGGAACTTACAGTTGCCTTATTGAGCTTGTGTGCAGGGGTTAGACCATGCAGTTCCTCGCGATCTTCCGTCGTATCCTCTCCCCGAGCGCTCTTGGACATAATACGTAGACTCGGTACGCTGTCACGCAGGGCGGCGATCTTGTCGTTCAAGTTGGTACGGTACCTCTTCTCGATGGCATTATGGGCCGACTTTTTCATAGGGTGCTCCAGGTCATCATCGTCTTCATCGTCGTCGGCGGAAGACTTTCGCTTCCGACTTGATTGACTCTGACCCTCGGGAGAGGACATGAACGGAGATTTGCGGGTGCTGGAGGCCGATTCCGGGCTCGGCTCGCTCTTTGGCGACGAGTGGTATTGCAAATGCGGCGGCATTGCAATCTTGGAGAGCTTTTCGCGTTGAGCTTCAGTGAGAGTGTTGTAACTCACGGTAGGAAGGGTGGTGGTGTGATGCGGTTGGGCGACGTTCGATGGTGTTGCTGTAGCTAGCAGGCCATTCGACATACCGGCGCCGGTAGATGATGTCGTTGGATCAGATTCGGTAGAAGGTTGCGGGAGCAGGCTCGGGTCAGCTACAGGTTGTTGTCCCGAAGGCTTCCAGCTTTCAGGGTAGAAGTTGGCAGCATCGTAAGTGTCAAACGGCTGACTATCGTCAAATGCCCAACTAGGATCGCCAAAGATCTGATCGGCTTCCGTGGCTGGCACACCACCCTCGTTGCCATCATAAAAGGCCATTGGGAATTAGATGCATGCAATGCAAAGCTTGAGATTGGTTTGCTTGATTCCAGGCCAGGTCTGCAGGAACCGCCGGTCTTTGTCAGTGAATGTTGTAAGAATGGGGTGTTTCGTCAGGCGATATGGAGGTGGGTGGGCTGATTATCAGGTCAGGCCTTGGACCGAGACGGGCGGTAAACAAGATGAGCCTCCGGGCCCTAGCAAGGTAGAATTGGGGGGTGGTAGGCTCGTAAGATGCTGGGCTCGATATAGAACGGGAAAGATAAAAGACGAGAAGACCAACAATGCGCAATCGTGGATTTGAATGATGTTGATGGAGAGTTTGTAGAACCACAACGGGCAGATTGCGATTCGATACAATGCTCAAAGATCGAAGTCGTTCGTTTCACAGCGGGTCTCAGATGTTGGTGAGAAGGCCTTGCCTTGCCACCCACACACACAGTAACCTAGCAGACCTAGCAGCAGCGGCAGCGGCAGCACCAAGTAGCAGCCAGGAGATTGGATGCGTGTTTCCCTCTCGAGGGCGGAGCCAATAGCTCGTGCGCCGTCGAGTCTTCTGCTCTGTTCAATCTTTATTACCCTACCGTAACTGATCGATCGTTCGATACCCGCGTCTCAGCGTAAGGATGAGGGAGGGTCCTGCTTGAACGCTTCTGTTTTCTTTTTTTTCTCTTTCTCTGTCCTCCTCTTCTTTTCTTGTTTCTTGTTCACGTTGACGTTCACGGCACAAGGGGGAGGGTGTGAAGGGGGGGTGGAGGGGGGTGTGCAAAAGCGGGAAGAGACGAGGGAGGGCGAACGAGAGGGATTCTGGGAGGAGGAGGAGCAGGAGGAGGAGGGAGTGGTCGAGTGGACGGGTGGATGGGCGGAACTACCAACTAAACTACAAAGTACGGTACACGTACTGATTGATTGAACCGATTGATGAACGACGAGTGACTGGTGACTGGCGACTGGCGACTGGCACAAGGACTGCTGTCAAGCGTATGTACTGGTGCTTGGACGCTGGGTTTGTCCTGTCCTTTGGTGAAGGCAGTAGCAAGGGGGCGTTTCTAAAATCGAACGATACTGAGACAAATTCGACCTAGTCGGCCCCGCCCGTCCAGAGGTGGAGAAGGGACTGCCTGGTTACATAGGGCCAAGCTGGGCCAAGTTGGGCCAAGCTAGACCAAGGCACTGAAAAAAGACAGGGCCCTCTCGTGCCTCTCTCTCTCTCTTTCCTCCAGGCTCTCAGTCAGACAGTCTCGCAAGCCTCTGGTACTGCTCTGGAGCCTGAAGGGCCAAGGGGCCAAGCAGAAGCCCAGGTTCTTCTAGCTCCATGTACGAGGAGCAATAAGTGTGCAGGTGTGCAGGTGTGCAGCCCTTTTTTCTTCTTCTTTTCTTTTGTCGTTGGCCTAGTGTCCCCGTTGTAAACAGCCCGAAGATCCACGTGCCCGAGCGAATGACAGTGTAGCCGAGAACCCTCATTTTCTTCGTTAGCAAAACGGTAGGTAATAGTACCTCGTGTCCACGTAGAAACGATATGTCAAGAAATGTTAACATACCCAAATCATGGAATGCATCTTGCATGAGTACATCTGTCTTTCCAAACTCTATTTACAGCATCAACTCCTTTTTGACCCAGTCTCCTAGCACTCACAAGTACTAGCATAGCATAGCCAGGTCAGATCCGAAAGGGTTCACCAAGATTTGCACTGTAAGAGAATCGGGATCAAATCTTTCTCGATTACTGTATGGACAAATCGGCTCTCCTGGCGGCTTCCAAAGCGGAGAATAAGCCAAGATCCTGGCCATCCGAAGGGATGAGAGGGAAAGCGGGATTCCTGTCCATACAGTGACACACTGGCATCTGGCTCTGCTCTCCGATTCATTCATTCGTACCTGATATAAGTTAATGACAGCATCGCTAAACCTTGCCTTGTTGAGATGAAGAAGAACGGACGCCGCCGGTGGTTCCGATCCGCCAGTAGAAAAAAGTAACCTTCCGGTTCACATAAAAGACATCACGATCCCCCCCCCTCATTTCCTTGTTTTCCCCCTCCACTAGGTTTTGCACTGAGTTCTTTCCAGAACATTACCCAAGAAAACCAACATGTGAAACCACGACACGACACAGGATATGGTAGACCGTAGACATGAGTAGCGACTGAGCAAGTGGTCTGGAGCATTCTTCGCCGACGGAGGGAAGGGCGCCTGGCGTCTCCGTTCTCCGTTGGCCGGAAGAACGGCGCTTCTCTTGTAGCATGGGGACTGTTTAACCCCCCACAACACTTGTGTTAGCATATCGGCCCTTTCCGGTTCTACAGGGTCCAACTGTCTGTCAATAATTAATAGGCACATAGGCTACAAACTACCTCAAGCCTCACCAAGGTTAGCATTAAGTGGGCGGCTTCTCAAAATAAGCCACTACGGAGGCCGAGTGTGCAAAGATTCGGTTCAGCTGATTCAAGTTGTAAATGTAAACCTTTGTTGACCCTATTCTGACCCTATTCTAACCCTAGCTATGAGCAAGGCATAAAATGCCAATACGAGTGAAATGATTCAAAGTGGTATCGTGTTAGTATTAAGAAGGAGAACGCATTAAATCACCCAGAGGCACAACAACCCTGTCGTTGCCCACTCCCTCTCGGAACTCCTGCCCCCTTCTTCGTCACATCGTCATGAAGGAAAGAAAACAAAAAACAACCACCCAAGATGCTCTGCACGGCTCTAACGCAAATGCCGCCGCATTGAACGCAAACGTAGTAACGTTTCGGGTGTACTTGCGTAACCCTTTTCTTTACCCAGGCATGATCCAAACAAATTTTCCAAGCCCAGTGGCATGTTCTACCAGATTTCGTCCGATGACTTGACCATCTCCAGAGTTGGCGTTTTGGGGTTCATGCTCTTCATGCGTTTGCGGTCTGCTTTGGTGACCAGTGAAGGCGTGATTGGAATGCATGGCGTCTGCGGCTGGTACGGCGTATACGGCACAGGGGCTCCCGTCCAGGGAGTCCTTAAGCCGGATGGAGAGAGTGGTGCTCTTTCGAAAACGGTTTGTTTGGTAGTCTGCATGGACGGCGACGCCAATGACGGCTCGTATGCGCGGAGCGGCAGAGCGCCGCCTGTTCGGACAGCCGAGGGTGCGTTGGGCCTGGAAAATGTCGCACCTGGCTTGGGTGACGCAGGCAAGGACGGGAACCGGTTGACACCAGGTTTGGGGGATGAAGGCAAGCCGACAAGTGGTGTGGTAGACCTGTCCGTGGTAGCAGAGCTCGGGTCTTGCTCATACGTCGCTTGAGAAGCATTCCGGGAATGCCCGTAGTATGCGTTGGCTGCCATCTGTGCTTCCAGTCTTTCATCTATGCTCAGCGTGCTTTCCGGGGAGTTATCCGGCGGGGTCATAGGCGCTACGTTACGCATACCACGCTGGCTGTAGTATGGCTGTTGGTCAGAAGGGACTGGTGGAGGAGCGGCTGGTGCATATTGACGTGGTGGAATCCTCTCCATCTCCTCTCCCTCCTGACGCGGGAAGGTGCCAGACATGGGAGTCATGATGGGCGATGAGATACTGAGACCCTTTGCGGCGGCCTTCCTTCGCGGCGACTTGAGAGCTGACAGCAACGATGAGGCCCGGGACTCTTTCTTCTCCGGTCCTTGCTTGGCCAAGTCTAGGTTTGCCGGCTTGTTTTTGGACTTTTTCAGGATACCGGCCGGGGGTGCTGCGCTCGGAGGTGGTGGTGACTTGAGGAGCGGTGCGGGAGCTTCGTCAAGTTTGACGCCGGCAGCTTTCGCTTCCTCCTGCTCCATGACGTACTTGTACATCTCCTCGAGCTGTTGTTGCGCCATCTCGTGATCTGCTTTTACTACGTTCTGGTCTACAAGCGGATTGGCGCCGAGGGTGGCGCTGGTGGGCTTGAATGATGGGAAAATGTATGGAGTCGGTTCCTTTTCTTCCGGAGTAGGCCTAGAAAAATTCTTAATAGGCGACTTTGGAGATTTCACGGGGTATGGAAATCCGTTGGTGCGGGGGTCCAAGACTGTTTCGTCCAGAGCGAATGCGTACGAGATATTGAATTCCTCGTCTTCCTCGGCGGCAGCCAGATGCTCGCGACGCTTTTTGGAGAGGAGGAGGAGGAGGGCGGCAACGATTACCAGAGAGAGGGCGTATGCACCAACAATGCCGCCGATTTGGGCAGGCAGATATGATGGATCGGTGAGGGCACCAGATGATAGGGGAGGACCGTCTTCCGCGCGATGGATAAGTAAGGGGTTGTCAAGTTTGTCCCTTTGGTCAACAGAGGGGGCAGAGGAGCAAGAGTCAATGAATGTTGAAAAGGTCAAAAGCAGGACGAAGTGAAGAGAGAGGGCGGTACTATAAAGTCCAGGCTGCATAGTGTCAGACCCAGAGGGTTCGTCGGCATTTGTATCATCAGCCTCCTTGCGGATATGGTCGAAACATATGTTGATCGAGAATTGACCAGGTCAATGCAGCTTATGGGAGGACAAAAGGGTATATAGCGGCTGGTGATGTTCATCATGTGTCGAGGTGGGTCTTGACGACGATTCCTCCATGAACAAATTGGCGCCCTGGGGGGGCCAGGGCTGTCCTACTCGCTGGGACTCCCCAGGGCGCTGTGCCGGATGCGTGACAGCATCCGTAAATAGCGCCCAGTGAGGACGATCGAATTGCGATTGTGCTCAGGCTGGCAGCACAAGTTGGTGCAGATTCTCGATCTTGGTTGGACGGATATACAAGATGGCAGGGGGAGTTAAGCGCTCAAGAGTTGAGCTAGCTATGCGATTGGGTGGCAGTATTCGACCCCGCAGCTGACGGCCCCTGTCCAGACCCTGTCCCGACCTTGTCCACCGTCGCCCTGAGCGCCCTGATTGGCTCTGCCCGAATTGTCGTCTTCTTCAAATGCGGGAGATGTGCTTGTCGTTCACTGCATATGGCCGCCACCGCCAGTCGGGGTCTGGTCTTGTAAGTTAGTGCGTGTGCCGGTGTGCTTAATCGACTTGTTAAAAGCCTGGATCCTGCCGTATAATAAGCCTTTATCACAATCTTCACATCATGGTCCATCATCCACCTAGCCACCTTCGAATGAGAGCCATTTCTCTGTGTGACCAATTCTGCCCATCTCGCCCTTGAGGGGCTCTGAGGGGCTCTGATTGAATGTTTTCGGTCGGGGAATCCGACTCTCTCCAAGCTAGCTCCTGTCAATCACACCTGGGGCCGATCCCTCGTCACACAGTTGCGTTGCAACATCCAACCCTGGGTGCTTGGGGTCCGAGCAGAATTTAAGCTATGCATGAATTGTTTCTGCAACGTCGGTAAATGACCCTCCTCGAGTAGCGGCAGAGACAAGAACGAAACACTGCCCAACTCCTATAGGGTGAGCATCCTCGGTGTGTTTCTCCGTCGGTCCCTGCGTACTGCTAGAGGATCCGACCCCGGAAGCAATCTGGCTGTGTTCTAATCGGTATCACGGCTTTGCCGGATGCCGGACAGCGTTGGCAGCATTGATCTCTCAACCTGTTCGTCCCTGTTTCGGGTAGAGAGTTTCCCCAACTCCCCCTCTTGTAAAAACAAGCTTAATTATGAGACCGCTACTTTAAAGTATTAATAGTGTGTTAGGTAGTTTGAGCAGTATCGAAAGAGAACTTTATAAAGAGTACCTTGCTTCAACTGCCTGAATGCCCAGATCGCATTAACGGTTTCGCGCTATGAAGGCTTGTAGGATATGATGCTAATGTTAAGGCATTGACTCAGACGGGATACCAGAATCTCGTTACCAAACTCTGCCTCAAAGCTCGTTCTTATCATTAAGTGTAGAAACTACATTTCGAAGCATTGGGGTTCATAAGCAGTTGAAACCATGCGCCAAACAAACTGTTTTCTCGCCATTGATAGGGAAACAGGAAACAGCCAGGAAGCCAGTGGAGAGACAGACTACCTAATTGATGAGAGAGTCTCCTCGGGGTGACACAGTACCAACACACTTGAAGATCAAATACAAAAACAGGCATACTCCGACACTAAACATGGCAGTGAACTTCACAAGTACCAACCAGGCCAAGAAATTCACAGCATTGTGAGAACTAAACAACTGCTACAAAAACACGAGTCCCATGCAACGAAAATGAATGGAGACAGATTCTTCTGGTTGGAGAAGCTGTCATAATGCGCGATAGATACCTAAAGAGGTAATATCTTCTTAATGCAAATGATTCATTCAGGTCCAAGATTTATGGGATGGGTAGATCTACAGCCTTATGTTGCTGTATTAGAGGAATCCTCATCTCGCCCATTTCTTCTTAGAATACTATGGTAGAATGATAACTCAATTTTATACTGCGCTCACAACGCATGTTTGGTAGGTATAGTCTTTTGATGTTTGTCTCGTTGAGCCGCTTTATCCCCCCCCCAACTAAAATCATTTAGCACCAAAACACGTGACAGCGCGCCCGCCTTGGCGCGCATCATCCGACCTAGCAATCGTTGTTACGTCTTATCTTACGCGTTGGCTCTTTAACATCGGCCCGTGAACAAGGACGCTTAACTCCAGCCGTCCCAAACACTAAATGAGTGCATCACTTAAGCACCCAGCTATCGTCTCATAATTTCGTTTGAGGCCTGCTTGTCGATTCGATGGAAGCCCTGTCCAACTAGCAACCTTCTTTCACTAGGCGGCGCGTGCCCACCGCGCTCCTGCACGACATGGCCGCTGTCAACAATGAATCCCTATTCAGCACGCTGAATCAAGCGCAGACTCGGGCTGTCAGCTCTAATGCCTCTACCGTTGCCATTCTTGCTGGCCCCGGTAGTGGTAAGACTCATACACTGACTTCCCGGGTGGTATATCTTGTCGATCATGTTGGCTACCAACCATACGACGTGCTGGTCGCGACATTTACTGTCAAAGCCGCGCGCGAGATGAAGGAACGGATCGGCAAAGCACTTGGCGGTGGTCGAGAGAAGAAAATTGTTCTCGGCACTTTCCATAGTATCGCGCGCCGGTACCTTGCGGCATACGGCCAAAGAATTGGGCTGGACCCCAAATTCGCAATTGCGGATGATTCTGACTCGAGGAGCATTATCGCCCGAATTTGCAAAAGGCTTGATACGAAGATCGACCCGCCAGCTGCCAAAGCCTGGATCAGCAAGAAAAAGGCCAGAGGCACTGTCGACGAGGCGCCATCTAAATCGAAAGCTGCAAAGGACGTCGAGTCGCAAGCTTTCTTGACCTGCTTCAACGAGTATCAACAACATCTAGAACGTTCAAATCTGCTCGACTACGATGACCTGCTCGTGCGCTGTGTCGAGCTGCTACGCCGGTATCCTTCTTGCGTTTCTAACATCCAATCCGTTCTCATCGACGAATACCAGGATACCAATGGAGTACAATACGAACTCATGAAGCTCTTTGCGCAGCAGAATCGGAGGATCACCATTGTTGGAGACCCAGATCAAAGTATCTATGGTTGGCGTTCTGCAGAAATAAGGAATCTGTTCCGCTTTCTACGAGATTTCCATGGCACTGAAGAGATATCCCTTGAGGAGAACTACCGGTCGTCCAGCTCCATTCTTGACGTCTCCTTGAGAGTAATTCAACAAGACAAAGACCGTTACGAGAAGGTCCTTCTGCCGGTCCATAAGAAAGGCACTCGTCCAGTGCTTCGGAGGCTGAAGAACCAAATGGACGAGGCGGATTGGATCGTCTCCGAGATTAGACGTGCAAAGGCAATGTCCGGCGGCATGATCAAAGATGACGACATCGCCATCCTTTTGAGATCGGCCATTCTCTCGCGCCACATTGAGTCGGCGCTTGGGAGGAGCGGAATTCCTTACAAGATGATCGGTATGTAGTCGATCTGCGTGTTGCCGAGTCTCGATGCTAACAGTATTGAAAGGTGGCTTCAAGTTTTATGAACGAACAGAAATCAAGGTTGTCCTTGACTACCTCCGAATCGTTCACCAGCCGGACAACAATGACGCTCTCGCGCGTATCGTTAATGTGCCAAAACGAGGCATCGGTGATGCAACAGTCAAGTCTCTTCTTGAAGAGGCCGAACGCGGCTCGACGAGTCTGTGGAAGCTGTTGACGAAGCACTGTCGCGGTGACCGGAACGCAAAGACGGCAATTAGGAAGCAGACAGAACAAAAAATCAGTGGCGAGTTGCTCAAGTTGATCAATAATCTACGCACCAAATGGATTGATGGCACCAAGGGAAAGAGCATTGATCTGGTGGAATTGATCCAACAGCTCCTCAAAGATCTTGGGTTCGAGAAGCACCTGGAAGACACATATGGAGAAGAGTACGAAACAAGATGGTCCAATGTCCAGGAATTCGTTGCTCTTGCTGGAGAATTCATGAAGGACCCTAGCCTCACGGAAGAGGATGCATTGCCAGACATCTCGGGTGTGGAGCAGCTCCACGAAACAGATGTCTTGGCCAAGTTCCTGGCAAATGTGTCGTTGGCCTCTGACAAGCAGACTGACAGCGAGAACCAGGACAAACCCCTTGTCACTGTCTCGACTATACACGCTGCCAAAGGTCTTGAATGGCCCATGGTCTTCATACCAGCCGTTTATAAAGGCTCGATCCCCCATATACGGTCTGATGATGATGCGGAAGAACGACGTTTGCTATACGTCGCAATGACTCGTGCACAAGCATTGCTTTATCTCAGCTGCCCTCTGTATGGCTCGCATAGCAGTAACGATGCTCTGCAGCTCTCACCTTTCGTCGAGGATCTTTCGTCAACGCAATTTCTCAAACGAGGTCCTTCATTTGAACGACCGATCATGCAAGAAATTGGAAGGATACTGCGACGTGAACTGCCACCTGAAGACGCCATATATAAGGGGATGGCTAATATGACACCTATCGAGGATAATCTCTTCCCCGACCCTACCGAAGCCAAAGAAACAGGCAGGCCATCTGCTGGAGCCCCCTCTGAAGCTCGCCAACTCAAGAGACACAAAACGCATCATCTTAGCAATACCGGCCAGAGTGATCCTGAAGTAGTTGAAGGATGGAACGCCCCTTATTCCACAACGATGCAAAGATCATCGTCCTTCACTCTGCCTGGTTTCACCACAGCTGGAGCACATCACGTCGCAAATCCACAAGAGCTACCGCGACCAAAGCCGGCCCCAGTGACCGGTCCTTCGCGTAGACCAGTAAGCAATCGGCCCCCAGCGCAGAGGACACTGCTTGGGTTCGTAGTCACGGACCACGACCATTCAAAGGCAGCACCCGAAGGACTGCCTCCGATTTTGCAGCCACGTCGTGTACTTGGCCAATCCCAGAGTGTTGGCAACAGGCGGAATCCTGCGTACCCAACGCAGCAGGGCACGCCGCTGCCCAAGAACGGATCGTCTGGGGGTATCGAACCGGCATTGACAGGCCACAAGCTAGGAACTGCAAAGATGACTAGCCGGCCGACAAAGACGACCCCAACAGAACCGTCGGAGGCTGACCCAGCGGCGAAACAATATGCCTTCTTCTCCAGCTCACCAACGAAACCGAAGGAGGAGGAGGAAGAGGAAACAGAAGTGGTGTCGGTAGAGGAACAGACTCGACCAGCCACGTGCTTCCATTCCACGACTGTCGGTGCACCTCAGGCGCTTGGATTTCGGGGGGTTAAGAGACCAGCTGGCCTAAGCCGTGAGAGTATTGCGCCGATGGATCGGCTGAAGAAGCCTTTTAAGCCACTCACCATCAAGCGCCCTTAGAGGACAGGAGCGACTGAGCCACTGTATGATAACTTGACGAGATATGAACTACTGGGCCACGTTAGAATATAATTGTATTTATGTGGTATGCATGCTATGAACGCGGCGCCGTCTACCATTCTATGCTTTCCGTATTTACTATGGGAGCCCACTTGGTCTATCTGGTCGGACATCGGCTACCTGCTGAAGACCTTGCTTCCGAATTTCCACGTCTCGTCGACGATCAACTCTCTTCTGTTTCCATTCTGTACTTCAGAAAGTACAACCAGGTCGGCGTCTGCGCCATCATCCAGGCAGCCTTTGAGGCCCTGTAATCCCAACATGGCAGCAGGAGTGGACGTGACGGCTTTGAGTGCCTGCGGAATGCTGGCACCTGTGAAGTTGAGAAAGTTGTTGACGCACTCGATCAGGGTGATGGAGCTGAAGATATCCCTGTCAGTTTGAACCGTTTGGTTGCGCTAAAATTATGAACAGCCCGACTTACCTGCCAGCAATTCTGTCCGAGCCTTCCAGAATCAACTTCGGTCCCTTCTTTACGATGTGGCTCGTGCAGTCCCCGTTAGTCCACTGGTACGTCCCATCTGGAAGTCCTACGAGGTGCATGGCATCGGTGACGAGGATGAATCCCTCGGGGTGTGCGTTGAAGGCAATCTTGACAGTGGTAGGGTGCAAGTGCTCGCCGTCCGAGATGATTCCAAAATACGGCCGGGGTAGACTTTCTGCGTTGCCAAGAACGCCGAAGATACCAGGGTTCCGGTGATGTAGCGGCCGCATCGCATTGAAAAGGTGGGTTATCATGGTAGCGCCAGCAGCGACTGCCGCCGAGGCTTCTTCATAGGTGGCCTCCGAATGCCCGATGGAATAGACGATGCCCCGGCTCGTCAGCTCGGGGATAAGGTTGGTCATTTGGCCCAATTCGGGGGCCGCTGTGATCACCTTGATGCGGGGCGCTTCGTCGGGGTATTCGGGCGTCATATTCTCGAGCCCGTAACAGTCGACCAGGTCATCGAAAGTCTGGGCTTGCCGCAAGACATCAACGTTGTGGATGCCGTTCTTCGTGGGGCTGAGAAACGGCCCTTCACAGTGAGCGCCCAGAGACTCAGCACCATCTTCGGCCATCTGCACGTGTCCAGACGGGCCGAGGAAGGGCAGGGCTCTCTTGTACAGCTCGCTTGTCTGGCTTGTGATGGTCGGGACGTAGGAGGTGACGCCAGTGCTCACCATCTGCCTATTCACGTATCGCACCTTCTTGGCATACTCTGCAGGCTCCACTAGCGACGAGAAGTTGAAGCCAAACGCCCCGTTCAGTTGGGACTCGATGAGACCGGGAGACAGGATGCGGCCACCCAGGTTGATGGTCTCATCGGGGAGGATTGAGTCATCGAAGAAAGCAGCTTGGCTTCGGACGATCTTCCCCGTCACCGAGTTCACCCACAAATCCTCGTCTACGAGCTTGTCGCCCTTCAGGATGCGACAGTTGGTAAACTTGGTGATGCCGTTGGCGCCGTTCTTGGGCGACGCTTTTGGCGACGATGGCAACGAGTGCGGCATGGTGCTGCTGTCTGTGTGTGATGTATCAGACCGGGGAAAGGATAAAGTTGTTACTTGGCTACAAACAACTGTTTATTGGGTTATGTGCCGTCCAGTAACAAGATAGTAGCCCCTTGGGCAAGCAGTTGGATCTCCATGAACGACATAACAACAGCCAGAGGGAGCGAGGCGCCCACGAGTACTTATCGTGAATGGATCACGTAAAAAGCGACGTGTGATGACGCCCCGGTGCAGCCGAAACCCGGCGTGGTTCCACCTAACGTCGGGATATCCCAGCTACTACTAACAACGAGAGGGCCGATGATAGCAACGTCAGTCAGCGTACCTAGACTAGACTGAAGGCGATCGTTGATGGACCAAACTGCGGGTCTAAGCTTGACTTTCATGTATCTCAACGCCGGGCGGGGCCGGTTGGTGGGATGGGTCCTCCTAGGGTTCTCCCTTACTACTATTATTCAGTGAATTCCGAAGTTTGTTTGCTCGTGGATTGTGACACGACGAAACTGAGTGCAAAGGGTGTGTGACTGATGCCAATCTTTCCTTGCTCAGTACCAGGCTCCACGCCCAACAGCCAACGGCTCCCGAACAGCCGAGCCTCTGGCAGCCTGTCGATATGAGCATGTGAGCCAGGCTCCTGCTAGTATTCGTGGTTGCGTGGATAAGAGGCAATTGTGAGACTCGACACCACGATCGCTAGCCCTCTTCTTCCTTGGGCCCTCGATTGGTCAGACGTCACAGACGCATCTACATAGGCGTGGACAGTGGACTGTACTTGTCATCACAGTCATCTAGTTGGAGTATGAATTATCAGCTAGCCTAGAACAGTCGTTCGCATACTGTCGGGTTGAGGTGAGACACAATTGCAATGTCGTCTACCTTGATCTTCAGATTCGTCTGGGTTTTCGTGGTACGTAGCAGGACTTTGCACAAGGTGGCACGAGAGGAGCAACAAGAAGCACCCACCGAGATAGGAACGTGGAGGTAACGTTGCGGGACTGCCTAACGGTCCTAACCTTAGGTATGTTATGAGGTACCTAAATGAATCTGCCCCGCGATGGCAGATGCCATGCGTGCGGGCACTTAGGTTAGAAACTGGCGCCTGGCAGCCTGGGGGCTTGGGGGGATTGGGGAGGCGCCAACAAAAGTGGGTTAGCGGGAATCCTACGGGCTATCCAATCATTTCCGGTCATGCTGACAGCACTGAGCTCAAGCGAAGGTTACTCTCAACCCTGCTTGTGCTTAAGTGATCGCTTGATTACTTAGTATCATCTCGACCTTGGGAAAGGCTATCGTGCATTCGGCCCGTAGGACATATTGCCTCTGCCCCCAGTGGTACTTGACTTGGACGATTGCCAGCCAACCCGAGGCTTTGTCTAGAGCTCCTGGAAGTGCGTTCGGTCCATTTTTCTCCGCTACATACACCCTATACCACATTCCCGGCCTACATACGGACCTGCCTCTCATGTGCTCCAGCTGTCCCCGCTCAACATAACGTAACACCGGAGACCCGGCGAGACTTCGACATGGCCAACGGAGACGGAGACCTTGACCCACTATGGCAGGACCTGGATTGGTACGTTCCCGGATCTGTTATCGTTCATTCCATCTGCGAGAAAGCAATGAGGCACGCGAGCACAGGGGCTTGGCTGACTATGGGCTAGGGCAATCGGTCAGACCCTGATCATGGGATGGGACGGCACGGAGATAACGCCACAAATCAGAAGCCTCATCGAACAACATCATCTCGGTTCTATACTTCTCACTGCCAAGAACCTCAAGTGTAATGACCCTCTCTATTAGTGTACCAAGTATTGCTATTGCTAGAATGCTACTATACTGAATGCCTAATCAGTACTGACACCACGTCCGCAGCTGCCGAGCAGACGGCAAACTTGGTTCAGGAGCTGCAGACCATAGCTCATCAAGCAGGCCATCCCCATCCACTGCTGATCGCTCTTGACCAGGAAAATGGGGGCGTCAACAGTCTGTTTGACGAAGACTATATATGCCAGTTCCCTAGTGCGATGGGCATTGCGGCTACCGGAAGCACCGAACTGGCCTACAGCGTAGCCAAGGCCACAGCGACAGAAATATCAGCCGTAGGCGTGAACTTGATTCTCGGGCCCGTACTTGATGTTCTGACCAACGCCCGGCATCAACCCTTGGGCGTCCGGGCCATTGGTGATGATCCCCAGGAGGCATCCCTGTATGGCATTGCCACCCTCAACGGCTACAAAGATGCTGGGGTAGCAACTTGTGGCAAACATTTTCCATCGTATGGTAACCTTGACTTCCTCGGCTCGAGTTTGGATATGCCCATCATCACCCAGACACTCGAAGAGCTGAGTCTGAGCGCCCTGGTCCCGTTTCGTAATGCCATTGCAACCGGACGCCTGGATGCCATGTTCATCGGTGGTGTTGGTATTGCCAATGCGGGAATGAATGTCATGCATGCTTGTCTTTCTGAACAAGTCGTGGATGATCTGCTGCGAAACGAACTCGGCTTTAGTGGCGTAGCTATCTCGGAATGCCTAGAGATGGAGTCTCTCATCCAAGAGTATGGCGTGAAAGGTGGGACGGTCATGGCGGTGGAGGCAGGTAATGATTTGGTGCTCTTATGTCGTGCTCATGACGTCCAACTTGAAGCCATATCAGGTCTGAAATTGGGCATTGAGAACGGCATCATCTCCAAGGAACGTATTCAAATGTCAGTCAAGCGCGTACTGAAGATGAAACGCCACTGCACATCCTGGGAAAAGGCTCTGAACCCCCCTGGGCTTTCCCTTCTCTCCAAGACACATCCAACCCACTTGAACCTGTCACGGAAAGCCTACGACCATTCGATAGCAGTGGTAAGGGATAAAGAGGGGCTGCTCCCGCTTTCACAAAGCTTGCTCCAGGAGGAGGAACTCTTACTTTTGACACCGCTCGTCAAACCGTTGCCCGCTTCAGCGGCAACAAAAAGCATGATGGAGAAGGCGGCCTCGAAGATAAATCCAGGGACATTGCATGACAAATGGGTTCATCAAGAGAGAGGCGCTATCATGAGTGGCGAGGGCGTCTTTCGAGAGCTTGGTCGCTCCATTGCGCGTGCTCGACATGGCAAACTGCTTCATACTTCATACACGGCGAATGGACTTCGACCGGGTAAGACAACCCCTTTCCCTTCGTGTGGTGTACCTAGCTAATTTGACAAGTGCACGAGAATCTGATTCACCGAGCATCATCCATCATTCTGGTGACAGCTGATGCAAATCGGAATCTCTACCAGTCGGGTTTCACCAAACACGTCGCCATGATGTGCCAGATGCTTCGAGCTACGGGTCAAAAGAAATCCTTGGTGGTAGTAGCCGTGAGCTCTCCGTACGACTTTGCCATGGATAAGTCCATAGGGACCTATATCTGTACATTTGACTTCACGGAAACGGCAATGGCGTCTCTAGTCCGCGCTCTTTATGGCGATTTCGTCCCTCAGGGCTCGATGCCCGGTACGATGCGGAAAGCTAAAAAGGTGACGAAGAGCAGACAACAATGGCTCGTAGAAAGTTACGACCATGAAAGAGACAGCCATGCCCTCGACGAACTACTGAGTCTCCTAGCACGCTCAAGTACGCCGAGCCTTCCCTACAGCGCCAGTAGCTCCCATACATTTCAGCTGTTCAACCCCAGTGTCGAGGAATCCCATTTTGTGGTCAGGAATAGCAGCACTCAAGCTCTATATGGGTTTCTGGCAACATACTACACTAAAGGCTTGGGATCTATCGGTGCTATATTCGTCGATCCTTCAAAGCGCAATGTGTCCGTTGGCAGATCACTGCATCGTAGGGCCGTGAGGACACTACTCCAGCGAAAGGGCATCCAGAAGATTCAACTAGGAACATCCTTCCCAGGCGCATTCCTTGGTGTTCCTGTGGATGAACAGAAGACTTGGTTCACCAATATTGGTTGGGACACTCAATTTCCTAGGCGCCTGACCAACATGGTTATAGAGGATCTGCAGTCATGGGCTGCCCCAGAAGGTCTCGCCCAGAGCATACAACGGGCACTCATCTGCTTCGACCTGATCCAGGGACTCGAGAACGCCGAAAGCGTGCTGAACCTGGTGGCAACGCATGCTACGCCTGACGTTGTCGAGCTTTACAAGTTCGCGTTGACGGGCCGGGCCTGCGGCGTCGTCCGGGCCAAGACGACGGCCGACGACCTCCTCGCAACCGTTATCGTCTGCCCGCCGGGCAGCCATCTGGCCAACTACGTCCCCACGCTGCAGTCCACGTCTTCTCGTGAGGTCATTGGCGGTATCATTGCACCCATTGTGCCGTCGACGGCCCAGTCGACGTTGCTGCTGCAGGGTCTGGCCCTCATGGGGTTGAGGCAGAACAAAGGTCACAAAGCCACCAAGAGTGTGTTGAACTATGTTAGTGACTTTGCTATCCTGCCCTTCCGCTCCCGTCTCTTGCTTTTTTTAATGCTGACGGACAAAAATTTAGGTGCTTGAAGACTTCCACGAGCCCCTCGCGGCTATGGGGTTTGATGTCCAGCAAACGTTTGATGAAGTCACGAATTCGCCTGATACAGTAAGTACTCGCCGCGCCTACCTACAATAGCTACATCATTAGACACTTGCTGACATATTCTTTAGTTCGTCGATATCGCTTAGCTTATATGAAAAATTGTTGGACCTGATTCTATCTATGGGGGGTGATATACTGTTGTATCTTTCCATTCTTGTAAAGTTATAATTAATCGCCTAGTTATAATTGCTTTGAGAAAGTTGCGACCGCATTTGTTAAAAGATTGATTCTGGATCTAATCGGGTCAGCAATCAGGAAATGAGACCCCAAGCACGTCGCTTTCTGCAGAGATTTAGATAGATAAGCGAGATGGCGTGAGGCATCTGGCAATTTTGGCACATAAATCCCAACGTCCTGTTTTTCTTTTGTCAGAATGACACGATTCTAGAACCTTGCTAACTCCACGGGACCCGCGGATAAACCAGCACCTGGATCTTCATGTTAACGAAGACAGTGTTACTATATCTCGAGCTATAGTCTTCTCATTTCTATTTCTGTTGATTTAATTCTTAGGTGTGTAGTACACATTTGCGCAATCTCCAACAAGACTTGACTTGAACGGGGAAGCCGTCGTCCAGAGCAACATCCAGGGCCAAACCCACCTTCCCCAAACGAAAGACGCATGGGAGATCATGTTCAGAAATAGATTGCGTGCAGGAACACTCGAATGGCGGAGATAGAATCCTTACTGTGTTAGTATTGAAAGGCATGGCTTTTGGTCAGGGGTTAGGGAGTGTCAGTGAAAGGGAGGGTGGTATTTTACGTCCAGGAATGACGGCCGAGAGGCAAGCGATATTGGAGGAAAGATGCGTTTGCTGCAGATGCGAGATAGCCAAATTACATACCGTAGGCCAGTCCCTGACTTTGATGTAGCACAAAGATGGGGGTTAGATAGGAAAGAGACGAGGAGGGAGATAACGACCTCGGATAGAGAAGAGAGAAGACGAGAGCGCAGACGTGTATACCTTGGGTACTTCATACCTCTTTTAGGATTTGGGGAGGACTTGATCTTCAAACTGACCTGGTCACCCCCACAGCGGGTGTGGATGGCCCGTTCGGGTCCTCTGCCTACCTACTTACCTTATACCCTAGGTAGGTACTGTAACCTTAGGTGCTAGGCTCAAACGACAGGGCACTACGCAGCTATGGGCAGTACTACGGGGGACTACCAACCACACTAATTCCGGGGGCAAGGGCATCAATTGATTGATAGAAGCTTGAGTGCTCCACCTCCGCCTTTGGCCGTTCCCAACGAGTCCCATTCAATTGGTTACCTGGAGACGTATGTGCATTGCTTTACCGACTTGTAGGGATGGCGATCAAATGGGCTACGTAAAGTCCCAAACTGCCCTCAATGTAGCACTCGAGGTATTGCATTTCCTGAGTACGACGAGTCCGATTCGATCCTGACCTGCATACCTAGGCACGTAAACGGAGCCAAGGAGACCTACCTCATAGCTACATGTACATGTGCATGGGGAAGACAGAGTAAGCAGAATATACACAGCGAATGATCCTTCTCGCCTGGGCCCTGACCTCTTCTGCCTTGCCTCTTCCTGTCTATGAGCCAAATCCATGCGCTTGCGACCGTGACGACAAGGCGAACCGCGAAACACCAGACATACACCAGCTGTGCCATCTCTCCTAATAATTGAAAAATCACCAGTAATAGCACTATCGCAAACGGCCAAAAACAAGGAAGCCAGGGTCATCTCCCGGGGCTATTTGAGCACCCTCGGAGCCAACAGGCAAACGTGGAGCCAGGCCGATCTACTCGTCGAAACAATCCGACAAACATCGTCCAATACTCGATCAAAGCTATCTTGTTTCGCTAGCTCTCTCGAGGCTCGACAGATCATGACCCGGATCCGCACGGGGTCATGACAATGCAATGGCAACCTTCAATTCAATGCCGCCGGCCATGCCGTCTGGCGCCAGCCCCAGCGACAATATGGGGCTGAATGGTCCCATGGGCCCCGGATTAGGTATCGAAGCTTTTGATCAAGAACTCGCTTTCGACGAGTCTATGCTGTGAGTTGTTGGTTGCGCCTTGTTCTTCTCCCATCCCGACCTCTGTATTCCATCCCGTTTTCTTGCTTGTCGCATGCTATCAATCAAACAAATATGGGTGCGAGGCGGGGAAGCTGCCCGTGCCGTGCCGCATGCTTTGAACTCAACTCCACCATCATCCAAACGCCCCCATGCGACGACTCATTTACATGCTGTATCAAATAGTCTAAACTGACAATCTGGGATGGGCATGTAGTGACAACGTAAATGGAGGGCTCCATGGCCTACCCTTTACGCCTACGTACGACTTCGAGAACTTCTCGACCACCTTCGAAGACCCTTTCAACTACGCGAAACCCTACGAGATTGCGCCGGACCCGAACAATGCCTTCCACGATGATGATTCGTCACCGCAGCAGCTGGACGATAAGCTACTCGGCTTCTCGGCCACCATCATCAAAGCGCAACCCGTCGACGACATGACGGGCGCCATGTCAGAGCTGAACCTGTCCGCCGAGTTATACGGCATGTTCTTCGTCGCCGAGGACGTGTTTGGAGGGGAGACTACGGGCCGGCCGCTGGAGCTTACCTGCTACCGGCGCAACCTCTGGCAATGCTCGGGCCAGATCACTATGCCACGCCATTGTACACAGGTTATCAACGAGCAGGGGCGTGCAGTGCCCATAACCGAGTTCTATGCCTCAATATCGGCCATGGAGTCGATCGAAGGTAAGGCGACTGAAATTATTTCCATACCATGGAAGAGCAGCAACCCGGCCCTCGGCGAAGGACAGGAAACCAAGACTGCTGGCCCGCCACCCAAGTCCTTACTGGACCTGACCGGCGGCCAAGAAATGGACGGCCACCGCGTGTGCCTGCCCGTATTGTGGAAGCGCTTACAGTTCAAGTCGGCCACGGCCAACAATGGCCGCCGGAAAGGGCTGCAGCAGCATTATGTGGTCCAGATCTGTCTTCTGGGCAAAATGAAGGCCGGAGGCGACCTCATGAAGATTGCTGAGATACAGAGTGGTCCCGTGATTGTCCGCGGCCGAAGCCCCCGCAATTTCGACAGCAGGAAAGATGTTCCGCTGTCGGCGGAGAAAAAAGCCGGCAGTGTCGAGCGTTCACGTACACATAGCGATGGTACAATAGATGATGGCGGCGGCGCCAGCAGCAGCAGCAACAATAACAGCATAACGCACGTAAACAACCTGAAGCACGAACGTTCCGACATGACTCAGAATCTACATAGGTATCAGAGTATCGGAGGCGCTGTACATACTCCAGCAACGGCCACGAATGACTGGAACACCACCCAAACACCGACTTACGCCAATACACAGCAGGGAAACCTTATGTCCCAACATCCATCGAAGAAGTTATCCATATCGCCCAGCCTCAGCCGGCCTCCCGTGCCATCCTGGTCCTCGAAAGACGGCACACCATCACATTCTTCCAGCGGCGGCAGTAAGACCCCGCATAAGACATCATTTGCTTCTTCTTCCAAGGGTGGCTCTTCGACAGTGACAACAGCTGCGGTGGTCTCGACGCTGGGACCCATCAGCCTTTCCTTATCGGAAGACGAGCGCAGCCCCAATAATCGCTCGACCTCGGACACCACGCTGCAGAGCCCCCGCCTGAATCGCTCGGGTACGAACCAGAGTCACGGAAGCCCCTCTGAAGAGACGGAGCAGCTGTACGAGTACTTCCCGCTGAGTATAGATGACTGGACACCCTTGGTGGATACCGTATATCGTGAGTATATATATATATATATTGTGACCATACTTCTTGACGTACACTAAATCTTACTAAACTAGGCCCACATATTGTTCACCATATCGCAGTACCGCAAGAGATTCAGGCACAGAAAGTCAGGAGTAAGGCAAAGCGTTACTTCTCTGCGGAATGATTTTGATAAAAGAACTATCACGTCATCCAGGTAACCATTTGGAGCAAGTAGAGGGTTGTCGTTCTGTTTATGCCAGAGACGAAGCACACGAGACAGTAGTTGTATTTTGATGCGATATGGCGTTTATCTTGTACTGATGATTTGTTGGGAGTATACGTGGCTTGTGTAGGGGCTATGGAGGCATACTTAGGTGGGCGGACTAGGAATATCTACGTATGGGAAGCCACTATGGGCGTAGTTTTGTTTATATCTGGGGGTTTGACCATTATACCCTTTTGCTTTTTCTTCTGGATATCTTCTCGGTTGGAAGTCTCAAACTCAGTGGTCGAATCTTCGGTATAGATTATGTATCTTTTGAATAGCCTATGTTGCTCGCAATAAAAACCATCGCTCGTAGATATGAAAATGCGCGTATGATATGAAAATGCCACCCCATTCCTTGAAGACGCCTGGCGAAGACGACTATATTGTAATAACCTTCCTCGTCCGAATCTGCCCGTTGCTAATCAGACTCGCTATTTTCCACCTCCAATGCATTTGAATACAGATATGTCAGGTTTATATATAACTCCCCTTCACCCGCCTTCCGACCTGTGCAAGTCTACCTGGTTTATACTACCTACTGTACTACCTGCTCGCCATCAGTGCAAGCCAGCGCCACGGCGGCGCCGAGGATGGAGCTCTCGAGCGCGGGCACGAGCTCGATGGCGCCCTCGTGTTTGGTCTGCCCGCCGACGAGCTGGTCGATGTAGCGCTGGCAGTTGGTCTGGTAGGCCGGGTAGTGCTCGATGACGGAGCCGTTGAAGGCGACCTTGGTGCGCTCGAGGGCGTGTTCGGCCGCGGCCTCGGCCACCAAAAGGGGCGGTGCAGCACTCTTGTTATGTCGTTGTTGCTTTTGGGTTTGGGTGGAGATGTACTCGGCTTCGGTCTCGTGCCGCACTTCCCATAGCGAGAAGACGGAGGCGGCGAGGAGGGCGGCGGAGCGGCGCGAGATGAAGGAGGCGAGCGACCGGATCGCGGTTAGGTCGGCGATGGTGGGCTTCACGGTGGAGGGGTGGGTGGCGGCGAAGTAGGTGAGGGCGGTGTCGAAGGTGGGGGTTTGGTCACTAAAAATTGCAAATGTTAGGAAGTGGTTTCCCCTAGATAGATCGGGGTCGGATAGGGAGGTACTCACGCTTCGATCATGGATAAAGTAGCCGTGTCAAGAGAGTACGGTTTCTCCAAGGACGGTGGCACCACGCCACCGAGTAATCCAGTCTCCTCGATGGCTTCGACTAAGGCGAACCTGCAAATCTCGCCCAGATAGAAGCCGGCAACGAAATGCTCCAGGGGCTGGAAGTCGGGTCTTGGGTGCGCCGCGCTAAGGAGCTTGTCCCACCGCGTCATGGGTAGTATATCCTTCCCGAACATGCCAAGCTCAGTGTTCACGATCACATGGCTGGCCGACTCGAACCACGTCTCGGGGCGCTTCCCAAACTTGCCCCGGCCAAAGGCGGAGACGGGAAGGTGAACCGCAATGTTGGTGCCGGTACCGAGAATCAGACCGAATCTCGTTGACTCATGTACGTAGGCTTGCGAAAGCAGTGTTGCGGACCCGTCGTTTACAATAGCGCCCAGTTGCACGTTAAGGCCAACCTTGTTGCAGGCAGTTTCTATAATGGCGCCAAGGTCTTGACCCAATAGTCCACTTGTTGCTAGAAACCCCTTTCCCATACCCAGGAGAAGGCCACCCCCTAATGAAGTTTGTCTGATTGATTCATTATGTTAGTCGGGACAGTATTTACTACGTGGAGTCTTTATGGTAGTGATGACTTACTCTACTGGGAAACTCCATGCCAGGCCCATGGGTAACGGGCTATCAGGGCCTTGCCCCTGTGAATCTCCCCCCGAGAGCACATCCTTGATCCGAGCTGCCATCCAGTCGAAGAAGGCCATTCCCTCGAGCAGCTTCAGCTCAGGGGTGATTTTGAAGCTGTCGATTCGGACGATGCTGCATTCGCTGCCCGGCATCTCCCGACTCCTCAGATCGACCAATGCCACGCGCAAGGTCGAACCGCCAACGTCGAGGGCCAAGAACTGGCCGGTCTCTTTGCCTGACGGCAAGAGATGGTTATAGGAAGGCAGCATGGACTCGGCATGGCTCTGCATGCGCTCCCGGAACTGCAGCTTCAGCTGTGACGAGAATTGACTCAGCCGGTCGCCATCGAGGGGCCCCATCAAGAGCTCCTCGGCCTCCTTCAGGAAATCCTCGATGGTCCTCGACCTCGGCTTTAGTGGTGGCGGTGCTGCCCCATTGACGTGGTGCTCCTTCAGCACGGCTGGACTGACCCAGAAGGCGAACAGAGCCTGCAAGAAGGACCGACCCCGGACTAGGGTCTTCAAGGCTGCTAGCATGGCTCTCCTTAAAATTATCATGGCGGAAGTGAATGACTGCATGACATTGGGGACGAGAATGGAGAGCCTCGAGGATTTTTAAAACCCTTGAAAAGTGTCTTACAATCACAAAAATGTGTATATGCACGGCGTAATGGTGGGGAGGGAAGGCACTATCCAGGCATACGAATAAGTAGGGAGAACGTGACAGCAATCGCCATTTCCACCATAAAAGAGGCGATCCCAGGATGGAGAGACAGGCTTTGCTTGGTCTTGTGTCAAGATTCGTATAGACTGGAGCGGGACGAATGGAACATGCCGGTCCCGACCAAGCCGTGGGATGGTAAGTGTGAGAGTCAACAATAATAGCAACAACAATAACGAGTGAAGGTAGGGAGGTGGTGGTTGCTGCCCCTGTCGGTCAAAATGGCATGTCTTTCTGACAGGAAGATGCCACCATTGCCGAACACGGATACCAACAGTGGCTGCAGGTTACAGACGGGCAGAGGAAGGCCAAGGCAGGTCGACGGGAGAAAACAAATTAACGATTCACCAATAGATCGTCGTAAAGTAAGAATAGGACGAGTTGGATCGACGGGTAAGGCAGTAGTAGTACGACTCAGCAGGTGCAGTTTGCAGACCTCAGTTTTTCTAATTAGCCGTATAGCGAATGTCGCAGAGGACGGATGCCATCAACCACTAATCTTTAAGGAAGGATGCGCAATGTTTGGGGCGATTGGGGCTCGTAACAACAACAATAACAACGGAAAGCGATGCACATGCACGCACACGCACACGCGCACACACACTCTCGCTCTATTTTCTCTGTCACTCTCTCTAGTAACCTAGTCAATAAAGTACATAGGTAGGTAGGGCGTTTCAATGGCAGGCAATAGAATCGAATAGGCTTGGCGTAGGACAGTGAGGAGTGAGGAGTGAGGGCCTTCCCCTTACGTGCTCATGGTATTTTCCAGATGTCCATGTTTGAGATGTAACGTTGTAAAAGCCATCATCAGTCAAGTCGAGATGGGGGCAGAGTACTGGGCAGAGGGGCTCCTCTTTTTCTGGGGCCCGGATCTGGAAACGTTAGATTGCGGCTAGAACACTATGTAGTACAGAGGCACGAGAGGAACCTTGGAACCTTGGCTGCTCAGAAAGCAACATTGATGAATACATTCATGTCGTCCATTGCGAATTGATAGCCGAAGAACAAGTCCAAAGTGGAAAGGGATCGTCACGACCATTTATTGTTATTCGTGCTTCTCGAAGGCAACCATCAGCCATCAGCCGTCCGATCAGCCCTCTGCATGCGCGCCACATGCTGGCAACATGAAGTTACAATTCTTGTCGCTTAGCCTAAGGTTTTAGCTGGTGCTTAAGTGGTGGAGGAAATTGACCAGGTCGCTCAGTGCTTGCAACACCAGCCAACTTCTTCCCTTCTTATTGCATCGGTAAATCTCAGCGTCACATTTCTGGCTTACATGCTGAGGATGGATAAAATAAAAATCTGCACTTCCAGATTGGATTACGACTGAAGGTGAGCGAGAAGTCTCCCCGCTCGATGCGGCTGAAATATATATATCATCAACGTAATCCGCCATGTCAGTTCGTATATGTAGCCATGTGCTCCCATCAAATATACAAGTGTAAGTAGGTAGGTATAGGTATATTCCTTTGTTTCCTCGAGGCCTCGATTACTTGGTGCAACCAACTGGTGTGTATCAACTTCGGAAGTGCTTACCATACCAACCAACATATCTACTTACCTCTATGTTACTTAGCTGAGTGACCACAGAAAACGCCATCGCCCATTGGAGATTGGAGGGGCCATCTTACAAAGTTACAAGTAGTGGAGAGCTGTAACTTCACATACAACGTTCATCTGGTCAGTCCCGCGATTACCTGTCACCTTCCTACAACCATCCCTCGCACTCATTGGGGATACTGTATGTAATGCACGACTAACACAGTGGTCGCGCGCCCAAGTACCGCATATCTATTACTCATATCGGCTCTCCGACAACCTGATTACATACGTTTTTTTGTCTCCCTTGTCGCCGACCGTCTAACCGTGAGCTCCCTCTTGCTCACCCACCATGCCATGTGCGATACATGCCAACTGTGGAGACCCGGTGCAAACCGGCCAAAACGTTCCATCTTATCGGGATAGCCTGGGGGTCTCAACGCCGGCTGGCCCGGGAGCTATGATGAGAGCTTGCATCTCCAATGATGTTATGCCTGCCCCTCCACATCTCACACTCCAGCCCAAGGGACGAACCTAGAGGTAGTTCAGTTCATCCATGGCGAATGGCACGGGTACGTGGGGAGGGCTCTGGAAGTGTCTCGTCCGACTGGTGATACATAGAACGACATGGCGTAGAATTTCTTTGCCTTTCGGTAGATCCCTTTTTCATGCTGACGATTTCCGGCGAACCTTCCTGCGCTGTGAGCCGAACCGGCACTCCCACTTGTCTTCCTATATGATAATACACCCAAAAGCCCATCTGCATGCAAGTAGCAGTCATCCTGAACAATCTGCATACCTACCCCTAACCACCTATTATTCATATCCCTATTCACTCTCTGTAACAAGTCTCCTTTCCGAATTGGGAAGCAGCTACCACCCACCATGAGACTCATCATCCGCGACGATGCCGAGCTTGCCAGCTCTTATGTAGCCAACTATATCATTGACAGGATCAAGCACTTCAACCCTACACCCGCGCATCCCTTCGTCCTCGGCCTGCCTACAGGGTCGAGTCCCTTGGGCGTTTATAAGATCTTGGTTGAGAAATACAAGGCTGGCCTGGTACGCCCCGACAGCTCCCTGTTGCATTGCTGGTACTGACCGATGTGACTGCTAGATCTCCTTTGAAAATGTTGTCACATTTAACATGGTAAGACTTGTCTTAGTATCCGACAAACAGCGGTTGCAAACGACAGCTTATACCTAACAACCCACCTTTGTAGGACGAGTATGTTGGGATCCCGCGAGATCACCCCGAAAGCTACCACTCCTTTATGTGGAAGAACTTCTTCTCCCATGTCAACGTGAAACCCCACAACGTCCACATCCTCGACGGCAACGCGCCGAACCTCGAGGCCGAATGCGTACAGTACGAGGAAAAGATCAAGGCCGCGGGCGGCATCGACCTGTTCCTCGGGGGCATCGGCGAGGACGGCCACATTGCCTTCAACGAGCCTGGCTCCAGTCTGGCGTCCCGGACCCGCGTCAAGACACTCGCCTACGACACCATCCTCGCCAACTCGCGCTTCTTCGACGGAGACGTCGAAAAGGTGCCCCGTATGGCTCTGACCGTGGGCGTCCAGACCGTGCTCGAGGCGCGCGAAGTCGTCGTCATCATCCTCGGCGCCCGTAAGGCCCTCGCGCTGCAGAAGTGCGTCGAGCAGGGCGTCAACCACATGTGGACGCTCTCCAGCCTGCAGCTGCACCCACACCCCATGATTGTCGTCGACGAAGACGCCACCCTGGAGTTGCAGGTCAAGACCGTCAAGGTATGAAGCTTTCATACGAGCACCTAGAACGAATCATGACCCTCAAACCCCCCATACTGCCACCCCTCTACCCCCTGCGTTTGACTTTTTCCCTAACGAGACGAAATCAAAACAGTACTTCAAGAGCATCGAGCTCGTCGCCCGCGCGCAGGGCTTCGAACAGATTCTCCCGTCTGCGGTCCGGACAGGCCAGACTTCCATCCCCAAGACCGTGGTCGAAGAGGCCGCCTCACCGACCATCATTTCCTCACCGACCATCCTGCAGCCTCAGCCCGTGACGTCGCGCCTACTCCGCGCGAGCCCGGCGACCGAGTACCCCGTGCGCTCCGTGTCGCCCGACCTGATGCCCGACCTGGTTCCCGACCGCATGGCCGAACGCGTAGGAAACCCTGACTTGACGCAGCGCCTCACACCGAACCCGGCAGAGCAGTTGCGGCGTAACAACAGCAGCAGCACCGAGCTGGTCCCGGACCGCATGGCGGAGCGCGTGTCGGGCGTCCCCGACCTCATGCGGCGCCTCACGCCCAACCCGGTCGACCAGCAACTGCCTCGCAATAGCAGCAACACCGACCTGGTGCCTGATCGTATGGCAGAGCGTGTCAAGGGAATCCCCGATCTCACGCGTCGGCTGACGCCGAATCCTGAGCAACAACAGCGAGTTGCCAGCGTCGGAGCGTGAGAAGCTACTTCGTCGGCTCATACAACCAGGGCTACTCTGGAAGGCCTTTTCTCTCTCTACTTCTTCATTTCTGGGCTGGGCATCTCTGTAGGGCTGGCTAGGGACTGCGACCTGTGTTTTTCGTTTGCAATATGAACTGTCATTTTAACATGTTGGGTTCCAGAGGCTTTTCCAATACTCTGCGCGGTCGTTTAGGATAGGGCGGTGGGCTCATCATACCAATTTATCCAGTCTGAAGATTGACATAGATAGACGAAATTGCCTAGGTACATTAGAACTGCAACAAGTTTCTAAGTGTATAATGGAGTAGTTGAGAAAGCCATGTCATGGAGTTAGATACCCTAAAAGAGACACATTTTCGCAAGATACGTGATTGCTTTGTTTCCAATTGTGTATTTACGGTGTGTATTAGGTACCTAGGTAGGTAGGTTGTCTTTTCAGGGGTGTCTGTTGAAAGATTGCGGGTATTGTGTCGCTAGACTAGCTATGCCATTAGCGTAACTTTCCCCGCGATTCCAGCGAGATTAGCGCTTAACCTACTATGAGAGTCAGTCTCCCACCTGCCATGCAACACTACAGTGAAACTGTTTGTACACCAGCAGCGGATATCGTTTTCATGTTGAATTCCAAGTTGGAAACCAGGTGTTCGATTGAAAAATGCGAGCACACAGCTCACTCTTGTCCGTATATGCGATGATGTACTAAGGCTACCTATATCTAGTAAGGAAAGCCAGTCAGTGTGATATATCATACATACCTACATGTAATGTAACCCTGATTGGGGGGTAGCGAAAAGGTGCCTGGGGTTAAGGTTGAAGACGAGCTTGGCGAATAGAAAAGCGGAGAGTAATATTCGTGGAATATCCTACTCAAGTGCCGGATTCCATGGTTGTGCAATCCACTGTGGTTCCTACCTACCCTATCTTGCCCATCTAAGTACATACGCTCCAAGCAAAATACGGGACACCATCGCTCGCTACAGCTGAAATCTCGGTCATGCGTCCCCAAGAGAGACAGACTGCCTACTCTCAACCTCGCACTCACCGTGCTCGTATTAGCTTCCACACGTCTTGTCACCGTCCCGACCCTTCTTTCCGTTCTAGCCATGCGCCCGCGACAGACGGGAGTATATCACGCTCTGGGAAGGTCACATTTCCAGATTATAGATTGCATCTCACATAGCACATGATATCTTGCTATCCCATCTTGTGCCCTGCCTCTTACTCTGCCTTACCATCTATGCCTTACCCTTTTTAGAGCTCACAGTCGCAGTCATGTTGGTTGAGGGGCACAACTCCGGGAACAGCATCTCATCACCAACGCGATGCAACATTGACAAGCACTAGCTTTCGGTCACTTGGCCTCCTAGATGCAGATGATCCAACCTTGAGACACAAATGGGCTCTGCCGCAACCCGCAATCCACAATCCGTCGCCTACCCGGACTGTCTTTGTCCTCGCGCCTATGAGCCCAGACCATGCGTGCGCTGGTTAGGAGGCAATTACCAGTAAAGGATGCCCGCCCAGTGGGGTTGAACGGGTTCGATCCGCAAAAAGGCATTATTGAGCGCCAAGTAGGTACCACTTCGGTCACATATATATATATATATATCGGATATTGTGGTGTAGGCGCAGGGAGCGGACAGATCGGTGATATCACCGTCTCAGTCTCCGAAGCCAAGTGGCTGCCATTCAGGTGTGCTCCAAATGCCTGACTTGTCGTTGACGTTGACGTTGACCAAAGGTCTCGCGCGCGCCGAACCTTGATTCGCTTCCAGACTGGCATGCAATTTCCACCCTACTCCCGTGGCGGCAGCGAATCATGATTCTTTCCCACCCTACCCTCGCCAAAATCAATGATCTGCGTATCTCATGTAATTAACCATGGCTGGTTGGCGGGATGCGTGGAAGAAGGCCTCTGGCCAATAGGCACCCCGCCGCTCTCCATCAGCTGCCACTCAGGAGGCATGTAAGTACAGGACTGCTTGCCCAACCACGCTGCGGGGGTCACATCGTCCATCGTCTAAAGCAAGCATATGGCCATCTCGGTTGTACGAGTTCCTGATTTGGATATTGTGTACCTGGCGACGTAGCGCTTGAGGGCAGCAACGCATAGAGACCGAGGGTGTGATCCACCGTCGAAGCTTGAAGTACCTGAACAGCTGCTCCTTTAGGTACTCGCCTCGCGATACAAAAGAGACGTCGCCGCCGATGTTGCATTTAGAAAGGGTTAAAACTCCGTATTAGCTGGACATACTGAAAAGTGCCGCCGAAACTGCAGTTTGTCATGGCTTTCTAACTTACGGGACCCGCGGAAAACCCCCTAAAGCCTTGCGTGGATCGATCCGTCTGCTGTTCTCTACAGATAAGCCAGCACAATACCCACAACTCATATGAGCTCGATTGAGTTTATAATCTGGGTAATCCCGTCTAAGAACTTTTTTTGACCTCCTCAAGGGGTCATCTTTTCTTCCTCTTATCCAAGGCGTTCGTCAAAATGTCCGGACGTTTCGAGAGGCAGACGCCTGGGGCTCCCAGGAGAACTGTCCTCGCGTTGATATGCGCCATCGGTCTGCTGCTACTCGGCCTATTCGCCACGATTCATGCCAATGACCCAGCTCAAAGCAACCTAAAAGCGAGACAGGCAGCTAACGATGTTCGATCTGCCACGGAGACACGTGCCAAGGCAACAGGCGACAAGTATCTGCTTGGTGTAGGTAAAGCAGATATCACTGGACCTGTAGTCGAACTCAACCTTGCCGGTTATGCAAGTCTACCTCAGGTTGGCTCTGGTTTGCGCCAGCGTCTGTACTCGAGGGCTTTCGTTGTCGGAGATGTCAGCAAGCCTGAGGACCGTTTCGTCTACCTAGTTCTCGACACCCAGGGCGGTGACACTGCTGTGCGATATGGCATTTTGGAGGGACTGGCAGCCATGGGAGGAGACTATGCCATGTACGGCCAGTCCAACGTCGCAGTTACTGCCACGCATTCTCATTCAGGACCTGGGGCTTGGTTCAACTACCTGTTGCCGCAAATCACCAGTCTGGGCTTCAGTAGACAAAGCTACCAGGCTATTGTGGATGGAGCCATTCTCTCCATCAAGCGGGCTCACGAGTCGATGCAAGAGGTTAGCATTACTGAAATTATGACAATATTGGTTCTTGCGATCATGTTGGCTGACATCGTTTCCGACAGGGCTACCTTGATATTGGTACGACTATAATACTGAAGCCACATTTCCCTCTGCTAACTTGCACCAGGTACCGTGGATATTGACGATGGCAATCTTAGCCGCAGCCTTTACGCTTATCTAGCTAATCCAGAGTCTGAGAGATCCAAGTACTCCACTGATGTGGATAAGGAGATGACGGTTCTGAAGTTCAAGCGTGCTTCTGATAGCAAGAACATTGGTGTCCTCACCTGGTATGCCGTACATGGCACTTCAATGCTGGAGAACAACACACACGTCTCTGGCGACAACAAAGGGGTTGCTGCAGTCATGTTTGAGAAAGCGATGAGAGATGACGCCTCAGCAGCGCCCGGTTTTGTGGCCGGGTTCTCGCAGGCCAATGTTGGTGACACCACGCCCAACGTTCTAGGTGCTTAGTAAGTCACAGTCTGGGAGCCATATATGATTTGGATATTGACTGACAGAATCCAGCTGCGACGATGGGTCAGGGGCCATGTGCAGTTTTGAGAACAGCACCTGTGCCGACGGTAAATCTCAATCATGCCATGGTAGAGGACCCCTATTCCAGAACGTGGATCTTGGCGTGAGTAGCTGCTATGAGATTGGTAGGCGTCAGTATGCTGGAGCCAAATCTGCCTATGTAAGAATCCCCTGAAACAGTGCGCATTCGCAGGCTAATAGCTTCAAGGACTCGCTTGCTTCTTCAGGCACACCAGTAGTCGGCTCGACTGTCAAATCCTTTCACTTCTTCCAAGATATGCAGTATTACGAGTTTCCCCTGGAAGATGGACGAATGGTGCAAACGTGCCCTGCCGCGTTGGGCTACTCTTTTGCCGCTGGTACTACAGATGGCCCCGGTGCTGCCGATTTCACTCAGAACGATCCGGGCATACCCAAGGCATCACCATTTTGGGGAATTATTAAGGGCCTTTTGAGGGAGCCTAGCCCGAAGCAGAAGGCTTGCCAGCAACCCAAGCCAGTGCTTCTCGACGTTGGCGAGCTGGATACTCCCTACGCCTGGTCCCCCAACATTGTCGACATGCAGCTGCTGCGTGTGGGTCAGTTTATCATCATCGTCAGCCCGAGCGAAGCGACAACCATGTCAGGGCGCCGTTGGCGCGCCGCTATCAAGAACGCCGCTGCATCTGAGTTCCTCCAAGACACGGAGCCGGTTGTCGTCTTGGGCGGCCCTGCCAATACGTACGCCCACTACCTCGCCACCCCCGAGGAATATGGCATTCAGCGATACGAAGGGGCTTCGACCTTGTTTGGCCAGTGGCAACTGCCAGCCTACATCAACCTGACTGTGAGCAACATCGGATACCTGGCCCCGACCGCCACCGGCGCACCACCGCCGGGTCCGTCTCCGCCCGACAATCGCGACAAGTCCTTATCGTTTATTACGGGAGTGGTCCAGGATAACCCGCCCATCGGCAAGAAGTTTGGCGATTGCACAACCCAGCCGTCTGCAACTTACGCTCGCGGCGCGGTTGTCAACGCCACATTCGTAGGGGCCAATCCTCGCAACAATCTGCGCCTCGAGGGGACGTTTGCCGCCATCGAGAAGAAGGACGGCAACGGCTGGGTGCAGGTTCGCGACGACAGCGACTGGGATCTCGTGTACACGTGGAGTCGCTCAGACTGGCTCCTCGGGTCCAGCAGCGTCGTGATCAGCTGGGAAACAGGCCTAACGGCGGAGCCCGGTACCTATCGAACTCGCTACTTTGGAGACGCTAAGGCTTTGATCGGAGGTGGCATCACCGCTTTCGAGGGTGCTAGTAATACTTTCACAGTCACATGAGGCGGCAGTGTAGTGAGTAATGATAATCGATGATATAGGAGGTCTCATGTCGAGTAACTTGGGAAAATATAGTCTACCTAACTAATAAGTATATGACTGACACCTCTGACACTTTGAGGGTTCTCAAAGCCATTCAATCCCCTTTGATGTAGCAGAATCCTGAATCGTGCGGCCGTCTTCGCATCTGGTCCATGATCCGCCGAGGACTTCTGCCCCTTGAAGCTCGGCATTTGCGCCAAGTGTGAGTTGGCCTACGCTCTTGCCATCCTTGTCCCTCAGACGTGCGCTCGCGCCTTCTCTTGCTTGATACAAGCACACCTCAACTTCTTCGACATAGTTATAGACTGCACCCCTGATTCCCTCCTTGCCGAGTACCAACAAAGTGTTTTCACGGACATATAGGGGCAAGCTGCCGAAGCCGTGCTTCTCCTTGAACCAACCTGGGCCGTTCCGGGTCTTGTTGGTGAAGAAACATGTCCACGTCCCCTTGGGCAAGTAGAACTCGACCTCCCCCGCCTCGTCGAATACGGGCGCGGCGAGTAGGCTGTCTCCGATCATGAACTGGCGGTCGAGGTACCACGACGTGGGATCGTCGGGGAACTCGATGCACATGGCGCGGAGCGACAGCGGCAGGCCCGCCTCGACGGCCACGGCCGCCTGCGCGAACAGGTAGGGCATGAGGCGGGTCTTGAGGGCGGTCCACTTGGCCAGGGTGCGGGAGCACCCTTCCTCGGTGGCGTCGTCGTCGTCGATGGTCCAGGGCACGCGGTACGAGCTCGACCCGTGCAGGCGGCTGTGGCTGCAGAGCAGGCCGAAGGCGACCCAGCGCTTGTAGATCCAGGGCGCCGGGCGTCCCTCGAACCCGCCGATGTCGACGGACCAAAAGGCGAACCCGGACAGGCCCAGCGACAAGCCGCCCCGGACGGACTCGGCCATGGCCTCGGCCGTCGACTCGCAGTCGCCGCCCCACTGCAAGGGGAACCGCTGCGTGCCCGCGCAAGCGGCGCGCGCGAAGAGCACGGCCTCATTGGGGCCGAAGCGCTTCTGCAGCGCCTCGTAGACGACCTTGTTATATAGGAAGGCGTAGTAGTTGTGCATCTTCTCCGGGTCGACGGAGCGGTCGTGCCACGCGACGTCGCGCGTGGGTATGCGCTCGCCGAAGTCGGTCTTGATGGCGTCGACGCCCACGTCGAAGAGCTTCTCGAGGCACTCGGTGTACCAGGCCGCCGCGGCCGGGTTTGTGAAGTCCACCAGCCCCATGCCCGCCTGCCACAGGTCCCACTGCCAGACGTCGTTGCCGTCTTTGCGCTTGAGCAGGTAGCCCTTCTCCGCGGCGTGGGCGAAGGCGGCGCCGTGCTGCGCGATGTAGGGATTGATCCAGACGCAGACCTTACGCACGAGGCCAGAGTCCTTGAGGCGGGCGATCTGGGCCTTGGGGTCCGGGAACTTCTCGGCGTCGAAGACGAAGTCGGTCCACGTGAAGGCCTTCATCCAGAAGCAGTCGTAGTGGAAGACGTCGACCTGGGTGTCGCGCGCCCGCATGCCCTCGAGGAAGCTACTGACCGTGTCCTCGTCGTAGCTCGTGGTGAAGCTGGTGCTGAGCCACAAACCAAAACTCCAGCTGGGCACGTCTCCAGGGCGGCCTGTCAAGACGGAGTAGCGCCGCAACACCTCCTTGGGTGTGGGCCCGTAGATGAGGTACCACTTGAGGCGCTGGCCGGCGACGCTCGTCTGCACGCGCGACGTGCGCTCGCTTCCGACCTCGAGATCGACACGACCGGCGTGGTCCACGAACACTCCGTAGCCCCGCGAGCTCAGCCAGAAGGACACGTTCTTGTAGGCCTGGTCGCTTGAGGTGCCGCCGTCGGCGTTCCACAGCGTCACCGACTGGCCGACCTTGTTGAAGGCGCCAAAGCGCTCCCCGAGGCCGTGCACCGTCTCGCCCACGCCAAGCGTTGTCTGCGTGAACATGTAGTGCTGCAGGTCCCGCATGTCTTCCGTCTGCATCGGGCTCGTCGGGGCTGGGCTGTAGGCCAGGCCGACGCTGCGGGCCTGCAGCGAGGTCAGGGGCTTGCTGCTGGGACTATCGGTCCCATGGAATCTGATGTCGAAGATGTCGTGGTGGTCCGGATGAATAGTGGCTGACAGCGCCCCTGAGCTTAACGTAGTCCCCTTGTCAGACTTGCTCACCACACCCGACACCTCAGGACGACCATCGGGGTACAAGTCGAAGTGAGGCCCCTTGATGGCGGCACCTGCCCAATGAGTGACTTCGACAGAGATGACGCCGTCAAAGGCAGCCTCTATATCCTGTCGCCTTGGTTAGTCTAGGCTACACTGGCACTCTTAAGAATACAAACTTACGATAGTGATAGTGCTCCTATTCAGAGTATCACCACGGGATTTTATTTTCCGAGTTGGGCATAAGAGACTCAGCCCGTTCTTCTTCTCGGCGATGTCGTAGATATCCTCGGCGTACTCGACGTACTTGTCGTCGGCGATGAGCCACATGCCATCGCGGAACTTCATCTTGAGAGCTCTTTACGTGGGAAATGCGACGATTGACAGCAGAGAGGCGACAAGTACTGCGCCGAGCAAATAGTGCGAATCGTCTTTGGTTCTCCCCAACTTTATCTCCCAAGTTCTCGTTCCCCAAATACTGCCTAGCATACCGTGCACATAGTCCACTTCGGATCGCGGGCCGATGGGGCGTTTGCTGGCCACTTATGGGGAGACATCATGGGTTGAATGCGCTGAGCCTGCAGTAGCAAGTGGTAGCAAGTGGGAGCAAGTAGTAGCAGATCCAGGTATTGGTTCCTGCTGGATGCGGGGAGTGTCGGATGCCCAACGTCCAGTGTCAACATATCGTGCAGTTTGAACAGCAGTCGGTTGTCGGCTGAAATGGGCCCGTGTGAACATGCTTCCAATCTGCATGCCACTATTCCACCAATGGGATCAAGTCCCAGGGGACATCCTTTTCCCTTTACCGGGTTTACCCACCCCCATTGCCTTCCGCCAAATTGCGGCGTAGCTTCCTTCACCTCTCGCCAATATCGACAACAGTGACACCTGATGATAAGCTCCACCATTGCCCGCCAAGGTCACCAGCATTATGGCGTCTTCGGCTGTATCCTTGATGGAGACTTTCAAGGGCTTGGTAGCAACAATGATGCCAGCTACGTGAATTGCCAAAGCAATTGATCCCTGAACCTGCTTAGACGAGCGAGCGGCTTCAATTTCCAATGGGCCGGCAATATGGGTTCGTTGCCATCACTGCTGCACTATATCCCTGACCTAAATCTGTAATTGATGACGGTGTTGGTATAAGGTCTGGTTCGCCGTCTTTTTTTCTTTTCTTCCCCTGCAGTGCAAGGCACAGACTAGTCGTTGCTGGCCTCTCTTCTTGCATTATCACGACAATGCTGTTGCCATCGCTGTCCGCCCTCGCCATCCTGCTGCTTGCCTCTGTGCAAGCAGCCGGCGAAGACAAGGTTTCTGGTCAGCCTGTATACAAGGATTCAAAGGCATCTCTCGAGGATCGCGTTCAGGACCTCTTGTCGCGCATGACCATCGAGGAGAAGACGTCTCAGCTCGTGCAGGGAGATCTCCGCAACTGGCTTAACGTGACCGACGGCACCCTGAACGCGACGGGGCTGGAGTGGAGCATGAAGTACCGCGGCGGCTCCTACTACGTCTACGCCGAGGGCCCCAACGCCTGGAAGTACGTCAACAACGGCGTCAAGATCGGCCAGGACTACCTGGTGCACAACACGACCTTGGGCATTCCGGCCTGGGTCCAGGGCGAGTCCATTCATGGCTTCCTCATCCCCAACGCCACCATCTTCAACTCGCCCATTGGCTACGCCTGCTCCTGGAACCCCGAGCTGGTCGAGAAGATGGCCGTCGTCACGGCAAAGGAGGCACTAGCGCTCGGCGTGAACAACCTCTTTGCGCCCTTGGCGGACCTTGCCCGTGAGCTACGCTTTGGTCGTGTCGAAGAGACTTTTGGGGAAGACCCCTATTTGTAGGTGGACCCCTCCTCCTATATTGCAGTTGTTTCTACCGACTTTCCTTGAGTATTAGAACGAACTGGATTAACCAACAGCCAGAACTGGTGAGATGGCCTATCATTACGTGAAGGGCCTTCAAGCGAGTAACGTATCGGCGATGGTTAAGCATTATGTAAGCCCACATGCCCTTATGTTTCTGTCACGGAGAAATACTGATCGTACCAAACTTTGCCAAAGGCCGCGTTTGCCTCGCCTGAACAAGGCCTCAACACAGGGCCTGTACATGGTGGACGGCGAGAACTGTTGACCACCTACCTTCCTCCCTTCAAGCGAGCCATCATTGATGGCGGTGCTCACTCTATCATGTCTGCGTACAGCGCCTATGACGGAGTGCCAGCTGTGGCTGACAAGTATATGCTTACTGACATCCTAAGAGACTCGTGGGGTTATAAGTACTTCGTAAGCTCTCTGTGCCAAACGAGGAAAAGTCGGCTTCAACTAAAACCTTACAGGTTATGAGCGATGCAGGGGCCACTGATCGCCTCTGCAACCAATTTGCCATGTGTAAAAGCAAGCCTATCGACTCTGAAGCTGTGGTCAACTATGTAAATATCGCCTCTTTATATATCAGCTTCAAGTTTCTGACTCTTTCATGCTCCAGGCTTTGCCGGCTGGGAACGACATCGAGATGGGTGGAGGCTCGTTCAACTTCGAGAAGATACCTCGGATGGTGGAGTCTGGCAAGTTGCCTGTCGACGTCGTTGACGAGGCGGTACGGCGCACACTCCGAGCCAAGTTCGCGGCCGGTCTATTCGAGAACCCCTATCTGGGCGTCCCCGACGAAGAGCAAGCAAAGCAAATCCATACGGATGAAGCAGTCAAGCTTGCTAGACAAATCGATGCAGAGTCCATTGTGCTCCTCGAGAACCACGAGAATATCTTGCCACTGAAGAAAGACGCAAAGATCGCAGTGATCGGCCCCATGGCACATGGTCTGATGAATGTAAGCAAACCGCCGGCCCTTTCCATCCGTGAGCAAAATCGGACTAATGCGAACGAAATTTATCAGTATGGCGATTACACTGCTGCCAAATCAGCTAGTCGTGGGGTAACCCCTTTCGACGGCATCCGCGCGGCCAGCAGCGGCGATGTCACCTTTACGCAGGGCTGCGAAAGGTGGTCGAGTGATCAATCTGGCTTCACGTCGGCCATCTCCGCCGCCAAAGACGCCGATGTCGCCGTCGTGGTTGTCGGCACGTGGTCGCGGGACCAGAGCGAGCTGTGGGCGGGCCTCAACGCCACCACGGGCGAGCATGTCGACGCGCACAACCTGAACCTCGTGGGCGCTATGCCGCACCTCGTCAAGGCTGTCATCGACACGGGCAAGCCGACCGTCGTGGTCTTCAGCTCGGGGAAGCCCATCACGGAGCCGTGGATCTCGGACCAGGCCGCCGCGCTGGTCCAGCAGTTCTACCCGTCCGAGCAAGGAGGCGCCGCACTGGCGGACGTGCTCTTCGGCGAAGTGAATCCCTCAGGAAAGCTGACGGTCGGGTTCCCGTACGATGTGGGGACCACGCCGGTCTACTACGACTACCTTAACTCGGGCAGGATGCGCACGAGCCCTGATCCGGGCGCTCTCTACGAGAACGGGACGATGAAGTGAGTCTTGAGGGTTTCCGTTCCACATAATGCGGGGCGACACTGATCATGGCTCTAGATTTGGGCATGCCTATGTACTTCAAACACCAGAGCCCCTTTATGAGGTAAGACGAGAACTCCAGATACAGATCAGCGTTGAAGGCTAACAAGCTGGCAGTTCGGCTATGGACTCTCGTACAGGTATGAGGCACCACAGTGATTTGCCTCTTCAGTCAACACTAATGAAGTATCTTTGCAGCACCTTCAAATACAGCAACCTAAAACTTTCCAAGACCGCCGCCACGGCCGCTGACACCATCGTCGTTAGCGTGGACGTGACGAACGAGTCGACCAGGAATGGCGCCGAAGTCGTCCAGCTCTATGTCAAGGACGTGATCAGCAGCGTCGCGGTCCCCAACCTCCAGCTGCGCGGGTTCGCCAAGGTGCCCGTCGCAGCGGGCGCCACGCAGACGGTGGAGATGCAGCTGAAAGTACAGGATCTGGGGCTGTGGGATATCGGTATGAAATACGTCGTGGAACCGGGTGATTTCAAGGTAAGTGTTGCACATGCTATTTTCTCTTTTCTTCTCGCGTCCTTTTGTTACTTGCACGTCGTGCTATACTGTAGTATACGTGACGTTCCTAACATGAAGCAGGTTTTTGTGGGAAGCTCGAGCAAAGACTTCAGAGCAAACGCAACATTCACAGTGGCATAGAGGGGAAGGGAGCCAACAAAACTCGCGAGCTAAACAGACACAGCCTCAAGGATACATGCTTCGAAGGAGGTGTCAAGGCATATCTGAACATATCACATAGCACATCACATGGGTATCTAAAACCATTCGATAGTATGATCGCCGGCCTGGCTGAAGCAACCAAACGGGATATATAAGTAAGTTGCATAAGGTATATAACTATATAATACAGTATGTTATGTGCTACATATTCTAAGCAGCCCATATAGCTCTGCAACTTTTTGCTTTCCCAAAGTTGAATAGTAAAAATGACTGTAAAACCCACAATAACTGCCATGGCAATGCTATGCTACGCCGCCGCCGCCCCAATCCAATGTTCCATATGCAGTGGTGGTAAGGTGGTGGGTAGTGAGGTAACGTGCTCATTAGATATATACAAATATAGGGGTGGTTTGCTTTTGGTTTCGCAAGAGAATGGTAATAAAGAGGGAATCTAGGGATGAAGATCGTCCGTCATACTCTATGTATGTACGTCGACCACATCTATCTAGTAGTAAGAGGGGGGTGAAAAGAGGAAGAAAGAGGCATGGAGGGGTAGAGAGAAAAAGAGACAATTGGTGTGAACTCTCTATATCTATCTAGTATCTCAGCTGGATCTTGGAAGCGTGCTTGTTGCCTCCTTCGAGCCAGTTCTTGCTGTGCGATCCGGACTGAGCAGGGCGCTGCCACATGCCCTGAGCGCCAAAGTCGGCGCTGACTTCGATTGCGGCGGACGAGGGTCGGCTGGACTTGCGTTGCGGGCGCTCGCTCATGGAAATCACCTGGAGGGCGGGGGCCGTGGTCTTCTTGACGGAGTTCCATCTCTGCGCAAGGTTACGGACGGAAGGAGTCCACATCTTTTGAGAAGCCTGAGCGGCGGGCTTGGCCGGCTTCGACCAAAGGAACTTGGAGGGACGAGCGAGCGGGGCAACGTTGAGAGGAGCAGGCTCAGCGGCGGCCTTGAACATCACGGACATTCTCGGCATGGGAGGTACTACCACCGACGCGGGTCGAGACGACTCGTTGAGGAACGAGATGCGACCAGCCAGGGCAGCGACCTTGCTGCCGCGGCTGAGGGGACGCGGGGCGGAGACCGAAGTCCGGGGTTGCTGCTTTTGCTGCTGCTTTACAAGTCTGGGCATCGCAGGGTGGGCGGTCTCGGAAGCAGTGCTGGTGGCCGAACCGAAGAAAACCGGGTGTCTGGAGGCAGCATCAAAGGTGTAGCCGATGGCAGCAGGGTGGACATCCTGGGAATCAGTCAAGAGAGATGAGGCCATGAAGACTGGGTGACGCTTCGACGAGTCAAAGGCAGCGCTTTGCTTGGATCGAGCAATAGCCTCGCGCAGCTCGTCCTCCCACTGAGAGTAAGGAATCTGTCCTCGCGAGAATCTCTTGTCGGGATAACTGGCAGCGATGGCCTGGGCCAGAGCCTGAGACCACTGCTTGGGAGAGGAGTTGCTACGCTTGACTCGGGGCGTGGGCCCGCTAGCCTTGATGGCTGCTTGAAGAGCCTCATCCCACTGCGACTCGGAAGCATGGACGAGAGCGAATCGGGTGTTGGGGTAGCTAGCAGCGATGGCTTCGGAAAGAGCTGCGTCCCAGTTTGCGAGATAAGCGGCAGGCTGGCGGTATTGTTGACGGGTAGGGATATAGGCCGGCTTAGTAGGTACCACGACATCCAAGTTCTTGATGACAATTTCTTCATCGAGGTTCTTGATGGGCAAAGGCTCGTCCAGGCGAAGTGCCTCATCCAAGTTCTTCACGACGAACTCCTCAGGGATCTCGGGGATCTCGGGGACCTCCGGGAGCTCAGGCTGCTCAGGGACCTTGGGGAAATCAGACTCAGACTTCTTCTTGCGCCCAAACCAACCGCGCAGGCTGAATCCGCTCTGAGTGGACTCGGCAACGGAGGGTGCAGTAGAGGCCTTAGTGGCGGTCGTGCGGACGGAGGAAGAATCGGTGGTAGGAGAAGACACGGTGGAGTTGGATGATGCGACAGAGGCCAACGAAGGGCTTCGGGGACGGATGGTGGAAATAGTAATCCAGTCGAACTCGACAACGTTGGTGCCACTGGGGCTCCACATGCGGCTAGACTCAATGGTAGGAACGGGAGCAGTGATCTGTCGGGGCTTTCTGGTCATGTACAATGCAGCAGGCTCTGCGTCCGTGGTCCGGTAAACTGTTCGCTCCGAATCAAGCTCGAAAAGGCCGGCCGAGACAGAGAGACGAGCGGGAGCTGGAAGAGAGGCAACGCCGTGAGACGGAGCCCAGAGGGCTACGACGTTGGCTTCCTCCGTTACTCGAGGTGCAACCCACAGTTGCTGAGAAGTCAACTGCGGCAGAGGCTCGTGGGATGCTCGCGGCTTTGTCGTCATGGAAATCGCAGCAGGCAGCTTGGAGGTTCGGCGGTAGTCAGCCCTGGGGGCGCTGACATCAAAGAGACCCTCAGACTCGGAAGACACAACGGCAGCGGGCTGGTCCCAGAGCGAGACAGTGGCTTGTTGTGCTTCGTTCTTAGGAACAGCGGTAGCGGCAGTGGCAGACACGGGGACCAGGGAGAGTAGGGCAGCAGTCTCAGCAGACTCTGACCACAATAGTCCAGTCGAGCTGGCAAATTCAACCTCCTGGGGCACCCACAGGTTGTAGCTCTCAATGGTCGCGGGCATCTCCTCAAAGCGAGGCTGGGATCGAGTCGACTCCGTCTGGTTCGGGATGTAGCTTTCCCAGACAGCAGTATCCGGTTGTGGGAGACCGAAAGTCTGTTGCTCCTGTACCGAAGGCTTGCTCCACATCTTCATCTCAGGAACGCTTTCGGTTTGCAGAGACCAGAGCTTGTTGCTTTGGATCGGCTGGATCTCCTCTCTCCTTGACTGAGTTCGAGTCATGCCGACATCAGAGGGAATGTACGAAGCCCAGACAGAAGCAATGGGCTGAGGCAAGCCGTAAGCGGGCGACGCGCTTGAAGAGGAGGATGTCCACAAGGCATTGACAGCCTTGACTGAGACTTCCGGCACCTTGGGGGCCGCGGGGGCCACGGCAAGGGGAGCGACGGGAGCCGCAGGGGTAACAGGAGCCACTGGTGACACACTGCGAGTGACGTTCCTCACCTTAAACACTGGGGCCCACAGGTAGTCGTCCATCTTGAAGTCCATATCCTGCGCAGGCGACCAAAGCTCAGTGCTCTCAAGGGGAGCAGCATCTTCGAATCTCGGGGAGTTTCGCTTAGGCTCAGATTCGGCAGGGAGATAGTTGACCCATGTATCCTGGGTGGGCTGAGGAAGACCGTATGAAGGCACGGACTTCTCGGTGGCGGGAGTCCAAGTAGTAGCCTTTGCCTTCATAGGCTGCATAGTAGCCGAGGCCCAGAGGTTGTGGCTCTCAATAGGAGCAATCTCTGCAAACCTGGGCTGGGCCCTGACGATATCTGAATCACTAGGGATATAGCTCGCCCACACGGCCTGGGCAGGCTGAGGAAGACCGTACGAGGGCACAGACTTCTCAACGGTGGGAGTCCAAGTGGTCGCCTTCTCCTTCAAGGGCTGAACGGGTGCCGCCTTGACAACAGAAACAGCGGCCGCACCCCAGAGGCTCTCACTCTCGATGGGAGCAAGCTCTACGTATCGAGGCTGAGACCTGACGATATCTGAATCATCAGGAACGTAGCTTGCCCATACGGACTGGGTGGGTTGAGGGAGACCGAATGAAGGCGCTGCCGTCTTGATAGCTGGGGTCCAAGTAGCCGCCTTTACCTTTGAGGGCTGCACGGATACCGCCTTGACAGCGGGAACAGCCGCCGCACCCCAGAGGCTCTCGCTCTCAATAGGGGCAGGCTCCGCTGAGAACCTCGGCTGGGACCTAACAGCATCTGAACCATCAGGGATGTAGGCCTCCCAGGTGTCTTGATCTGGCTGGGGGAGGCCAAATTGGTGCTCTGCCGGAGCAGCGGCCTGAGGAACCCACAGATCCTGGGCACGAGACGTAGACTGCATGGCCAGAGCAGCAGGCATGGAATCGTCGGGAACAGCATCCAAGCCGGAGTATTCGTCTCCGTACATGCGCTCAAAGTCGGGCGACATCTCGGATTCGTACTCGTCAAGGGAGGTGCCACCCATTGTCGGCAGAGTCATACTGTCCCTTCCTGGAAGTCCCTCATCGGTCTTGAGAAGACTGGCAATCTCCCAAAGAGTCGTCTCATCGAAGTCGTCTCCGCTGTCGTAATAATCGTCGTCAAGGTTATCTCCCGAATCTTCCTCTTCGTAATCATCGAAGAATGAAGAAGAGTATCCGGTCTCCTCAGTTTCCTGGATTTCCAGCGATCGAGCCTCTTGAGCTGCACTGGGACGTACACCTCCAGAGCTCATTGTGCCGGGCATGCTGCGAGGGCCGCCGGAAGTCATGGTGCCGGGCATGGCCATGAACATGCGAGGCTGCACTTGAGGAACCATGGGGATTGTGGCATTGTCACTCTTCTGACCCCACGGGAATTGGAAAATTCCCAGGGTGCCTCGCTTCTCAGGCAGGGGCTTGGGGCTTTCGATGATGTCGGGCAGCGCCGTGATGCGCTTTGTCTTTCGGGGCGGGCGTTGAGTGGTCTGGCGCACCATAATCTTGCGAGGGATTGGGCGCTCCTTGGGGACCGCTTTCGTCCAAAGTCCGGCGGTTTGGGCAGATCTTGACTCCACAGGCTTCTGCCACAAACGGCGGCTCTCGATTCCCAATGGCTCCGAGGACTTGCGCAGAGCCGGTCGAACGGTCAAGCCAGGCAATTCGGGGAAAGGCTTGGTTTCCTTAGGAAGGGGCGACATCCAGAGCTGGCTGGAGGGGTTTTCTGGAAGCTGCGGGCTAGGGGCCCATAGATAGTTGACTACCACTGCGGGTTGTCCAGTCGGCTTGGTCAAGTTTCGGGGGAGGTTCTCGGCCTCTGAGTCAGACTCCTCGCTGTCCGGGGGCGTCGGGCTACCAAGGTCAGCTGATTGGGAAACAGACAAGAAGTTCAGGTTATTGCGCTTCTGGGTTAATTCGTTGGCATGTTCCATGTACTGGCTCTGGGCCTCGGCCAGACGGACCTGCCACACAGTAGACTTGCGGCTGTCCGAGTTCTGCGATGATGGTCTTTCTGTGCTCTGTTCGCGTGAGTTTGAGCTAGAGACGCTAGCCATACGTGCTCGCCTCGATGCTCGACGGTCGGCGATAATGGACCTCGTCGAGGAGGATCGAGAAACGGTGCCTTCCGAAGTAGATTCGGGGCGGGACTCCTTGACGGGGGTGTCCTGTATGGTAGAAACAGAGTCCCTGTCGATGCTGTGTATCATCGAATGCCATCTGTTCTCCTGCATGCCCATTTCCTGCTCAAGGTTTTCGAGCAACGCTATCCTTCGGCCTGTGCTCTCTACCGAGTCTCTGTTGGGTTGCTCAAATTTCTTCAGCTGCGCCTGGATAACTTGAATTGCTGCCTCGGGTGACTCGAGCGGCGAAGGCTCGGGTGCTGGAATCATGATAGCCTTCTTGTTGCCAATGCCATTAAGGAGCAGAGGTGGTGGCGGAGGCATCATTCTTGATCGCACTTTGTCCTTTCTCTCGGAGAATGACAAGCACTCGTCGCCAACTCGTCGGTGCCATGCGCTTGGGCGAGGCTCTTCAGTCTTTGAAACTTCAGGCTGGGGCTTCTCCTCTTCCTCTTCCTCTTCTTCCTCTTCGAAGAAAAATGACTGGCGGTTATCCTCCTTAGGAGCTGTGTCGAGCATGACAGTCATGACTTCTTCACCAGTTTCACTCATGGCTGAAGGAACTGGAGCCCGGCCTTGGTTCTTGATGTATGTCTCTCGAGGACAGACTCTGGCTTGCTTCACATCAATCGGGGCGACTGGGGAATGCACGGAGCCCCAATTTGTACTGAACTGAGTCTTGGCTTCACTGGCGCCCGAAATCCTGGAGAACTTGACAGCCGGAAGAACAGGAGATGAGGAGCGCTTAGTACCGTCCTTGGCGCTGTTCTGTGTGTAACGCCTGCTTGCCTCATCATCGTCTTCTCCAAGAATACTCTGTGTCCGAATGCTACTCCTGTCCGTGGTCGTTTTTGTGTTGCGCCTTTCGTCATCGACATCTCTTCCCGCGTCGACTTCCAATTTGATAGGCGACGTCCTGAGATTACGGAAAGCCAATGGCAGGGGTGGTAATGATGGAACCGAAGACTTGCGTTTCATGTCGCTTGGCGCCTCGGCGGGGCTTGTCGTCGTGGATGGAGGGTAAAGTAATGTCATTTTCTCGTCGAAGGTCATACTCTTGGTGTCATTAGGCTGAGGCCGCTGTATGCTTCCGGCGCTCTTGGGTGGTGGCGGCAAAGGTGGCAATTGAGTCGGGCTGCCGGGCACCGACTGCAAGATGGATTTGCGGCTGGCAACCGATCCACCAGACTTGGACCTCCTATGCATCGGCTCCGAGGGGAACACTTGTCGATCTGTGTCAGACATCCTTCGGATCGGACGAGGTCGGTCGAGTATCGAGACACTTGAGTCGCCAGAGTTAGGAGGATTGATGGGCGTCTTGGTGGCACCTTGAATGATATCATTCACATAGCTCGGGTCGTCGTATACGATGCTGTTAATGAACATCACCGTCTCCTGTCTTTCTTTGCTCTTTTCCTTCTCTTCCTTGTTCTCTTCCGAGGTCCTCCTAATCATCGTTTGAGCTCGCGGGTTTGACGGCAGACCAGTAGTGGGCCGACGTTGTAGCGGTGTCTTCACCGGCTCTGGTGCTTTCTCCTCCTCTGCAGGTGGCGGGCGTGGCCTAGGAATAGGGATTCGCACAGGCTGTCCTGGTGTAACGGGGACGAAGCCGGGGGTTCTCGCAGACGATGTCGTTTGCCGCGGGGAACGCCGCCGTACAGCGTCCTCGTTAGGAGAAAGTTGAACGCCTGAGCTGGTTGAGGCGTTTCCTCCCACAGATAGCCCCTCGTCACTCTGCGGCGCCGTAGGTGGGGATCGCAGCCTATCGATCGGATATCCATCCTTTCCAGAGATACTGGGGAAGTTACTGGTCTCCTCCTTCTCGTCCTTGACAGCATTTTGCGGTGGTCGTGGCGCGGGGCGTGTGGCGATGAGCGTCATGGTGTTTCGGTTCTGGCTCGTGGAGTTTCGCGCTTGGGTGGTGACGGCTCTCCTCTCCTTCTCATTCTTCCAAGCCGTCGCAAGATCGATGGTCGGGATCTTGTTCAAAGCATCCTGCATGTCAGGCGTCGCTGCAGGAATGGGGTTAGAGATAGCTAGCTTTCCCCCCACCTTCTTCGACTTGTTGTTCTGCGTCTTCACATCGATGAGACGCTGCGGTGGCATCTGCGGGGCTTCGTCTTCGCGTGGTGGTCGCATGGGCGGGAAAAGTTGTCCTTGGACTGGCACACCGCCGATTCCAGTCACTCCAGTAATCGGTCTCGAGAGTAACGGCAGTCCGTTTTCGTCTCTCGCTACGTCTCCATTGGAGAATGTAGTGATGGTCGTTTCGGCGCCCTTCAGCTCGGCGTATCTCGATGGCGGGTAGTCGTCGGTGTCGGCCGTTGAGATATCCCTGTTTCGATTATAGTTCTGAGGGGTAGGCGACACGGGGGGCTGTTGACGACTTTCCTTCCCGGCTCCCAACACGCCAACAAATACCGTCACCATGGCTAAGGGTTCATGTGAGCAAACGCCTTCACAGCAGTGCCGATGGCATTGAAGAACTTACCAACTAAGATGAAGAGGCCTGCAGCCGGAATGGTAGTCCTAAGCAGCAAGTCAATTGTGCGAAGTCCAAGCAGCAACGTCACACTTGTTCCCATCCAGATGGCCAGGCCGGTAATGGTGAGAAGAATGACCTTCCTTTTGTCCGCATCCTGGCCACCGCTGTTGGAGGAGAGGGCCCTGATTGCCAGAGTAACGAGCATCACGGCGTCCATGGCAATGATGACAATCGCTATCGGGGCGAGGTTTGACGCGGGCACACACGTCGAATTAAATTGCGGTCGAGTTTCGCCCACGAACACCATGCCCACGATGAATCTCGCCAACACCTGGAACTGTTGGATTTTGCCGAGCACCGAAGATGTCCCCTCCTTTGCGACCGCCCATACTAAAGATTGCTGAATAGCCGTCCGCGCCACCTGGTCGAAGAGCGACGAGATAATGACGGCAATTTGGCATTGCGACGAGGCCGTCGGTGCCAGAAGCGTCGAGATAAATCCCACCAATGCCCAGAGACCGGACGTCGCCAAAAATATTATGAGGGCCAGCCTCAGGCCGTCCCGGAAGATTGCTGAGCCATGGCCTTTAAAGTAAAGAATGAATCCTGCTGACGCTGTGTTGAACAATATACCACTAGACGCAGACGCAAACACACGGTCTGATTAGCTAGCAGAAACAACAAGGCGTCCGCCAGTCGCGTATACTATGTATGCATGTACTTACAAAGCAAAGGCAGCAATCAGAGGCTGAATGCTTCCTGGTGTTGCCATGGTTGCGGCGCCGAGCAACGGCGTCCAGCGACCGTGGTAGTGTGAAATTCCCAGTCAATGGGTGAAGGTTGAAAATGTATTACTGGTGAATTTAATAGATCATAGTGAGTGAGTGTGGTTGAAGCGTTCCTCTATACTGGGCTCGAGGCGACGATGACTTCAGAGATAGTTTGGGCCCTGGATTGGTTCGTGAAACAAGACGACGGACGAAAAAGAAGAGATTGTTCACCAGGCAGAGGTAACCGGAACTGTGGGATGCAGTGCTTTGCCTCTCTCTCTCTCACTCCCTCACTCCCATTCCATTCTTGTGACTCTCCCTCTCCCAGACTCTAGCCGGTTGACATCCGGACATTCGTCCCACACCCCATCGCGTTACACCCACTACTATGGGGTGTGATTTGGCTGGGCATGCGTGTGTGGCCATCTTTAGACGTGGATTACATGGCTGGGTCAAACGGGGCCGTGTTCGAGATGCCTCGATTAGTATATTATGCCGTGAAGTAAAATGGCAGCTGGTTGGCTGATTTGCAAGGCTGACGGGCCCAGGGCACCCCGACCCCTGTCAACCTAGTTAGACTTGAAACCCGACTTGTAACGACCATCGGCATGGGCGCTCGCAAATGGCTGACATATTAATAAATCACTGGCCCTCTTCCGAACGCTCTTCTGTGTCCTCTTCGACAATTGTTGAACGTCTGATGTCTCCTGCCTTCGTCCGATGTCATTATCGTCGTTGCCAACCCACGTTGCAACCTCTTGACGTGTGTTTGTCAAGGTTCTGCTGATCCGAAACGGAGACTGTGAGGTCACCGAGGGGTCCAGCGAAGCTGCAGGTCGCGTGCAATTCCTGGAGGATGGAGGAAAAGGCAAACCAATGTCGACGTCAGGCTGACAGTGCATGGATATGAGACTTGGTGGCAAAAGGGGGGGGTTGCTAATAAAGGACGTATTGGTATCACTGTATTTCAATTATGTTGTCGAGATCAGATGAGGCAGCGGCTGTACAACGAGGAGGACTTGTTCGAGATGGCCCACGTGCACAGAGATTTTGGTTCTAAAAGCCATGGCACGTCGCGCGAGTGCGGATCAAGAGCGGTCGTATAAAGTCGCCCGGTGCTCGCAAATACTGTACGTAGCTAAAATCCTTCATCCGTTTCTGTCCACAGCGCGTTGTGAAACCACAAAAGTAGCTTGTGCTCATGACGATGCGAGGGCGAGGGCGAGCGACCCTGGATGATGATTGATTGATCTATTACCGCCGCCAGATTCTGGCGTGCAGGGCGCTGGGGCGGGCTCCAATGACAAGATGATTGATGGGTATGGGTTGCGGGAAGCGCTCCCCACTCAACAACCTTAGGTGCTTAGCCAAATAGAGTATGACCCAGGAACCGCTGAGACTTTTCCAAGCCCACACAAACCCCTAGGTCCGAGGTCGCGGCCAGGCACTCCTAACAACCCAATTGCTTGGCTTTGCCATCGCGACCGTTTCTGTTGCAGATCCGAACAATCCACCCCCCATCTTGTTCTATCGAAGCTTTTTTCTTTATTTTCGACAGGAAGCTTAAAGGCCACCCAACCTACCCAGATCCATGGCCTAACTAGATAACCAATTCTCGTCACAAACGTATAGGGGAACCGACAGGATACAAAAATTCTTCTCAACACTGCACGAAATTAGAAGCCAAGCACTCTGGAGCGAAGTGGATGCAGAATAGAAGCCCCGGGTCCATATCGATAGCGACCGTAGTAGTCAATGCAACTTAAATCTCACAACGCGTTTGTGCGTTCTGCATCTCTAAAATTTGCAATTCATAAGCCCGCTGTCTTCGTAAGAAAATGCAACGTTTCTCTGGGTCGAGAATCCGGGTCGAGAAACAACCGTTCCTGGCCCCCATCCCAACTAAGGATGCAACTGGGGATGTCAGGTGATTATAGTAATACAAGTGCTTTCTCTCCGATTACTCAGCGTCCCGTGTTCATAGTCTGTGTCAGTGCCAGCCTCTTGGAGAACGGGCTGAGGCTTCTTTCACGCTGTTGAGAGCGAGGTGCTGGATCCCTTGATCGACCAGCTCCTTGCCGATCAGACATATAATCCTCAGCTCGAGGCCCATCTCGACGTCTATGCGGATCTGCAGTACGCGACATTGGTGGTTGTGGAGATCTCGACCGGAACCCTTTCTTTCCTGCTGGTGACCGAGATCTGTCCGAGCGTGGAGACGACCGTGATGGCCTTCTTCTCGCTGGCTCGCCACGCCGGCTGGACTGTTCAGCGGGGTGCTTCTCGTACGAATCGCGGGCTCTTCCTACGGGGCTAAGACTTCTCTCAACCGAGCGTGAGTCGCGGGAGTAGCCTCGTCGTTGCGGTCGCCGCTGGTCCGGAGTAGCGGAACGACTGGGCGCGGCTCTTCTCACAGGCGAAGGACTACGTGACAGATCCCTTGCCGGGCTCGGCGAGCGTGAGCGTGAACGACCCGTAGAGATGGTGGAAACACTATCGTACGAAGCTGATCGTCTTCGTTTCGATATTTCACCCCTCTCAGAGCCTTCATCATCGTCGCGTTCCAGCTCTCGCTTCTTCGCCCTCTCAGCCTCCAATTTAGCGAGCTCCTGATCGGCCACTCCTTGCCTAGAAAATTTAGTAAATGTGACGGAAAGTGTGAAATTTTCATGAGACGTACTTGCTCTCAAGAGCTGGTGGTTTTGCTTCCGTCAACTTTGGCGCTAGCTTTGGGTTGAAGAGCTGTTGAGTTCGGGAAGGCCTGGAGATGTATGGCCGTTCCTGTGCGGCAGCCTTGCATTCATATGAATAATGACGTAAAGATATGTTAGCCTTGTGAGCGTGGACTTGGGAATAAGTTCGACTTATCTCGTTTAAGGCATTTCTGGCACTGGACATTAGCAGGCGTTGCTTTCGATGGACCGCGCCGCCACATTATTGCCAACTGTGAAAGTCACCGTCAGAATTGGCAGAAAATTTAGTTTGCTTCAGAGCACCAGTGATTCAGGAGGTTTAAATGATGATGCAAATCAGTGCAATGGCCGTGGTGTTGATGCGATAGAGTGATGCGTTTTGATTTCCCAGTGTGATGGCCAGCTAGAGAGGTGAACGCAAACGTTTTGGTCGCGTAAGTGGCTTTGGGCAGTCAATTGGGGCGGTGTCTCGCTAAAGCCACAAACACTTGCCTCTGTTGGCTCTACGGCCTTCTTCTATCAACCGTCCAAAACGTGCTCCAACCGTTTACGATAGCTGACCGCCATCATTGCGCATCAATCATAGGGCAAGAAGGTCGGCAATGGAATTAGACATTTCCTCGTTTAAGTGGAATAATACTTCAGTCTCGTAAAGACATGAGATCATGCATATGTAAAGTAAATGCTTTTGCTTATCGAATTGTAAGTTCGTAAGTTGCACAAATCGACCACCATGCAGCCTTCGTTGTTGCTTTTTGATGGAAGCTTGTTTGCCACAGTCACAAGATCGACAGCATCTAAGAGATCGAGTATACTCGAGGTATTCTTCTCGTGCTTCCCATGGCGTTCAATAGCTCGTTAATTTGATGTTGTTCAGAGGACCATTGGGCTGCTACATTCGTGAATGCCGTCTTGGATCGCTAGTAGAGAACAGGATTAGACCGGGTGTTGCCCCGCTATATCAGACGGCGTAAAGGCTGTTTCCGAGCCTACCTTGCATCTCTAGCAGGAGAGGCAATGGCGTCACCACTTTGCGCTTTGAATTCCAGTTCTGCGAATATCATGGTCCTTTAAGTAGCGCTCTCTTCCGCGTCTAACGACCTCTGAAAGCCCAGTATCTAAAGTCAGGTAGTTACGACTGCCGGAGTCAAGATTCCATGAGTATCTGAAAATGGGACTACTACAGACATTCCTGCACATAACCAACTTCCGCAGTCCGTTCCTGCGGACTCTGGCGCCGAGCGCCGCGGCCGCCTTTGCGATCCAAACGGCATTCGCGATCCCGTCCATCGCAGCGCAGTCGGAACGCTTCTACGATGCCTCGGGCGCCTTGACATTCTTGTCCGTGACGCTGCTCAGTCTGTACTTGCCCAGCCTGCGTGCTCAGTCCGCTGGTGCCGCCACCAAGTTGCCGAACTTGCTCTCCCCGTTTCTGAAATCCATGGGCACTGCTGGTGCCCAGAGCCTCAACTGGCGCCAGGTCGCGCTGAGCGGCGCTGTTGCATTCTGGTCTATCCGATGTAAGAAAAGCAACTCGAGCCAGTGGAATAACTACATAGTCATTTTGAACTAACGCACACAACTATAGTGGGTTCGTTCCTCTTTGACCGTGTCTTGAAAGAGGGCAAGGATTCTCGCTTCGATCAGATCAAGAAGTCGCCTTCCAAGTTCGCTGTGGCCTGGATGGGCCAAGCTACGTGGGTTACGCTTTGCCTCATGCCTGTCATCGCCATCAACTCCATATCGCCTATCGTATTCGCCGCTATGCCCGCTGTGAAGCTCACTGACGTCCTCGGCCTGGCGTTGTACGCTGGTGGTCTCACGTTCGAAGTTATTGCTGATCGCCAGAAGAGCCAATGGATGCACGAGAAGAAGACGAAACAGCACGACGAGCAGTTCATGACGCGAGGCTTGTGGAGCAAGAGGTAAGTTCATATATGAACAGTATTGATCATGAATTAACAACTGACAACCATCATCTAGTCAATACCCCAACTACTTTGGAGAATGTACCCTATGGACAGGCATTGCGACAGCCGCCGCTGGTGTGCTCGTCACCGGCCCAGCACAGCTTGGGGCCGGCTTCCCGGGTGGTGTGGGTGGCAGAATTCTTGCGCTCCTTCTTTCATATGTCAGCCCGGCCTTTGTGAGCTTCCTCCTGCTCAAAGTTACGGGTGTGCCATTGAGTGAGAAGAAATACGACAAGCGATACGGAGACCGACAGGACTATCAAAACTGGAAGAAGAACACTCCCAAGTTCTTCCCCAAATTTTAAACCATTGACCTTCAGTCAAACTATCATGGCTGGTCGAAAACGGAACTACATAGGCTTTGTTTTACAAGTTGATGGATAGATTACAATTTTTGGTAGTGACCTAGTACCGCAGTGCGTTGCGGGCAACGCAGAATCAAGCACCATTGCCAATTATGCGCCATTAAAGCCGGCTCACAGCGCTGTAACTATACAAGGGTAACCGAAAAATACATTACTTGTGGAAGGACTTAACCTTCTCTACTTCATCATAACTGCCCATGAAGATACCGGATTTATCGTGGATATGCTCTGGCACGACCTCCATCATCCGTTCCATCTTGCTGTTTACCGCAAGACCACCAGCTGTGAATGTGTTAGTAACTTTATAACCGTGGACCGAACCGGGGATTTCTTACCATTCTCGAATACCATAGCCATGGGAGCACACTCATACAGAATCCGCAGCTTGCCCTTGGGACTCTTCTTGTCCGCGGGGTAGGCAAAGATACCTCCGTACAACAGGGTTCGGTACGCATCAGCAACCATGGAACCGATGTAACGAGCGCTGTACGGCTTGCCGTCGCCCTGGGGGAACTTCAGAGAGTCGAAGTAGTTCTTGGTCGAGTCTTCCCAGTACATCGCATTACCCTCGTTGGTGGAGTAGATGGCACGGCTCTTAGGGATCCTCATGTCGGGGTGGGTCAAGATGAACTCGCCGAAGTTGTTGTCGAGCGTGAAGCCGTTCACACCACCGCCCTTCATGGTGATAACGAGCTGGGCCGAGGCACCGTACATGGTGAACCCAGCAGCGACCAGTTCGGTGCCAGGCTTCAGGATGTCCTCCTTGGTGCCTGTTGAGCCGTCCGCGAGCTTGTGGACACCGAAGATGGTGCCGACCGAGACACCAGCGTCCAAGTTGGAGCTACCGTCAATAGGGTCACACGCCACAGCGTACCGCGCATTGTGCTGCTGGTCCTTGAAATATATCACGTCGTCCTCCTCTTCGGATACCAACAAGGCGCACTTGCCTGAAGATCGCATGGCTGCAATGAACAAGTCATTGCCTATCACGTCGAGCTTCTTTTGGTCGTCGCCCGTCGCATTGGAGTGTCCGGCCAAACCAGTGAGGTTTACTAACGTGGCCCGACGAATGTAATGCGAGATAGACTTGAAAGAAAACTGGAGGGCGTGGCAAAGCAGGCTACATGGAATATTCGTGTCAGTGAGAGCCTCGAGGTATCAATGGCTGGAACTTTCACTTACGTGAAGTCTCCTGTAGCCTCCTTGACCTTGAGCTGCTCTTCCGTCAAGAATCGAGTCAAGGTTACGATGTCTGTGTTGATAGAAGCTGACTCCGAAGGAGGCATTTCGCCGCTTGATGCGCCCATTGTGATGTTTGTATGTTAGGTTGGGGTTCAAGGATTGCGTGTTACTCCTCGATGGCGTGTGAGCCGAGGTGATGGACTAAGATAAGTAGAGGGGGTATATGGGTGGAAGACGTTGGGAAAGAAGGATGTAAGAGTTGACGAGAGTTGCAAGTACGAAGTTTATGGCGGAATGGCAAGCAATAATAAGGACAGGAGAAGGGCAGCAGGATCTACTGAAGGTCCATTTGTGTGACGAAAGAGCTACTTAAGTCCGTACCTGGATGGGGATCTACCGAGGGGCAGATGTGGGTTATATTGATGAATGACATGAAAGACAAAACAGACAGCAGCGCCGTCCGTCATGCCTCCCCACTCCCCGCCTTTTACCAGGCTTAGAGTTATCTCGGCTCAAAGATCTGCGCAATAGGAGAGCTAGCAGGAGACAAGACTGTTTTCATCCCGAGAAAGCCAATCTGGCGCCGCGGAGGTCTGGGCTCTGCCACTCTGGAGGCTTTTACTCCAAGGGGAAGTGGGCTGAACCGGTGCTTAAAGAAGATTTCCCGGGTCACGATGGTTGGGAAGTTCCTTTGCGCCCGTCCATTGAGCCGAGGCGGGAGTTGTCGGCCAACTACGGCTACAGGACAAGATTGCACCCAGGTCGTGTGAGCTCTCCCCAATTCCATTGAATGCTCCATGCAAGCCATTGGCAATTATTGGCTAAGGTTGTCTACGACTACGACTATTACTTCGAGGTAAGTTCTCCATGTGATCCAAGCATACAAGCCTGACGTGCCTGACATATGTACACATGTATCCTCCTGCCACCGTACCTCGCGTGCATTCGTAATGAGCTTTTACTCCTAACGACCTAACGCCGAACGGTGAAGATTTGCAATCCTTCTAAGCACCGAACACACGTGATACATGAGATCCAATACTGGGGATCCAGGGCTACGAATGAGTTCAAAGGACTAGGATAGATATGATGCAAATGTGGGAATTCCTCGATTGCAGAGCGCAGAGTGCCATTGCCCGATGAGCTGTGCCAGCTTCCTGCCCCGCCAATGACGCTTTTGCTGTCTCCAACTCCGGATAGCGGAACTCAATCAACACCTCTCTCCAAGTTGGAGAAGGACATTAAAAACTGATTGAAAACAGAGCCAGCAGCACAGGCCATGCGGGGCTTGCTTCAAATGTTCTGTCAACAGCCACAGCTATACCACTTCGACCCACCCAGCCACCAAGAAATCGGCATCGCGGCTAAGTATTGTTCCGACTTTGGGCTTCGTGGCCCACCAAACGCGGTTGTGTCCATTGAAAAGTTGACTTTTTTTGCATCGTAAGCTTCTTGGAGCTCTTCTTTCCTACCAACAAACTGCGAGTTGTGCCTGTCCGGCTCGCAGAAATCAGAGATTGTAAGTATTTCTTCCTCTGCCTCTTCTTCACCTCCATTCCTCCCCATTTTGTGATGACAGATTGTAAACCGCAAACTAGAGTCTTTGACCTTAATTGGAATGAAACCGTTTTTACACGTCAGTCTGAGATTTCAGACCTAGCACTCTCGAGTAAAGCGCATCTTTGCTCTTCAGCTTGCTAATTGGTTCACAGAAACATCTCAATGGATTCTACTCGTGGCGCTGGTTCGCCGAAGCGGTTCGCATTATGAACTGCGACGAGGAACGTCTTCTACGTATGGGCTGACCTGGACTATGGTATGTCGCACATTTACTTCCTTCTACACACACTTTGATGATGAACAACTTCTGTGCTTTGCACAGCTGGAAATTACCGTCCGATTTTCTATGACGATAAAACATGGCTGTTACTGAACTACCCTTCCACCTACCATTACTGTTGCTTCCACTGGCTAGATCCTTCAGCTAACATGCAATAAAGTCCAGGTCACTCTCCCAAACAAGGGTATGTCTACGGTCGATTTCTTGCAACCTACTACACTTCGTATGATGAAGCGGCACTGGGCGCCGAATCACTTTCACATGAGACGATACGCCATTTTGCGGCAGGCCTAGAAAACCTCGCCCACTGATACGAAACCACATTATTCATTCGTGTGACCGAACAACAATTGAAGGCTCTTCTGACTCTTCGATCTGCAGTATTCGTAAAGCATGCTAGCGCATGTGTTCTGTTGTGACATGCTGTGTTCGTCAGTTCAGCCTGTACGATCAAATCCAGGGTAAGCCAGCAATCTCTATTTTTTCTCAGCACAACCTTCTCGTGATGATACCCTAGATGACGAGTCTTATCCGGGTTTCCGATGCAGACAACCTTTTATTTAATACCATTCATGCCTTAACTGAAAAAGAAGACATTCCACTACCTTATTGTCCTTCAAATGTCTAAGCATGTAGACTAACTTTCTGAAGATTATCTAGGCCTTTTGGTAAGCTTGACCATTCTATATACAACCACATCCTACATGATGAATCGACTCGACAAATGACAAGCATATGTCTTAGCCTAACGGCGTTGAAGAGTCTAGTCTTCCTGATTGCATACATATTCTCTACGAAGTTTGCTACAGTGGTCTGGAACAGCAACTAACAGTCGCTGCAACAGAACTTTCTAAGGTTTATCTTCATATTATTTTACCCACTGCAACCCAATAACCATAGGTAAGAACTCCTTTCCCGCATCCCATTTTCGTCTTAATATGATGATCCAATAATTCACGACGGTCAACATAGCCCTATGGGTTTTGATGAGATCGCCTCTGACAAGGCTTCCACTCTGATACATTGACGCTCAATCTATTATTTGTCGCAATCATTTGAAAAACAATTTCTAATGGTTTCTCTAGGTATTCTATGATGGCAACTCGAATGCGTGGTTTGTAGCATTATAGGTAAGTTGTTTCATAATGTTGAAACAAACATGGCTTTGAGAGGCCTCGGCGCCTTGCTCTAGAATGTAACAACTTTATATATAAAACTTTATAATAGTACATTTTAAAGACGTGCTATCAGCGAAGCCATGAAGGTGATTTCACACCGGTATCATACACAAACGCGCAATCGTGAGCGAGATTATTTGTACAAAGTTCGTAACAATGACATCAACACTGCCCCTGCTAAAACAACGAACCGTGGGCTTATACTGCCTGCTGCATTGTCTGGCGTGGCGGTTGCCGTGAAAAGGCCCGTCAGTGGCGCTGTAGGTGCGTTGCTGCCAGCTGTTGTACGAGAAGCTGTACTACTAACGGCAGCTCCCGTCACAAGCGCTCCATCCACAATGGCCACCTTTTCCTGGGTCAGGTCGAAGTTCATCAGGACCTTCTGTTGCGTCTCGTCGCAAGTCCCAGGAATGTTTCTGACCCAGCACGTGTGCTTGGGACTCGGTGGTGGAAGCTGTAACGAGCTTGTCGCGTTCGCTGGGCCCGTTGTGTCGTACGTGGACAGGTCGACGGGCTTGCCGTCTGAGAGGGACTTGCCGAGTATGATGCGTGCGAAGACCTGGAAGGCCGTCTCGGGCTGGTAGGCAGGCACGAAGTGGCCGGCCTGGTAGATGCGGCTGAAGGACAGGTTGCCGAGCTGGCGCACGACGCCGCCGATGTAGGAGTTGTTGACGATAATGGGCGCGTAGCCGGCGCCGGTGAATGCCTGCGCGTTGTATGCAGAGGACGTGGACGCGGCCGCGACAGCGAGCGAGACTGCTTCGCCACCGTACCAGTTGCAGATGTAGTCGCGGTCGCCGTAGACGAAGCCGATGCGGATGCCACGGTCGAGCAGCGCCGCGAGCTGGGGGACTAGGGCCTGGCGCTCGTGGTCGCCTGTGGCGCGGAAGGCGGCTACGACCTGCGGGTTCGTCTCGGTGTAGTTGAGCTCCGTGCCGAGGGCGCGCTGGACTGGGGCGCTGTTGAGGTACGACAGGTACCGCTGCGAGGGCGGGAAGACGTCGGGCAGGGTCGCTGCGATGTCGTAGACGCTGCGGCCCGAGTCGGCGTAGGGCAGCATCACTTGGTCGGTACAGGTCGTGTAGGCGCGACTGCAGAGGTCGTTGACGGAGGCGACAGCGCCTGTGTTTCGCGGGTCGCTTAGCTTGACGGCGGCGCGGCACTGCTCGATGAGGTCCCGGCAGCCGCCGCGCACGTAGAAGCTCGCATTGGCCATCTGGGCGCGGACAGGGCTTAGGGCCTGGAAGCCGTAGGAGTTGCTGTTGGCCATGACGGGGTAGTAGGGGGCTTGGATCAGGTCGTCCACGCAGCCATTTACTATCCCAAGAGAGGTGAGATGGATGCCCAATGCCGCCGCTGGCGCCGTTGTACTCGGCGCAGTCCCATTGGCGAGCAGCTTGTCGTTCATCTCTTCCCATTTGGAAGCAAACACAGGTCCATATTTGCCGCCGTAGCTCTCGGCGAACAAATTGACACCAACCGAGCTAGTATTAGGCGGGTTGAACTGGGGAAATGTCGCCAGGAAACCCTGTAACATGTGCCAGACGGCGACCGCCGCTGTCTCTGTCGTATTGGCCGTACGTTTCGGCTTCATCGAGCTGAAAGTCCCATTCATAAATAGACCAGGCGGACGGGCGTTCGGTCGAATCTCTGCCGGGATGTGGATCTCGTTGGTGAGCAGATCGAGGGACCCGTGGGTAGGCGTGTCGTACGAGAAACCGACCTGGTTCGGCTGGTCGATGAACAACATGTTAGAGGCGCGATCCCAGCCCCATTCCCTCGCTGCGGTCGCGAACCTGTCCTGGCCTGCCTCTGCCTCACCAGCACTCCCGTTGCCGTCCACAACCTCGCAAGGTCCCACCTCGGCGAAGAAGCCGAACATGGAGGACGAACCCGGTCCGCCGTTCAGCCATATCGTCAGCGCCGAAGTGGGCTCGCGCGCGCCGACGAACCAGAAGAAGAGGTTGGTGGGGTAGTTGCCTGACGACACGTTCACCCAGCCCGTGTATTGCTCCTGCGTCTCGAAGGCGGTCGTGCAGGCGCCATGGGGTATCTTGTAGCTGATGGTGATGTTGGGGTCGAGCGGCGAGACTATGGTCGTCAAGTTGGCAGCGATATTGGGAAATTGGGCTAGTACGCCGGTGGCGGCGGCGGCGAAAGCGTAGATGAGGCCATGATAGAGAGAGTAATGCCGCATGGTCGCCTAGGCAATCTGCATTGTGCCGTGTGTCCAATGTTGGCGGCCGCGGAGGGGCTAGCTATCGGCGGCCTGAGTGCTCACAGACACAAGTAAGAAACGGCAGGCTAGAACAAGAAGCAGGAGCAAAAAGGCGCGCAAGGAGCAACGCAGAGGAATTTGTTCAATTGAGCTGCTATGGTAACTGCATGACGATGTCGTGGGTTTTGTTGATTATATGAGGTCAGCAGGAGCCTTCCAAGGATGCGTTTGAGTTCAATCAATGTTGTGCTTCGGAACATATTTGTTGACGTTCTCGGCAGATGATACAGCGAAGGATGACCGTACATAAAACCGCATAACTACCGTAGTCAAGCAATGCAAGACATCTTCCTCAATAAACTTCACATTTCCACGAGAATCGTCGTGTATCATGGATGAACTGGATATTACTCCATTTATACTCAAATTAGCAAAATAGACGTATCGTGCAAATTACAAGGCTATTTCCCGCGCCATGGCTGGCCTAATAGAGAACGGTTCGGTGCGGCTGAAAAGAGACGGCATGGTCTGCCTGCAGCGAAATTAGCTGCATCTAAATACTCTTCGAGAAGACATAGAAACATGACGGTTTTCCTATCTACGATACTGACGTATTTGCCAGGCATCTCCAGTTGATCACCATGTCGGATTCAAATTCGGGCACCACAGCAACCGATATAATCACCTATATCGGCGTGCCGCTGGCCGTACTCGGTGTGCTCCCCATCTTGTACAACACCATCGCCACGCTCGCCGCCTTGTCCAAGATCAAGCGCATGCTCCGCCACAGCAAGCTGACGGCCCTCACCCGCAGCGACGTCGTGAACCGCGTCATCGAAGTCGAGCTTCCGCGCTATGCCGTGACGCCCTGGGACAGGTTCAACCAGCGGTCCGAATACTGGCAGCTGTCGAGGCAGCCCAGCCAGATCCCGGGAGGGTCCTGGACCACGTTCAATTGGAAGACGAACACCATCGGGATCAAGACGCAGCGCGTCGAGTACGCCGACCAGCTCCGCCAGCCGCAGGTCGAGGTGGCATTCGACGAGCTCGTCTCGTACCTGCTGGATCTGGGCGCCGTCCCGGATCCTCACGGCTGGAAACTGCTCCGCTCTACTGGATTATGGACACCGGCGGGATGTGCGCTCATGACGGCGCGGGGTGGACAAAAAGCACTGAGCATCGCGCCCTTGGATGATTCCGATGGCCATCTGTCACTGGCGGTCAACTGGATGCCTTCCTGGACTACGCGGGACTTCTCATCGTTACCTCCATACTGGGTGCGTCTACCGCCGCCACCACCCAAGAAACCGGAGCCATCAGAGTCTGCTGAAGCTTCCACGACCCAGGATCCCTCGGAGATGGCGGACGATGAGGGAGCGGCGAAGAAAGACGCCGCCAGCGTACATAGTAAAGAGTCAATTGACTCCATTGAGAAGCAAGGAAAAGAGAATGTGGTCAAGCCCATTACCTGTGAGATCTCCATCGATGGCCTTGCAACAGCTATCAGTCAAGAAGCGGATCTGCTTCGTTCAGATAGCAGTTTGCACAGTCTCTTCATCGGGCACCTGCGCGTCCGTAGGGACAAGCAGGACGGCATGTGGTTCGCCAGCGCCTGCACCGCCTATGGCACGACGAACCAGACGATGCTCTGGAACTACAAGATCCCCGACGAGATCCTCGCCTTCGCGCGGCGAGATACCGTACCCTGCGGTGTCCTCGTCCTGCTTCGGGTCGTGGACGACGCGGAGACGCCCGAGTGGGCCACCAAGCACAATACGATGGATGAGCAGCACGAACAGTTCGTGAGGCAGAATACGGAACGGCAACTAGCGATGCGCGCTGAACAGCAGATGTCTCCCGCGGACCGGCAACGCGCTGCCGCCGCGAGGATGGACCGGGAGAATATGCAGAGGATGCAGGACAGTGAGTGCTGCACAAACCCGATATATATATATATAAGTCTACAGCTTGAACTAACAACCCTATCTAAAAACAAAGTGCGCGACAGGATGCGTTTGGATAGACAGCGTCTAGAGGCTAGGGAGTCGGAAGCCCTGCAAAGCCCCAAGTGGGATACCAAGTTGGTCGCAGAGCGCAACCTGCGCTGGCTGAAATTACGTCGTATCGTGGACGAATCTCTAGAATTGAAGGAGGCGGTCGGAACACTCCTTCATCGCATGGTTCTCGACGGCCAGTTCACATCGTCGATATGCAGCATGCTGGATCTGTGGAAGGCCTGGGCGGACAACGGTGGCATGAGGAGATCGGATTACATCGCCTTGAGGGACGACCCAGAGACGTTTGCCCATGCCAGTTTGCTCGTGGCCATGATCAAGGAGGCTACTACGGCATCAGACGAGGGGTCATTGTCAGTGGAATTGCAGGAGTGCATGAGGATGTGGAGGACTGTTCGCTTGGGTTAATATTGATATCTTAGGTACATATCTAAAGTAAAAAAAGCATCATGCGAGTACTGTTATTCCTAGCCCCTCTAGCGAAGGAAAATTAATCCTCAATACGGGCGAACCTTGTCGGTGCTCGTGACGGGCAACTTGCAAGCATACTTAAGGTACTACTACTACTTCAAGCATGGACATTAGGTATCGATTCAATGCATCTGAACAAATTACTCGTACACCCGCGCGGCCTTGCCATTTTTCTCACGTGCGAGCAAGCAGGTACGGAGCCATCGCCGGGCTGCGATGCATTGGCTGGAATGAGGTATTATCTTCCCCTGCATCTTCCAAGGCAGACCATGTCAAGATCGGCAGGTTAACGACGGGGTATGTATCCATCTTCCAACCACATGCACTTCTCCGCAATCATGACGGCTAGAAATCAACCCCAACTTCCCCACTGCAACCATGAATCAAGATCGATCCCAATGTCCACATCTAATGCGGAGGAGATACGGTATCCGGTTACCGGGTATTTCCTCGGTACACGATAGCGGCAAGGAAATTTCATGTTAGTTTTTATCAGAATGGCATTCATATTCATAGGTATATATATGATGAACTTGTCTTCTCGTAGCTTCTGGCAATGGTTTGTGTAAAAAGAGGTGACTCGCTCTGTACACACTATCTTGGAATTAGAAACCAAGTATAATCATAATATAATTTTTATCTATATTTATATAACAAGACAAGATGCGCAACTTCTTCCTCCCTCTCCTTGCCGCCTTCGCCGCCAGCGTGGCCAAGGCGGACCCGACACCGCCGGGCTACGAATACCTCTACACCGTCAACGCCACGCTCCTGCCCGCCATCGAAATCGGCGACGGCCCTGTGGGCAACCGGGTCGCCATCCCCATTATCGGGGGAGAGTTCCACGGGCCCAAGATGAACGGCAAAGTCCTGAACCTGGGCGCCGACTGGGGCTTGACGGACAAGTTTGGCACCTTCCACCCGGACACGCGGTACCAACTCCACACAAACGACGGCGCCAACATCTTCATCCGCACCCGCGGGCCCGAGCAGACGGACAAGAGCATCCACCTGCACGTCTTCTTCGAGACGGGCCACCCGGACTACTACTGGCTTAACAACGTCGTCGCCGTCGGTATCTTAAAGGTCGGGGACAACTACGTCGTTATTGACACCTGGCGGGTAAGTTAGCCCAGAGACAGAAATTTATCTCTGAACTAACCATTGTCTAATAGATAACTACGCCTGTTGGATTCTAGGTGACAACGCCTCCTATATCTGACATAATCGGAGAGATAAGCGAGGATAACTATAGACCGGAGAGAGAGTTATAGAAATATTCAATTATGAATGTCAAATATTGTATAGGGTGGCATGGCAGTTGCTATAATAATAAATATGTAAATAGCCCGCTTAACATCTAATCTGATACCGATTATTACACGCTGAAAAGGAGGCATCGTATCATTCATAGGGCTATCCAGCATATACATTCCTTCCTCGTCACTCCCGTCCCCGTCCATCCCGTTGAATTGCACCTTGCCAACCCTCCTAGCCTTCCTTGCCCGGGAGTGGCTGAACCGATAACTCTTGATTGTTCCGCCATTGGAAGATCTCTGCCTCACAGGCGCCCAGTCGAGAACGCGCTCTTGACCTCCGCGCGAGGCCACTCAAAGAGCACATCACCGCCATACACGCTGGCCGTGACGGTGCTGATGCGAACCTCGACCTCGCCGTAGAACTTCTCGCACTCACGTAGCACCCGATTGACGAGGGCGCGACCGCCCTGGTCGTCTTCAGCGTCACCGAAGTGCTTCTCGACGCGCTTTCGCAAGGCCTCGACGCCCTTCTTGACCTCGCGGCCGTCGTAGTTGGACAGGATCTTGTTGAAAGTGGACTTGGAGTTGCTGGGTTGCGCCGCGATGATTGTCGTGGATTTACCCGACGCAAGCTGCGCCTCGATGTTCTCCAGGTATTCGAGCAGTTTGCCCAGAGGACGGCGCATCACAGCGTTGAGGTAGAGGTTCATGTGCTCGTTGAGCTCTGACCCGGCGGCGGCCTTCCAATCCTCGAGGATCTCGAGGCCACGGGTGTCGACCTCCTCCAGGAAGTGGTTCATGTTCTCAATGAGCAGAATATGGAAGTTGAGTGCCTCCTTATCCTCAGGGTCTGCCCCGGAACTGGTAAGAGTGGTAGGGTTCTCACGTGCAATGACTTTGAGCGAATCGAACATGGAGCGGATGATGCGGTCGTATTCGCGATCCACAGAGCGACGAGCCGAACTAACAGTATCGGCAGCTGTCATCATGTTTTCAATAACCATAGAGAACTGGGGGAACACGCGCATGAACGAGATGATGCCCTTGCGCTTCTTGATTTTGACCTTGGTTTCCTCGATAGCACGAATTTGCTCATCAACGAACTTGGAGAAGCGTGCCTCAAGGCCACCGTGCAGTTTCTGGAGCACATTGTTCAGGAAGTCCTGGTTGGACTGAGTCACCCTGGAATGCTTTCGTTCAATCACCGCCAAGACGCCAACCCCTTGTCTGTCAAAACGCATTAGTATGGCAACGAGGAAGAGAGGCGCAGAATGTACTTACAAGGGATCCTGGGAAAGCACCCAATCGACTGTGCTCTGCAGATCCTGTTCCAAGAAAGAGAATACGGCTTCCATAGCTCTGGTGACCCTTCTGGCCAGTTCTCGGTCCGGTTCCATGAGCCTATGGCGCCTGAGATCTCCACCACGTCTGTTACTGGGTTTCGACGCGGCAACAGCATCGGGAAAGTCGATGGTCTCCAGGGTTGTAGCATGGAAAAAGTCAATGATGAAATTTTGTTCCATCTCGACAAGTGGTAGCAAATCTTCAACGATAGCCGCGAATATTTCGTACGGAAGGCTTCGCCCATCTGCCACCTTGTCGAGATTTGTCCGGCTTCCTTCTCCCAAGGGAGATCGCAAGCTCTTCGCCAAGGTCTGGCTTCGCTTGACGGTGAGTTTCCTGGCCGTATCCATTTTGCTTTCGTGCTGCTTTTCGATTTGGGTGGTGAAAAGCAGATCGCCTTCTTCGCCAGTCGGCTTCTTTGCGTTGCGCTTCCAAGCGTCTAACACGCCCTTGAACTCTGCCTTGTATAACGGCAAGTTGGCCGTTTGATATGTCTGGATCAAACTGTTCCAGCCAAGAAGATTCATATCCTTGGCATATAACATAAGCGGGCTATAGCGCCATAGCACGTCTCTTCCAACATCATGATGTTGCGGGTCGACCTTTTTAGAGAGCGCTCCATCAAGCGCTTTCTTGGTCTCGCGAGCTGCTTGTTCAAATTGTCGGTCCATGAATTCTTTGAACCGCACGAGAAACTGGGCGTTGCTTGACGTGTACATCTCTTTCTTTTCTTGGACGATGCGCATCTTGCCATAGTCCGAGTTGAAGCCCGCTTGTTGGTCACCAAGGCTTGTATCCTCGCTCCTGCGAACCTCGGAACCGTCCATAGAAGGGTCAATCTTCATCATGGCCTTGTACAATGTGACTAGGGTGATTTCGACGTCTTCGAGGCCCTGGGCTGTATCGAGAGAAGCGACTTCAAGAGGCCGCAAGTCCTCGCGTTGAATGGCACAGGTGTCCAGAAGTGACTCAAGTTCTTTCTTCAGTGCCTTCTGGTTGGCTGCTTGGACTTGCAAACCTTGGCCTTGAGCTTCAATGTAGGCGATATCCTCAGACAGTGTCTATGAAGTGTTAGCGACGATAGTGGTACGAGGCAGAAGTGATGGGTGCTTACTGATAACTCAACACTATAAAGTGTCAGTAAATTGTCCAGCTCATCGCATTCCGCAATTGACAGGTCGAGGCCTCTCTTGATAGCATCCATCCGCTCATCTTCTTCCTCGAAACGAACGACCCAGCCGCCAGCTTGCGCCTTGTTAAGCTGGCGATCAATATCTAGCTTCATCTCTTCGTAGTTACGGCCGCGCATCTGATCACCAGGAACCCAACCAAAGTGGTCAAGCCACTTTGTAAAATCACCCGTTTGGCCGGCGAGTAGCGTGGTATCAATCCCCAAAGCGCTGAGATACTTTGCATCGTTGCTGGTAACGATGGAGTCCCTCTGTTCCTCCTTCTCGTTTAGATCCGCACTCTTGGGGGCTTCTTTGATCGCTGACGGCTGGAGGCTGCTGGGACGGCTCGCATTGGCCTTGGTTAACTTCAACTCTGGCACGCCGGATCCTCTCTCTGGAACGTCTGGCGTCAAGGGCGCACTGCGTGGCTCCGGTTCGGGTGCTTTGGGTGGAGCAGGAATTACAGCCGTAATGCCATCTGGCCCCCCTTCTGTACTGTCCTGGCGCTTCAGCTCTCGCAAGCGCTCACCGGCACCACCAGGCCTCGGCTTGAATGCTGCTGCTGCAGATGCCGCCTTCCACAGTGTGCCTGCCAGGTCGTTTTTGGAACGTTTGGCCTTGATCATGGGGCCCAGACCGGGCCGGCTATCTTCAGATTCTGGAGGGGGGGGAATGGGAGATGCCGCATCCGGAGCAGGGCTTGCAGGCGCACTGACAAACGGTGTTGCATTGGCTGGTACAGGCGAAGGTGCAGGTTTCTCCGGTTCCTTCGCGGGTTCCTGCAGGGTCTCCTGCATTGTCGGGGGTTCAGCTTTGCGGCCAAACGATGGTTTGCGGGGTGACATCCTATCGCTGCTGCGGGGAGGTGGAGGTGGCTGCGGCTGCGATTGCGGTTCACGACGGTTGCCAGTACTCATTAGCGGCGCAGGCACGAGGTCGTTGTCACGCGTCGATGGCCTTGTTGGGTCCATTGGCGGGCGTCGCCTGTCGGGAAGATCAACTTGTGGCGGAGGCGGTGTTGGCTGTGCCGGAGGTGGAAGGGGTGATTGTGTTGGAGGAGGTGGAGTTCGAGAGTTATCCCTTTCACCACCACCGAAGCGACCGAAAGCACCGGGCCCGTTCATGCCGCCCCTGGAGCGTGGTGGTATGCTGGATGCATCGTCGCTCCTTGTTGTGTTAAACGAAGTAGCAACGGAATCCTGGCTCTGATTTGTACCGGCTAAACGCCGAAGCGCAGCATTCTGGCTAGGACCTCTACCAGAGTCAAAACTGGGTGTAGGTGACCCTTTGGCCCCATTGGGTGCCAAGTTTCGAGCTGGAGATACGGGAGGCCGCGGAGGTGGAGGTTGATACGCTTCTATTGGCGTATTGTTGGCTGAGAGCCCAGAGAGATTGCTTTGGGAAGGACCGGATGAGGGCACTGGAGCTGGCCCAGGTCGTTGCATTGGCGGCTCGTTAGCTGGTCCATTTCGTGATGGTGGTGGTCTTCGTGATCCGAGGACTTGATCAAGCTCGCGGCCATCGAACCCGATCAGTTCAGGCACCTTTCCATTGGTATATTTCCCGTATATCTTGATCAGACTCGCAATGAAGAACTTTTTCTCCTTGTCGGCTTGGGCTTGCCAGTAGTATGGCTTGCCAATATGAACCGTGAAGCCTGTGTCGCCCGCCCACTGCCTCTTCTGCGGGTCACCGGTACTACCAGTGAAGGACTCGATGCTGGTCAGATCGTTCAGATCCCATGTCTTTCCAATGGAGAAAGTAGCATTCGGGTTCTCTTTGGACTTGTGCATGCGAACTCGTCCCGATTTGCGGACGGCAACGATGATAACGCGGGGCTTTTCTGCTTGTGTGTTTCTAGCTTCGGGTGGAGGGGGCGCACTCGGATGGCTGCTGTATTCGGTTATCCTGATGTGGGTGATGTACGTCTCCATTACTGCGATGCTATCATGTCAGCCCATCTGCGCCGGTTCAGGCATACGCCCTTGATCTAACAATGACACCTGGAGGCATCCACGGGCAAGCTTACGGGAGCCGTCGACATCCTTCTTATTGAAGCAGCTGTCCACAATACGGCGCTTCTCTTCTTCGAAACGCTCGGCGCGGGTCATCTCGCGGCCGGCTTTCATGTAGCCACCTCCGTTCTGCCGTGAGGCATCCATTGCCGGCGATGGGGGGTAGTTTAGTATCGTATCATGGATTGAGAATGGAGTGAGGCGGGCTGACGGGAGTTGTCGAGCATCTTCCGGTTCGTCGTATTCTCTGGGCTGGGTGGCTGAAGGATGGCCGTAAAGTCGTAGAAACCTCCCCCTTTGCTCAAAATGCTGCGTCGCTGTCTAAATTCGCAATCCCCAAAATGGGGGGGCCTCGGGTTGGGGGCGCGCGTTAGGAGTTATGATACTGACGTGTCGCAGGATCGATGCGACAGTGCAGCCTGAAAGCTGAGTGAGAAGAAGGCAATTTGCTCCAGTTGAGCTTTGGTTTCTAAGTAGGTTGTCGACCTACTTCTTTTAGAACCATCCAGTTAGTGGAAAGACAGCAGGGTGGGATGCGGGATTGGCTACAAGAGGTTGAAGTCGTCGTTTCTTCGAGGTCCATGCATCCAAATGTCAAGTGTCCCAGTCCGACCCAGTCTAGCAGTCCCAAACCCCCATCCCAGTCAGTCCCAGTCTCAAAAGCCAAGTCCAGCAAGCTAGGGAGGTAGCAGTTGCTAAGACCAACACGGACTCGGGCCTACCGCATCCCTGCTTACTTTGTTTTCAACCCCGGACTGCCGACTTTGACTGCGCAGTCCAGTCCTGCATGGAGACAATCAATGAATGACAACATTAAAGATACATTTGTCATCTTCATCTCGGGCCCTTTCCAATTCGAAGGATCCAAAACATGCCTCGTGGCAATGAAATATGTAGTTGTACGCGGTGACCTCAACATCCACACTCCGCATTCTATTCCCAATTTGCTAGAGACTAGGCCAGTATGGCAACGATCAAATCAGCTTGAGGTGTTCTGTTCTACGGAGTACACCAAGTACATAGGATATACATATGGATGGTCAAGTTTCGTACTTCGGCGGCCAAGTGCACATAGGAAATCCCGGGCCAGGTTAGAAGTTTATTATCGCATAGCCCATGTCAGAATCTACCTAGGATCTATTTATGCTTCATTGCTGCCAGCCAAAGCTTTAGCTTGCGCGCATTTGCCTGCCTGTCAATAAGCATGTAGTAACTATTCATACACTTGCTATCTGTCTTCCAAGAATCCCTCGAAACCCCATAGGAAATCAATGGCTCGCAGTCCGTAACGCCGAGGGTATTACTACATACATCCGTCGCCCCATCGTGTCGCATTGCCCGATCAGCGAGCGACGGGTCAAATCAATCGCATCTCTCCCCACTCAGAGAAACATCACGTTTCTTGCTGAACGAGTTGCAAGAGAGAGGCAATGTAGCTGGCCTGTAAATTGACGTTAGTATGTAGTTCGTTTCGTATGCTTTATCGACACTTACCATAGCCTTGTTCTCCGTCATGACCTCAAACAAACGCGACATGACCGGCCGGAATAGCCTCTCATTCCAGCCACCGCTTTCACCTCCCCTCTCCTCTTTTTTCAGAAGCTCCTCCTCGGACTCCGTCTTGACAACATTTCGAGCAATGTTGCGGAGAACGAGGACTGCGCTCAAGGGAATGCCGGCTGCTTGGTCGAGTTGCGGTTTACGCTCGTCCTTGGTCACCAACGTCTGCTCCCATGTGATACACATCGTCTTGGCAGGCACAACATACGACTTCCGCTGTCGCTTTGCAATCGACTCGGTACTCTCGGAAAGCCCACGCTTCTGTGGCAATGGTATGTGCGTCTTGAGATGGCGCGTCAGTTGGGAAAGCTGCACCTTGGTTGGTTGAGGATCTCTGTGGCAGCCACTCCACTGACACGCAGCTTCCAATTCTCGATTCTCGAATTTCCCATCCTCGCCAGTTGTTTGGCCAAGGTGACCTGTAAGAATATGGTGCCACATGCTCTCTCCAGTAGGGAAGTAGATGCCGCATTTCTTAATAGAGGGGGCGCTCGCAGTGACCCATTGGCACCTTGCATACTCTTCTTTGGTCTCAAAATTCAACGGGCAGGTCCTCGCGCGAATACCCTCAATGATGAACCGCTGCACCTCTCCAGGACCCCTAATGATTTGTGCCCGGGCGCCTGAGTATACGTGACTAACATTTCGAATGAAATCTGCTGCGCTAAGAGTGTTGCGATTGTTACCGCCGAAAGAACTCTGATAAGCTTGCCAGATTGCAATCTGAGTGATGTGCGATTCCGAGTCTTCCTCGAAAAGACTCTGTAACCAGTGGAAACAGCGCTGCGGCTCATCCGTACTTGAGAGCTTCTCTTGAAGATCTTGCGGGAGCGGGGCGACCTCTTCAGAGGCAACGGCCTTTCGCTCGGGTACCAAGATCAGGTCTTCCTTGATTCTCTTGGCACCGTGGGCAAGAAGTCGTACTAGATGAGGCACAACGCGTTCCATGTCGACTGCAGAAAGTAGAGATTCAACGTTGGGTACGACAGCCGTGTATTGATAAAGGAAGTCAAGGCAAGCATCCATGAGCTCTTCGTCGTTAAGCAGGAGCCAGTTGATGATGTTCTGCAAAACGGAGGTAGGGACGTTCTGAAGTTTGTTGGTAGCGTCCAGGTGCATAGAGATGCGGCTGATAGCACGAAGTGCCGTTAAGATTGTTCCGCGGTCGGTAGAGTCGAGCTGCGCTAGCAATGATCGATACAGCGGATCCTCGGAATTCAGCTCCATCCCAGGGGTCAGCTGCTCAGCGATATCGAGGGCAAAGTGCTTGAGCTCTACAAGCATCTCGTAGCTTGGGAGATGCAGGATAATGCACAAGAGATCCTTCAAAGGATATATATCCCTCATGTAGTATGCATTTTCCTGCAACATGAGCATGTTGCGAATAGTGAGGACGGCTTCAGTAACTCTCACTAAACGGTCTGCAAAGTCGGCAGGTTGCATGTAGTCAAGAACGCGTTTGGGTTTCAGCTTCTGTATCCGCTCAATAATGTCGCCAGTGCCGTTGGCACCATCAAGAGTACCAATGTCTTCGGTCTCATCTGTTCCGAAATATGCGACTTGCCAGTCTACATGGTAGAACAGACCCCCAACCTCCAACCCCTTTTCTATCAAACCTTCTGCAAGACCAAGGAAGGACTCAAATTTGTACTTGTCGCCTCGCTCGAAGGAAATCTTGACAAGGTGATTGAGAGCAAAGGCTTGCTCGGAGGGGATGCCGGATCGTAACGACTGAAGGCAGCGGGTGTAGATGTTGGGCCCGTCAAATCCAGCACCAGGCGCAATGGGTCTGGCGGGTGGGGGAGGCTCGGCTCTAAGCTGTCGCTGTCTTCTGGCAAACTCGGCCGGATTGTTCCCTGGAGTATTGACCGGGCGGAGCGGAACCGTGATCGGGGCTCGTGTTTCGTAGCCCTCAGGCAATCTCGACCCTGTCTCTGGGTCTGACGGAGTAAATGTGGTACTAGCACCCCTGATGGCAGCCTGCTGGGCCTGGATGAGATGCAAAGGATTGTTTGGATCGTGACGTTGGGGTGTGTGGTGGGGTTGAGGTGGTTGCGAGCCGTGAGCCGTGAGGCCTTGGTTGGTAGTGGGCGTGGCATGTTGGGATGAGGCTTGCCGGGATGCGCGCGTTGGTCCAGTCTCTGGCTGAAAGGGAATGCGCTGAGGAGGTGCTTCTCGGAGACGTCCTGAGGCTCGATTGCCAGACACGGGCGTGTTGTCGTTGGTTTGAGTCTCCTTGACAGGCGTATCAACTCCAGTTCGTTTGACTGTCTGGTTGAAACTCTCCAAAGTGCGGGTTGCGACAGGACCATGCCTAGTGGCACAAGACTGCTGCTCGAGGATTTCCTTCGGCGGGGGTTCCTTTCCGAATTGATCTTTGACCCAGTATGCCGCGAGGTATCGATAGAAATCCTGCTTGAGCTGGAAAGACAGCTGCCCCATGCCTTTGTTGTCTTCAAACCACATACCAAGCTCGTTGGCCAGAGCACCCCAGGCTTTCTGGATCTTGCACACCTCATCGTAACCGCCCTTCGCAATGACCGCCTTGTACAGTTTTAACAGGTCGACAGTGACATGTCCATACATTGTCTGCAGCTTGGGCGTCTTTTCAAAAGAGGTTCCGCGCGCGCTATGAAAAGCCTCGAGCTTCTTGATGAACTCGTCGTACTCTGCGGTTGGATCGATCTCGTGAATGTACGGCTTGTCGGCCGCTGAGCCCCTCTTGGGCGCCATGTTAATCGGAGGGCTTGGCGCGAGCGCCCAAAGTTGAGGGTTTGCTTGGTTTCAATGTTAAAAAATGCGTTTGAGTGTTGCGTTGTGATATTTAATGGATCGCCGAACGAGGTTTTTGGCAGCTTGACACGAGAGCTCTGGTCGCAGGGCTGATGGTCTAGTTGCTTCGCGAAAATCAATTTGGCGATTGCATTGGCGTGTTTAGTTCGCGGCTGGCATGCACTTGGCCCGTGCGCACTGGAACTTCAATCAATCAATTGATGTTCAAACTTCCCTAGGTACGTACCCACCTAGGCTTATGGGGCGGATCCTTATAGCGTTTATTTACATAAAGAGTGAACGCAGTCTGGTATTATTCAATATGTAGGTACATAGCATCGTTTCTGCCCAGTGAAAGCTACAGCTGCAATATACACCCTGTACTTCCCCAGATAGATCACATCACTACAGTATCGACTTCTATTGCTTCATAACTTCCTATATGAAATGCAATCATTCACTTGATTAGAAGCAAGCCTCCCCATCCCACGACCTATCATAGGCTTCTGACCCTGATCCCAGAGAAATAGGAGACAGACATGTATGCGGAGTATTGAGATTTGAGTAAACTGGCCGCTTTATGGTCGTCGAGTGTCCATACATGTAGACTGAATGGGTGCAGTGAAAGGGTGTGCCTTCAAAGATGGCAAAAGACAAAGGCAGGTGCTCTTCTGCGTGCCTTCCGCCTTCCGTTCAGCTCATCCAAGCTGCACTGCAACTTCCACGTGTGCGTGCTGCCCGTTTTGCCTAGAACCAGACCTTACTCACCTCTTACCCACCCTAGGCGTCAATGATGTTGCCACCCATCTCTTGCCTACCTCCTACATGTAGTTTCACTTGATCCCTTCGATTAAAGTCAAGGCTTCTGAACTGTCGACTACACATACGCATACATCATACATTGTGACTTCCTGAAGAGATTCACGTCAATAAAGAAAGCTCTGATATCTACCTAGGTATTATTGACGGCTTCAATCTGAGCCCCCTTCCCAGTAACAAACTTCTTTTTTTCGGCGACAAAATCCAACATGGTTGACCACCACTCCTTCAAGAGACCCGGGGGCCAGCTTGCGCCAAATACCGGCCGTCAGGTTAATCTAATCAAGAAGCCCCGGATTTCTCGAGATTCAACCTCTAACTCTGCTCCATACCCAACATCGGCACGCGGATTTATCCCACCATCTGGTCCTGCTAACGGAAGACCACTTGGGTCGGGGACCGCACTGCTCGGCTTTCAGCCCCCAAGTCGCAGTAACAGCAATCCTGGGCGACCGCTTTCACGAGGCCGCAATGGCAGTGGGAATATTACTCAGCGACCAAATTCTGCCCAGCAGTACTCTTCATACTCTCAGCCGGCCCAGCAGTACTCTCACTCTCAGTCACAGCATGAGAACCGGATCCAAGTGTTTGACCCGGACCAAGACATGGGCATGTACAACCAACACTATCATCAACCCCAAGGTTATGATCAGTTCAGCTCTCAAGGCCATAGCCAACCAGCTCAGCCCGGTGATTGGGACCGTCCACAGAGTCGCCAAACACTTCGTGCCCCGGCCATGGATCCAGTGAGTCACTCGCCGGGTGCTGCCGGTAGCGGCGTGCCCCTTCAAGTGCACATCGCTAATTCCGCGCAAGCCCTACCCCCTCAACGGCTTCCTATGCAGGACTTTTACAGTGAGACCAGGAAGCGAACTGCTGATGCCCTTAAAGCAGAAGATGGTTTAACTGTGAAAATTTTGGGCAGCAGTTTTGGCACAGATCCCCTTGTTGTAGACGAAGACGAAGGCCGTGCAAAAAACCAAGATCCCACCCAGCGGCCTGCGAGATCCATGTACAGACCACGGGATGGTACCAAAGTCCCAGAACTACCAGTTCCCAACCCCGAGCATGATTTGCAGGATAAACCTGAGACTCCAGAAGTCCGAGCTGCCGTCGAGGATCAATATGATGGCCGTGGGACTATTTCTGACCGTAACGGCAAGGCACCTGCATCTACATCTTCTGTACCTGGCCCAAATGCTGGAATGGCTACTCAACAGCAACAACGACCAAGTCGGTCAAATCGCTCTGTGGCAACCAATACTGATCCAATCAGTGAACAGCCCCCCAGCAAGAGGTTGAAAGTGGCTGAGAAGAAGCAGTTCCAGCAATCGCTCAAATCAGATGATTTACTGAGTGCTGCCCTTAAGAACAACACGATGAGTGCCACAGCCTTTTCTGCTGCTCATCTAGGGAAACTGATGATGCAGGACGAGGAGTTCTCGAAGATGGTGGGCTCTGTTCTTAAGAAGATGGATTGACAGAATATCTCACACAACCGTTGTTCAATTTCTTCTTGGGCTTTTCGTGGTGTCGCTATTTTTCCACGCGTTCCGAGGTAGGAAGGTAGTTGGCGGATATATGTTTAGTTCTTTGGATGATATGTACTGGGTGGGTGACTTACCTTACTATTATCCATCATGAAGGGACTATGTACTACAGTAGTCGTCTATAGCTTTCGCTACATTAGGGGGATAGCTACGTTTTCTCAGGGTGACACCACCTGTGCAGATACAGGGTTTTCACAGGTATTAGGGAGAGAAAACGAATATAAATTGCCTCATCCGAAGTTATGTCAAGGCCCAAGACCACCGTGAACCCTCAAACTCCCCCGCCTGTATCTTTTCCGTTCCTAGCCCAGCTGCATATAACTCCATTCCGGTACCTACATGAAGTCGTCTTCGGTTTCGTCTCCCTCCTGTCCCATGGCCAACTTCCCTGCCTCGTCTGCCAGGGCCATGATGTCATTGACCAACTCTTCACTGCGGCTCCGTCCAGAGGTACCGCTAGGGGGCACTATTGCCTCGTACGCAGCTCCATCAACCGATCCGATAGCAGCCTCGCCGGCTGGCGCACTTGAGCTGCGGACCTGGACACGGACTTCGCCCGGCACACCGTCGATGCGCACGGTCTGCGTCGTGCCGTTGGCACTACTGCCTCCCGCCTCACCACCGGCAGTGGGTGGTCGAACCATCGGCCCCGGGTTCGCGCTGACGAGATTCTGCAGGAAGGCGCTGGCGTCGGGCGAGCCGTCCATGAGCCACTTGAGGCAAAGCTGGACGCGCTCGCGGCAGAAGCGGTTGTTGTCGTCGTAGAGACAGCAGTTGAGCAGGGCGACTATGCCATTATGCTGGACGATCTGCAGCTGTACTGTCGGGTTTCCGGGAGACGTGTGGCCTGGCGGGGGCTGTAGCAACGCGGCGAGAATCGACAGAACCTGACCCTTGATGCCAGACCAGGGGAACTCGTAGGCTGGTTCGGACAGTGGCGGTGGAGGAGGTGGTGGTGGCGGCGGGTTGGCTGGGTATGCGGATGAGCTTGCTTGCCCTTCTCCACCGGTTGTCGATGCGGGTGCAGTGGCAGGGACTGGGGGTGCCGGACGGCCGCCGGCGAAGGGGATCTTCTCGACACCAACATCAAGTCCCTCGAGCAGCTTCAGAAGCTCGTAAACAGTGACGTAGTCAACGAGGTGCTGGCGCAGGGGGTGAATGTCGGCAATGGTGTAAAGAAAGTCCAGGTATTGGACAAGACCATCCTTGGCCCGTTCCAGATCCCAGTTATCCACGGGGAAGTCGGCTGGATCCAGGTCTCCCTTGCGCACATCTCCCTGAATCTGCATGAGAGCTACACATTCAGGCACAATGCGGCTGCGGAAGATCCCATACAAGAAATTCAGCATCTTGGCAAACTTGAGATCCTCTCCAGGCTGCCAGTCTGGAACATCATTGGGAGGTGCCACTGGGTTGTACTCTTTTGAGGGATGGAAGGTTGTTCGCGACAGGAATGTTATGAGACGAAGCAACACTGTTTGTGCGGGAGAGATGATATCTTTGGGGCTTCGGAGGGCATTCCAAGCATAAGGGATGAGAGAGTTGAAGTGTATCGACTGAACGATCTGGGCGCTGATTTGGAATATGAGGGACTGCTCATCCTTTTCCCAGACTGCTATGAAGACAAGCATTTCTCGTAGCAGGTTTTTGCCGCAATCTGTGGCTAGAAGCAATCGGCACCGGGCGTGCTGTAGGCTTTCGCCAAACCGGGTAGGGCCTGTACCAGCCGATTCTAAGATACAAGACTTGACTATCATGTGCAAAGCCTCGATCTGTTTGGGGTCCAATATGTTGGGTACTTCGGTGAGCAAGCCCGTCATGGGACCTTCGCCGTACGAGTCGTCATCATCTGGATCCTCCTCGTACTCGTCGTATTCGGGCGCGTAATTGGGCGTCGGCTGAGTTCGTATCTCTGGGTTATATTCAGGGTACTTCTCTGAAGGATCCTCATCTATCGGCGGAGACTTAGCCGCCTCGTCTTGTTCCACGTGCTCCGGCCCTGCGTAGCGTTGCATGAGGTTGGCTTCGCACTGCTTTATTCGTTCCGGGACCAAGTCGAGAGGATACATGCTGAGGCTAGAATCTCTGACGTTTGGGAGGCGTGTGGACTCCCACCAGATATCTAACTCGTGCGACACATGGCCGTAGGCTCTGTCTTGTTCGTACTTATCAGGTTCGTCGGGGTTCCACTGCGAAACTACCTTGATCGCTTCGTCATAGATGTCGGGTTTCCATGCCCACATCTCTTGTGGCGTGTAGTTCCAGGCTAGGTTCCAGTCTGGCGGCAGCCAATGGTTCTTTTGCTCCTCGTCCTGTGCCTCGAAGTATTCGCGGCATATGGCGGCTGCTGTATCACACATCTTGGAGTTGCGCTTAAGCCAGTTCGACATTTCTGTCCTGAGATAGTAGCTCCTTGGGCCGGCATATTCCAACACAGGTTCGTGTCGATCTTCAGGGCCTGGGTTATTGTCCACATCGGGGGACTCAATCAGTACCCGGTACCAGAAAGTCATCTTATTGCGGTCGTTCTTCGCAATCCAGTTATGTGCCTGTTGTAGAGACGTGACAAGAACCTTCTTATCTGCAACAAGGTTAGCTAAGGGCTCTCTCTCTCTTTAGAGATAATAAGATGGCTGGCTTACAGAGTTCTGTGATCTCATTCAACTTGACTCTTGACGCATCGTCTTCTGGCATCTCGCCATCAATCCCCTTGCTCGTAACATTAACACAAAGGCATATGGCCTCATATACCTCGTGGTCAAAGTTGATTGCAGCAGATAGATCTTGGGGAATTTCAGGTTCGGTTGTGACCAGAAGATTTCTAGCAATGTGCATCAATTTGATGAGCATTTGTAGAGCCTCTTTGAGGGGTACATAGTTCTTGATGATGAGTGCCGTGACTTCTTGTGTTGTGACATCTAAGAACTTGGTGGGAACTAGAGGTTCTGATCGAATGCCCAGTGACTTCTCGTTCAGGTCACAGATAGCAGCACATATGGCCCTCCGGAGCCATATCCATACACGGAGATTGCTTGATAACGTTTCTCTGCGAAATTATTAGCTTGACGTCTACTTCACATAACATAGAATGTCATATGGCTTGTTGCCAGGCATACCGAACATCCTTGAACGTGTGGGTTTTCTCCATGGTGCGGGACACGACGTTCATCACCTTGGTCATGGAAAGCGGCCCCATCACTGGGCTTTGCATATAGTGACCCTCCAGGCATATCAACCCCGCGCCAAATGCCCTCTCCTCGATAGAGTCTGACTTCCATGCGTGAGGCGGGTCTACATCTAGCCGCCCATTAGACGACATCTTGACCAGTTCTCAATATGTCATGGACATGGAACTTCCATGCGCGTTGCTTTTTGATCGTATGCTCTCTGTCGATGTTCTCGAGAATTTTCTAACACTTGCTCGCTTGCTGGGAAGATCAAGAAATTGCCCCACCATGAGTAAGGGCCAAGAAAATCCGGGCTACTCGGAGTAAAGAGATGCAGCGCCAAAAGTCCTCGGGGAAGTAATTTCTTATTCGTGTGCAAAATCGTAATTGATACAATGATCAGACAATCTGGTGTAGCAGAAGTTTAGTACTAGAACCCCGTTCAATTCGGTATCTTCAGTGGAGGTGATGAAATTTCATGAGGAAGTCGCTGAGAGCAAAACCTTCACTAAGCCATTAATGATGCTTACAAGGATCTTCTACAATTGAATTTGGAGGGGCAACTAATTGATATGTGAAATTGCCGTCTCTACACGCGTTAGTCAATCCATGCATGTTAAGTGCATGTGGTGACGAGCCCAGTCTTTCCCATCAATAAAGCAAACAAATGAGACAAAGACAGACCAGGACTTGATCTTTTTTAACAGTTCGCTGCGATTATTCGAAATGTTGTATATCAATCCCACTATGTACCTAAGGTTATTTTCTAAACCCTGGCTTTGCTTGAGTTGTACTATTCCGGCCTCCATATGTGCACCTCTCCAACATCTATCTGCCTACAAGCTGGATGCAAGTATAAATAATCACTGCACACTAATCCCACGGTGCCTTGTTTTCTACAGGCTGGTCATTTTGCTCATCAAATATGTCGAAACCGATATGTGGCTTGGGATTCAGGAATCGGAAAGCACCGGTCTTGCGCGAGAGCTGGTCGACAGTCTGGAAGTCCTCCTCAGGCAAACTCGATAGATCAAGGTTTTCTCTCATTCGAGACTCGTTTATTGACTTGGGCACTACAGGAATGCCTCTTTGAACGGCCCAGGATAAACAGACCTTTGTGTGTGTTATGTTAGACCGAGTTTGCAGTAATGTTGGATAGGAGCTCAAACGAACCTGTGCTGGACTCCTATTCAGCTTCGTGGCGATTCCCAACAGCTAATTGGATTCGATCGTCATCAGTGCTGCACTCCTTGAATTTATCGAAAAAGCATGCGGTCGTCAACCTACTTCAATGTCTTCAATAGGCCTGGGCTGTCCTTCATGAGCCCGTACGACTCCAACTGGACGGCCTCCAAGCGGTTGGTGAGCCATCACGAGAATGCCATGTCGCTTTGAGAATTCAACCAGTTCAGTCTGGGGGAGGTATCTGTGCATCCGTTATTAATACACTGGTATGTGTTGGATCCATGGAGAGCTTACGGGTGCAATTCAACCTGGTTGACAGCTGGGATGATACGTGCCGCTTCCAGGAGCTTTGTGGTCTTCAGTATGTTGAAGTTCGAAAGGCCTGCAATTCGCTTGGTGTCAGCACCGAACACCGAGTACAGCTATAGTCAGCATGTGTGCCATACCGATGGATCTGGTTTTGCCACTCTCCACGAGCGCCTCCATTGCCCTCCATGTGGAAGCATAATTTCGAGACAGTTCGTAATCAATCACAGGCTTGTTGTTGCCACTTGAATGCCGGATGGTTTGGAGATGATCGTCTGCTTTATAAGCATGAGGGACTACGAGAAATACGTTAGCTAGTTGCTGTCATGGTGAGATATGGTGTAAGTTACAGTGCATTAGGTATAGATCAACTGAAGCATATATAAGTTAGCCTCGGCCTTCAACAACAATAACAACATCAACATCACGTACCGTATTCTAAACCCAAGTCATCAAGTGTGTGTTGCAACGCGTTAGCGACTACTTCAGGATGGTGTGCAGTCTGTGGGCTGCCGGCCGCTCAGTATCGCCTCTTCATGCGTTGATGGTCGTTGCAGTTGCTTACAGCTTGGATGTCACAAAGATCTCGCTGCGAGAGATGCCAGATTCTTTAATACCCAATCCAATTTCTTTCTCGTTGCCATATGCTGCCGCACCATCTATGTGCCTATAGCCGAGTTCTAGGGCCAGTTTGACGGTAGCTGAAACTTTCGAATTACCATCATCCGACTGGAATGTGCCCAATGCTACTGCTGGGACTTTGCTTCCATTGTTCAATGTGAAATATTGTGGCAAACTCATTTTGAAATCCAGTCAAGTGGGTTTAGTCTTCGGGCAGTAACCAAGGATGGGCAAATATGAATGAAGGAATGCAAGCAACAAGCCAAGCCAGAGCTAACGTATTCGTGAATCTCGAGTCGCTGCCGGTAGCGAACACGTCCTGGGAGTCCTAGGAGTTGCCGAGGACTTCTCTATGTGAAACTAGTTTCCTCATCGGGGTCGTCGGCGCTTGGCCGCATGCTCGGCATGCCTTACCCCGCTACAACCCCCTGGAGCTTACAGGCAGTGTAAGCCAATCAACTCTCTATGTTATATACGTTGGTAGTTCAGTTGATTGTGATGCTGATCCTTTCGGCGCATCGCTGCACCGACTAACCATCAAGCCGGTGTGGCTTGGGGGCTGAGATGCAATCCATGGCCAGATCTGAAGTTGAAGCACTCGAAAAGCAGCCTACTCCCAGCTATATTATCCAGTATCCTAGAGTATTCTATTTTGTCTAAGGCCTTGTTGATCTCAAACTTATGAGGTAGCACTGCTAAAATGACCACGATGGATCTGGATGAGAACGTCATAAAAGGTAAGAGCCCAAACTTCCTAATGGTTTTGAATCCTAACTCTGGGTCCTTCAAGTTCTACCATCTTTGAAGAGCGTTCTGGCAGTGAACGCATCAGGAGAATCTGCTTGGGCAAAGGCTGCCCGGGTAGATGTAGAGCACGAAGATGATAGCACGGAAAGTTATTTCATGAAGGTAGAAGTCCTTATTGGGGTATACGTTCTAAAATCCCGTCACTGATAATTTGCAGGTTTCCAAAGGTCCGCATGGCCGTGAATCCCTGAAGGGCGAGTTTGAATCTACCGCAGCTATCTATGCGATCACCCCTGAATTCTGTCCCAAACCAATTGCTTGGGGTACATTCAAGTCGGACACAGACTCGCATTTCTATATTTGCAAGTTTTACGACTTTGTCGAAGATGAACTACCAGCTCCGAAGGCATTTGGGGCAAGTCTGGCCAAGTTACACTCTTCGCACACATCTCCCGGGGGTCGCTTTGGGTTTCATGTAGTGACATACAACGGTGACCTCCCCCAAGACAACACGTGGTCAGAAAGTTGGGAGGCTTTCTTTCTCAATGGCTTCCAGCATGTTCTTAGAGTACGTGAGCAGCGAGGAGGGAAAAGCTCGGAATTGGACGATCTACTTCCGGACATGTTTGGAAAGGTCATCCCCAGACTTCTTCGACCCCTCGAGACAGGTGGTAACCATATCCAACCCTCTCTTGTTCACGGAGATCTCTGGTGTGGAAATGCGGCTATGATAGACGAGGACACAGAAGATGGCATCGTTTTCGACCCTTCGAGCTTTTGGGGCCACAATGAGTGTATAGACCCCCGCTGTCCCTCACGACTTTATGAACAGTGAAATATGCAGTTCGCTAATACCATTGGCAGACGAACTGGGCAATTGGCGTCCGGAACGCAACAAATTCACCCGGAAGTATTTCAACGCGTACCATGCTCATTGCCCGAAGTCGGCCCCAGAAGCAGACTACGATGACAGAAACGCGCTGTATGCGATGTAAGTCATATCTTTTGATTCAACTGTGTGACCAATAACTGACACCACTCAATGCTCCAGGCGTTTCAATCTTAATGCAGCCACATTGTTCCCGAGTCAGAGCACCTACTTAAATATGTATGCATTCGTGATCTCAACCGCCGTCACGTCCGATTGATAATCTGTTATAGGGTCATTGAGGAGATGAAAAGACTCATTGCAAAGTTCCCCAGTGGGTATGAAGGTGATGAAGCGCGATCAGATACTAGGCAGCGCCAGGAGCTGAACAAAGCTTCTTTCGATGCCAATACATCCAAGAAGATACCCGGGGGAGAACAAATCGCGTCCTCGAATCACCGCGCTCTGCCGTTGGGTGAGCCAAAAATCGAGCTGGGATAAGATGTCGTGAGATTTAAGGGACCGGGAGTATGTATGGATTTCTGCAAGATTAGAAAACCCGTAAATAAAGGTTGTCAAGGATCAACACCACTCACGAGCTTGACGCCCTATTTCTCGGCTCGGTACTAAATATGGAAAATTACCTGGGCCAACCGACCCTGTAGATCGCTTAAATCAGAGATTCGCGATTGTGACTGGTGTGCTTTGTCTGACTGCCTGCTACCTGTGAAATAGCCGCCGACGCTGGGGAGGTACAAGGGTTGTCAGGTAGCCCCCTCAACCATCGCCTCGGTAATCCGCCCCCAAGAAAAGAAATGCGGAACGAACGAGGCGTCGTGGCAGCTTACTCTTACTTACCGCATTCACCTCCGTCGATTAAGAACTTTAGATGCAAATTGGTTGCCGCAGAGATTGTTTCTGCCCCATCCCATCCCCAATGCTCTTTGATATAGTAACTACGGCTACGGATGATAACACACTCGAAGACCGCCCAGCCCAGCAGGCTATACGTTGACTATGGACCAGGTTCGATACCAAGCATCCAAGCACTAACCCCCTCATTTAATAGTGGGCGGTGGTAACCCTCGAGTCGTGCCTCTTGGCTAATAGCTTGTTACAGTTTCGTAAGCGATCTCTTATCCACGTGTTGTCTCGTCAGGACACCGATCGGTCCGATACGCCAACAGCCGTTGCACGATCCACAACCGTACAGAGCAATCTATCTTTGTTGGATCTCTCTGGAGATGCTGGAGGTGATAAGGGCCCCTTGGGCCTGAGCACTCTCTTCGAGCCAGAAGATTCAACGCCCGAAGTTGACCTCATTTTCGTGCATGGCTTAGGCGGTGGGAGCCGGAAATCATGGTCAAAGTCGCCTGATCCTCTACATTTCTGGCCCAAAGCTTGGCTACCAGGCGACCCCGAGTTCAGCTGTGTCAGAATCCATACATTCGGGTATAAAGCAGACTGGGGCGAGCGACGCCAGAGTATGCTGAGTATTCATGACTTCGCCCAATCGCTCTTGGGCGAGCTGAAAAATGATCCGTTGATACGGAGGGATAATACCAGGTTGATACTGGTTGGTCATAGCATGGGGGGATGCGTTGCAAAGAAAGCTTATATCCTGGCCCGACAAGATGCCTCTAGCAAGAATATTGCTGACCGTATACAATCAATCTTCTTTCTGGGGACTCCACACCGTGGTTCAGATCTTGCCAGTATCTTGCAGAACATGCTGGCAGTAGCTTGGGGATCCAAGCCTTACGTCAACGATCTCCTTCCCAATTGCGCCACCCTGGCCGAGATCAACGATGTTTTTCGTCACTACGCTGGCGATCTTCGACTTTGGTCGTTCTATGAAACCTTGCCGGTAAATGCGAAGGTCTTAAATAAGATAGTGGTGGAAAAATACTCGGCCACCTTGGGATATGGTAACGAAGAAATAGCCGCCATGGATGCTGACCACCGCCATGTCTGCAAGTTCGACACTCAATCTGACCCAAACTACAAAAAGCTACGAAATGCATTGTGTACAGCCATTGACTTGGCCAGAGTTAGGGGTAAGATGTCATTATCAAATAGATGCTTGATTAACAGCTAACCTGTATACCTTTGTAGCTTCCAGCGCCACGTCAAGAGATACGCTCCTGAAAGTGGAACTGTTACTAGGCATTTCTGACGCAACTTATGAAGATGATCTCATGTCTTTGCAAGAGTTGAGGCATCCCGGGTCATGTTCATGGCTATTTAGGCTGCCTGATTTGACAGACTGGTTAGTACATTCTGGGAGGGCGGCTGCCCCTATATTTTGGCTCACAGGCCGGCCTGCTACCGGAAAATCAGTTCTCTCGAGCTATGTGATAGACAAGCTCCGAGAAACCGGGTTTCTGTGTAGTTACTTCTTTTTCAAACATGGCAAGGCAGGAAGATCTTCGTTGACCGACTGCTTGCGCGGCATTGCCCATCAAATGGCTACTCAGGATCAGGCTATAGCACTACAGATCGAGCAACTAGACCGCGATGGCGAATCATGGGACCTAGGTGACGAGAAATCCATTTGGCGTAAGCTCTTCGTCAATGGAATTTTCAAGACCGGCCATGCGGCCAATCATGTCTGGGTAATCGATGGCATTGATGAATGCTCCAAATCGTCAAACTGGTTTAGGTTGACACCCCAATTACCACCGGGCTTTCGACTATTCATGACAAGTCGCAGCAATGACGAGATTGAGCGAGGTCTACATTCGTTAGGTCCTCGCGTTCAAGTCCAGCCATTGGTAACTTCAGACACAGGTATGTATCTCCTTTTCATGTTTAGCGATGGCTCTTTGCCAAGGAAACCTCACCTAACGTTATTGCAGCTCAAGACATGCATGCGTTTCTAAGATCCAAACTAGAAGATCTCTCCCTGGAAAACATCGATGAACTCTGTAACAGAATCCTGACAAAATCTCAGGGGTCGTTTCTATGGGTCCGTCTTGTCCTGCAGGAGTTCGAGAACGCCTACACAGACGAAGACATCGAGGCCATTTTGAAAGAAGTCCCAGAAGATCTGTATCAAATGTATACAAGGATGTTGGCTACGATTCAAAGCGAACGCAGACGGTCAAAACTGGCCAAATCAATTCTCACCTGGGTCGCATTAGCTGGACGCCCTTTGTCGATAGACGAACTTCGCTGTGCTGTACGACTGGATATCAACGAAACTCCACACAACATTGAAAAGGCCATCCCGACAGTTTGTGGACAATTGGTTTTTGTAGATCAGTCGTCCCGAGTTCACATGATTCACGAGACGGCCAGGGAATTTATCCTAGACGAGGATCTAGATTCCACTTTGGCAGTCCGGAAAGGTGAACGTCATGGTCATCTGGCATCCTTGCTATGCAAATACCTCTCAACGGATGTCCTAAAGAACACGCACGGATTTAAGCCTGCGCGGACGTCAAAATTAGCCGCAGTCCTTGACGCATCACTAGTTGACTATGCCTCAAAGTTCTTTTCAGAACACCTGTACCGCTCGAACTCGGTGGATGATGCTCCTATGCGGGAACTCTGCATTTTCTTGAGGACAAACATCCTATTCTGGCTCGAGACGATCGCTGGACAGGGAGAACTGCAACCCATCAACCGGACCGCCGTTAATCTTGCTGGATACCTTCGGCGGCGAACAAAATATGTTCCTCCTGTTGATAAGGACATCCAGCTAATCGACAGCTGGGCAATAGATCTGATCCGAGTCAGTGCAAGGTTTCGGTCCAAGTTGTTAGCATGTCCCTCCGCCATACACTATTTAATCCCACCATTTTGCCCGACAGAGTCGATGATCTCGACTATGTTCATCGTTCCTACGCGGTCGTTGACAGTCAAAGGGTCGCGAGAAACTGAGTGGGATGATTGTTTGGTGAGAGTGGATTTCGCAAAAGGGCAGACCACAGCTCTAGCTCATGGTTCTGTCTCCTTTGCTGTCGGGCTGTCTACGGGACAGGTCTCACTGTACGATGCCGGATCAATCCAGCATATCTCCCTGATGCGGCACCCGGAACGAGTTAGAACCTTGGAGTTCAGCCCTGATGAACGAGTACTTGCTGTAGCTGGGCAAAAGCATATCAGTATCTGGGAGCCTCGAAGTGGAAATGAAGTCTGGACAAAACGTCTTACGTCACCGCCCCTGGCAATGGCGTTTGTTGATAGCGAATACTTGATCCATGTAAACCGGGCCAACCAAATCATAACCACGTGAGCTATCCCCTCCCCCCGAAAACCTAAGAAACTCCACCCGCTGATAGTCTTGTAGATGTATCGAGAATGGAGATGATTCGATTATCTCGTGGGGTAACAGGAACGCAGAATCATCGCTACCACATCAGCCTCCCAGTAGGGCCACCATCTCAACAAACATGGGACTTCTAGCGGTGGGATATCGAAGCCACCCGATTTCCATCATTGATTTGCACTCTGGAACGCTTGTGGGTCAGTGTTCGCCAGGGAAGGCAAATGGGATCGACGCGATGTCCTTCAATCCCAGCCCGGATGTCTTCGCCTTGGTAGTGTCGAACCAAGGTGGAGATCTTCTGGTATTTGATCCCAGAACGGCAGCCCTGGAGTTCCAGAGATCAAACGTTTTCGCACACACCTTGTCGTGCTCGGTGGATGGGCGGAGTCTGGTCACTGGCGATTCCCGCGGGACAGTCGAGATTTACGAGTTTGACGGACCTGACAGCACTGCGTTGACTTTGATCTACCGCATAGGCGCTCACGAGGAAGGGGTGAAAGACGTTCGTTTCAGTGAGAACGGGCTACGCATTGTCGATTGCCGAGAGTCACAAGTCCGCGTTTGGGAACCCGCGATCCTAGTGCAAAAGGATGCCGACATTGAGAGCCAGAGCGACATCAGCAGTCAGGTGACGATTGCCATGAAGATGTCGGGTTCGATAGAGTCAGCAGAGCGCCCGGAGATCACATCACTCGTGCCCATCGTTAACGGGGACTACATCGTCTGCGGTAAAAGCAACGGCGAAGTATCCATATGGTGCACTGCGGACGGGAACGAGCTGAAGATTATTTACAGTCACTCTTGTGGCGCGTCTGTGGTAGCAGCGGCTGTTGCAGACAAATATGGAATCGTCGCCACGGCTGATGAGTCCGGGAGGGTACTAGTGGTGCAGATGAAGTCTACCACTCCGTATTGGCAGGATGCACATATCTTGGTCGACAGGCGAGTGGGATGTGCCATATCGAACATGATGGTCAGCCCTTCACAAGACCGGTTGCTGATCAGCGGCAAAACACGCAACGAGCTTTGGGACCTGTCCTCTGGCGATCTAGTCTGCACTAGGGAGCACACAACGGAGGGGATGCATGTCATGTTCGCTCACCCAAGGCATCGGGATACCTTTATTTCGTGTACGGGAACCGCTTATAGGGAATTCTCCTGGTCCGCATACGAAGAGACTGAGCCCAGGCAAGAAATTCAGCTCATGCGCACAAATCAAGTTTCGCAAGGGAACGTGGTGAGCGCAAGCTACCATGGCTCGGAATTGGTTCTTGAATCACTCAAAGTCACAGGGGATGGTGCCGGTGTGCGTACCTGCTATTGGAGCGGGGATGACTTCGATCAAGCTCGTGGCGAGGAGGCCGCTATACTGGGTTCGAGCATTGAGCTCCTCAATCCTATACTGCGCGAAGTCATAACAGTTATTGGGTCGACAGTGATTTTCATAGACAAGGAGCTCTGGATCTGTAGCTTGGATCTGACCACCTTCAACACGGCACCATACGCAAAGCGACACTTCTTCATACTATCGGAGTGGTTGAACGTCAATGGAGACATGAAGTTTTCATTCACCCATAAGAAGGAGTTCGTATTCGTTAATAAGGGTAATCTGGTTATAATCAAGGGTGGATTGGAGTTTTCTGAAGTCGTCGCCCTTTCGCCTAAACAAGGCTGGACAGTCCAGACTGGTAGCATGCATAGAAGGACCTCAAGCAGTATGATCTCGACACCGGGTTGATTTGGTTTGGTGCTGCAAGTCAATGTTTTATGTAATAGAGTACACAAGCCTGGAGATCCTGGGGTGTTTGCAATTATGCTGGACTGGTGCCGTCGAAAATAGTGGTCGAAATTGTCTATACAGACGACCAATTATGTCATTAAATCTAAGTGAATCGAATCGTGCGCCAGCCGGCCACTAAATGAAAGCACTCCCGTTCAATTGGTCGACGAAGAGGTGTGGTATTGCTCGCCCACGGTGCCGTCCGATCGTTGCCCGTCCTTCCGTTGGTGTGCGTTTGATGTGGTGAGTCTGGTATCGCTAGTCGTTACCGCAGCTGTAAGCTTAGTCGTGCGCTCGTACTCCCGTGAATGCTGTCTCTATTTCGACGGCAGGACGGAGGAGTCCGCGATGACGTTGACGTCGTCTCGGAGGCTATAAGTTTCCAGACAGTAGGAATTCAGGCAGGCTACATCCCTCTGCGCAAACAACCACTTAAATTACATTCGTATATTAGAGTACCTATACGCAAGGCCTGGAGAAACTGCGGTAATTGGAATGCTCTTGTAATTATATTACCGGGACAAGTTACCCTTACTAAGATGTATATTTACTTAATAATGCTCTTACTGCACCCACCCAGTGATTAGGTCTCCAATCCTAAACTGGCGTTCCAGCTACCTTGAAGGGATGAGCCTCTGTGTTGAATACGTACTGGTTGTCGTGTACGGCGGAAACTTGCCAAGGGGCCTCCTGCGATAGGGGTTAGTAATCGGACGTCTCGGAATTGTATGCCTGCAGCACGATATTGAAGCTGTCTTCAATCCATCTCAAAGGGGATTCCCGTTGACTTACTTCTGCTTGGATCATGTACAGGTATTTCAACACCTCGGCAAACCAGAAGCTGTCCTGGAAGTCTGTAAAGCTTCCACCAGCAGGCGCATTGACATTAGTGACTTCCGAGAAACCGACACCAACAGAGCATGTGGCATTGATGGCCTGGAAAGCTGTCCATGCCCAATCCTGGTACTTAGAATCGCCAGTAGCACGATAGGCGTAGTACCAGCTTTCAATAACCTCAGGCCGAAGGATATAGTTACTGTTAGTAATCCAGAAGCCAGCCTGCTTATAGAACTCGGCCTGCTCGGCCGGTGCGGCCGGATTGTTGCTTGTATCAGAAGCGTTGCCATCTTGCCATGCGAAGACCTCCGGCCCGATTCCAGTCACCGTTGCGGTGTATGTCTCATGACAACTGTAAGCAAGATCAATACCAAATTGGACGTAGTCAGGCCTGTCCAAAGTAAGGCCGCCCAAGATGAAGTTGCCACCGTCAAAACAAGCAACTGTACCCGTTATTAGCAACTGCATTTTTCCGACCAAAGAACCTGACTTACGGTGTGTTGAAACATAAGACAGCTTGTCCTTCGCATCATATGCAGCCAAAAACGTCATGTCGGGTCGCGTTGATGGGTGGGATGCGAGGTACTTGATACTCGAATCGGCTGCTTTGACCCACGAGTCCTTGTATGAGGCGAATCTCTTCGTATCATACAGATACATCTTGATGAGGTATTCGTAATAGCTGTCAGTGCCGCCGTTCCAGCCTCCAGACGAATCCACAAAGTTGCCATTGTTGACATCGACGTTGGTTCCGAGCAGACCAGGCCATGGCTCACCGGAAGCAGGTTTGGGGTTCAAGAGATAAGACTCTGCCTTCTGCGATAGCTCCGCATACTCTGTCTTGCCCGTCTTGTCGCTCAACCGGGTCCATTCTAAAACCAGAGTCCCGATTGTAGCAAGACCATTTGTTGACGTATTCGTAGTCCTTGGGGGTTGGAATAACAAATCATTGATCGGAACACCGCTTGGCGTGTCGAATCCGACTTTCAAGTTGTCTGCCAGATGGGTAGCCTGGTCCAAGATCGCGTCTAGCTGTGTACTGTTGATGCCGTACTTCCCTGAAGGCAGGCCCGACAGCATATCATGGGCTAAATCGATATCAGTACTAGTCCAAACGCCCTTTGGAGCGAGTACACGCACCTGAAAGTAGGCCGCCTAGGTAGCGAATCGTAGTCTCAAAGAGTGAGATCGTGTCACCCGAGTTGCTCGATTTGTCGAAGTTGATCGTGGGAATGTAATCCACAATTTGCCCGATGACCACAGCATCTTCCATGACGATTGCTGTCGAGAGCGCGTCGATAGCGCTGGCACCCCATCCATTCCTGCAGCATATGTCAGTATAGAGTCTCATGTCTTTTGCTGTCATTATGTCACTTACCTGTCATTCTGGAATGATTTTGCAATTGGCTTCAGCGAGTCGTTGGGGAAAGCATATTTATAATACCCTGACCATGCACGATCAAAAGCGCTCTTGACCGCAGCTGCTTTGTCCGGATGCGCCTCGTATGTAGGACCTCTGGCTCGGATACCATATGCTTGAGAGCTGGAGCTCAGCAAGGCCAACAGCCAGGCAGAGGAGACCATCGTCGTGAATGATACAGGAGACAGTATCAACCGTAGGAAATTGGATGGGAGAAATTTGGGTTGGGTGACAGGGTAACCGGTTGCAGCGTGAGAGCAGAGGGCAAGCACGATCGTTGAACAATGTCTCGAGCCAAATACTTTCCTTATGTATACCTCAAGGTAAGTCAAGAATGCAAGGTACCTCTATACCTAGTCTTTGGCTTACTGGACGAGCATCTCCGGGCTCCTTTCCAAACCTGCACGCAAGAAATGTGGGGGGAGCAGTAAGGATGGTGTAAACGACGTGCATGAGGACATGAGGGAAAGCACGCTTGACACTTTTCTTCTGCAACTGCCATGCATGCGTGAGTTCTTGCATAGAACGAGTCCCATCCAAGACAGCTAAGTGTAGTCAGTAGACATGTAGCTGGACTGTCCTGAATGCACAGCTGATTCAATCGCTGCCCCTGTAGCCAGAGGCTCACTGGCGAGTGTTGATCATCCTGTGGCGATGGATGGTCCCAAAAGAGAGGGAAGGTTTCAGCATGACTTGCTGGTGCGATGGATGGGCTACACACTTACTCTAGGGAGGTAAGTAACCATGCAGACACAGAAGTGAGCGAAGGGAGGACAGCGGAGCAGCCTGCTTTCCACATGGTCACACCAGCCCTGGAAACGAGACGCCTTGCAGAGGTCTTGTGTACTTCAGGCCAGGAACGCCAACTTGTGACGACGATAGCAATAGGCCAACATTACGGGAGTGTGTGTCCATGCGAGCGGTTGTCGTGCAACAATGCTGCCAGTGCGCCACCAATTCATTCACTTGGCCAAAGAACTTGCCTATCAAAAAGCTATATCGAAGGTCAGCTGCAGGTTGCACTTCCGAACATTTCTTTCCGGGGCGACGATCGCACCACGTTGGGTTGTAGCCATTACATAAACTGGTAACTTGGCTCAGAGGTGAGCAGAAGAAGGAAGCAGCATAGGTATTATGCGCCTAGACTCGGAGATTACACGCAAAAACCAAACTGAGTTCTATCTGGCGCGTCCGTATTATTGGGATTCAAAGGGACGGGATAGGGAGGAGAGAAAAACGGCAATGGGCATGGGTTGGGATCTGCAGTTGGCCTTCCGGAATGCACAGAGGTGCGTCTAATCATGAGCTTTGAGATGATGCAGGCATTAGCGAGGTGGGTGGTCGGGAGAGGCAGCTAGCAGAAAGATCCGAGTCATTTGATATAGGGCCAGTTGCCGGAAGCCAGAGATTTGAATAAGAGACAAATGCTGCGATGGGATTGGCGATGGCTTGAGATGACGGGTACTGTTCATGAGCCATTGCCTCATGCGACCTGCTCCCTCTCCTGGTATTGGTCTGACCCCAAGATTACCCCAAAACAAGCTTAGATTTGTTGTGGGGAAGTTCTCACCATCAACGATAACCTCGACGCCTCCCGTCTCCCGTGCCGTCTCCCACTGGCTGTGGCATTTCCTATTACCTGCTGTATCTTCCGCATACACCGCCCATGCTATGGCGTTACAGTGGTGGACTAGTTGGAAAGGGGCCAGCCAGGTCGAATGACTCTTCTTACTCGACAAGCGGTCAAATGACTGACCAACATCGACGAACAAGAAACGACCCCCGGAACCCCCGGGCTCACCTCGGCCTGAGTGGCTTCTGCATGTAGGACTTTATTGTTCGGACCGAGTCGAAGCGTTCCTGGGAATCATAAATCCATTTGTAGAAGCGAGTGACTAAAAGTAGCCAAGATCATCGTTATATTAACATTCTGTGCACACTTCCTAGACATGCAGACATGTTCTATCTGTTATCTCGCCAAGCGATGCGGTGTGACCCAAAGCCGGCCGACGTCCATTCATTACGCCTACCACGCGCGTGGTTGGGTAGCATATGCCACGACGTCAGCGTCCTGCATTAGGAAGCTGGAACCATCAGCTACGCCCAGACCTCGCATTTCGAGTCTTGTAGGCTGTTTACCTTGTCATCTGTCTATCGCACTTACTCTATGCAATCAGGAATAACCACGAATAGGTGCAGACGGGACAAAAGCGAACGGCAGAAACACCCGGTGAAACAGCAGTTCATCTGGTCTTTTTGGTTTCTGACTTGTCAGATGGCCAGTAATGGCCTCACCTATTACTGTGATATAACTTGGCTATGTGGTCCATTTGATCGACCTTCCCAGATTAGAAATAGCACGTATTGATAACCGCCAGATACTGCATTGCTCATCGCATGTTGCTGCAGAATGCAACGCAGAATCAAACAAGTCACGCCGTAAGGTGCGGTTTGCCATCTCAACACGATAGCTAGCCCCAAGACGATTCCACAGCCGTGTGAAGCAAGGTACTGTAGTATCGGGTAGACGGATCTGTTCTACTCCTTTTCTCGCAACTTTGCCAGTGCAGCGGCGATGCCATCACTCAATGTGTCGTCTTTCTGGCTCCTGGATGGTTTCTCAAGAGCTGCAGTCTGCTTGGACTCTTCAATAGCTGCTGCTAGCATAGCTTCCTCATCGTCGGCATCCTCGGGATTCCAGGCATTTGGCCGCGACGGTGGGTTTTGCGACTTCTCTGTCTGCTGTTGGCTAGGCGTTTGGCTGCCTCGTGATGCACTTGCTGCGAGTGCCGCGGGCATATCTCTGAGTGGCACTGCACTCAAAGGGATGGCCGATTCCATAGCAGCACTGCTCTCGCTGGGCAGCAGGCCTCTCTTAGCAGCCTTTTTGACCCTGAAGGGCTCTTCAACGACGCTGCACCACTTTTTTACTTTCTTTTCTCCCCAGCCCCCAATGACTGCAACCTGTTCAGGCTCTGCATTGACTGCATTGCGGACGCTCCCGAAGGCGCTCACCAACGACACGGCATCTGCTTTGTTTATGCCTCGAGGGGCTGTGACAAACTCAACCAGCTTCTCTGTGTAACTTGTAGCTTGCTGACCTTTGATACCTGTGAAACTGGCATGCTCGTACGACTTGTAAAGCTCGAGGTAGCGGGCGGCTTCGGCGGCGGACCAACAGAGGATGACGGTGACATTGTTGACTAAGGAGGTTTTGGAGAGTTCGCGCAATGAATCCTCGTGATTGGGAATGTCAACCATAGTCAGGAGTATTCTCAGGTTATACCTGCCTTGCAGATCACGAATCCGCTTATATATGTATTCCGGGTGGAGTCGATGGTACTTCAAACTCAGGAACAAGGCACACGTTGTCAAACCCAGGCCATAGTCGGCGGGGATATCGCTGTACTCCCATGCTACTGATTTCAAAGACGCCAGCACCGGATTGCCTTTCTGTCTAGGAGAAACGAGGATGTTGGAACCGGAACCGCGCTGCGGAAGTGCCTGGGGGATGGGCTGTACGATCTTGGGACCAGCAGCGGCCGTGGCACTGGAGGATGGCGGTGCTTTGTCTAGTCGCTGAGGCGTCGGTTGCTGCACACGCGCTGCAGGATTCGGTCTGGCAGGGGCGGAGGAGGCTGTTCTAGATGAAGACGATGCAAGGGCATCTAGAAGATCTGCATCGGCACCATAATCATCGTCGTCCATGGCATTTGACGTTGGACTGCGGATGCAGTTGTCGCACCGGTCGATTGTTGTTGGATGACGCGACACTGGAGCTAAGCGGGTGCTTAAGTGCTGAGTTATGTCATTCATTGATCGTGGGGTCCTGTAATTGATACGCGCCCCACTTATGTACTCTTATGAAGGAATGCATCATATCAGGGTAGGTAGAGGAATCTCACTGTAAGACGAGAACTAGAGACCCATCGGAAATATCATTAACATTATTATCATTATCCTTTGTATTAATTTCCTCCGAAGCACGCAGGCAAATGTCAACAATGCTGCCAACTGTGTTGTGTAGTATGTGATGTGATGATCGCGGCACCCTCGCCTTATCCCTTTCCTTGAATAGAGTGAGGCTATAGGGTGACGCTATAGACTGAGAGTTGAATAGGGGTGACTTATGTCTTTACAGACAAGTCCTTTGCTGCTTTCACTTCTGCAGGCAGTGTCAGCCATCGATCTTTGAATAAGTATAGATTAAGGTGTTAGTACTCCCAAAGCGGCGCTCTACTTATCACATGCGAAAACCACTTCCAGAAGTGCCATGCTCCGCCCGACGCTTCATCTCACAAACGACGGCCACCACACACGCAGCAATGATGGACACTGCTCAAAAGCAGTAGTCAGCGATTGCAGAATAATACAGATCTCTGGATCTTGAATGGACTTACATATGACCAAGACCACTACAGACACAACCGACATCCGATGCTTGAGCGTGGCGTTTCGATGCGAGAACATCTCTGCTTCATTTCTTCGCGTAATCTATTCGACAATATAGCTTTAGCTTCATGAGGCTGCTTGGAATGAAACATTCCAAGAGTACCGCATTGTTTAGCTACGGAATATACAGATACGATGTGGTTCGCTCATGACATCGTTGATAGGTATATCGTGTACGTTATTTATGTATCTTAGCTGGCTTGCTGCTTTTGAACGCCATCCATAACCTTTACATGCAGCTAATAATATCGAGACCATACAACCTTATCAAACACCCTGCTTCTCAGTCTGCATATGATGATTTTGCTGATATGCGACACTAAATAGATAAAAAGAGATGTGGCAGAACAGGGCCTTCAGAAATCCCATTTAAGCGAAGGCTGGCCGCTTCTCGAGCTTGATATCCAGGTTCTCGTAGTACGTGATTCCACCCTTGTAAATGTAATCGCCCTTGTTCACGACGGTGGGCTTGAACGTGCGGAAGAACTGCAGGGGTGCCTTGAACAGCTCCATGTTGGCGATCTCGCGACCGAGGCAGATACGCGCGCCGTAGCCGAAGGCCATGTTGTACTTGTTGTACTCCTTGGTGCGCTCGGCGTCCTCGAGCCAGCGCTCCGGGCGGAACACCTCGGCGTCCTCGCCGTAGATGCGGGGGTCACGGTGCACGATCCAGGGGTTGCATGTCAGCTCCATGCCCTCGGGCACGAACTGGCCGTACAGTTCCAGGCCGCCGGCGGGTGCCAGTCGCGGGAAGATGTTGGGCGCCGACGGGTTGAGCCGCATCGATTCCTTCACCACGGCGATGTAGTAGGGGCAGTGTTGCTGGACCTCCTCGTACTGGGGCATGGCCGACAGCCTGCCCGCGCTCGTGGCGGCGTCGATTTCCGCCACGAGTTTGTCGTAGACGGCAGGGTTTGACATGATCTCACGCATCAGCGCCTGGAAAGCAGTCCCCGTGGTATCGGCCCCGGCCATCAAAACAAGCAGGATCTCGGCCCTGATGTATTCGAGATCCAGGGGCTCCCCATTGTCGTCACGTGCCTCAATGAAGCTAGGTAGCGTTGTTAGTTTTCGTCCGCAATAAACACCACATATGGAAGGAGGCACCTACGTTTGCAACAAATCAATCCTTCCATCGGTTTTACCGTTCTCAATATCAGCATAGCGTTTTGCGATCAGCTTGTCGCGGAACCTCATCAAAGTGCCGATGCCACTGTCCTGCTCGGGGCTAGCGACCAGGTATTTACCCAAGAAAGTACTCTTCACCCAGTTCGTGAAGGGGTACAGGCGGGCCATGATACCGAACGGCACCAAACCATCGTGGAATCCCTGGATCAAGCCACCAACATCGGTCTCTTGGTCGATGAAGCCGAAGGGCGCACCGAATCCGACTTCACTTATGACGTCGTAGGCCATATAAACAGCCCAGTTGGCAAAATCACACTGCTTGCCTGTCTGAGCGAACAGAGTGTCGAGTTTGCCGATCCATTTCGCGATATTAGCATCGATGAGCGGCTCCATGCGCTTGATGTTACTGAAGCTATAAGGGCCGGCAGCAATTTTACGGAAATAAGAATGAGTCTTGTGGTCCTGCATGTTAAACATGGACTCGGTCTCGCCAAAGCTGCCGGTGATATAGTGCTTTGATTTGTTTGCATTGCGACTGTAGATGTCGGGCAGCTTGGTTGAATCTGCCACGATGAGAAGAGAGGGTGTTATTCGCACGACTGGGCCTATTGGAAGCGGGTGAAATATCAGTATATATACCGGAAGTTCCTGGCGGTATGAAAAATCGAGAGAGATGCATACCATGCTTTTTGTGTAAAGCCTGAACGACTTTGCACTCGTCCGCCTTTACATTGTGATAGGTGAGCCAGAGGCGGGTGACGCCTGCCCAGAAGGGGCCAGGGAATTTGGCCAGAGGATGAAAGAAGTGGTTGTACACGATCTGGTAGACGACCTTGAACAGTACATACACGACGCCCAACAGGACAAAGTTGACAAAGCTCAGCAGTGCCATTTTGAGCCAATAATATAAGGTATAGAGATGCTTACGAGGAATTATCGCGGTCTAACATCACCTGGGGCGCGGAGACTATAAGATGGGCGCTGTGTCCCCCCAGACCTGAGAATCGACGGAGCGAGTGGAAGGAGAACATCATGTGACAATTATCAAGATCAACACTGGTTTCTGCGCCGCATAGTAGCTTGATCAATGCCATCATTTCCATGCAACTGATGGACCCCGCCTGCCCGCTGTGTCGTAGCATTCGCCTGGGTGCTTCAACCTGATACCTAGCTGGGAAGCTATAGCAGGCTAGCAAATTTGGTCCGGATCTGCTTTGGGCTCCCGGGACTCCTCTTCACAATCAAAGCCAATCAATGGTAGATACCCCCGCAGATTGCGATGTAGCAAGGTGCAAGTGAACGGCGAATTTTAGAGGCCTAGGAGCTTTAGGATGGCACAACAGGGTCGGCATGACTTCCAGTTCAGGATGAGGGATCGGCAGCCGGAAAGGGGTGGTCCACCGGCTACCAAACCCCCTTGTCCCCCGAATGTCGTTCCATACTCTGTCGCCAAGTGCTTTACCGAGCACCGAGTGCAGAGCGTCGGGACTGGCAAAGTAGGTGACAGGTGTGGTGTGTAGTGTGGTTTACGATAGACGATGCGGCGTAGAACCTAAGTCGGATACAATTGGGTTATTTGTGCATATGGTAAGATCTCTGGGCATACTGTGAGAACCTCACTACTTTGAAGAGGGACAAAATCCAACCAAGATGTGTGTGCTAAAGTCGGAGATTTCCGTAGTTTAGTAGTAGTAAGTCTCTGAAGCAACGGACCTAACCAGCCTGGATGTGACGTGTGGGTGCTGGGATGATAGGTTTCTCCCCCTAAAACGCCCGCCATGCTAGAGGCAAACAGCCCTAGGCCCCTAGGCCCCTCGCTCCCGAGTCTTCGCCCCAGCCCTGCGAGCCCTGCAATACTGGAGTAGACTGAAGCTCGTGAGCTAAGAAGCCCAAAGCTCTTTGACTAGTTTTTTTCCCCTTAGCACGTTCGGTGAACGGGCCGACGCCTCGACTGATGATCGGCGTCGTTGAATTGGTCTGAAAATCAAGCCTGTGTGGGCCTGGCATGCTTCGAATTTTCGGTGTTGCGGCCATTGCAATTCTCGAACGCTCTTTCCTTGGCTAAAAGCTACCTGTGCTACTCCTGTTATGCAAGATGCAGCATCTTGCCCCAATTGGGAGTGCAGTAATTAGAATGTAGATTCAGTGGCAGCTGGCAGTTGCAACGGAGCAGTATAACGGAGAACGGTTATGGGAACGGTCTGCAGGGGGCTCCGGATGTCGCTAACGCTAACCACATGCATATTGCCATGCAGCAGCCACTGCCATTGCCGTCTGTTTACCTAGGTAGGTAGTTGCGCGCCGCACACGATGAGTTTCCAGTTCAAGAAATTCTTGCGAATCCAATAATACAAGACTCACATATCGCTAGTTCATGGTTAGATGGATAGAAGACAGATGGGGAAACAGGGCTAACTAGACCTTGCCTGCTTGCCGGTAATCCTAGCGGGAGCTGACACGGGGCTTGCTCACTAACCGAACAACCTTGATTTACCATTCGCTAATTCTCTTTTCGCCCGAACGGGAGCGCTAGCTACACCCGTGGACTTCACAACACGCAAACGGGGTCCTGCGCCTCTTTGGTGCTTCCGAAATATCCTCGAAGCAGCAATGCGAGCCCACTTTTACTCTAAGTGAGCCGGGCTGTCTCCTCAGCTGCAAGCCTGCGACGAACCTACAAAGTCTGTATGGTACGAGGGAAGGCCTGGCAACATGGTAACTATTTCTGACGCCAGCCAGCCTGATATCCTGCCAGACACTCCGAAACTCCGCCCTCTGGCTCTTGTGCCCTTTGCTGTGACCCCTCAGCCTGACCATCGACACAGGCACTGGAGCTGGGGGGATATGATGATGTTCAACACCTGCATCTAAGTAGGTAGGTATTTCGCTTAGCACCTAGCATTTAATGCGCCGCCTTTGCATGTGAACTCCCCTGAGACTCCATACTAATGACGTGAGTAAGAGCGGCGAACCCAGGGAACAGGACTACCCTAAACGCCATATGCTCTTCTGATATGTTGCCCGGACCAGAAGATCGGATATCAGACTGCCTGACTGGTGTCTGTCCCACTGTCCTGCATTGCACAACTTAGCACTGCTACATTGATAACCAGACAAACCAGAATCGTGGAACCAGCCATCAGACTAGCAGCCAAACTCGGATCAAGGAGCGTCTCGGTGCACCCGCACGTCGTCTTTGTTTCGAAGGCCGGCCTTTCCCTGACAGAACCTTGCAACTGATCAGCGCCACTATGTATATATGTGTGAACTACCTCCTACTTGGGACAGGGCCTGATGGCTCAGGCTGCCATGTACTATCCAAGAGCTGGGATTGGATAGCCTAGGGGCATGGTCCCCACTCGGAACCGAGCCGTCTCGGACGATTTTCATAGGAGAAGTAGAGACTGAGTAATGGGAAACAGTAAGACTTACATACAAGGAGCAGCAACATCACAAAGAATCCCGCAACCAGGACGCGTGAGCTCTGGGCAACTGGGGCACTGTCGCCTTACAAGTGGCTCATAATGGATCTTACCATCTTACCAGAAATTGCATAGGCTCTTGGAGCCGGCGCATCGGGTTACTCGCTACTACCAGTAGCCGATCCGTCGCCCACGGTGTCAACACCTGCAAGGAACTTTGTTTAGCAGGACTCTGCCGCCAAATTTCCAGGGTGGCTCTACAGTAACGGGAGGGCAGGATCAAAACGCATCGGTTCCAAACCATTGCAAAAGTATCTTCTGTGCCACGGTTAGGCCGTTCAGTCTGTCAGCAAGACCCCTGAGACACACGTCGCAGCAAGGGCAGTCGATACACTCTACTAGCAGCAGGCAATATCCGAGGACTTTGCTTCCAACTGACATAGGTGGTATCGAACTTCCTGTGGCTTGATGAACCTGGTTCTGGTTGGGGTCCCGAGAGGGAGGGGGGTACCGTACCGTTAATCTAGATATCTACATACCGAGAACATTCTCGTTTACATAGGTGCCTCCGTCCCCCCGGGATCCTTAGCTCTGCATATTATACGTTGCACTCATGGCTCTGTAAAGTCTGGGCATGGTGCTATCCAAGTCGATCGCCATCAATGCTCGCTCCGTTTGATCGGTTGATACAAAACCCCTGATTCATAAAACGCACACTTGGTAATTGTTGGCCGACGAAGATCAGCAAGAGGAAGAACCAACAGAAAACGGACTACAAGACAGGGTCAAGGGACCAAAAGGTATAAGCGGGGAGCGTACCGCCATCTCGGCTTGAGGATTCTTCCCGTTCACTCAGCTGTTGTGGTTCCCTTCAGTGAAAAGGCTCCGGTCGGCACCTGATATACAAGCATAGGACTTGTTCCGGCTCGAGTGCCATCATTATCGTCTGTTTTCTCCACGACCTGTCTTTCTCCCATCTTGGTTGTAGACAACCACTCCGGAGTAAGGACATCTCTCAAGTCCCACCATCACAATGGAGTCCCAGGGCCCTACCGTCACTGCTGTGGCCATCATCTTTGCCGCGACCACGGCGGTTGCGATGATGCTGAGGCTATATGCACGCATTTTCTTGGTCAAGAAAGTAGGAGCCGATGATGGTGAGTGAGCCCAATCATGACCCTTTGTTTGGAAAGTATAGGATGCTAACAGCCATAAACAGGGCTTATAGTCGTTGCTGCAGTAAGTCCACCGAGATTCCCCGGAAACCCGACAGTAAAGGACACCCGCCCACATGATAGAGACTAACATCGCCGAAATCAAGCTGCTATCATGGTCTTTCTCAGTCGTAACGGTTGTCGCCGTTCAACACGGCCTAGGCGACCACATGCAGGATGTGCTGGCACGGGGCACGCAAAATATGATTACCTACGCCCAGGCCGTCTGGCTCTCGTCCATCTTCTACAACGCGTGCCTGGGTTTCATCAAGATCTCTGTACTGGCGCTATACGCGCGCCTGGGCGACCGGACGCTGACGCGGCTGGCTATCATCATGGTCGGCGTTGTGTGTTGCCAGGCGGGCGGCAATGTGCTCGCGGCCATCTTTCAGTGCAACCCCGTCCGGGCCGCGTACGACATCACCATTCTCGCCAGCGACAAGAAGTGCATCAACGTCAATGCCTTCTACCTGGCTAATGCCGCCGTCAACATCTTCACCGACTTGCTGACCTACACCCTGCCCATTCGACTTGTCCTCAGACTGCAGGTACCACGGCGACAGAAGATCGGACTCGCTGTCATTCTGTGCCTGGGGTTGTTGTGAGTCTTTACCCCTTTACCTTGTATTTCCCTCGAGCTCTCTTTCCAGTGCAGGAAGATGAATCATGTGAATGAGTGCTGACCAACTGGCCTTTCTTTCAATTCCAATAGTGCCTGCATCTCGTCTATAGTGCGTATCACATTCGTCCCGCGTATGCTTGTCGACGCCGACGCCACATGGGTCATTTCGCCTGCCATGTACTGGTCTGTCATCGAGATCAACGTCGGGATTCTGGCCGCGTCGATCCCGTCCTTCAAGCCCATCGCCTCACGCTACATGCCGCGCCTTCTGGGCAGCTCCTACTACGGCCGCGGCGGCTCGACGACGGGCGCCAAGAAAAGCAACGGCTACGGCAGCGGAGCGTTCGGTGGCCGGAGCAAGGGAAGCCGCGGCATGGAGTTGCACAGCGTCGAGCGGAACGACCCAACGGCGTCGTCGGGCGGTGGCAGCAGCAAGAAAGGGGGCGCCTACCCGTACGGGATGAACACCAAGATTGAGCATGGGCTGGGCACGGAGAACAGCTCCGAGGAGATCTTGTGCGACCCGGACAAAGGCCACATCAATGTGAGGACGCAGATTGAGACGCGCTTTGACGACCGCCCCTGAGTTGAGCATTAGGGGCGTTACTTATGGAGGGAATACTTAAATTAATTCAAGAACCTACACGAACGATAAACGTTCAGGTTCCTACCTATTTTTTACTTTTTCTATGTGTCAATGGCCAGGTTAGTTTAGGACAGCAAGGCTCCTATCTGTGTAAAGCCGCGGCTGTCAATACAGCACACGCACTTGTTCATATTGTGTCTGCTCTCTGCGTGAAATATGTTATGTCTTGAGGCGAGATGATGATATGAAATTTCCTGATCGATATGTCATCGGTAGACTTAGATTAACAGGCACGAACTGTTTCTCTCCCCCTATATTGCCTGACCAAGCTGGCGCGGCCAGAGACCGATTCTAGACTCATCAATCTGGACGTCGGCATGTAATGGACCCTTCTCTCAGGCAGACGACCTGATTGAAATCGTAGAATTTTGTGACGAGGTTCGCTTTTCATATGTAGTAGGTCGACAATGCCGCATATTGTCACACTTCTGGTTACACGCAATTGGCGGCCCAGATTAATCGCATGCCACTAGAGCAAAGTAACGTATGTAAGTAGACAATCCTGCCGCCGAGACCGGCAATGCCTTTATAGGATATAAGTTATGAACATTTGGTAGAAGAAACGGGAAAGGGCCGGCCTTTTGTCTGTGTGTGAGCACGTAGTCGCCAGTGGCGGCAAGTCGGGGTGAGAAGCGACTTGGCAGTCTAGAAATAGCATACTCACATGGAAAGCCAGTGAGTAGTAAGTAGCCTTGTGATAGAGAAACGATGGCTTACGTGTTTGCCATGGCTTTTGCTTATGCTGATTGATATGATGTGATACGGAAGTGACAGATACCGGTAGTAAGTTGACGACATGACATGCAGTCTACCCAGCCAACCGCCAAAAATACCGAATTGCCAAACCCGACCTCCAAAAACACGTTCAATCTGTAACAAGAAGGCCGACCGGTTTTTCCGACCAGCGCAACCGCCACCTAACCTTACCAATGTCTACCCCAGACCCAGGGCCGCATGTATATGGAGTAAAATATCTGCACCACCAAGCCCCAATCCCGAACGTCGAGTTCAGTTAAGCGATGTCGATGTTGCAGAATTCTTGTTGCTACACTGGGTACTGCGTGCGAAGATAGAGATGATGGGGGATAAGATGATAGGATGGGCGGCGACAAATGTGACACCCCACCCGCTGCAGCTTTAGTTAAAAGTGCCGACCCCTGCCTCTAGAGCGCTGATTGGCCGGGCCTAACGTTCTCGGCAATCAGCAACCCAGGGGTTCAGCGCTTCGCGGTGCCGCTGGCACCAATCACAGGCGGCAGCACATATATAGAAGTCGACTTAGCAAGCCGTTAAGGTTTCAGGGGCAGACGCATACGTACCGCACACCACCAATTATAGACGTCGCCCCTCTTCTCGAATCTGGGTGTGATCAAAAGAGAGAGGACTAACTGGCAGGTGGCTGCGGCTTTGGTCTCTCTCACTTACAGCACTTGTACAGAAGGGAAAAAGAGAGACATCGCGATTCCACCCAAGGGTCGTAGTCTCCAGCCAGCACTAATCGGTGTGTCCAATGGCAGAACACTTGGTGCTGACTTATGCATGGGCCGAGATAGTGCCAAGGCATGTTATTGGGATGAAAATTCTGGAGAGCGGCTCCTCCTGGGCGGTTGCGCAAAGAAGGAAGGCAGGACAAGGAATGGTTATTAATGGCGATACATGCCCGTATGCCAATGGCCCATTGGTCATAGGCCAAGATCTATTGTAGCTAAGGTATATACATTTTGCATATCCCAAATCAGATCTCGTGCATATTCCTTCTTTACTACTTCTACTCTCCTTCTATCTGTCTTGATACCCTTCGTCAACTGCGTTGATTGATTAACTACCCCCTCAGTGCTGTGCTACTGCCCGCAGAGACTCAGATTCTCGCTTCCTTTTGCGCATATCGTAGTGCAGGTCACTCACTCACTCACTCACGGTTACAAATGGCGACCACCACAGCGCCCTTCCCTTTGGCGACGGAGAGTCCGGCCACCATCTACGATGGCTCCAGCAGCAGCCCCGGCAGTGGCACGGCAGAAGGTGCCTCGGGGAGCAGCCCGGGGGCTGTTGAGATATCACACGGAGGAATGGTTGCCATCATTGTCGTCGTAAGCGTGGTAGCGGTGCTAGGCAGTAAGTTTATTTTTTTAATTCTTTTGTCGCTCTAGGTGTAACCGCCAAAACAAATGCGATCTATGCTGACCGGAACCCCTCCCAGTCTCCATGGCCATTCTCTTTTATGTGGCAAAGAAGCGAGAGTGGAAGATCCGGGAAACGTTGCGCCGCTCTGCAAGGAAGGTTGTCACGGCACTGACCCCTCGGCGGTCCGAATTCCCCAAGTCTGTTAAGGATCCTTCAGGCCGTACTTCCCGTGGTCGTGTGCGACTTGACGATGTTCCTCCCACACCCCGCCTGAGACCCGAGGACATTGAGAAGGGATACGCCAAACCAGTGACCCGTCAAAGCCCAGAAGGACGCAGCAAGAAGAACCAATGGCCCATGAAGTAGATAGCATGAGTTTTTGGTTGCTGGGGCCGTGGGGGGTGATGAGGAATGAGATATGCGTAGCGGAAGAGAGCTCTTTAGCGAGGTAATCCAAGTATGGTCGCAGTATCCTGCATTTTGTCTGCGGGTTTGGGTCTGAATGAACGTTATGTACCATTATACCAGGTCTGCCTGATGGGTGTTTGATGGCGTTTGTATTTATCAGGGTATCACAATTTTCTAAACGTGTTTGTGCTGGCGCTCCTTCTATCGGCATAGGACCGCTTCTGCTGCGGCGCCGCATCCTCCATATCTTGGTCTTGGTCTTGCTTCCTCCTCTTTGACTCGGGAACGAACGACACAGACTTCTCACCAACCACATCACCTCTGTTTTTGGTGACGCGGCCTGTCTTTTGACTTCGTGCACCCAGTGCTATATCCTTGGACGGCCGGCCACTTTGGTTTGAGGATGATACTGTCATCCGAACGTCACCAGTGGCTTCATCGTCGTCCGAAGAGATCTCGCTTCCGCTGCTATCATCGTCTGAACCGCGTTCCTTTTGCTTCGGTGCCGCGGAACCTGAAGCGTCAACCTTGGTACTTGGGTTGAGCGACCTGAACTCCCTGCTCATCTCATCAACCATGAACTCCTCATCTTCGAACAGCTTGCCGAAACGGTCGTCACCAAGCATGCCAGCCTTGGTGTCCACCTTGGCTCGTCGTTCTTGTCGCTTGAGAAGTTTGTCTGCCAGTCTCTGGTTGACCTTGACCTTCTTGGTTCCGCGGATTCTGGTGGCGCGTTCTTGTTCAACCTTCTCCTTGACGCGCTTCGCTCGTTCCTCTTCCCATGCGTATGGGTTGGCGATAAGCTTAGCCTGGTCGTATAGCTTACTGGCCACAAAGTAACCGTGCATGTAAGGACGCAGGAGGTTGGTCTTTCCGATGAGATGATCCAGGCTGAGCGATTTGAGATCCGGCAACGTCAAGAATTTGTAGTTATCGTATGTTGTGGTCTTCACTTCCTCGGCCATTTCTTCGACCATATTATCCAAGAAGGAGCACCATCGCGGCGAAGGACCCAATTGGGGGATTAAGAACGCGTGTTGATCCGGTCCTACAAAGAGTACGAGTTAGTGAATGGTTTATCCGGATATATAAAGACTGTGGATCATGAACTTACCCTCATTTGCTGTCATCAGCATACCTGTGTCCTTGATCCAAGCAACATGATTGATGTCAACAACGGGCTCCATCGAAGCCCATGGCTTTCCGTCAGACTCGTCCCAGAGCTTGATGGTGCGCTTATCGGCAGACAATATCTTCTTTTCCTGGGATGCCGTCGTCAAGTGCATCAGCTGCTTAATAGGGTAGCCCATTCCCTGGTCCTTCTGGAGCAGGGCACGAGGCGAACGCAAATCGAATAGCTTTACTATGCCATTTGAGCTGCCAACAGCCAGGGAAAGTCCCGAATTACTGAAGTCAAGCGCAGTGACCTCGCCCTCCATCTTGGGACCTGTAACCGGAATGCCCTTTTTGGCCCTGGGATCGAAAAAGGCAACCGTTCCGGCGGAAGTACCGAATGCAGTCAAGCCATGTGTGTTTTCGGCAATGGCACCGCAATTCACGCTCGGGGCATAAATGCTTCCTTGCAATCCAGTCTCGACGCCCTCATCACGGCCTACGTCAATCTTGTAGCTGTTTAAGAATTGACCGAGGTCAAGGTTCATCCGGAAAACCTCTCCATTGCCGTCAGCGTCGAGGCCCACGGAAGGCACAAGAGCCTCCGCAGAGAAGCGATCGTACACCAAATCCTATATATAAATGTCAGAAGAAGTCACTTCAGGATGAGTTTTCTAACTCACTCTTCCGTAACGGGGCAAGCGGGTTGTGTAATGTCTTTGGCCTTTGGTGTGGAACTCGAGCGATCGGTCGGACTGAAGATGCAAAGATTTCGTATAGTCGGATGACAAGAGCAGGAAGGTAGTGTTCAAAGCGGTCGTATGGCGGGAGAAGGCTAACGATAGATGCGGCGTATAGTGCACATGCATTTGAGGCTTATAGGTTCCTGTGCTCACTACCCAGTCTCCGTCCTCGCTGGCACGGATACACTGACTGGCCTCCTCGAAGCCGAAATCCTGCAGAAGCTCGACTCTGTTCATGTACTCGGCATCTTGTTTCAGAGATCGCTTTCTCCTGCGGGCGAGCCATTCTGGCAGTGGGCGGGCAGTTTCTGCGCCGGCGACTACAAGGGACAGTAATGTCAGTTACAATACAACGACCACAGTTCTGAGGCAAGACTACGTCTAATCGCAACTGACCTGTGTAAACAGCCACATCTCCTGTGATGTCGCTCTTCATGTTGTCCGTCAAAGATTCGAAACTATGATATCATGCCTAGGAATCGAACCGATCTCGTATGGCAGCGACAAACTCTGAATAGATAACCGACGAGAGTTGTCGCAAATGGCGAGTCGGTTGTGTCGGTTCGTCAAATAGCTGTAGCTTAACTTCGGGAGGGAAAGCTGAAGGATCCAACAAAGACGATAAATAGAGCTCCGACAGCGCGACTCTAAAGGATTCCTGCTTTACAGCTGGTATTTGAGGAAGAGCCGAAGAGGAAAATAGACACTGCCAAGTGTAAATGTGCTTGGTGGGGTTGGCCGTTGCTTAGAGGCTCTTCAATCTTGTCGCGATGGAAGATGGAATTGAAATTTTAGCGGTCTAGTGCGGCAAAAACGCCTTTAACTTCTAGAGCACCCCGGCGTGCCTAGGCCTACCGCGCGCCGCTTAGGCATGCAGCAAAGCACTGGAGGAGTTGCTATCATAAGCGACATGGATGATTTGGTGGGTACTTCCTAAGTATCTCCCGCGGGTCCTGGTAGCCTTGATCCGCCTACTGCAACCATCGTACGGTGATTGGCTACAGCCACCGGCCGAAGCCACAGCTTGTCCTTGTAGTTCCAGGCTGGAGCCGCTGGATGAGGTCCCTGTTTATGACTCCAGTCCAGTGCACCTGCTGCACCTTTTAGCTCGAAACCGGCCTGAGCGAGCCCATTGCGCCGTATCTGTATGCAACTAGGAAACAACAACGCCTCAACTTCGATGCGACAACCCTTGACGCACAACCATTCTGTCAGATGCGGGACGAAAACCAACAAATACAACGAAATCAGGCCATCATCGAGGCATCTGGCTGCCTCTTTGGCACATCGACTCGCCCAACCCCCTCAGTTCCGGTCTAAGCTCGTCGTCGCGTCCGCAAACCCGACAAATCGCTGAACATCGCGACCGAATCCCTCAATTCCTTATCTTGGGCGCATACCATCAAATCCCATCCTTCGACCGGCGCGGGTGCGATGGAGTCGGCCATCTCGAAATCCTCATCCGTTTCCCGCATATACAACTTTAGAATTTCGTCGTTGAATAATCTGGGGTAGGAACGACACCTTGCTGGCTCATACTGTCACGAAGACCTAGAACCAGCAGCCTCTGCGATGACGATATGGACACTGCGGAATATGAGACTAATGCTTTACTAATCGTGAGTCTCGACCGTAAATAGCTACAGCGACTGCCTTTTTCTTTACTGACATGGTCTCTAGAACGACATTTCTTCCGTCGCTTACGCATTCTACGAACTCGTTGCCCCGCCTCCGTCCGTCTTCGGCACTGGCGCCCTTGAGCTCGAAGCCAGCTTGAGAAACGATGGCTTCCTTGCCCATCTGGATACTGCCAGACATGGCCTATGGTGCTTTCGCCTGGTTTGGAAGGATACCCAACAGGACAACCCTGGCCTGCCGAGGGCGTTAGACAGCTGTGGTTATATTTTATCCCTTACCGACGAGAATACATTCGAGCCTGCTGGCCTCGCTAGAAATCGGCTATCCGGCCCCAATTCGGCCCACACGCCCAACAGCTCATCTTCGAGTGTTTCAGGGGCTTTGGACTCTATATCGAGGAATCCTCCCAACGGATTGGGCATCGAGGTCGCCACGAATGAGAGCAAGCCGGTCGCTTCAACTTCCACCAAAGAGGTATATGAACACTTCATTTCTGCTGTCATATCTGCTCTTTCTGCCGGCCTCTGTGGGAAAACTGGCGCGACGCCGCTCGATTCGAGGACATTATTGCTTCCACCACATGTGCGGAACGATAGCAATGGCGGCGTTCCCCATCTCGCCTCGCTAAGAGCGTATTTAACCACTACTGGCGCTTTGGTATCAACGGTCAATGTCTGTCTAGCAGAGGGCCTCTGTGTCTTCTCGGACTCTACCTTGTTGCCATCAGTCGGGCGCACGGTCTTAGCAGCTCCTCTCGGCGTGTTTGCAACATGTTATCTAGTGACAGAGAGCGATGGCTCTTCAGCTGCCGAGGCTGGTATGGGCCGGTCACCCGATCTTCAAGCTGTACGACTACGCTCCGATAGGGACGAGCGCATGCGACCATGGCGCAATGTTTGCGTAAAGCTACTGGAAGCCCGAAATCTACCTTCGCCTATCAGCAGCACGCAGAAATGGCTTAGCTTGCAACGGGTTCGTCGGAAACCTGTTGAGGCCAAGTTTGATGGCAAAAGCACTCCCCTGTTCAACACGAGTACAAACATGTCATGGCCTTCCAGTCTTTGCTTTTGCAAATCTTTCCAGAAACTCAGTTTGGGAAAAGCACCGGAGGACTCGGCGCATACTGCCACAGACGGATCTTACGATCCTTTGTCCCTTGCGAAATCCTGGTTCTTGGGCGCTGGTGAGCGTGATGAGGCTTTGGCCAGGAAAGCTAAGGAAAGGGACGCCGCGACTGCTCGCGACGCCGCCTCTTCTGATGGCCAGATGCAACAGCCGAACGGAACATCTCCTCTGGCCCTCCATCGTTCAGGTCATCCAGGGGTCCCCCCTGGCGCAATGTATCCGACACCGCCAGATGGAGTGCAGGCTCCGATAGGGGCGACGCCTTCTATGGATGGAACGGTGTCCAGTCCCGCGAACAACAACAGTGCCGCTGTTATGGCTGATGTCGACGCAGTCATGACTGCCCCGCCAGATACGTTCACCGAGGTCTGGGACCAGCCCGTGTCTAAACGAGAACGACAGGCAGGCTCATTTGACTCGGAAAACTTATTTGGTGATCTGGGTCCAGACATGTTCGGCGGCGATAATGACATTACAGATGCGGATTTCAATTTCTTCGACGAGCAGCCGGGTGACATGGACATATCACTTGATATGCCTGGCATGTCGACTAGTGTGCCTGCTCTCGACATGACAGCGGGTTTCGGTGCGCCAGCGCCCCCAGAAGTTAAAGCAGTACCAGCTGAGGCACCCAATCCTCTGGTGCCTCGCCCTGCTGTATTTGCCAAACCTGAACTCAAACATGCTAGGAGCTCGTTGGTGCAAGAGTCGAAACGTTCCGTGGAGATGGAACCAAATAAGCAAGAACCTCAGAGAGCAAAGCGGCAAGCAAGCCCATTCAACCCAGATACGGTTTTCAAACGAATCAGAGCATCGTTGGACAATCGCAAAGCGGTCCAGCATAACTCTCAGGTCTACCAGCCTCAATCGAGCAGTATCTTCCAGAAAGTGGATTTTGGGCCAGATCTATCGGTAGTCGACAGCAAGTACCAGGGCAATGGACGTTTCGATTTTACCTTCACACGATCGGAGGAATCTCGCCCCCTGTCGATCAATGCGCCACCAAAAACGAATTATCTTCAACGCCAAGTCAAAGGGCGCCGGAAGCCAAAAGGCCTCCCAGCTAACGTTGGCGATCTGCTTGCTCGGTTGGTTAACGGACAAATCGGTCTCTCACATCAGCCAAGTCCTGCTAAGCTTGACGACGTGTCGTCGGATGCTGATGAAGGTAGCTTGATATCCGACCAAGATGATTCGAGTTGTGAAAGTGACGAGCCCCCATCGCCCGTAAAGTCTGTCTCGATCAGGAAACGGCGTATAGATGACGACGAGAAGTCACTTGCGACCTCATTCAAGGACCTTGAATCCATGGATGCGGCAGCTTCTCCTTCTCTATCATTCGATGTGCCTTTTTTCTCAAAGTCGGATGTGGAACTTCCACTTGTCAAATACTTCGCAGACCCAGAGCCCATAGAGATGCCATTATCTTTGCCTGACCAAGAGTTCATCATAGCAGCCCAGCTGCTCACAGACCAAGCCTCTACCAGTACGCTTTGCTTAGCGACGTCACGGGAGACACTTACACAAACGAAGCTCGATCGGCGGCGGGATTTGATGACAATTACGCATAAATTGGTCGATGATTTACGTACCGTTTTGCCGAAGGCATTTGCAAACGAGGCTGCAGGGTGCCAGTTTCGCTCATTCATCGAGGTCCAGGACGTGCCTTTACTTGGACAACCCTCGCGACTACAACCTCGACCGCCTGGAGCCGATCAGATCAAACCGAGCAACCCTTTTCAGATACCATCTCCGCATGTGGAGTTGCGTCGGTATGAATCAAAACTTTCTGTACTACCATCGGCGGTGACATTCTGGGAGAGTCTAGGACTCGGGCCCTCCAATGGCGGCAAGAGTATCAATGCCATTTGCGTCTTTCCTGAGCTCACTGGTATCAAAGATGATGCCGATGTGTTCCTTGATAGGATGCAAAGTGTCTACGAAAGTCTCAAGCTTGGCACATTCAGTCGCATGGATGAGTCTCCAGAAATTCCTGGTGGCCTATTGCCCTACCAAGCCGAGAGACCAAACGACAGTTTCCAAAGTTCCGCATCACTTATGGGGTCGAATCTCTCGGCAGGGTTATCCAAGCTGAGCGAGGTCCTGGCCCATCTCGCCGTGAAAGAGATCAACTTCATGGTATTTTTCGTCTATTCCTCAGATACGCCTGGAGCTGCGATTGAGTCATGCTATGCTTTTCACCAACTCTTCGAGCGGTACAAAAAGCTGCTGGTTAATGGCAGAAAACGCGTAGAAAACGATCTGGCCCTACAGCTCATCCCCTTGGACTTCCTCGCTTCGTCTACATCAATACCTATGCCACGTCCAGCTGACTACATGAAATTGGCCATTGAAGTATATGATCGCTGTACGCTTTTTGGCGGTGCGATGCCGTCGCCAGCTATTGTGCTTGAGCAGCCCTTGCCACGTATAATTGACTTCAAGCTAACATCGACACCAACTTCGTCTTTGTTGCATGAAAACAGTTGTCTTCATTTGGCTTATGCGCAAAGTGTTGACGAGCGATGGATCACGGCTGCTTGGACCGACAACAGAGGACATCAACAGATGACAGCGTCATATTGCTTGGGGCGCAGAAACAAATCCATTGCAACGCTCTTTGCGGATGTTGCCCACGAAATATGGGAAACTACTCGAGATATCACCAGCACGCGGAAGGTGCATTGGCGCATCATGATCGCCAAGTGCGGTGTCATGGATCAATCGGAGGTCGAAACTTGGTCTAACCTAGCACAGGCCGAGACACGATGCTCCGTTAGTTTGACCTTGGCTACGGTAGACACGAACCCTTCGCTCCAACTCATCCCGCCCACAGTACGGGTTCCGACGAGCGGATCAGCTGCCTTCTACACGACCCCCGTCTCTACGCCTCAAGCGTCCATCGTTTCTCCAGAGCAGTCTGGGAACGGTCCACCGACACCATCTATCCGTGGCGCCGATGGCGGACCTACCAGCGCCCCCACACCAGGCGGCGGCACCGCCGACGATTCCGAGGCCGATGCTACGCTTGTCGATGTGACTGATCACATGTGGGGTGCAGTACTAGCGCATCGTCTGAGTAATTCCATGTCGCCGACGGACCTCAACCCGGCCATCGTCTCGGGATATCTGGTCAAACGCGGCGGTCCACGTCCCGAAGACCCACCAGCCGTCATGGAAGTCAACATTGTTCACTCCGAGGGCTGCAACCCTCGCGCCTATGAGACGGCCATGCGAGAGTTGCTCACATACTATAGAGGTCTGGGTACACTGGCGCGTGCCAGAGGTTTGGTGGATAAGGAAGTTGACTGCCGCCCATGGCATGTGGCGGCTGCGGAGAAGGGATGCAGGACTTTGTATATGTTGATGTAATGGCTTTTGATGCCAATCTACTACTACTTGGTGGGGATGGGAAATCTCAAACAACACAGGCTGAGCACTCGAGATGTCTATTGTATGACCATGTCTTTTTTAATTAGCAGCGGCGGCAGGCATTGGCGCTATAGGGTCGATTTCTTGGTGCATGGCTTGCATCATTGCGTTGGAATTCATCAGACGGTCTTATGTAGGATGGGCCAAATTTTTATTATCATGGCACTGTGTTGAGAGCATTCATCCCAAGACTATATACAGATATGTCTTAACAAAATTAGTTGAACGCGTGCATTTCCCCGTATTGCCCTTTGTGAAGCTAATTATGTGCTGGGTGTCGATTGCTACTGCTTTGCTCAGTCTTGAGAGGCGATCGTAAGTGTCTGGGTGACTCCTTTTTCCCTCTACCTACGTTCTTTCCAGCTATTTTGTAACGGTGTCCATCCTTTTCATTTTATATAAGCACTCAGGTACTACCAAACTTGAAATGGACTCGGATGTGTATAGGTACTACTAGGCCAAGTCCATTGGGAATGAAATTTGAGATGAGAATTATTTGCGATGTTGCAGCATCGGGGTTTAATGACTCGCTCTGCATTCACTCTGGGCTAAAGGGGTTAGAGCAGTTTGGGCATGAATATGCCAACTTGCAGTGTAAATATTTCAAGTTTACGGATACACTAATATAACCCAAACGAAGAGGGACTCGATGAGATATATCTGCTAGGCAACTCAGTCGTATTCGCATTGAATGCAAATAGAAAGTTTATGTGTGCAAGGATGCAATGCGGCGGCCATATACCATGATGTGGGTTACATTGATCACCGGAGACAAGCGAGGAGGGGAGAGTTTGGCTTCATCCATCTACGAAGAATACAAACAATCGCAGGTTTAATACAGAGTACGTCTGTTTTTTTTTCGAGATGGTCGGTACATTTGTATTGAGTACTAGACCAAACGCTCATACTGCTGGCTTTTATTAGCAGGGACAGAGAGAGGTCGTGGGTTCTGGAATCTTGGCTTGCAGAACCAACGTCGTAGTAAGAACCTCGCGAAGAACACCTTGATCGAGAGCTACGCTGAAAAGCTTGGCCGTTACATCTTTCTTTGCATATGTAGGTATCTGTAATATTAAAAACTGTGGAAACACCTATTATCAAATGGCTACCAACACCCGACCGTACGGTTCTCCTTTGACGTCATCGCCAACCACCAAGACTCGCAGTGAACCCCCTACTCTTAATCTACATGTGATGTGTATGTATGCAAAACATTGTGCAATTACGCTCATGCTTTGCTTCATTATCATCATCTGGTTCTCTGAGCCAGGGGGGCTTCTTGGCAAGCCCTTCCCTACTATAGGAGTAGATATGATCCTCTGCGCCAAGTCCGACTAGAATAAAAGGAGAAACATAAGGAAAGATAGGCGATCTGGTTGTTGGGAATTTAGCCAGAGGGGTTGCCGTTGAAGGCGAGCTTGTTAACGGTGCCAGAGGGGACACCAGACAGAGTGCCGCTGGTGGCGATGCTAGCAATGTAGCTGCAGAGGGCGGTGGGCGACTTCTTGCCCATGAGGGTCAGCAGGTAAGCGCCGAGGCCAGCGATATGGGGAGTGGCCATGGAGGTGCCCGAAATGGTGTTGGTGGCCGAGGTGGAGCCGATCCAGGAGGACAGGATGCTGGAGCCGGGGGCGAAGATGTCGACGACACTGCCGTAGTTGGAGTAGCTGGCGACGGCATCGGACGAGGTGGTGGCGCCGACGGTGCAGACGCTGGGCTCCGAGGCGGGCGAGTAGTTGGCGGCGTTGGCGCCGTCGTTGCCGGCGGCGACGGCCAGGAAGACGCCGGAGCTGATGAGGCCGGCCGCGGCCTGGTTCAGGGTGCTCGACTTGCCGCCGCCGAGCGACATGTTGGCGACGGTGCCGTTGGGGCAGTTGCGCGACTGCGCGTCATCGGCCACGAAGTTGATGCCCGAGATGACGCCCGAGTTGGTGCCGGAACCCTGGGCGTTGAGGACCTTGACGGCGTACAAGTTGGTGGCCTTGGCCACGCCGTAGGTCGAGCCGCCGATGGTGCCGGCGACGTGGGTGCCGTGGCCGTTGCCGTCCGAGTTGGAGCTGTCGGCGTAGTTCTTGAGCCAGGTGGCGCGGCCGCCGAACTGCGAGTGCGCCGTGTAGATGCCCGTGTCAATGACGTAGGCGCAAGTACCGGCGCCGGCGCTGCTATCGTAGGTGTAGCTGGCCGTGTTGCGGCTCTTGTGCGAGACGCGAGCAATGCCCCATGGTGGGTTGGACTGAGTCACGTAGGCATTGATGGAGACGATGGAGTCTTGCTCAATGTAGTCCACCTGATCGAAATCGTTAGTCAGGGGGATTTATGCTTGCTAACAGCGAATTAGAGAGCACGACTCACATCAGGGTGGTTCTTCAATGACTCGAGGGCAGCATCGTCCAACTTGGCGGCGAAACCCTTGAAGTTGTTGTGCCAAACGTGCTCGGCGTCACCTGGGAAGGTGTCGAGAGCGCTGTTGATGGTCATGGTGTCGGACTGGTCCTTGAACTTGACAATGTACTGGTTGGCGATGAGTTTGGCGTCACGGGGTCGCAGGACAGTGGCAGGGCCACCCTCGCGCTTGTTCAGGGTAGCCGGAGCGGCCAGAGCCAAGGGGAGAAGAGACAGAATAGTAGCAGACTTCATTTTGAAGGTGATTCAAGAGGATATTTGACTAAGGCCGATGATTGGGTGATGCGAGTCCAGTGAGTGAGTGACTTGGGACGAAAAGGAGAGGCGTTTTGGTCGAGGATATCAAGACTATTTATCCTCGACCAGTTCATAACTCACATATAGTCGGGCCATAGAGCAATACCTGGCGACTATGCTATATGCGAGTCGCCTTCCTCTTCCGGAAGGCAGGCCATAAAAAGGGTGTTAGTCGACTAGCCATCACCACCACGGCCGCAAGATAGGCGACGCGCCCCATACGGACGAGTCACGATGGCAGCATGCCGCATATTCCGTAAAAGGGCCAGGACAAGCAGAAGTCGACAGAAGCTTTCGTCCCTTATCAAAATCCCAGTCCCGCCAAGTGCGAGCCTCACGTACAAGGCAAGACTACTGCCGTCATATGCGCTTCGAACGGCGACATTGATATGTAGGTTCGAGCGTGCTCCCCTATGGGTTAAAGACCAGGACGAGAATCTCATTCGTCAAGAAGCAGCTTTGCCAAGCATCGCTTGTCCAGATTTGTCAGGAGAATGGCTCCTGTTTCCTTCCCTACAATATAGCTTAAGCGGGGCTACTATATGCGGTATGTGTGAGTGATGGAAGATTCGGGGTGAGACAAACGAATACCCCTGTCGGAACAGGCTGGGGGATAAACCGGATGTACTCAACTCTCCTCTTTATTGCGTGCTCACTGCAGCTTTGGGTGCTGTAAGTGGTCGACTGACATGAGCTAGATGGGTCTGTCTCATCCATTGGTGATCCAATATTCGCTATAGGACAGGACATAGAGAAGTTGTCTCGCAGTAGAGGCGAAATAGTTTTGCGCTTCTAAAAGTCACAGGTCACGAGGGACTAGTACACCGCTGCTAATAAAGGCTGCAGTATCGCGACTCACGCACACAGTAACCTGCATATGTCACAGAAACCTTGGATTTGGCATAACGTTGTTACGGCGGACCAAGACTGGAGCTGCCTGCAAGCTTGTGAAAGCCTGGGGGGCGTCTGCAGCACCGGTTGCGGCGCGTTGTCGATAACGTCGTGTTACCGCACAGCATGTTGTCACCTTCCTGGTGAATATGATGCGCATATTGAAGTATGGTTTTCCAGTGCATGCCAAGATACGACATATATTGGGAAGCTTGTTCGATGCGCTCGTCTCAGGGAACAAAGGCGTGCCACCGTACTGGCCCCTGGACATGATCCTGCCCTCGCCTTCCTAAATGGGGCACCATGTCCTCTGAGGTGTTCGGTCAGGGGGGGTTCGCTCGTAATATCCGCCGATAGGCCAGTGAGATAAGTTTGCTGGTCCTGTTTACGAGGCCGCAGGCATCGACGAATAGAAGTCGGGCGTTTTGGATCTGCCGAAGAGGTGGCCCCCAAGCGCCATAATCAATATATGAAGCGGGATAATCGACATATCACTACAGCGCGCTGCTGGGGTGCCTATGGTGTTTCAATAATATGACTCCATCATGATGAACGACTCTCGCGAACTTGTGGTAGGTAGATTGATGGCCGCCCGTGCCGTCGGTCGGTGGCCCCCGAAGCTTGATCTCAGCAGATGCAACGAGATGATAAGGGACGTAGCAGTACAGAACGATGTCTAGTGCTTGGTATTCTACTTGGCTGTGCAGCGGTGGAGAGAATGGACGTGGACATATGCAGCGAGTACCCTGGAGCCTTGGCATCAAGCTTAAAGCATGGGCCACAGCTGTCGTTATCCCCTCCCTGCCTCCCCTTCCCTCCCCTCCCTCCCCAGCTCCCGTCATCCACAAACGGACGCTCCCACATGTAAGTAAGCTCTACTCTACCTAAGGTTAGCCTTTTACTTTTCGGCAACCAGGAAGGGCGAGATCGTACTTACGTACCCTGGCGATTGATCCTTCATACCTTATCCACCGCACTGCCGGATCAGAGCTGCTTGACATGGCAGGCCTATTCCGCTCTTGCAGCAACAGCCGGATTATCAAAGCCGTCCTATTGGCGATAGCAAGCGGCCAGAGATAACGGCTCTCACGCCCATCATTACTTGAGGAAATTCTCCGTCGCATGTTGTACCTCACATGGCCATTGGCAAGGGAAGGACACCGGGACATGGGGTAAGCGCCCAGTTGCATTCGACGCACCGCAACACCCCTGCAACGCCTATCAGCCTTTATCAATCGCAGCCCAATTCCGATCCGACAGGCTGTATCTGTATCGCCATGTCGCTTTACCCGGCATGAGCACGGAGCAGAGCGGTTATCAAGTCGCACGCCTATCTGAGCTGAACCTCCTGGTTGTGTCACCTAAGAATCGCGCCAGCGGTTGTCATCCGCCTAACTTGTGAACCTGTCCCGTCGCCTCATTGACGAATAAATATAATTATATTCTCTACGTTGGGATCGGCATCAGAAGATTTCCTACCTTTACATGTGCAGCCTGGAACTGCCATGCTCGGCCGGTCATAAAAATAGTAATCCTGATCTTGATTCGGCCGATATTGGGCCCTGTTCCAGTGTTCCCTCTACCCCATCTCGCTAACATCCCGGATCAGCAGCAAGGGTTCATCTGAAGTCGTCTGCTGATTGTCCGACCCCAGTGAGGGGTGTTTATTTGGCAACGATCATCGCCATCTCTCGACAATACCACGGTCTTGTCCCTACCACCTGAGCACGCAGGCCCAAGAGCTTTTGCAACCTCTAGGCAACAGTGTATTCCTATATTTTCCCTGATTTCAATGCCCTTCTCGAGACAATTCCACTCCCCCAAAATACGCCTCGGTCTGAAATAGGCAAGTAGCTATCGAGTCTCAGAGCTATACTCATGCAATGCTCCCCAAGATCACGTATCACCCTTGATGAATAGGAAGGTACAAAAGAAACAAGGCCGGGAAGGCCAGCCAAGCTATGGTTTGTGAGGCCATCAAGGTTCATGCTTTCGGCCTTTTTGGCTCGCTATACTATCTATCGATGACACTCGCAGTCTTCCATGCGTTCACTAGAACCATCTGGGCATGTCAAAGACATTGTACTTTCCTCTTCTGTTGCAGCAGCATACCATGGTAATGCTGCGAGCGACAACAAGATCCTTAGGCTATCGCCTCTTCCTGATATGTTTTCCCTTCCCGCCGAGCTTCAGGGTCCGAATGCACCTAAGGCATGGGTTGGTGGCATCACTGGCTTCCACAATAACCCAGCTGCATTAGACCCTCAAACGGAAGGTAGTGCTTTTCTTGCATATGCATACCACATCTCTATACGAAGACCTCTCACAGGCCTTCTTTCCTATTTCCCCGACGATATCATCCAGAACCCAGCGAGCCCGATATTTCATATTCTTGACTAATGGCTGTTGATAAGTTTCAGTCAGGGTACAATAGGTTCTAATCACATGCCCGCAGAATGCGCGATATGAGTGCAGCGCGCCTCGCTGTCTTGTATACCCTGCTACTTACTGAGACCTCATTATACTTGCGTAAAACATCTCGTGATGAGTGTCGTGGATATGCTGGGTCCGAATGGTGAGACCGAGTTAATGAACAGTCAAGCCCTTTGTTCCGCGGATACCGCGACGTGTTTTTATTACGAAATAATATCTGGTGATGTTTCATCAGGCTGGAGAAATGCTGCCGTAACGTACTCCGGGTGAATAAATCTAGTTGTACCAAAATACCAAGGCATTATCATCCTCACTGTTGTCTTTGTTTCTACCAGATTTGCCTCTTGAATAAGTTCCATGTGGTTACGTAGAGCTAGATACTCAAATGTTGAGGTAAGTGGCTCCATGAAATTTGTAGCATGCGAATATCATGGACAAGCTGTGATTTCTTTAGCACTCGTATTCTGTGAGTCGCTAGGTAGCTATAGAAAAGCGTCTCGAATGAGAACTCTGGGAGCAAGAAACGCGACGACATTCCCCGATTGCGAAAGAAGAGAAATCATCATATTTAGGCTGGCAACGGCATCAAATAGTGCCGTTTAAAAGTGAGATACGTCGCTAAATATCTAGTTGGCTCGACAGTAGAGTGGCAAAAGCGCGATGTGGTGAGAGACCAGTTATTGAGTAAGAAGTGAGCGGCATCCTCGCTGGTCAGGTTAATACAAGGTCCGACCATGATGTGGGGAGAGTATGATCTGGCTTACATGTTCGCATAGACTTGCCGAAAGCGTATGTCTATAAACACTATTAATAGTGCGAGAGAAGGTCTATAGACGATCCCAACGGTGAGATTTTATAATTATGATTCTATAGGATCACCGAGTGCTCTGGTTGCAACCTAGATGAAACCATCAAGGGTTCATGAGACAAAGGCTTAGAGCCATAGAACCAAACCCAGTGAATACTATGGATAACCTACTGGCCCCCGTAAGGAGGCATCCAGTATGTTGGGATACTGACGAGAATACCATATGCAGTGACAGGGCCAATGTTTGGGAATACGCAGTCTCAACTCGACTTGTTGAGATCTTGATGCAGATTGTGCGTACATATAGCAAGAGAATTGGTGCCTTCAAGTTTCCTCGGGTTGGATAAACTATGAATTATATATATCTTGCTACATGCATAGTTATTATACTAAAGCACAGGGTTGGGGTGTTGGTTGCAGAACAATGGAATGTTCATCGGAGGTGCTTTGGGGACTGCAGAGCAAACGATCCGAGCTGATACGTAAGTATATAAGATAGTAATGCAAATAGTATATCCATGTTTCAAAATACTGGAAAATCGGTTGTTGCTTGGTTGTTGCTGATGGAGGAAGAGTTAGATATGACTTATAGGCCTTCTGACATGCAACCCCTTTTCATCTAATGACATACCCAGCATTCCCCCGTCCAGTCAGCATCACTGCTGCCACGAATCTACCCTCAATGCAGCGCCTAATAATGAATACGATATGGCATATTTAGATTACTCTTATGTCAATGTACGTTTTGAGTCCACGATGGGCTAGCTTGTGAGGTGTTTTCAGCGACAGGGACAGAGACTCTACATACTTGACCATATCATATACTGCAATCATCCAGCAGCACTGGCTTATCTACGTATAAAATATAGAGGATACATTTCTGTTATTCATCCAATTAAGCCACTCAAGTTAACATGTAGATGAGATTGGAGATTCTCTCTCAACTTGCCGATTGACTTGAGTGCTAGCCGTGACTAGTGTCAACGATACCAGGGAAGGCACGACCACATATGGCATCAGGTGATCCATCCAATGTCAAACGCCGCTTCCTAGTTTCAAATTATACACAGTAAAGAGCTGACTTCGTTTCATTTAGGCAGAGCTCGATGTTGTCTGTCAGCCTTGTTTGAGTTGTTGCCTCCCTTCAGTAAATATCACGCTTTGCATGAACACCAACGTTGTGCACATAACAGCCTCCAGGGCTTTAGTCTACCACGTCTGCGTCCTATAGTTCTTTCTGGCACATCGCCAGCTTGCCCTTCCTACTTCACCACCTTATCTTCAATCAGCGTCAAGCAACTCGGGCTGTTCGTTTCCCATTCCGCTCCCGTCCCGTAGCCCGCTACATGTTCTGCATACACCATCATGTCCCAACCTCTACCGGATGACGAGGAGTGGGCATCTCCGGGAGGAAGAGGAAGCCAGGAGTCTTACGCGTTCTCTACTCAGGCATACTCGCAGCGCATGCCTTACAGCACTCATTGGAATGATATCGAGTACATCCGAGAAGAACCCACACAGCTCGATACCTCAATCGAGGAAAACGGCCCCCAGGAGAAGCACCAGCTAGATGAGCCAGCCGCGTCAATGGGCGCTACCAGCACGGGAGCTTCTTCGCGACTGGGAAATCTAATCCCACGCCCCCAACTTGTCGACCCTCAACAGGAAGTAAATGACACATTTTCTTTCGCTCATCATGATCTCCGCAAGCCTTCTAAGCAACGCCAACCCGACCGAAACCTGAGCTCCGCAGCGGTCATAGCTGGTGGCAGTGATCAATCGAACTCACCAGTAGGTGCTAAACGCATCAGCTTTCCACCTCCAAAGGCTTCTTCGCCAGTTGGGACCCGTGACTCTCCTATCAAAAAAGTCTCCCCAGTAAATGATAAAGAGACTGAGTTGCTTGCCCCGATTTCTTCAAGTGCTCCAACGCAGCACAATTCGAGCGCCAACATCAGAGGCCAGCATAAAGTTGCTCAAAAGAACCTTCACATGTATCAAAATCAAGAGCCAAGAGGTGCTTCATCCCCGGGCCACCTGCGAAATAATGGAACTGGAAGTCAAGACAAGGTTATTCAATCAACTCACAAGAACGAGAGAGAGTCTTCTCAGACCGCCCATATATCTGATTATCCAGAGCCGGCCGATGCCAAGCAGCGTAGGAGACGAAGCGAGTCCTCGAACACCGTCAAGAGTTCTCTTGCTCCCGTTGAGCAGCCGGTACCGATCGAGAGCGTAGAAAGAGATATACCAGTGTCCACTGGGGCGCCTGTCTTTTCTCCCATGAAGAGGGACATGGATAAGCAGTCTTCAAAGGGGTCTGAAGACGAAAGCCCCGCTGATTCGACTCCTACGCGTACTATGGTTAAGCCAAGACAGCCTGTTGATGATAAGGGGAAGAGCAACGTCGGGTTACCAATGCAGGCCATAATAACCTCTCAAGCCCCCAACTTTCAGCCTCTGGAACCCAGCGGACGCGCCCAGATTGCTGCAAATTCTCACGAGGGAAGGCGGTACTCGGCAGTGACCACGAATGAAGGACCGGGAGATATGGCCTTCTCCCAAGGACATCGACAGACGCCACGACCTCGGCACTCACCGACTGATCGAGGATTCCACCAAGCGCCACAGGCGCGACTTGGTCGAAGATACCCAGCAACGCCCGGTATAACCAGACCAATACGAAAAGAGCCTGTACAGCAGCCCCCTTGCAGGCCTCTTTCCTCAGATTCAAATGTGTCGAAACGCAGAGCCCCTCAACCCAAGTCGAGCCCAGCAGATCATTCACAGAAGCTGGACAACCAATTTGAAAGACTGACGCACGATTGGAACACCTATTTCACCAGCCTCGGAGTGTACAGAACTGAAACGGAAGCCAAGCGGGCAGCCCTCAAAGAACACATAAAGACACAAGAAGAGGACATCGAAGAGTATAGAGAACATATACACACACAATCTCAACTCATTGAGCGCACCACAGCTGAGAGGGACCAATGGGCTGCACAAGCTGAGGAGGAGAGACAAAGAGCAAGTTCATATTCATCCAAGGTGCAGAAACTACAGACAAAATGCCAAGAGTTCAAAACCCAACTCAATGCAGCGACGGAGGAGCACCAGAATCTTTATCGTCGCAATAGAGAGTCGATCGTGACTGCCCAAAAGGAACAAGAAGCAAGGTCAGAGCATATCCGACAGGAAAATGAAAAAATCAGAGCAGATATCCAATCGAGCGTGACCAAGGTATCCAAAGAAGCTCAAGATCAAATAGCCAAGCGTATGTTCTTGAAATTGCCACTCTGCCACGACCAGAAGCTGACATTATACAGTCAATGAAGAAACGTCGATCTTGCGAGTACAACTGGATGAAAGACAGAAGGAAATTTCCAATGAGAAAGATATCGCCCAAGGTCTGAGAAAGGAACTCGATCAGGCACAGCTGCTCCTGACGCAGAATATTCAAACGCTTGCATCCCAGAATGACAAAATCCTGGAGACCTTGAGTCAATGCACAAAGAGTGAGGTCGATGCAAATTTGATCAACGAGCAAACACAGAAACTTGATACAATCCTGAAATCTGTTGAGGACGTGAGGGTATCAAACCAAGGGGCTATCACCGATCTGATACAGTTGTTGAAAAACGATTTTGTCAAGGAGATTTCCGGTGCAATCCGGGAAGAAATGACTTCAAATCAGCCGATCACGGATGAAGATAAGAAGGTGTTGACTACTGGCATTGGCTCGATCCAGGAAGTCTGCGACCATATCTACAACCAAGTAAGGGATGATGAGAATTCGCAGAGAGTACAGTACATGTACCAGGAATCGCAACACAGAGTTCAGCTACTCGATGAAAGATTGCAGGAGGCAATCGAGCAGGTGCAGCAGGCCGAGTCCTGGAACTTGGAGTTTGGCCAGGCAAATGAGGAGCTCCAAGCACAACTTGCAACACTTGAAGAGGAGAATAAGGAGCTGCAAGTTAATATTGATACCACTCAAGCCCTGAATGATGAGAACTGCTCTTTGATGAAACGGATTGAACAGCAAGAAGAACTTGTCAGTGCCAATTCTGACCTTGAGGAACAGGTGGCTACGCTCAAGGCCACTGTCTCGAACTTACAAGAGGATGTTGACGTCCATCAATACCTCGAAGACGAAATGGGTCGTCTGGAAGACCAAATCAAAGAAAAGGACCAGGCGATAGAAAAAGCAGGCAAAGTGTCAAAGCATCTTGAAGAAAGTCTGGAAAAGGCAGTGCGACGATCGAAAGGACTCGAGCAGCGCCTCCAAGACGACCGGCAAGAACTCCATGAGCGTCTACAATCTACTGAGAAAGAGCGATCTCGCTTCGAGAAGGATCTTGCAGCTGCAGGGGAGAGAATACAGGAGTTATCCTCAGCCCGTTCCGCAGAAGAAACCGAGATGCAAAGCCTTCGTGAGAAATTGGAGGAGCAAAATGCAATCACCAAAGAGGTCGGAAAAGAGGTTCAGGCAACGCAGCAGATCCATGAGCAAGTACTGGCATCGTTTACAGAGTTTTCGAAGGAATACAAAGAGATGGAGCGCATCAAGAAAGAGCTCCTCCAAGAAAGCGAAAGGCTGCGTATGAACCACACAGCAGCAAATTTTGCAGACCTCGCGGATGAACGCACTCGACGAGTCGTGGTTCAATCCCCAAAGGTGCCAGATTTCGAGAACATCCCCCCGTCAGTGGCGCAAGAGCGAGAGGCCAGAAGACAGGCGGTCACTCCCAAGTCAATCATGAGAGTGACGCGCGCGACCACCAGGGATTTGAAAGCATCGAGAGACAATAACTCCGGCCCAGAAGAGCCAGATAGCACCAACGAGCTCAAAGCGATGCCCGAGAGGCCGGTTGTCTCGAACCATAGCATGTACAACCGCCCGGTCCGTGGTGCAAGCAACGACCAAACGACTCATGGAATTGGTGGTGAAAAGCGAACCAGATCAAGGTCTATATCCAATGGTGCTAGTAGAGAAGACGAGATTGAGCATCTAAACAAACGCGCAAGGCCATTTACCGCAACAGATTCCAGTACTGGGCTTTCTCAAAGCACCCGACCGAAAATCTCGCAATCGATGTCGGGTGGATTGCAAGATTCGGAAGATGAGGTTACAGAGAAGGACATGTCAACGCGGACCTTTGGCAATTCCTGAAGCTCGTCACAGAGCCAGAGAGGGGGGCCACTGCCCAAACGAACCTCCAGCCTGACAACCTACGGCCGAAGAAATTCTGAACCGCACAACGCAAGTCAAGACTCGATCGTTTCAAGCCAAACCATATCCCAGGGGTCGCTTGGCAGCCAGCCGTCTTTGCAGAGTCAGGGCCAGCCACACACCCTTCCTTTTAAGCACCGGTTTGCAAAGCCATGATCGGACGCGTGGAAACCCTACGAGATACCAGTAGGAATGTGAGGGAGAAAAGGGAAGTACGTGTTTCTATGTATTGTTGCTGTTCGGCTGGTTTTCTTTCTGTTTTTGAGTGAGCTGGTGACTCCCAGACTGGTCACATGGTCACCAATTCCATCACACGAGCAATATTCGTATAACCATGGTGGCAATGAGGACTGCTCACTTTTCGCATGTTGCTAATATTGTGGCTCGAGATGGGAGAGGATACGAAGATGAGTGGCATCTATTGGGATGAATGATGGTGTGATATGTTGCAAGTGGCGAGTGTGTACATGTAGCTAAGAAGTCGAGCTCCCAAATCAAAACGCCTAGTTCCCTATGCTCATGATGCTCGACCTCTCCAAGCTCTCTAATGATACACACTTATAGAGTAATGTACAAGTCACCAGCGGCTGTTAGCCATATCCCCTTGGCTCCAATGGATTCCTTCGGGGATTCTATCCCTGAGAAGCCAGGAGTGTGGTTCTCAGCCCGTATGTTCAGCCGACGCCCTCGTTTCGTGGTGGGCGTGTAAGATCATTTGCCTTTTCGTTTTTGCTCGAGGAACAGCACCTTTTTCCGCACTAGAGGGGCAGCGACGTTAGCCAGCAGAAACATTAACCGACAGAGTGAAAAATAGGATCGGGGCTGAGGTAGGGTTGTTTATCGTACCGATTGGGTCGTATTTGAGCATGCTCATCGGCCGTGCCACGCGTGGTCGTGTGAACGAGTAGAAAAATCCTGTCATGGCCATGGACAGGAGGCGCACGTTGATCATGCGAGCCTTGGCTGTGTGGTTGGGTCGCAGAGTCAGCAGTGGTCGGTTGTTTCGCCTTGGATCCTGAGGGTTCGCTACGTACGTTTCTTCGCCATGTTGGGCAATGTCTTCTGCAGTCAATGGCCCGAACCGAGGTATGCGACAATGCCAATGTTCGTAACTTTGAAATGGCGATGGAATTTTGGTGGAGCTCAGCTAAAGGTGTGGCTTGATGGAAGACAAGTTCCGTCCCCGGATGACATATGGCTGCTAAGCCACATTTTAAGATTGAGAGCGTTTGTGGCTTGACCGGACGGACATCTCTCACCTGCCCGCCTACCACCTAGAATGCTACCGTACCAGCCCACCTGAGCTACCCACAAATCCATCCGACCCGACTCAGGGTCCAGCTACTTGTACTTTGAAACAAAGTGTGGCTCCCAGCAGCCCCTGGCTCTCAGCAATCAATTGATAGGTACGTGTAGATGATTGATGGATCTCGGTTCGCGAAAAACATCTGGCCATTTCCGCCGAACAACACAAACGGACAACAGAGCCTCAACAGCGGGCTGTTGAATTATTTTTTTGGTCTCTGTGTTGAGCCCTATATACTGAAGTCGAGTCTTGATGTTATCCGGGCTGTTGATGTAATTTTGGTCCTATTATCTGTCTTTGATCTTTCTCATCATTCATTCATTCACCATGGCGCCTCGCACACGGTCGTCGAAGAAAGAGGCTCGGAAGGAAGAGCCTCCGCCAATAGATCCCAACTCGTCATTCACTCCAGAGAGTTTTGAGCGCGAGCTGAAGCAGCTCAAGGAACAAGCTCAGACCGAGACTTGGTCAAAATGGCTTATTGAACAAGGCCAAGTCTACGGTAAAGCTGCTTCGCTGTTGACCATACTTGGTGTATATGCCAATGTATCCCAGCTGGCTCTCTCACCCGTATATGGCAGCATACCCTCGGCAATCTGGCACAGCTATGTCTTAATGGCAGCAGCCTTTGTCGGCTGGGCAGGAAACCTCTTCTTCAAACGAAACCTGCCTCTCAAGACGTGGCTGATGCTGCCCCTGGTTGCTACCTACGTCCCCATGGTGCAGTTCTATCTGTTCAAACTGAGCGGCACCCTGACGGCTCATTGGGGTCCAGTCGTGACCGAAGCCCTGACCTTGTTTCCCCTCATGACCTTGACCGTCGCCAGCGTAGCCGACGTTTTAGAGTCTCTCGACCTCTCCGGTTTGCCCAAATGGGCGGCAGACGCTGCCCCCGGTTTCGGCTCGTACGGGGTATACAAGTTCGCCGAGATGCTTTCTGCGGACCAACTGGGAAGTCATATTGGCAAGTCCATCGTCTCAACCAGAGTCGGCCTTGAGTTGGTGCTGGCGGGGGCTTACACGGTTATGGCACCCTCCAAGTATATGTTGTTCACCATCCCCGCGCTGTTGCACACTGCCTTCCTCAACACGCATCTCATGACCCCCATGGCAACACAGGCTCTTGACGCCTCTTTAGCAACACAACAATGGTCCTTGCTCGATAGACGCGAGTCTTTGACAGGCTATATGTCAGTGTTGGAAAGCCACGAACGGGGCTTCAGGGTCATGAGATGTGACCACAGTCTCCTTGGCGGCGAATGGACGCATTTGGAGAAGCCGATCGTAGCAGAGCCTATCTACGCCGTGTTCACTATGCTGGAAGCGGTACGACTTGTGAAGGTCGAGAAAAAGGTACCCGATAACAAGGCCAAGGCACTTAATATGTAAGTTGTTTGTTACCCACCGCGGATGCTTGTGTACTGAACATTTCCCAAGTGGTCTAGGAATTGGGACATCCCCATCAGCCATGATTGCCCATGGAATTGACACCACCATCGTGGAAATTGATCCTGTCGTCTACGAATATGCCGTCAAGTACTTTGGGCTTCCTCCGAATCACACAGCCGTAATTGAGGATGCGGTCAGTTACACTGCCCGAGCTGCATTGGACACACCTGAGAAGTATGACTATATCCTTCATGATGTTTTCACTGGTGGAGCCGAGCCTATCCCGCTCTTTACGCTGGAGTTCCTGCAGTCTCTGAATGCTCTCCTCAAGCCAGATGGTGTCATCGCTATTGTAAGTTAGGATTCCACACAGCCTGCCAGATTCCTCTAACATATCAACAGAACTATGCCGGTGACTTCTTGCTGCCCCCGCTGAGCACGGTTATGAAGACTATTAGAGAGGTCTTCCCCTCATGCCGCGTATTCCGCGAGTCGCCGCAACCATCCCAGGATGAGATTGAAAAGAACGGACAGGATTTCGACAATGTTGTGGTCTTCTGCAGGAAGACGGAAAAGAAGATTGCGTTTAGGCATGCACTTGACAGAGACTTTCTCCAAAGCAAGGCGCGGGCTCAGTTCATGGTGCCACAGCACGAAGTCCCGGAGTCAGCTTTCCTGAGCGGCGATAAAGTAGGATTGGTGCGAAACAACCAGACAGACGTCCTGGTCAAGCACCATGACCAGACAGCGCTCGGCCACTGGACGGTTATGCGAACCGTCCTGCCCAAGGAAATCTGGGAGAGCTGGTGAGCGGTGGAGTTGGAGTTGGAGAAGATGGCAGGGAGCTGGGGGTTGTTGTATATACTTGTAGTATTCACCACTGTGCCACTATTTAAGCATATCTGGTTCAGTTTCGTAGCTGCGGAGAAGATAATTTACCCCACGAGACCATGTGGACTGCACATGAAATTGGGCCAAGGAGTCAAATACCTTCAGTATCCACGGGATGTGTCTGTGAAGTCATCTGATCTGGAGCCCGAGTTGGGAAGCGGACTCACCGTACAAATGACCAGCAAATTACACGCCCGCCAAATGGTCCGCTCAATTTCTCGTCGGGCCACCCGCGCCTTGCACCACGCCACGTTGCAGCACGCGCCTCCTGACCAACAACCCATGCACGACCACGACCATGAACCAAACCACGGGAATCCTGAGACCCAGTGACGAAAACCTTGTATATAATGTTAAACGTCCCGCACTAGGTAGGCAAAGTCTACCAACATATATACAATTCTTAGGAATTTGAATCATCACCCATGGGCAAAACCAATCGCGACAAGAATGGCAACTACGAGTACGATATCGTCGTCGTCGGGTCAGGTCTAGCTGGTATAAGCGCAGCCTTACAAGCCCTCGAGCACGATGAGACCCTATCGGTGCTCCTGATTGATGAAAACGACGTCGCCGCCACTTGCGGTAGCGCCAGCAGTGACCTGGATGTGCTTTTGAATCGCGCAACGAATAGCAGCGCTGAGTTACGCGAATGGCTGGGACGAAGCAAAGATGGTGCCGTCAAGGACAAGAAGGGTCGTCCGTATCGTCGGCTGCTGTGCATGGCGTGGCCGTCCCGAAACAGGCAGAAATACAAGAGATGGATGAAGAAGGGAAAATCCGGAACCGCCGACGCCTCAGAAGCGTTGCTCAAGAGCGCGAAGGCGAAAGAGGGCGCAAAAGAGAACGCGCTGCGGCGGCTGAGGTACCGATCGGCCTGCCGCGCTGTGCGATTGGTTCGTGGACATGATGATGATGGAAATACGGAAAAGCTGCTGGAGAAGGGAGACGATGGAGCAGTGACGGGTGTTGAGTGCGAAGTCATCCCGCGTGCTAACGGTTGCCACCGCGTTCTCAGACGATACCTACCTCGCCTCAAGCGTAAAGCCCCGCGTCACCATGGCGGTTCCAACTTCAAACAAGTGCCACCGAAGCGCATGCTCTTCCGTGTCCGTGTCGGGGTGGTGCTGGCGACGGGAAACCCTGCGTTGTGCATTAGTGAAAACCGCCCACGCCATGATGCGCGTGCACAGGTGCCGGCGAGCTCGGACTTGGATGTTGGTAAAAGTCTAGGCGTCGAGCTGGCCCGGCAAACCGGAGGCGCCGTGGCCTCCGTCTCTGCTTATATAGACGGCCCAAGGAAGACGGGGTCGTCTTCGCCTTCGCCGGTCGCGTCGCTGGCTCGCGAGCACATGTGCGGGATCGCGGTCGCCCGGCCGACGGGCCAGCGCTTTGCGGCCGAAGACCTGCACGTGGACGTCTTTACCAAGGAGCTGAGGCGCAAGGCGGACGGGGAGGCGTTTCTCGTCCTCGACTCCAAGCAATGGGGTCTAGCGCAGAAGAAAATGAAGAAGGAGAAAAAGAAGAAGAAAAGAAAGCAAGAGGGAGGAGGAGGAGAAGAAGAGGAGCCCGACAGCAAACGGACGCAGGGACGGCAGCACCAAAAGGCGAAGACGCTCGACGCTCTGGCGCAGCAGATTGGCGTCGACGCCGACGGGCTGGGGAAAGCCGTCAGCGCGTACAACGAGGCAATTCGCGCCGGTCGCGACGACGCGTTCCGCAAGGGGCGGGAGTACTGTTGCACCGCCCTGGAACGGGCGCCGTTCTACGCGCTGGACATCTCGGTGCCTTCGGGTCGGGGCCGCTCGCCGACACCACGGAGAAGAGTGAAACTCCTAGATCTCATCAAGGTCGATGGGAGCTCCGGGCTCGTACTTAACGAGGAGGGAAGGCAGATTGGGGGGTTGTACGCTGCGGGACGGTGTGCGACGGCGAGTGGTGGCAATGACAGCAGCGGTGTTGCGGCGGAATTATACCCATTAACCGGAAAGGAAAGCGTCGAGCTGGGTAGCTCCGCGGACTGTGTGGCTTCGGGCAAAAAGGCTGGAAGGCATGCTGCTTCCTCCAGAAAGAAGAATGTACCGTCGAATGTGGCTGGGAAAACAGCTAAGGGGTGAATGAGGTTGAAGCAATGGGATTCATGGGCTAACCCGCAACGTGTACCGTCTCCTGGTAGCTGTCCATGATGATCAAGTATCCGAAATATAGCCAGACTGTATGAGACCTTGGCGACGTAAACCGTTTTGGTGGATAGGGGTAAGACAAAACAGCATTCGGGGTAACCCGTTATATCTACACTTAATGATAATAGTAATAGACGAACACTCTATCCTGATCGTTTTCTATTGTCTATAACCTTTCCGAGACTGCCTTTGAAACGTGACTGCCCATTTTCCCTGCCGGTTCTAGACTCTTAGATTTTTCTCTTGACCAAGCCTTTGAAGAAGTCGAAACTGTTCTCGTCGCTCTGAAGAGCCCAGATCTTGCCTGATCCAATTTCCTCCGCTCTCAGCATGCCCCAGTCCCGCGTGATGCCGACGATGCGGGCCTTGACGCCGCCCTCGGCCTCGAGCGTGACCTCCTGGCGCCCGTGCAGCCAGTGCTGGTAGTAGATATGCTCGAGCTCGGCGGTGAAGCCCTTGCGGATGAAAAGCTTGTACAGCGCCTCGAGGCGCGTGAGGATGCGGGCGACGAGCCGCTCGATGCGGAAGGGGGCGAGGTGCGACGGCAGCAGCGCGTCCAGCGACGTGGTGGGACGTCCGTTGGTCGTGTTGATCCCGATGCCCAGGACGATCTGGTAGGCGCCGTCCGAGTAGGCGCAGTTGGCCAGGATGCCGCCGATCTTGACGTACGCCCCCGAGTCCGACCTAGGGTCCAGGGCGTAGATGTCGTTGGGCCACTTCAGCTTGACGGGCACCTCGGCGTAGCCCTTGTCGTAGCTCTTGACCGCCTGCACGATGGCGATGGCCGCCAGGTATTGGATGAAGACGATGGGCCTCGTGGGCACGAGATGGGCCGGGTGGTTGATTACGGTTGACATGATGAGGGACCCAGCGGGTGATACCCAGACGTTGTTGCCGCGCCCGCGGCCCGCCACCTGCGTCGTCGCTGTCAGGGTGAAGCCGTCTGGCAGCTTTGAGAGAAGGCTATAGTTCTTTTCCAGTAGCGTGTTCGTACTCGTGACAACTTCACCATACATCAGGTGGTCTCCCCATTCGTCCGCATCTGCATCCACCTCGCGATATTCCTTGAGCCCAGCGTAAAAGGCGTGATGGTTAAAGTAGGGGGTTTCCTTGGTGTCAGGCCAGGCGCTCTCATGCACTACTATATGCTTTGTTATAGTAGAGTAATCGATAATCCCGACCTCCTCCTCCTCCTCCTTTTCTTTGGAAGCCTCGCCGTTTGTGTCTGGTAGAGCTTCCTTCAACTCGTGAGTAGACCATCTGGTCTCTGCTTTCTCGAGATGGAAAATGTCCTGCTCGCCCTTGATGTACTCTTCGCCATCCTTCCGAGTGATGACATCCTCTAGAGAGTGCAGCAAGATTTCCACTTCCCCTTTGGTCAGCGACGACAGGTGAAGCTTCGATAACGAAGGCACAGCGGACGTCTCTGGGCTCACCTCTAGGCCCAGCTTAGCCAGGCAGGCTTTGAGAAAACTGGCGCGCACGTCGTCCGTAGCTTTCAGGGTCGCTATCAGCTCGTCGTAGCCCGGAACATCATACTGCTTGCTGAGGTTGGCAGGGGAAAATTCAGGGTGAGGACCTGACAACAACGCGCTTCCCAGACCAACTTTGCAGTGCACCAGAGCGGCCTTTTCCTCGCCGCCATCCACATCTAAGTCGGCGGCATACGATGCCAGCACCTCGACATCATCACCAAACTTGCCGCCAACTGGGACGAACACGCCGCCACCGTTATAGTAGGTCGTCACTTCGTCCGGCACCACACCGGCGCTCTTGAAAGCGTCCTTCCGAACATTGAGCTTAATAGCCCTGGCACCTTTCTCACTGTGGTACTGGAACCCCTTGAAGGCGCCGCCGCGGCAAATTCCCGGGAAGAAGGCCAGCTCCCTAGACCCGACAACCTCCATGGGCTTGTTGCCGACCTCGAACTCGCACTTCTTGCTGCCGTAGTAGGCGCCGGCGCAGAAGCCCAGGTAGGCACCGCCCCGGCGGACGTATTCCGAGATAATAGCGTTTCCCTGGCCGTTCAGGATGCGGCAATAGCCCAGATCGGCCCCTCCGGGAAAGACGATAAGAGCGCAGGACGGGCCCCAGGGCTCCTTAAGCAAGGTGTTCTCGGTAATGGGTATAACAGCATAATTGGGCGATAGCATGCGTCGCAATGTATAGATGGCATGCTTTACGGATTCAATGGTTGACCCAGTGCCCGTATAGACTAGAACGTTGAGCTTACGGGCAGGCGCCATGATGCCGGTTCGGAGCTGGATAACTGAGAGCCAGAAGGTAGAGAGGTGAGTCAGACAGTTTAGGACGGGGCGGAGAGGCTTTTCAACTGTCTTCACGAAACACTACCCATGGCATATAATCGGGTTGTTCCAGGATACAGTGCGGTTGCCAGCGGTACAGAGAGTTGGCCAAGAAAAACGGATATCGTGGTGCCTGGATTCTTTAATTAGTTGTGATACCTCATCTGAGACCGACTACCGAGCGGGCGGTTGGGGCAATAATTATGGTCCGTGGGGTGACTACGACCTAGACGACCTAAACGACCTAGACGACCTAAACGACCTAGACGGCCCCCATTGATCAGATCAGTCAATCCACAACCGCCGCAAGCTTACCTTAGCTATTGCCTCCTACCTTGCAAACCACCCCCAACAACACTAAACAAAACGTACGAGAGACAACCCTCATCATACTACCTACCTACTTACTTACTTCCTGCTCATACCTACTAGGTTACCTTCAACCTTCAGTGAGAATCAATACGACACCATGTCTAACGAGGAGAAGAACAAGACTACGCAGAGTCCCCAAGACGACGACGACGAGCCAGATGAGTGGTGAGAATTTATACTATGACGTTGCAAGGGCTGCATATACCTATCGTACATAGCTTAGCTAACACGCCCACTTCTCATGCAGGGACAAGCGAATCTTCAGCACGGGATGTGCAGGTACGCTCCAGGAGTCAATGCGACCAACGATCCAATGACTAACTCAAAGACACCCGGCAACTTGTAGATGAGAATGCCAAGATGACCGACTGCTACTATGAGAAGAAGGACTGGCGCCAGTGCAAGGAAGAGGTGAGCAAGTGAGAACCGGATATGTACCTAATGATGAGAACTAACAGCATCCCACCTCGCCTAAAGATGGAGATATTCCGAGAATGCTGGAAGAAACACCACAACGACGAGAGGACATCTATGAAAGATGCATGATATAATCATTCCATTGGTGGACAAGCTATATATATGTACTTACTTAATACACCCCATGCTACTGGGTAAGGTTGATGGAAACCTCGAATCTACCTGTTGCTATACATAACTTTCAATACCCGTCTCCTCCGTGGATCAAATAACTACCTAGGTAAGTAAGTGAATAGAAACAAGTCGTGTCAATTGATGATTGCTGTTTGGGGGAGCTTGATGCTATTCTTGGTAGCAGCTGAGCCGTTTCATAGGCCAGTCATCAGCCCGCTAACACCCGCCGCCGAGAACGCCGCTAAGCATCATCCAAACAATTTGATCCCTGGGGCCCTGGGGGACAACCATCAAAAATTTAGAGAGAAACCATCTGCCAAAAAAGAAAATCGACATTTGCATTCTCCTACCATCTTGAGACAGCCACCCACATAGAATCACGTCGCACGAATCACCCAGAAGAACCATGGCGTCTCGCACTTCCACCTGCCTGCGCATTGCGTCGCGCCAGCTTGCCTTTTCATCAAGAGCTTCAGCCCGAAGCTTAGGCACATTCTCCAAGACGAGACAGTACCCTGCGAGCACCGCACCGAGAGCCGCCGCCACCTCGACCGCCTCCAAGCCCACGACCTCGACCTCGGCCTCGACCACCGCCTCCAGATCCACGCCGCCCGCCGCTGCAAAGCCGGCTACCTCCTCCACAAACGGCATCACCGCCGCCTCCAAAGTCGCCGCCTCCGCCTCCCCGCCGGCCCGCGACCCCGTCCCCGCGGTATCAGGCATCCCACTCCCCGACGCCCCCTCGGCCGCCGACCCGAACGACAGCCAGAAGCCGATCGACTGGTCTTCCTCGTACCACGGCCTGGGCACCTCGACCTTTGAGGCCGAGGTCGCCAGCGTCCTCCAGGCGCCCCTCGACGAGGACGACATCGAGGTCAAGCCCGACGGCATCATCTACCTACCCGAGATCAAGTACCGCCGCGTGCTCAACGCCGCCTTCGGCCCCGGCGGCTGGGGCCTGGCGCCGCGCGGCGACCTCGTCGTGCAGGAACGGCTGGTGAGCCGGGACTATGCCTTGATCGTTCACGGACGGTATGTTTCCAACCCACCCTCTCCCTCTCTTTTCCGAAGTTCGACTGTACAGTATACTAACGCTACCCGACAAACAAACAGATTTGTAGGCCAAGCCCGCGGCGAGCAGCAGTACTTCAGCGAGGACGGCATCTCGACGGCGGCCGAGGGCTGCAAGTCCAACGCCCTGATGCGGTGCTGCAAAGACCTAGGCATCGCCTCGGAGCTGTGGGACCCGCGCTTCATCCGCAAGTTCATGAAGTCGCACGCCCAGCAGGTGTGGGTCGAGCACGTCGTCACTAAGAAGAAGAAGCAGATCTGGCTGCGCAAGGACGACGATGTCAGGTATCCCTTCAAGAAGACGACGTAAGAGTAGCAACAAACAGTGGATACTCGACAAAGTAAACAAACGAGCGCGCGTCCAAGCTTGAGCAGTGGAAGCAATAGGGAAAACAGCCGTCCATGCTGAGCTATCATCTTAAACTAACATAGAGATCTGGCACGAGCGAGCGGAAGAGGAGCTGTGGCGATTTGTACAGCATAGCCCGGACGTAAAGTCGTCCAGAGATACTTGTAGGATGGGATATATACCCCGGATCGTGCCACCAGAAGAAACTGGAGCAAAGAAACGACTATGAAACTAGCCAGATCACGGCCAAGCCAGACGGGTTTAGTTCACTATGTAAAGATGTGTTAGGCCATGTCGCTATTAGAGAAGCCATGGTCGGATGTAGTCATATTGGACCATAGAGTAATGATACAAGCAGCACCCCTCAAACAAAGCACATCGCTTAGCAAGAAGTTGCAGAATTCCCCGCGGCACATATGAAGCACCCTTGCGGCTATCAGACTCTAGCAGTATTCGTGCCCCTATGAGACAAAAAGGGGTCGACTTCTCAAAAAACCCATTGAAAGACGCTTCACCCAAAACTCCTGTTCAATAACCCCATTGCCGTCCATGCGGTGTTCGTGTAAAAGCGTCCTTATCATCGTGTAAATTGAGAGCCTTTCTAAGGCTGTTCAACACCAGAGCTTTGGCCTCTCGTAGGGGAATCGTTTGCCGACGTGGCCGCCCCTGTTGATCCTCCTCCTCCTACCGTCCCCCAACCCAGGAAACTCCAACCGGCACGTCCGCCGTTAGACCCTGGAGTCGAAGCCTCAGCGCGCCGGCGGAGACCGTTCTCGTCCTCCTCGCTTGCGCTCTCGGCCTCAATCTTCTCAAAGTCGACCTCGCTCCGGCTCTTGCTGAGTGCGCTCCACACACTGTGCCCGCTTGGCGGTCTCTCGAGGTTATTTCCTCCGTTGTTATTGTTGCCGTCGGAACCGTCGAGGCTCATGCTTGCGGGCTTGCCACGGTCGTCGTTTTGTCGCTCCTGCTCGCCCCGCTGGAGGGCCTTAGCCTCGCGGTCGAGCGCGTTGAGCACAAAAGCCAGGCGCTCCCGCTGCGAGGCGATGAAGCTAATTTTCTCCTGCGATCCGCGGATATTGTCGGGGATCAGTGTCCCGCTCGCACTCATGGGATCAGCCGCCCCAGCTCCCGTCAGACTGCGTGTCGCGCCACCAGAAGAAGAACCGCCCGCGGAAGCCAGAGCGCTGGCGCCCGTCGCGGCGCTCACAGCTCCGGCCAGCAGGTTGTAGAATTCGGTCCCTGCGTTCCCGGCGCTCTGGGAGGTCCAGCGCGTAGCCGGCACGCTGAACCTAGCAAGCAGTGCCTGCGTGTAGCCCTGGGGCGCGGCCTTGGCGCGCACCTCCTCGGCGCTCGGCTCGCTGGGCGGCATGCCGAGCATCTTGGTCTTGACCAGCTCAATCGCCTGGCGCAGGTAGGCCATGCCGGCGGTGCGAAGTCGGTCGTGGGCGCTCGCGATGAATTCCTCGATCTGGGTCTCGTTCTCCTCGAGGTAGGGGTGGAGGTAAGTCTCGTAGAGGTATCGCGCTCCCTGGGTCTGGGGCAGGACCAGGTACAGCAGGAAGAATAGGCGCAAGTAGCTGTAGAAGGGGATCCACCACAGGATGAACTCGAGCCACGACTCGGCGAGCAGGGCGCACGAGAGGACGGACCAGTACATCAGCCATGGCGTGAGCTGGGTCGGGTCGGACGTCTTGAGGGCTTTGTAGGAGGCGAACAGAGGGAAGAGAAATGAGGCTATCGAGCTGCGCGGGTCATTGTGTTAGTTACGTCACCAGTGCTAGCGTCGGAATGACAAGGGTGGCATACGAGAGGAACTTGGGAATTAGGTCGAACATCTTTGGCTTTCTGTTCTCGATGGCCGAAAGAAGCAGAGGTCGGCGGTCGCGGTTATGTCAGGGGCGGAAATGGAAGATGAGGGAGGAAGATGGTGATAGGCAGTCCCCGTCGACGACGCAGTTAAGAAGGAAGGTATAGAGCAAGTTCGGACGAGTCGGGCTCGGCGTCCAGTCTAGTCGGACAGAGCAGCAGAGAGATGCGTGTGAGTAATACGGGCTTCTCGGCTACATTAGGTTTTAGCTATGAATACTTGACGACACAGAAAGAGCCCTGAGATGGAATGCGTGCGTGGGAGAATGACGGTGAGCGGCTTAAGGAGGTGGTGGTGGTGTTGGTAGTGGTGGTGGTGGTGGGCTGTAGGTGCGAGTGTAGTTAGTGGGCTCATCCAGCGGCCCTCAGGTGGGGTGAAGCTTACATGACATACATGCACCCTGCACCCTTGAATGCGGAACAGTAGGTTAGGTAGGTAATGTTGCTAATCTAAGTAGCGAGCCGACAGTAGCTGCTAGGAATGCGTGCAAGTCAGGTCAGTCAGGTCAGTCAGCCCAGTGGTCAGTAACTGGTCAGCCCTCCGGGATGTCGAGAAATGGGGGAGCACGAGACGCTTGCAGGGGGAGGGCAGGGTGGCAGGGTCTCTCAGCTGAGGGGTGGGCTCAGGTGGTGTGAATAGAGGGGCAACTGGGCTGCCGAATGGGATCCCCAGATGGTTCTGGGTGCATGACCTGATCGCCAGCCGAACCCCACGTTTTAGTGTACTGGGTTTAATTGCGACAAGGGTCACTCACTACTTTATCAACAATGAATGAATAAATAAATGTACGACGACGATAGATATTGAAGACCTCAGTATTCTGCCAACACTGCCTTTATATAAGTAGGTAGTCAGTCACCACTTCCAGACACATTGCATCAACTAACATGTTGCCTATTTCCAAAAGTTACAGCGAGTGAGTGTCCTTCCCAGACTTGTTACGCGTCCTTCCAGGCCCTCCTCGTTCCAGAGGGAAATCCGGCAGCCTAGCTAGGGGCAAGACACCTGACACATCTACACTTACCAACAGATGCAGATCTCGGAAGACTGCATATACCTAACCTAATCATTAAGCACATGCGGTAATAAAAAAAAGTTTACTGGCCGGGAGGGAGGAGCATTTTTCTGTCTACTCTGTCTTTGCATGCCATCCCTGGGTAACAAAATCTTATCCATTAACCCGCATGGACCATATCCCAGTACCCGAATTTAAGTCTTCTTGCACGCCTCCCCAGCTAAACCTGTAGCTCCTATAGTCTTGTACTCAGTACCAGATTGACACTCTCGTTATTTCTCTGTCATCTTTCCAACTTGTTGACTCTCAGCGACAAGAGAAATCCGGACCCGGGTCGTTGAACGAGAAAAAGTCCGGTGGACAGAGCCCACTAGCTTCTTGATGGCCTCCTCCCGATCCGTCCTTCTTCGAGGAGCCAGATGAGTCTTTCCCGGAGCCTTTCTACACACGGAAAATAAGCCAGTATTTCTTATGGGTGTAGAATGATGCTTACCTTAGAAGGATGTTTCTTGCTGCCGCTCTGAGAGCCCTTCTTCGAGCTGCCATTCTTGCCTAGTATCCGGCCTCGTCAATCAAAGGGGGTCTTTGTTAAACATGGACAGGTTGCCCGCGATCTGACTTACTGGTGGTTGCTTCCCCTGAGCCCATCCTGCCTGTGTGTCTGCGTGCTTCTCGGTGCTTCTTACGAGTCGGTGTGGTTTCCTGGCAATGCTTCAACCACCGTCGACCTCATGGCTATCAATCGTTGCCTTTATATAACCCTTTCGCCGGCCAGCCCACCGTCGAAGAGAACGTTTCCATGACGGCGGAGTAGCGGCGGAAGGAAATATCATGCCTTGCAGAAATGAAACCATTTCGGGGATGCCTTCACGAGATTGACACTTCTCATAGATCTTCCAGCTGAATACGGGCGACGTGCCCATGTCGATACCGTCCAATTATCTGGCCAATATGGCACAGAACTACAAGAGCTCTTCAAATCTGAGAAGCAAGAAGGTAATGTCGAAGCATGCCGCAAGGCGACAATGGTTCAGGGTAATACGCCGTGGTGAGCCTGCTCATGTAAGCCGACCTCGAGCCTCATCAGCCCTATGCGGATTGGGAACTGGCTTGCGAGTGCCGAGGAATGCCATCCAAATTGGGTCTAGAATGTGCGAGCTGAAAACGGCACTCGGCCCTCAAACGTTGCCTCAACCCCCGGGGAACCAGATCCTCAGCTCTGGATCTACGGACGACTCGGCGGAAGATTGTTTTGACAGGGGACATCTATAATTTAGGTAAGTAGCAACTTCCGCCGACCTCAATAGGATCATTGTAGGACAAGAGTAAGCGCATGTCACGACCACATGTTACCTATGCCTCACAAATTCATTGAGCACAGAGTGTCAATACAGATATCGCAAGCCTATAGGTGAGGGGTAGAAATCAATTACGTTGCCATTACATCCGCTATCGTCATTATTGAGGTAGGAACCCCCTACCCATCATCCTTCATTAACATACGAGACTCAACAGTTCAAATGAACAGCTACAGGATGTGTTAGCACAAAAGCTCAGAATCTTCATGATCTCAACTAAGAACCACGACTAAATCACTTACCATTGGCATAAAGCGAGTACTGGTCGGCATTCAATAGGGCTCGCGAAGGCTCAAGCTTTGTGATATTGTCGTAAGAGTAGGCGTAATCATTGGTCTTCGGGGAGTAGACACTGGCTTGATGCGTTGTCTCATGAAGAATTGTCGTGGCATGATCTTGCCTATGGCCTAAAAAGCAAACAATCACATTGCTGGTTAGTTTCTGGAAAATATTCTTGTCTCCAACTCGCTGATTCAAATTAGCGGCGGAAAGCAATCACTCACATTCCTTGGTCAACCCAGGTCTCTCCCAAAACAACGGGCAAACCACCATGGTGTCCGGCCCGCTGCTGATGGAGTAGGCGACGAGCGGGCCGTAGACCTCGCAAACATTGTAGTAGTCGTAGCAGAAGAGCCGCGCGGCGCCCGAGTCCGCGGTGCCGCATTCGCCCGCCACGGCCGTGAGCCGGTTGACGACGGTCCGCCGCGTCTCGGAGGCGTTGCTCTTGAAGTACTCGACGAACCGCTTCGAGGCCGGGTCCGCGGCGTCGGCGGCCGCTGCCAGAGCGAGCTTCTGGCAGTTGGACAGCGACTCACGCATGTCGGCCTCCTCGGTCGCACTGCAGCCGGGCTGCAGCAGGGCGCGGCGGTCGAGTCTGGACAAAACCTGCGCGGGACGCGGGGCGCTCGTGACGGCCAGGCGCAGTGCGTTGGACTGGTACGCGGCGGAGCCGCTCAGCTGCGTCGAGGAGGCGGGGGCGTAGGGGAGCATGCCCTCGGCCGCGAAGGTGTAGGTCCCGGCCTCGTCGAAGCTGTGCACGCTGGTGCCGTCGATGATGGTCTTGAGCGAGGCGCCAGCCTTGAGCAGCTCGAAGTGCTCGCGCGTGAATGCTTCGTGCTCCAAACTGATATGGATACCCTTGGATGGGATCTCAATACCTTTTCAAGTAGAAATGTTGTTAGTACTGTGACTCAATAGCCATAGAGACTTATGTATATGGCTTATATAAGGGGCAGCGATCGCTTACCAGCTTCGTTGGAGACAGCCAGCCTCTCAATGGGCAGCTTCGTGTCTAGGATAGTGCCCACCGCGAGCAAGTTAAGGTCCTCGGCGCCCACATTGGTTATAGTCGCCACGATTTCAGCCACATCGCCAGTGGGAGTCGTGAGTTTCACCTCAAGCGGAGACGGCGCTCGCTTCTCAATGACATGGGCGTTCACCAGGTTGGCGGCAGCCAAGCTAGCAAGAGCTACCAATGATCTTGTCGACACCATCTTGTTAATCGATGGACCAACTGCTAGCGGGATGTTGCTATTTCAGGGCTGGACGGGCGATGGATGAAGACAATCTATCTTAAGGTAAGTGATAAGGAATGGCTTTTTATAGAGGGCTTAAATACTTGGTGTGATAGCTAATCTGCATGAACTCATCGAATGAGACCTCGTATTCAGTCTGGGCAGCTTCCATTTTCAGCAGTCCCGCCGCTATAGTCGCATGGAGCCCCTGTCTCCCGCGAAGAAGTGCTCCACCCATGCACCCGTTTACCGGCACAATTACCGGGTTATGGCATGGCATGGCATGGCAAGTTTAGAACGGTTTGCAACAGGCATGAAATAGTAAATGACTATGGGCAAAACGAGAAAGATGGGTAAGTGAATGCGTGTCAGCTGTGAATAATAGGTGCTCGGGAAACTGCATACTAATTGATGTACTTGGAAGTATTTGGCATCTGTACTTATAAGAATAGGTTTCAGCCGAAGGCATTTGATATATCTTGCGACATGTCATCGCCTCGTCGCCTGACTCTCCGCTTGAATACTATCTGCCATTTGCCTTGCAGAGCTCACCGAAACGTGTAGTATCGTCCTCAGCTAGTACTTTCGGAGGCCCAACTTCGACAATCTCACCATTTGACATGACCACGACACGATCAAAGTCCATTACCATGTCCAGTCTGTGACTCACCGCGACCACGGTGTACTCCTTGAACTCGACACGAATGATGTTCTGCATCACCCTCTCCGTCTCCAGGTCAACACTAGAGCTGACCTCGTCCAGCAGAAGGATGCCGCCTTCGCCCTCGCCAGCGTTCAATCCGAGACCAAGACCTCTGGCACGTATTCTCCTCCGGAGCACAGCGCGGGCCAAGGAGAAGATTTGTCTCTGGCCCTGACTGAAGGTTCCCGCGCTCATGCCGGCCTCGAGACCGCCGCGGTCCTCCACAAAATCCCAAAGATCCACCGTCTCCAGGACAGAATGGCAGTCGGCGGCAGTGGCCACACTGAAGGGGTCCAAATTGGCGCGGAAGGTAGATCCGTCGGGCAAGAACACCGCCTCCTGAGGGATCGCGATGATGCGACGGCGCAGCGCCGGCCTGTCAACGCGATCCAGAGGCGTTTGGTCAATATGCGCAATCGACGCTTTACCAGGCACGGGGTCAAGTAATTTGAGCAGGTACGCAATCAAACTGGATTTACCCGATCCGGTTCTCCCACAGATGGCAACTTTCTCGCCCGGGACGATGGTGAGATTGATGTTTTGCAGAGCTAGATCTGGCCCCTCATCCTCTTTGGCTTCCGTGCTGTGTGAACGGTTAGTCAATTAAACCCAGAGTAAGATCCTGTTTCACATACTTATAGCTTGCACATATGCTTTTCAGTTCGATCTCGCCCTTCTCCGGCCAGTTCTCAGGCGGAACCAAATCTTCATCATCACGGTCCTCGGGTTTGACTGTATCATTAAAGGCTCTTAGCCTCGAGACCGCCCCGCTGTGTATCAATCGTTAGCCCGAGCCTTGTTTTCAGTGACTATCGGCACCTTCTAGATGGAGTGTGGTGTGATGACGATGAGATCAGCCTCTTACATTGATGTTTCCAGCTGGGTGTAGAAGATAACCGTGTATGCTATCTGGGCCCCGAAGGACATCAGCGACACAAGACTGGCTCCAGTGAAGCCGGAGTTGGATCGCAGATTGACGGCTAAGCTCGTGAGTATCACACACAAAGCCATGACGACGAAGTTCATGACCATCACCAACCACTGTTGGATCATGATGAGAAGGTACGCCGGTCCTGTTAAGACGTTAGCGGCGAAGAGGATTAGGGCAATGAAAATGATTTTCTTTGAAGGAAAAATATCTTACGTTGTGAAGTATCCAGTAGCTGCCTGTTCTTCTCAATATCCTCCTCCGTAAAGTCAAATGCCCGGATGGACTCGATTCCATGAGAGGTATCGCGGAAGTGGGTGCTATGAGAGTGATACTAATTAGCTCGGAGTTTTCGCGGTTGGTGTAGCTGACAGGGGAGCTTCATACTAGAGAGGGCTCTTCGCTTCCAAGTCCAAGAGTCGCATTTGCCTCGATGTTCTGAGGTAGAAGCGCTGTACGAAATACAGCAACAGGGCCAAGAACGGGTAGCTGACGGCAATCGCCGGAGCAGAGCTCATGATAACGGCGGCTCCAGCTATGACTTCGAAGATGCCCAAGAAGACGTTCAATAGGGCATTTGGCAGTTCCATGTCGATGAGGTTCAGATCTTGCGAGAAGAGGTTGGTGGTTTGGCCATTATCGGTCGTGGTGAAGAAGCGCAGGGGCGCATGCATGAGAGTGGTCAGGGCATCCAGGTGAAGCCTGGCCCCTGATCGGTTGACCGCAGTGACAAGGACGAGCCAAGCACAAAGAAATAATGATACCATACGTAACGTCTGGAGAACCGCGTAGATGCCGAGGTAGTAGGACCAAGGACGTCCTTCATAGTCTTTTGTTGCATCCGCACTCCAGTAGGTCAGCCAGATATTGGGAAATGACTGGAAGAAACCAAAACACGCAGCCCAGAAGAGAAGAAGCGTTGTGGTCATCCAGCCGATGCTTCGAAAGTAATGAGTATAAACCGTCCTATCGCCGGTCTGACGAGCCTTGTTCATGTCTGGAATAATGGACGACTCCGTGGTTGTTTGTCGCAGAAGTTCCATTGGACCTCTTTGGGCATCGCTTGTGAGATCCATCTTTTCGGAAGAGGTTTCACTTCCACCAGATTTGATACCCAAGCCCCTGATATATCCGTTCTGAGCCATGAGTTCTGAGAATGTCCCTTGCTCGGCAATAGTGCCATCGGTGCTAAGTGCCACGATATGATCCGCCGCAGGCAAGTGTTTAACAGAATGCGTCATCAAGATTACTGTGCAGCTGCGACGCCTGGCGAGTCCATCCGGGCCGAAAACACGCTGGAAGACTTGCTCCTCAGTATCTGCATCAAGGCCAGAAAATACGTCATCCAAGATGAGAAGATCGGACTGCAGGTACAATGCCCTCGCCAAGGACACTCTCTGCTTTTGGCCCCCTGACAAAGTGATCCCATTGCTTCCGACATTGGTCATCTCACCGGAAGGAAGACCCTCGAGATCGACGTCCAGCATTGTAGCCATAAGCACCTCATGGTACCGTTTCTCGTCAAAGGGGGAAAATCCGATGATGTTGTGCCTGATAGACCCATTATACAAGAATGGCGTTTGGTCACAAAATCCAATGCGTCTATATGATGTGTGGAGATGCATTCGTCCGCTGTGAAACGGTATTTCTCCAAGCAGGGCTTTACAGAGGGATGTCTTGCCGCACCCCACTGGTCCACAAACGATGGCTGTTCAGAATCTTAGATCAGCAAGCACTATAGACAATTATCATCTTACGGGGTCGTACTCAGCGCAGAAGATGAAAACTTGGCATTGATGTCGCGCAGAACCATGCTTTCCGGTGTCCACCCATAACTTGCTTCATTGATGGTGATTGCAGGCCGGTTGCCGCTCGTAAGTGTCCCCTTACCAGGCTCTGGAGTTGGTTCCTCCGCAGCGGTTGGTATACTTGCTTCATTAGCGTGTATAACTGATCGGAAGTCGTTACGTGTCTCGCATTCGAGGTATTTCTGTATGCGGCCGATGCAGGCAAGACCAGCACTTAACCCAGCATTAGTAAAGGGGCTTGCCAAATGTATGATGAGATACTCACATGATTTGCGGTACACTCTGGAAGATCATGGCCAACGGGTCTGCCAATAGGATCACGTATGACAATGATGTGAAGATCTTGGTCGCGCCTAGCCTTTGGGATGCAAAGGCGAAAGTGACAAAAGGCGAAAACACCCCTGGGATCCAGGCAAAGAAGGCCGAGGCAATGAGAAGCTTGCGGAAAAGGCTTCCGCTTGCGATTTCATCGACGCGAAGTTGTTGAATCGAGTTTGCAACTGGGTGGGTAAGCCCAGACAACTTCAAGTTTTTCGTATTCGCGATGACGGTAGATGTCAACCCAACACGTCGTTGAATGGCGGCCATCCACTTCTTCTGCGCACCTCCAGTATAGCGCGCTACTATCGATACACCCAAGATACAACCGAGTACTACCACAATAGGGGCGGCAAACGCCGCTCCAATTTGGCGATACAGAAGGTAACTAGCGAGTCCAGTACCCAGGAACGAAGCCCAAACGTCGTGTACGGACCTAAAACAGACGTTGATCCGTTCGATATCCGTACTCATGAGTGTTATTGCAGCCGTAGAGTCGCTAGTGCCGACCTGAAGCCCCAGAGTCTTTCTGTAGACAGCACTGACGAGTATGCCTCTGGCTTTGAGGAGTGTGCGGTAGTGAAAGTACCAATACAAGGCTGTGGAAACAGCGATCCCGCTGTATATCAGAACGGCTGCACCAATGAACCCGTAAGCGAAGTTGGAGGAATTCGGCCCCTCTGGCTCGGAGAGGTAGGTAAGAAGTCTCTCAATAAAGAATGGCTGACAGAACATGAAGCCAAGAAGCACAAGTCGGGGCGCTACGGGGAGGAGTAGTTCCACAAGAAGAGTTCGACACAGGACTTTCAGCAAGCCATACTTGTGGCCCTTCATTTTGGAATAATCGGCATGCTGGGCAAACCGTTCGTCCAGAACCCTGCCTCGCATCCCACTGTCCAAGGGGTATAAGTCGTCGATCTGGAGGATCTTGCTGTAGCCATCAATGAAGATCCGGTTTAGCCAGAAAAAGACCCCCAAGCTGTAAAGCCCCGAGGTTTCTTCTGGGCTGTGCTCTTTTTCATCCCATTTCGTGAAGCTTTTCTTGCGCCTCGCTTCAAGAAGGAGGATGACGACTTTTAGAGCAACTGAAGCAGTGAATATAGCAGTGTTCGCTTTCTCAGACTTGGTCCCTGAGGCCAGCCAGAATGTGCGCGTTTGGGTTATGTCAAAGAGAAGCGTGAGGAAGAGGTAGGCATTCAAGAGGACAGATGGTCTTGCTGAACGGCTATGCTCGAGGATTGACAACGGGACCAGGCATATGGCTGCCAAGAACTGTAGTATTGTCGATGAAATACTGAGAGCAGTTACATCCAAGGAGCGAATCGCCACTAGGGTCAATAGACCAAGTTGAAGACCAAGGTATGCTGTAATACACCCCTGAAAGGAAGTGAGTAAAAATATCGTTTTAGAACAAATGTGGTGCAACAACACCTACCGATTTGAGTAGTTGAAAAACCGGCTCGTTGACTATGACCGGCTTTCGAGACAAATGCAACGTCCGCCAAAGGGCCAATATTACGAAAATGGCCGCTGGCACGACAGAGAAGACGACGAGCTCGAACTTGATGGTGAAGTCGAAGTCGTCTCGACAGCCACTGACATTTGGTCCAATGAGGTCGTCGTTTTTGCACGTGGAGAAGGCCATGTTTGGGAGGATGCAAGATGGCCGGCCACAGGCTTGAATGTAATATTTCGGGCTAACTGGAGGCCGTTGCACGCCTTCTAGATATAGTAAATATATAGCAAGGCAACGAACGTTGTCGTTGCCTCATTATCATCCCACAAGATGACCCCGAAGCCGATGTGGCGCTGACCACCCCATCCCGTTGGCTTGCGTACCAGGACAGCGATTCGGCCGGGCAATGTAGTAGTATTTGACGACTGTATTCGTGTAAGTGCTTACGACCGTCGGCTTCGGTGACTGCTCACCATTGAGCGTCGGGATGTGACCTGATTTGGCCATATTCAATCGGAGTACCCACCTCGCTAGAGCCTTTTGCAGTGTACGATGACGAATTAAACGTCGACGCTCCTGGTGACGGAGTGCATCAGTCGCTGCATGTTATGGCTTATAGGCTCATGGGAAACTGGGATGAGGTGGACGAATGCGTATGCAATGTGTCTGTATTCAGTGTGACTCATGTATAGATGTCACCGACGAAGAATAACATGCAAGACGGGCGCTGTCTGGTTGTCCGTGGAAAGACAAGCCGCCGCCACCCCTAGATTGAAGATTTCCCGTGCTGTTTTGCTCGTGTTTCAAGCGGGGTAGAAGTTGGATGAGCCCTGGTCTGTTTTGGTGCATCAGAGGTTGATGAGTTCGACGTGGTCGGCATCGGATAACACTTCACTAGCCTTGAACCCCATGGCTGTGTTATCGCAAGTTCGTGTTTAGTAGGTTAGGCAGTTCAACTGCCGATTATTATTCAAACCGAGGCCCAGGGTTTGTTTTGAAGATCGAAGTTTGATTCCCCGGACATGCCCCTTGCTAGCCCAGGTATATGTGCGCCGTACTCCGTATTTCCTAACATCAATGTTCAATGTCGTCAAATGCAGGTACACAGTGGGGATGTTGCTGCCATCCCATGCAAAATCATGGGCTCAGAGGCCAAGCTTTCTCATTGACAAAACCTCAGCTTCGAATCTTCACTGTTGGCCTACGCTTCACCGTATCTACTACCACCTACAAAAGGCTCATGAGATCATACTCCTCCACCTATTATCAATAAAGATCATATCTAAGTCTATTTCTGTGGCTCAATATGGCCACATCCAAATCGGACGTGCAGCCCCGCCCGGGGCTGTTTGAAACCTCGTACAAGGCCGTATTGATCACTCTGATCCAAAGCATCGCAGGCTCTTTGAGATACGGCGGGACGCTATACCACTGGCTTAGAAAGCCCCCTCATGCCCCCAATCTCGCGAAGACGTACGAATGTCGGCCGTCTTTGTCTGTTCGGTAAGACCACCCAATGCCTCAATTTCATTGCAGGAAGTGGACATTACGTGGACACAACAGCGTGATAGCTAACTTCCCAAGGGTTTTCTTTCCGCAATCTTGGGACCAAGAGTCGCCCAAGAACCTCCCTTGTCTGTTCAATATTCATGGTGGTGGGTTTTGCTTGGGAGGTCCCGAAGATGACGATGCATGGAATCGGTCTTTTTCCGACATGCACCACGTATTGGTCGTGGAGCTGAACTATCGAAAGGCGCCCGCTCACCCGTTTCCTACGCCCCTGTTTGATATTCAGGCTCTGATGTTGGCTGCTTTTAAAGATGTGAGTCTTCCGATCGACAGACAACGCATCGCAGTGAGTGGGTTCTCGGCGGGTGGAAATCTCGCCATGGCGGTCTGCCAGCTACCTCTGGTCCGGGAGACAATCAAGCCGGCAGCCGTTATCCCCATGTATCCTTCGCTCGATCAATCGATACACGCTCAGGATAAAATCCAGAATCGTCAATACAAGCCGGCTCTCCAGGGCATGCGCGGAAGCCCGACAGATTACTTGACGCGGATCTCGCCATTGTTCAGGTGGAGCTACATTCCGTACGGCCAATATTTGAGGGATCCTCTGCTGTCTCCCATCTTTGCGCCACGAGAATCTTTCCCGCCCAACGTCTTCATCATGGCCGCCGAGCTGGACCAGCTGTCACATGAGGCATGGCGCATGGCCAGCATACTTGCACATCGGCCCGAGCCGATCCATGGTCAGAAAGTCGGCCAGGATACGCCTAGCAAGGCCGAGGGGGCCCTGATCTTGGATGATGAGCGCTTTGCGTTCGAGCACGTCGGCGACGACGGACGCCGGGTGCGCTGGCTCTTGATACCAGACCAGGTGCACGGCTTTGATTTGATACCCGAGAGAATGCATGGAGATGCGGCGTCATTCACAGACGCTCAGACAAAGAAGAAGGAATTCCAGAGGGTTATGGGTGAGTGGCTGCATGGCGATGTCTGGAAACAACCAAACCTGGCCTCGGCCTAGTGCTCTTTGGTCTGCGACAATTAGTTTGTAGCCAGAGATGGCAGATGCATTCAGGGTCCAATCCAGTACGTGCTGGCAGGAGAGTAGACTGGCTTGGGTTGTATATATATATACTTGTATACTCGGGTAAGTATACTAGTAATCAGACTGTTTACAACCTCTTGGACCTTCTGGTCCCATATATCTATCGACCAACTGCAGTGGTTCGTCGTGTAGACAGTCGTACGGCCTTTTCACGTTTGACATGCCACGAGCACTGGTCGCGATTGCGTGTTGGTAGGTTGGTAACTCAGTCCATACATAGCAAAGCTACTCCTATGGGAATATGGTTCGGATTTTCCATGAAGTTCGTATAGCGTTTGGTAATACAATTGCACAGAGTTTCACACAGCGACGACCCACCCCAGGCCGGGCATGATGGGTTTGTGGTGGATCAGGCGACGACGGATGCGTGACCATTCCGCAGTTTGTGTATTCGGAGAAAGGAAAAAACCCACGGCTAGTGACACCACCCCTCCAGAAGAGGTTTTCAAACAATTACAATAGTGTATGCCTTTAGCTCAACGCAGTTAGAGCCTCAGAGACTGCCAAAGCACGCGCCATAGAAAGAACCCAACATCATATCACGCTCCTGCTATTGCGACCATTATTGCGAGGATCAGACGACGAATGCGAGATTTGTAGGCCAGATCTTGAATTGGGCATCGCGAGACTACAGAAAACCAGATAGACACAGCTTGAGACGGGACACTAGGGAAAGCAGTTGCGGGGGCTTAAATGGGCCTCAGTTACACTTCCACAATCGTATTCGACGGACCGAAGCGAAAAAAGTCCCCCAGCATCCCGGCACTGGCTGGGTCTTTTGGGAGATCCCGGCGAGAAGGTTCGGTTGGGCAACAAGAACCAGGGGCAAATCAATCTCGGAAGAAAGGGATTTTTGGTGGACGAAACTCAAAATGCGTGCTTGTCCGGCGCCCAATCTGACGAAAGATCCATATTGCTGTCTGCAGATAGAGATTCGAGAAGCATCGTGGATTCGTCGAGCGAAAGGCGTTCGTTTTTTTCGAGAATGCAGACTGCGCACATACGTCATAGTGCATTGCACCTCGACTGGCGCCAGAACTGGCATGATACTACTGCCAATACAAGTGATAGTGCGAGGACGGCCCCTCATCATTCTCCGTGTATTATTTTCTCGTCCATGATGGGAAACGTCTTTGGAAGTCCGTCGTTATCATGGCGGAACCTTTATATATTGGTACCTACCCCGACATAGTCTTTAACGGTCAAGTACAAGTAGACTTTGAATATGTTGTGCAGGATGACTTTCAAGAGAATGCAGCGGGCAGCAACGGTACCCGGCGGGGTAAAGACCAAGACTGCATTGTATGTTGGTGCATACGAATTCTCCTTGTGCATCGTCTTCACGTACGTACATGGCGTCTGTCTGTTGAGGTGGAAAAAGGGAAAACTGCGCAACATACAGCAACAAGATAAGATTAGTAGGGGGGAAAACAGTCGCATGCGAGACATGTCTGTCCTGGACGTGCAATAATTCGACGGCCACATGTCTGCCCAATTGTGCCCATCCAGGAACATCCAGGTTCCTCGTGCTAGTGTCGAGATCCAGTGGCTGTTAGTCCATGCTAGCAAGGTACCTCTGACTGCCAGTCCGCCCTGCCCAGTCTGTCCAAAGGCCGGACAACTCAATTGCAGCAAACCGTCTGCCAGATGTTGGTGCATCACTCGTGATTGGGCCACTGCTGCAATCTGGAGTGTGCTCCTCGAGAGAAAGTTGAAATGAGCAAAGTACCGATATAACAATACCTATCGCGTGCGGGATGCTGTACTGATAAATGTGATACGGTGATACCACCCACTCACTGCCCACTGCCCACTGCCTACACTCCATCCATTCCATGCCACCCCTGGATGGGCACGATGGGCCCGTCACCCTTAGCGAAGCGACCCTGTCCCGGCATTCTGTCGCCAGCCCAACCCAAAGCCTGCTTTTCCCTCCACTTGGACCTTGGACTCTCTCGCTCAACCTCAATCCTTTTTTTAAAAAGGGAAGGGAGAAAGGAACACTGCCAGCCTCCAGAATTCCCCAAGACTTGCTTGACTTTTTCCCAAGACAAAATTCCGAGTGAAAGACGTTTTGGAATCGTCCGACGACCATTCGAGTTCGACTCTTTGACTTGAGAAATCCTTCAGTGAGGGGGATCGACCACCCACAGCAGCATAAGTCTTGAGCCGTCTTGAGCTGCCCGCATTACGCAAACGAGTCTAGCCCGAGAGCTCTGAGGTCATACGTAACGAGCGCGGGGTGCCAAAACTTGGAACTTGAATCCGCCAGACCACACACACTACAGCACAGTACACTACCGCTACCGCTACCAGACTATTCAATACACACCACCAGTACCACCACCTATACGCACGCACATCCACCGCGCACTTTATTCACCGACACATTCCTAAACCGTTTCATCCAGCGGGGACCTTGAAGCCTCCGCACTACACAGATTCATTCTTCTTCACTCGCCCCAGCGACGAGTCCGAGACTGGCCCTCTTCCGTCCATAACGTCGCCCTATTTGCTATCTGGACATAGCATAGCCCCTCCGTCGTCATTGTTTGACCGACAATTTTTCCATACTCTCCCCCCTTTTCCCACAGCCGGCAGATAAAGACCCTTGGAACGAGTCTTTTCTTGGCTATATACTATATTCGTCTATCATTCCCGCCGCAGGCTGTATCCCCCATTCTCGCTACGAAATGGCTTACAGGGCGTCTACCGGCGAATTAGCCCGCGGTGATCGGTGGGACCGAGACCGCTTCGCTCATGAACGCGAGCGCGATAGATATCCCGACGAGCGGGAACGTTTTGAGGAGCGAGAGAGATTCGAGGAACGGGACAGATTTGTTGGCCGCGGTCCCCCACCTGGGCGTGTGCGAGAGGCCTTAGTCGACGATAGATTTGAACGTGAGCGTGAGCGACGTGTCCCTCGCCCTTGGGACGATGACTACGTTTCCCGTGACCGACCGTACTACGAAGACGAGCGACACCGTCGCTCACCGCCAACTGAATTCGACCGCAATGTCATGATTCAGAAGGAGAGGGAATATCGCCGCAGTCCTTCGCCACCCCGCCGCCCGGGCATGCTTCTGCGACGCCAGTCATCTCTTGACACCTTTGATCGCCGCCCGGCGCCTCGCTTTTACGAACATGAAAGGGAGGAATACGGACCTCCTGCACGCCGTGAGGACTATCGTCCAGACCCTCGTCCAGACCCGTATCAGCCTATCCCGCTTCCACGATCTAGAGCGCTACCTCCTCCTCGGATGTACGCCGAGCGCGACTACGATGAAATCAAGATCTCGGAGCCTGATCGCTACGGAGACGAGGATTTCCGAGGCTACCCCGAGAGAGTCCACGAACGTGAAATTACCCGCACAAGGCGGCAAAGGGATCGCAGCTCCTCCCGAACTACGCATAAGTCGCGATCACACAAGCATCATGGCAGCACGGTTCGAAGTAGCTCCAAGTCCTCATCCAGGACAAGCGATAGCGCCAGCAGCAGTGGCGGTACTACAGTGACTGTCAAGAGCGAATACCCCAAGAAGGGAAAGACTCGCATCCCTGGCCGTCTGGTATCCAAGCGAGCGCTAATTGACCTGGGCTACCCATTCGTGGAAGAGGTACGTCTCCGCTTCGCGGTTCATCATTCAACAACGATAAAATGCTAACATCGTGCAGGGCAACACCATCGTGGTGCAGAAGGCCTTAGGACAGGAGAACATCGACGACCTCCTGAAACTGAGCGAAGATTACAAGAAGGCCGAGACGGAGGTTATGGATGCCCGTTCAGAGGCTGCAGGCCTCATTGAGGAGAGAAGAACTGAGATATATACCGTACCACCGCCAGCTCCGGCACCGGCGCCTGCGCCTGCACCAGCGCCATCAGTCTATGCTCCGCCTCCTCCTCCAGCTTCAGTATACGCCCCACCGCCTCCAGCTTCAGTATACGCCCCACCGCCTCCAGCTACAGTATACGCGCCGCCTCCTCCAGCTACTGTCTATGCGCCGCCTCCGCCTACTGTCATTCATGCGCCACCACCTCCGGTCCAGGAAGTGGTCAATACGACAATGATTCGCGAGGTTTCACCCGCTCGAAGCCAGCGTAGCTACTCCACGTCTACGTCAGGACGTACGCCGTACATTGTAGATGCTCAGCCACGCGAGTACCACGAGTATCGCGAATACACCGAAGATGGCCCAATGGCTCTTGTTGCCGACCGCCGGCGAGATGACAGGTCTATCAAGGCTGAAATTGCCCGCCTCGAAGCGGAACGGGAATTGATCCGGCGGGACCGACACCACCATCACCACAGCCACAGCCATAGCCATAGCCATAGCCCCGGACGGGAGCTGGTTCGTGCTGAGCGCTTGAGCAGCGGCGAGTTGGTGTTGTATGAGGAGACGCTGGAGAAGGTCGAGGAGCCTCGGCGCGGGGTGCGCATTGAGAAGGACAAGAAAGGTAGGATGTCCATCAGCGTACCTAAGAAGCGATAGATGAAGGTGCGCGACGTTGCCTTGTCATACGTTTTTGCTCGTTGCTAACTAATTATCTTACAGGTCCTCCCCCAAAAATCATGAAGGCCATGCTGGCTACTTTGACATAAGGGTGCCCACGATGGTCCGAACATTATATCTTTTCCAGGTTCTAACCAGGAGCTTTTTCGGAATTGTTTTACAAGTTCCTATTTTCTCAAACCTACCTCGGCGGCATAGACAGCGTTGTTTGTCGTGGGGTGGTGCTTGATTTCGCTTCTTATTTCACGCCCAGTTCAACGACCATTTATAGAGAAGGAAATTTGATTGCAGTTTTTCAAGGGGGCGGAGTTCTTTTTATGGGATTTGCAACCGCGGCTAGCGGAGGACATATGTTCATATATATACACATACGACGGACTTGGGACTCGGGTTTCGATTCTATGGGAACGTTCATCAAATCAAAGGGGACCCCGGTTTCAACATGTCTGTCAGAGCACACACAGCTTGGAGTTGGTTGGACCTTCACGACGTTACGACTATGAGTATGCAGAGATTTTGGAGTACATGTGTGTATTTTCATCATACTGCTTAGAGTGAGAGTGGTACTTTATATAATAAACTCATGCAGAATGAGACAGACAGTGGCTCCCTAATGAATGACTGACTGTGTTGACGATTGCTATTTCTTGAGGTCATATCTATCCACGCATTGGCCTTGCTAGTCAACCAAATGTATCTAATACCCTTATTCGAACGCTTCGCTCTGAACCGCAACATTGCTTAGGGAGCATGACGTCCTCGACACGTCCTCGCCCGTGACGCCACTCCCAAGACGGGCACGCATATAACAAGACGGAAGCGGAAGACTTCGCTCCGCCCACGTGATGCGGCAACCCGCCGGAACTCCATTTTCACGGAGAAATGATGGAGAAGTTCAGAAATTGATGGGAGAAAGCAATGGGCCGTGGCTCACTTTGGCAACGACAGGGATTGAGCACCATCTGCATGCATATTGCAGCAGCAGTCGATTTGTTGCTTACATGCTATGCAGTGAGAACCATAGAGTAGTGTAGAATTCGGCGTCTCATTCCGCCTCGCCCCCAAACCCGGCGTTTGTGTTTGCCTATCGAAATGGCCTTTGCCCCTGGATAGCAGAGACAGCCTACCTACCTGGCTTCCCTGAAAGTGCAAAGCAGGATCATGGCATGCAGCCAGGTAGGTCGGGCTCGGGGGCTGCTTCCGTCAACGTACTGTTGTGGGCGACTTCAGCACCATGCAGGCTCATTTCCCCTCCTACGCTATTGCGCATCAGTACATTGGGGGCAGTAGCCACCCCTTGGGACATACATATATAAAAGATAGCCCTGGACTGCGGCCCCATGGGTCGGATGATCTTGTGTTTGTTTATTGATTTCTATCCCTCTATTTATTTTCCTAGCAATTGACTACTCGTCAGCCATCCACCATAAAGGGCGTAACCAGAAGGATGTCTCCCATCCATTCCACACTTCTTCTGGCTGTGCTGGCTGCGGGAGTAGTGGCTGCTCCCTCGCAGCTCAAGACCAGGTGCACAGCGTCAACTAAGTGGCCAGGCTGGGATGGGATCAAACATGCATTCATATTGTGCGTCATTTACTAAACTCAACTATACTATTCAAACCGCCATAGGATGTGCTAATTAGAATAATAGTGGTGATAGTTACACAACGACGGGTCAGTGGAGTGTCCATCATCCTCGAAGAATTATAAGTGAGTGAAGCTGACCAAAGAGTGCCGAGGGAAAGGGTTCAATCATACCTTGGCACAACCTTCCCCAGCAAACCCCCTAGGGAACCCAACGTACCCAGGCTGGACGTCCTCCAACGGGCCCAACTGGGTCGACTACCTGACGGTCAAGTACAACGCCTCGCTGCTGCAGACCTACAACCTAGCCGTCGGGGGCGCGACGGTGGACTCGGCTCTCGTGAAGCCATACTTGCCCACAGTATTGTCGGTCAAGCAGCAAGTCCTCGACGTCTTCATGCCGACCTACGCATCTCCTTCCAGCGGACTTCCTCAATGGACCGGCTCCGACACCCTCTTCGCCTTCTGGATCGGCATCAACGACGTGGGCAACTCGTACTGGCAGGACGACACCGCCGAGCTCAACCGCAAGATCTTCGCCGTCTACGCCGACGTCGTCCGGACCCTGTACGCAGACGCCGGCGCCCGCAACTTCTTGTTCCTCAACGTGCCGCCCGTCGAGCGAAGCCCCCTGACGCTGGGCCAGGGCGCCCAGGCCGTCGAGCGAGAAGGGGCGGGCATCGCGGCGTTCAATGCCCTCACGGCGGAGCTGGCCTCGAACCTCACCAAGACGGACGAGGAGGAGGGGGAGGGGGAGGAAGAAGTGAATGTCTGGGCTTACGACGTTCATGCGCTGTTCACGGAGGTTCTGGATAGGCCGGCAGCGTATGAGGCGACGGCAAATTATGCGAACACGACGGCGTTCTGTGCGGCGTATCAGAAGTAAGTGCATCTCAATTCTTTTGAGTTTCTTCCAGGAGCCTGTTTTTCCGTGAATAGAAAGCCCCTTTTTGAGGAGTATACAACGCGTGTCAAGAGACTTGCAGGTCATTCTAGCTTCTCAAACTCGAAAATTCATTTTCCTACTCCTTTCCTACCACTTGCTTGGCTAATTCAGACGTTGCAACTTTCTTCTCCAGTGGCACACCCAATCTGGACACTTTGGATCCCGCCTGTGGCATCCCGGTCAACGAGTACTTCTGGCTGAACAGCTTGCATCCGACATATCCCATGCACGACGTGGTGGCGGAGCAGGTCGTCGCGACACTGGAAAAGGGGCCGAACGTTTGCTGAGGCGGGTGATGGTCGTCGATTTCCGGTGCATTGTACTTCGATCAATCTAGTTGTGTTTTATTTCAATTTGGTCATTTAGGTCTTGAGTACCCAGACTCAGTAGAGGGGATGTCCCATTACTATATGGTAAAAGGCCATAACGAGGCGTGGCTCAATCCAAAAACAAAGATTGAAAAGTCCAAGTATTATCATTCGATATTATATGGGTGATTAGTTTATTTTGAATTGATTATCATCATTCGTTACGGGTATATAGGTAGTGTTGTACAAAAATTACCATGTCCATCATTCCATCAACGCCTTCCTTGGAGCGGTTATGTTGTCATGTGTCATCTCATTCGCGCCGACTTCAAAGCTTTGTACGCTTTAACGGTATGTAGGGGGTGGGGGAGCCACACCACCCTGTTGAGCTGGGTAACCACCTCCGTAGCCCGCTTCCTGCCCGGGCCCGTATCCGTAGCCACCTTGTTGGCCACCGACGTGTCCCATGGGCGGTGCATGCTGCTGCTGGTTGTAGCCGCCGTACTGGGCGCCTCCTTGGTTGCCGCCCTTGAACTTGCCAAGCAGACCGCCCAGGCCACCCAGGCCACCCATGCCACCGCTCTGCTGTGGTGGCGGGTAGCCACCGCCGCCGCCGTAGTTCTGGGCCGGCATGGCGGCCTTTCTGCGCCGGCGACGACAGCAGAAGCAGACTAGAAGCATGAAGGCGAGGGCGGCGACGGCAGCGATGACGATACCGGCGATGGCGCCGCGGGCGAGCCGGTTACGGCGTGTGCGCCCATTGTTCTGGTTGTAGTATTGGCGAGCAAGGATCTGTAAGTGAAGATAGGGGGTCAGTAAGGCTGCAATGTCTCTGGAGAACAACTGGCATGAAATTGGAGAGAAGCATCAGAGTATAACTTACATTTACCGTGCTCGCGGCTCTTGCAGCTAGTTCACCCATTTTGGATGAAAATATCTGGTTGTCTGGCGATGTTGTATGTGTTGTGATTCGGTGTATATGTGATGTTGGTTTAAGTAACGGTGAGACTAAGGTCTATTTTTCTGGATCTAAATAGAATGATGAGAGTTCTTTGGATGAATGAGAATAACAAGGGAATGTTGCTTGGGGGCGTTGGGCGTGAGGAATGGTTATGTATGCAAGCAGCGAAGCAGTATTACGTAGTGGTTCTTGGCTTGTTCAAAGACGGGCACAGCTGTTACGCGGCATACAAACTCCAGTTATCTTGGCGCAGTCCAAAAAAACAGGAAACAATTGGGATTGACAGCTTTCGGAGCTACACAAACATCCAAGACATCTGCTACATTCGCTTTGGGATGATCAATGGGAGCCCTCCCACCTCCCTTTTTTCGAGACTTGACTCGTAAGGGAGATGCGGCTATGCGGCCGGCTAGCAGTCGTTATGACGGGGAAGGGTACCCTAAGGTTTCTCAAATGCGGTCATGATGCCAGTATCTGCCTGCCCAAAGTCATGGGTCAGACCCAGTTGACCAATCACGGACACCTGCTCCGAGTGATGAGCAGGCCAATATCGATGGGAGGCTATGATACAAGCCAAGCGGATGGTGTTTCTCGACCAAGAAGTCCGGGGGGCTTGTTTGTTTGGCGAAAGGCCTAGTTTGGGGGGCTGTGGACGGCAAGCTTCGTCATCATGAACATCGGCGGAAAATGCTCCACTGCCCGATGCGCATGCCAGATGCCAAGCCGGATGCCGGCAGATACTGAGACTGAACTGTAGACTGCAGGGCTGACCAACCTTCCGGAATGATCATTTCGCATTTCTTCTGAAACATGCCTTGGGATCTCTGTTATATAAACAATTCAATGCTCATGAAACTGTAACTTGGATCAGACAAGTTGTTAAAAGCACTGACTATGGGTGATGATACGAAACAAGTATTCATACTTTCCATCTAACGCCGGGTGGTCATACATACACTATATCATACAAAACGGTAAACCCATAGAAGATGCCGCAGCCTGCAGCATACGAACTAAGCCTTCATGGCATCTGGCCAGCGCCATGAACCGGTCACACCCGAGTCCTTTGACCAGAAGCTCGAAATGTTTGACCTGTCAAGCCCTGCGTCTCATCATAGGTCCAAATCAATCCCGCAGAACCTCGTGAACTCCTCCGCGCACAGGTCAGGCTCGCGGTAGGCCGCCTGTCTCGCCGCCTCTTGGGCATCTTGCGCCAGTTCGGACCCTTGCTGGGATAGCAGGCGCGGACGGATATACCAGAATGCGACGTCGGTGCCATTCTCGCGCAGGCGATCGATGATGCCCTGCATCTCCTCCCACAAGTCGCGGTTGGCAATACGACCGCTGCTGCGGCTTTTCTTCCAACGGCGCTGCACCCATCGGGGCAGAAACTCGGTGGCGCCGCGGACGACGTACTCCAGGTCGGTAGCGATGACGATGGACCGCCAGCCCTCGTCTTGCCAGGAGCGGAACTCGAGCGCCGCGATGACAGCCCGCATCTTGGCCCGGTTGCTGGTGGGGTCCATGGCCTCGCCGCCTGGGCCCTTGTCCTCGAGCCGGAAGGCGATGACGCCCCCGACATCGCCGCACGACCCGTCGTTCATGTACGGGAACGTCGTCGTGGTCTTCGTAGTCGTAGTCATAGGAACCCCATGAAAGTCCCCCAGGACACGGGCGGCAGCGGCAGCACCGCCCTTGTAGATGAAACTGCAGCCAGCGGTGGCGTCGTCCTGGCCTATGTTCAGAGCGCTGCCGCCAACAACCATCAGGATCTCCTTGCTGTCGTAGCGGTTGACGAAGCGCGGGCCCGGGTTGTGGATCCGGTAGACTGTCTGCTGGGGGAAATGGTGCTCCGGGGTCTCACCCGGATGCTGGGGCACGAAGACGCGGGCTGGTTTGACATTGATGCGCCGGGTCAGACGACGGCGGATCTGCCGCTTGTCCTTGGAGGCGGGTATGAAGGCGATACTTGGGTTCAGCATGCTGGGCGGTTGGTTGCGAATGCGGCGGCGGCCTTTCAATTGAGCCTGCGGTTTTGACTGGGCTCAAGTGCCGTGCCACACACTTCAAACACCATGTAGTGAGAATAGAGTTGTTGAAAAGAAAGTCTTGAAACACTGGTGGGCGATGTGGTGGCTTCATTCAAGAAGGTCCGTGTTTGGGTGTCGCTCTGTCACTAATTTGGGGTACCTGGCAGGATCCCCCATAGACGGCAAGTACCTTCTGATTGACATCTTCAGCGCAAACGCACCGATATGCAACTTCCTAGTAGGCCAAGAACTGCTGCCCTTGCTTCAAGATTAGCATCGTCTAGGCAACGCCTGTCACTTAATCTACCTAACCTTATGTACTCCTGGATATATCTCATCATATCCTACGACAATTGTGTCTGGATACCGTTTACCACGATCACGATTAATCCGGTCCCAGGCGCATGCCATTGCTTTCACAGGGTTATCAATATGGATTCCGTGTCTAGCGAATGCAGATCTGGAAACACGCGAATACGGTACGATGCTTGAGACCATTACTGGCGGTCTAAGGCATCACCCAGGTACTTTCAGTGCAATACAACAAGAGATTGATCACCAGAAAGCAACCACCAAACTGACCTGTTTATTGCCTGCCCAAAAGCAGCGAGACAGCCTTCGTCTCCATTTTTGAAACCGGCTGGAGATTATCAACGTGTGAACTATGAGTGGAACCGGAAGTAGGGGGGCGACGCACATCAGACATTGACCGTACACACATACCACGACACGAAGCCTTGGAGCCGATTGGGATGGCAATACTCTATTTTAGAGACAGGAATCTATTACTTTGAAGAGGTTTGCGAGAGAGAGTATTATATACAAAAGTCTATCGAGGAGATAAATGAATCAATGCACCCGAATCTCCTCATCCACACAAGCAGTCAAATAGTTCCAGTATACACACCGGCCAGTTTTGCTCATAGAGCTAATTCAAAACCATCTCAGCTGGTGCTGCGAGTGCACAATATCAGGAGAAAGGGGGGGTGGGTATTCGCGGGAGAGAAATCATCAGACCATGGTTAGGGCGGAGGGAGGCTGCTAAGCAGCGCTTGTTTCCTTCTCGCCGGAAGAAGGTCCGGCTTTGGAAGAAGCCAGTGCGGGTGCGGCCACATGCGACGGCGTCGTCTTGAGGGACCTTCCATCAGGCCTCGAGGCCTTTGAAGCCCTCGAGTTCGTCTTCTGGAAGTTGTTGTTTCCGAGCTTCTCCTTCTTGGCGCCCTTGGGCACACGAATAAGCCAGTAGAAGAACAAGGCACCAAAGATGTTGAAGATGATGAATGCCCACATGATGCCGAAGTTGCGCCATCGGTCGTCTGAGATTTGTAAAGTTAGCTACGGATGTAATAAAACAAGTTTGAGGGGATGATCCGACTTACCATAGTTGGAACCAATCTGCTCCAGGTACTTGTTGGTTTCCTTAATTGGGCAATAGTTGCAACTGCTTGTCTCGTTGTTTTGCAGATAACCGCCAACACTCTCGATCCATATTGACAAATACTTGCCGCAGTCCTGTCCCGACGGGGCATCGAACTTCAGGTATTCGTTGTCCGCACAAACAACCTCGGTGTTGGCGATAGATACCGAAAGCATGGAGTTGATAAGATATGTGAAAGGTGACACACGGTACATGAAGATCCAGAACCGGGGCAGTGTATCGGGTCTAGCGAGGACACCGCAAAAGATCAAACACAACATGAAAAGAACGTTAGCCATGTTGCCGCCCGATTCAGCCGTCTCGAACATCGCGATGATCATGTCGGTAAACGTCGAGGTGAAGAGCATGAAGGCCAGAATGAGTAGGAACATGAGAACACCTCGCTCGGTGACCTGGTCAGCAGCGGCAGCGTTCCTATACAAGCCGACAGGGTAGTACCAGCAGAAGTACATAATGACAGCCATAAGAGTGTTCCAAGGCAGCTCGACAATAATTTGGGAAAGCATGAATACCTTCCAGCTGTAGACCTTGGATGGCTGTTCGCGAACCTCGTACAAATCACGCTGGACAACGAAGTGAGGCATGGTTTGTTGGACCATTTGACCGAAGACAGTAAGCAGCTGGAATATGGCGAACGACTGGTTTTGCATGCCCTGAACAGTGTTGGGTGCGTTGAAGAAGATGAAACCAACGAAGAGGGCGACAAGTGTGTTGAGAAGGGCCTTGGAGTAAATGTAGTTCGGCGTACGCCAGTATTGTTGGAAGACACGATGAGTCGTCTCCTTGAGTTGGACATGGAAAGGCGCTGCGAATTCCCGGTATGAAGAGTTATCCTCGGTTGGGGGCGGACCATCCGAGGCCTCGTCCTTCAGACGTTGTAGTTCAGCCTGGACATCGGCATATTCGTCGCTGTCATGCCAGGTCTGGAACCAATCGATATCAGTATGGCTTCCAGGAGCTGCACCGATAGCGTCCAACATCCATTCAGCGGGGTTGGCATCATGCGGACAAGCAGGTGCACCATGCTTTTCGAAGTACGAGGTCATGATCGTCGAGTTTTCGCCGATATCGCCGAAGTAAACTGTTTTTCCACCTTTGGCAAGGAAAAGAAGTCTGTCAAAGCGTTGGAAAAGCATGGCAGACGGCTGATGAATAGTGCAAAGAATGGCTTGGCCCGCCTTCGTGAGCTTTTCGAGCAGGTCCAGAATAGCCCATGACGTCTGGGAGTCAAGACCTGAGGTAGGCTCGTCGACAAACAACAATAGGGGAGGTTTGGCAGCAAGCTCCACACCAATGGTAAGGCGCTTACGTTGCTCGACATTGAGGCCTTCGCCAAGAACACCGACGACAGCATCAGCATACTCTTGCATATCCAGCAGCTTGATAACCTCATCCACATATGCAAGCTTCTCGGCGCGAGGCGTCTCAGCAGGCTGGCGCATAAGGGCAGAAAAGTTCAGGGCCTCGCGAACTGTAGTAGTAGACAAGTGAAGATCTTGTTGCTGAACATAACCTGTTTTACGCTGGAAGGAATTATCACGGAGGTGGCCATCGACAAGCATTTCGCCAGTGATCACACCCATCTTGATGCGACTGGCTAGGGCATCCAGCAGGGTGGTTTTGCCTGCACCAGAAACACCCATCAGTGCGGTCAGCGTACCAGGTTTGACCCATCCATCGACATGGTCAAGGATACGGCGTGTTTCGCTCTTTATCTTGACGTCGTAGCACACATTGCTCCAGTGGAAAACGCTTGAAGATTCTTGAATCATGGCGGTATTGTCCCTGCCAGTTGCAGTGGCTCTCTCGTTCGTTGCAGTGGGGCCAACGCGCATCATGCCTTCTTCGTCGTCCCCTTTCTTCTCTTTGAACTGGGCAGGTTTGTGGCCTCGGCGGAACAGGAGAACTTCACCCTTGGACTTCTTCGCGGAAATGAGCTCAGCCGTGATCATGTACACGAGAAGGAAGAAGGTAATGAAACAGATAACAATGCCAAAGTTGCGCCATCGGTTGCTGTAATAGTAGCGGAAAGACTTGGCGAGGTAGGCGTCACCATCAACGAAGTTCTGGCCAGCAACGGAGCCAACGGAATTGCAAACTCGATTCAGCGGGGAGAGGTTAGGGTTGGCGTACGGAGTATCCGGGATAGGGGCGGGGACATAAAGCTTGTCATCGCATGTGAATTGGCGACCGTGAAACTCGTTCGCCATGAGAGCCTCAAAGGCGTAGGCCAGCGGATCAAGGTAGTTAATCCATCGACACCAAGGAAGCATGTAGTCGATTTGGATGACGAAACCAGTGAAGATGACGAGCGCGAGAATGAGAAGAGCTGCCGGTACCATAGCCTGGGACAATGTTCTCGAGGACGAAGCGATTGTTCGGAAGATCATACTCATCGCAAGCACGACAGAGAACGATATCAACAAGAAAAAGAAGAATGCCCCGGCCTCACGCCGAAGATTGGTCATGAAATACAGGATCAAGTTATAAACAATGGTGTTCATGATCTTGTAGGGCAAATCGGTAATCATGGAAGCCACGGCTTCCGCAGAGGGATGGTACATTGCGTAGCGACTCTGCTTTTCGACAATAGGACGTTGAGCGTAAAGGGTGAGAATCTATAAGATCCACGGTCAGTCTTCGGCAAGATCGATATAGGAATCAGCAATACTTACTTCCAGGGCAGAGGCAAAGGCATTGGTGAGACAGGCGAAGAAGAGAAGGGCGCCACGTTGAAAGAAACTGGACGCAACAGGCTGCAAGTTGTAGTAAACACTGCCAATGATGAGACCCATGATTGTGTTGCCAATCAGGGAACCAATAGTGATGGATGGGTCTCCTATCAACCGACGGAAGCCGCGCCACAAGCAGAGATTAACCTGCTGGACATAGGACAGCGTGTAGGGAGACTTTGCCCGTTGAGCCCTGGCTTGTGCCTGCCTCTTGCTGGCTCGGAAAGCTTCGGCGTCGGGTCCGTTAAGAGGGTGTTCGCTCTTGTACTCTTCGATCTCCCTCTGGAGAGCCTCATACTCAGAACTGTTCTTCCACGCCTTGGCAAATTCCTCAGGGGTACGGGGAGCTCTGCCCTCAAACCCAGAACGGATGACGCGCTCTTGAGGGCTTGTCATCGAGGTGAGGAAATCAGGGGTAGTTTGTCGGGCAGGGCAATCGAATCCAAGGTTGATGAAGTACTGCCGAGCCAGTTCGGCACGGCCAAAGAAGATCTGATAGCCTTCGTATAGTACTGCAACCTTGTCAAACAGGTCATAGGCACTTTGCGGGGCCTGGTAGATCGAAACACAGGCAGTGTGCTCGAACAATTCAGTCTGCATGCGAAGGGTCCTGCAGAATTCGATAGCATTGGCACTGTCGAGACCTCGAGTACTGTTATCCCAACACTGCAGAGGCGCGCGGCTGAGAGCAGCTTCCGAGATAGTTACCCGTTTTCGCTCGCCTCCAGAGACACTACAATGCCAAGTGTTAGCCTATACTGTAGGATAACCGAGTTCATACCAGGGATCGATGCGGAAGGTTAGACGCAAGGGATGGCCCAAAACTTGGGCTTGACTAGCATAGCGGAGTGCAGGGAACATGTTCTTCAAATACTCACCCTCTCACGTATTCATTTCCAACGCGCGTGTTTATGGTGTGCGAAATGCCGAACATGGCCATCGTCACATCACGCAAATGGTTGGCGTACGTCGTTTTGTTCACTCCTGGGGGGAGTTCGCGTGGCGCACGTGCTCGGGCAGCGAAGGTCAGAGTGTCGCCAACTGTGAGCATAGGAAAGTGCACATCCACTTCGGCAGTGTAAATGGCTTCACCCCGGTGGTGCGTATGCATCTCCTTGGCCGGGACACCTGTTGTGTGTAATCAGCAAGAGCTATCTCATCTGATAGCGCATTGGGGGTCCACCTACCCTGGTAGTTGAAGTAAGCATCCTCGCTGACATAGATACCATCAGTCTCGCCAGCTATCGTCTTCAGGAAGGTCGAGCAGCCAGAGCCTGGAGGACCCAGAACCACCAGCATTTCTCCCTTGCGAACCACACCATCGAAATCTCGCAGAATGTCGATCTTTCGAGGTTTGGCAAGTCCCGCTGCCTTGCGGGCCATACCAACCACTTCAAGCCAAACGTTTGCAACATCCTTCTGATAATCTGTCGCAGCACCGAACCCGTGAACATTCAGATTCTGGAAGCATACTCCAGCGCTTCGAAAGCCAGCCTTGTCCATATCAACGATGGCCTTGGCCCATGTTCGTGCTTTGAAGTTGGACGACGCGGGATTCAAGGGGGAATCCTCTGCGACGTCTAAAAAGGGGTTGTGACCATGGGCGCCGGCGACGTTGGACTGGGACGTGAAACGACGCGCAAGACCCTGCACGAGAGACTCGCGCCTATGAAGCTCGACCTCCTCGCTGTCGCCAGAATCCGTGACCTTCTTCTCACCATCAGTGACAGAAGTGGCGTTCGTTTTGGTGGCGTCGCTCGTAGCCACCTCTTCCGTCGGCTCTGTAGTGGCTGCCATGCCGTCGTGCGATGTTGTACTTGTTAGCGGGGCACCAGAAGCTTTCGCTGTACGATCATAGTTGGCGAAAGCCGTACTGCCCACGATGGACATTGCGCGCGGTGGTGAGACGATTTGCTCGCTTCACCCTCCTTTCGCAAGTTGCGTGCGAGTTATATCGGTTTCTTCCTCTCTCTCAGTTTCGAGTTGGTGTTTTTGGTCGAGGTATAACAGGATTGTAGGCTCAAGCCCGTGTCTTGTGTAAGTCGGAAGTTTTTTTTTATTGGCTTGGCAAAGAGAATCTATGTTTATATTAAGCTTAGGGTTGGCGCAGATCGGTAGAGTCTAGTGACACGAAGATCGTGGGAAGCAAGCAGCTGAGGGCGCGTGTACATATGGTTGTGCAAGGCAATCCAGGTATATCAAGATTAAAGGGTGTAAGGTTCGAGGGAACGGCGGGTAGGAAGGATTGACGTGAAGAAAGTGCGTTAAGAGAAGCCCAGCAAAGGGTTCTTCGTTTTCGGGACGCGGCCGAGGAAGTAACGAAGTGGAAGTCAAAGTCAGAAACAAGACCAAAGATCCTCCAAGGGTAGCTGACAGGGCCGGGACGGGCTGGGGATGGTTTTAAAGGAACTGAACTGTAGATTTTATTTGCGCCGGACAATTTCGTTTTCGTATTATTAGGCCAGATCGGACGGAGTCCTCGAAGAACCCGTCAGCGACAGTAGTCCGTTGATTGATAGTAAACGGCCCCCCTCTTCCCCTAGATGAACCTTGCAACATAAGTACCACTACCCTTACTCTCTCACGCTCACAAAAGGTGGGGGAAGGAACGCGAGCAGGCAGGCACGCAAGGCATGCTACAGAAAGAGAGAGAGGGAAGAGAAAAAAAAATCGGTACCTAAGGTATTACCTTGCAGCTGGGATTGTATCACGCTATCCAATGTATGGATATTCCAACCCACGACGTACTAACCAGGCCGGGCAAAAGTTGCAACCACGCGATGTCACCGTAAGATCTTGGTGACCCGGTCAACTGGAGCTGACTCCGAGCCGACCTTCAGGGCTTAACATGAGAAACCTGGTCCTTTCTCCCTAATTGGAAGACATCCCACCAAATCGGCCATCCTTTCATCTTCATCGGTAATAATCGTAATAATCGAGCTGCGTACACCGCAATGCGCCGCACTTTGCATTGCGCCGACTCGACTTGGGCTTACGGATTCCGCACCAACACAGCATCGAATGGCGGCCTCTGACTTTTTCACTTCAGTAATGTTCGATCTGATGCAATGGCGTCAAATGATGGCCCATTTCAACCTGCGCCAGGCCAGACTAATACGTGTGGGACTTGACTCAGGCTCTTTGACAGCAGATGCGAGATCAAAATGATTCATATTCATTCCTTTGTCTGCCCCAGACAGCGCGACAGCTACATGCAACATGATGTACCTGCCTACCTATACATAGGTACATATACCCTGCCTGCAGCTGCCTTGGGAGACAGGCACCGACCTACCTCTCCCATCTACATTATACATGGAATGAAGGATGGAAAGAAGGCAGAAATGAGTTCGCATTGTGTGATCCAGCCGATACCTTTACCGCATAGCCAGACCCCCAGACCTGTTAACATAATATCACAACGAGTTGTATGTACAGGTGTCACAAAGATCGACTCCCTCCTATTGATTGCTACTGACGGTCTATCTAGTATGCCATAGGACGAGCTAACCTTAGTGCGAGTTTGAGCTTGTGATTGGAGAAAGTGGCCCGGATTTCTTAGGGGCTAGGGGCACTGAGGAGCTTCTAGAATATCAAGGGTGCACTTACAGCTGCCCAGAGAGACTCCCCGCAAATATGTAACAGGTAGCGTAGCGTCGACATTGAAGCGTGGGCGTCTTCAGCTCCTAGGCATGGCTGAAGGCTTCTAACGCCTGCCTCCGTCAACATATATATATCAGCATGTGTTCACGTTGCTGAAGTCATATGTTCCTGCGAAGATGGGGGTTCAAGGCCAGCAGCGTGCAGCCAGATATGCAGACGAACCTGTCAAACAGTGCTTTTAGTGAACCTATTGTCGCATAAGATCCGTGCAATCGGGGTGCAAGTCGTACAGATGCAAGCCAAAACCTAACCTTAAACAAGCAGCTTGCTCAGTGGGATATCACGACCACCTCCCACATTGTTCGTTACGGACCAAGCGAACATAATGATCAACAACTACAGTATTAACATTCACTTATAGGCTTGATTAGGCTTGATTAGGCTTGATGTAGGTGTCTGTATCATGATGTATCACGCAACTACGTACTTTCTCAATACATCGGCTTGCAATAAGCACCCGCACACGAATGATGGTATGATCAAGCAACGCTCGTCGTCAGCAAGCTGAATAGATTGACCCCGAAAGCCCGTCTGCGCGTTGGCTGCTATGGCTATGTGGCTCTCGCTAGCTGCGACACTCAAGAGAGAGTCGAAATCCAAAAGTGGCCTGAGTGGGATGATTTGAGGGTTTTACGATCCGGCAGCCGACCCCCATAACTACCCGGGCCTGTGGGCCGCTTGGCCCAATGAGGCTCGACCTGCCAATTTTAGTTCCAATCTTTGGCATTGGTCTCGGGCTTGCGGGAAGTTATAGCAGCCCGAGCCCGTAGCTTCTACCCGTAGCTTCTGCCCGTCGCCGAACTCCTGTCAGCTGTGCGTGTTATGTATGTCTGGTGAATTTGATGTTTACCAACGACATCCTCTTTTCACCTTGCATCCTGAAACCGCCAACACGCAAAGTATCAGCCACCAGCGAACAGGGTTTAGTCGCGAGATCATTCATCCCATATGCAGGCCCAATCTGGCAATGCAATACTACACCTATTCATCGTGACGGGAGAACAGCAAGGTTAACCGACCGGGATGCATTCCACAGATCGCGTCAGGCCGCATATGTGGTACCTACATGTGTACAGAGTACTATCATATATGCAAGTGCTCCTCTAGCCAAGAAGACCAGCAAGGTTAATATAACTACATGAGGTTTGCACCTGATATCTTATATATCTGTGAACCTACTGCCTCAGAGACTACCTATTAGTATCTCGAATTGCTACTTACAGTACTTATATTGCGAGTCGCGCCGCGTCGTGCGTAAAAAAAGATCAGCTCTAGGCCAATTGACAGGCTAGGCTTAAGTACTTAGGTTAGATTTTAACATTCCCCGCCTCCACTAGCAGACTAGCGAGCAAGGGACGGCCATCTTCAATCGCATTCATGCAGTTGCTTTACCTAAATATACGATGAAACCGAGATCGCAAACATTCACCGAATCGAATACGTTAAGGGTAATCAATATCACATCAGCACGACTCAAGCAATTCTTACAGACGCATCCGCATCTGACATGGCACTGCTAATACCTGAATATTGGTCTGGCTGACGAGCCACTACTACGTGTGTGGCCGGGCTAGTCGAAAACGTCAGCTTCCTTGTATCGCAGGATTGCGATCTCTTATTCCTTCTTGTATCGCTATGTCCCTCATCTCGTACGCCCTCGTCTTATCACGATCCCATGATGCGCGTAGTAATGCCCCACGAATATACAGGTTCGTGGCGCAAACTGTCTGTCTCGGGCAGCCACATCCATCTCTGCTTCTCCCGCCTCACCGCAACATTGAGGTATGAGGTTGGCTTATGTAGCCGCAATGTAACATTCCACTCCCGAGATGTGCTGCGAAATTGTTCGTATCATCGGAAAAACGACTCGCGCTCACCTACCCCAAGTAACTATCAAAAGACTGCTTACACGTGATGTATTCACATTGGAAGAAAGGGCAGGCCGTGTGGCCTCCTACCTCCGTCGCTTATTAGGCGGCAAGTTCGGAGAGGACCGCACGAACACTTCTGAATTCATCAGTGCTTTGTATACTCGATCCAGATTTACGAAGCTGGGCGATCCAACGGCACTCCGCAGATAGCTCCGCCGTGTCGTGACACGTTATACGGCCCGAACCTCCCACGACAGTTCGGTCCGGAAAAAGAAACGACCCATGTTTAGAACCAGACCACGGCAGACCTTAAAGACAAGCCCTCTTAGTGCTGACCTTATTTCGCATGGATTGCCTTGTGCAGCATGGAGGCAACCATGTTTACCTCAAGCAGAATTTGGTTTCTTAGATGCACAAAAGATAGGTGGAAGATGTTCCTCAGCTCCTTAGTGAGGCCAACGCATGTTCTCTCTACGCAGCTTGCATCATCTCCTGGTATATAATGGGTCCTGCAAATGACTAAATATATGGTCAGAGAAGAAAGGAGAGACACGAGCCTGGCAGCTTCTACTTCCCCTACATGTCAAGATGTATAACATGGCGCAAACATGGCTAATAGGAAACGGACTTTGCATGTATTCGGCATAATTGTCCACCTTAGTCAAGATGACCAATGATCTGGTTGCGAAGGGTCAATATGCCGATTTCCCCTTCTACCCCCTTTTCCCTTTATGATCTCATTCATATTCCTACTAGACAATCTGTTCTGTAGACTTGGTTTGTTCTAGGCAAACTAGTTGATGAGAGGAAATGTCAATACACCAGCATTGACACGGGTGTATTCACTATTCAATGTGTTATATCTGAATCAGGGTTCCGGAGGGAGGCTTCCGTTTCTTGGCAATTTTTCTCTCCATCCGGAACCGTGAACTCGGTCAGGCCCAATCAACAAATTGTTTGCGGATCTAGTTTTTACGCAAAAATTTCCATGTAAGCTTCCATCGTCTAAATGCAGTACATACCTGGCTATTATACTGTTCAAGTGCTTGATTCTTAACATAGGAGACAATATAGTCATGATCATAGAATGTGAACCAGACCTTTCCTCGATCAGCGCGATCTCCTGCGAAGGTATATGATATATAGGAATTTATATGCATATCTAGGTAGAGTTATCTGGTCATTCAACTTGGGTCCACCAGGATGTGTGCGTTTAAAGATGGCACGATCTTCCGTCGGCTCCGGTCATACATCATGAGATCTCCGATCGATACAGGTGCTTTATAGTATATTAAAAATCTGATCTGGTGTTGCAGTGCATCTTCGCCTGGAAAGACTAAACGCTCGAATCGCGTGGATGAAGTATCGGATAGACATCACAACCACATTCGCTATTGGTGGTGAATTACTGGTTGATTGAAGTGACCTTTATTCAGCCGCCCTCACCCCGCACAGCTCCCATGCCATCGATACAACCTCAATGTGCAAATAACGACCACCCGTGAGCTAGTCTCGGAGTTTGATGCAATCTCATGTTCCATGCGGTTAGTACTTCACGGAGCTTAACAGGACAGAGAGGGGCAAGACACACTTATCATGATATAAGAAGCCAATGCTCGAGGATGGTCCATGTCTCTGGGTGTTTCGATGGACAAGTCTGTGAGTAACGTTCCCAGCTCTTCAGAACACTGCGTGTCAAAATGAAGCTCGAATCCGGAATTCTCACCATTCTGGTGACTGGTGCTTCGGCCCAGCAAAGTATGTGGGGGCAATGTGGTGGCCAGGGGTGGACAGGGCAGACAACATGCGTATCCGGTGCCGTATGCGCCCCCCAGAACGAGTATTATTCGCAGTGTGTAGCAGGTGAGAACCCCCTTTACGCATGCAGAGAGCTATGGCGGCCTTTGAGGATTGACGGCCAACACAGGATCAGCCCAGACTACATCAGCGAAGCCATCATCCAGCGTCCCGCAGCCTCTTCCTTCAACGGTAACCTCGGCTGCTCCCAGTGGCAGCGGCACATTCACGTGGGACAAGAGCACCTTCTACATAAATGGGCAGAAGCATCAGATCATTGGCGGTCAGATCGACCCCCAGCGCGTGCCGAGAGCCTACTGGGGCCAACGACTGCAGATGGCCAAGGCGATGGGGCTAAACACCATCTTGTCGTACTTGTACTGGCAGGATATCGAGAAGTACCCAGGGAAGTTTGACTTCACCGACCGTAACGACATCGCGGCGTGGTTCCAGGAGATACAGAATGCTGGCTTGAAAGCAGTGTTGCGGCCCGGACCTTACGTATGTGCCGAGCGCGACTGGGGCGGCATCCCCGGGTGGGTATCTCAGCTCTCCGGAGTAAGAATCCGCTCCAACAACCAACCGTTTCTGAACGCGACATCCGGGTATATGGCGCAGGTGGGCGCGCAAGTCAAGCCGTACCTGATCACGAACGGAGGCCCCATTCTCATGGTACAGATCGATAATGAATACGGCTACGTGGGCAACGACAAGAACTACCTCAGGGCGATGGCCGACATACTCAAGTCCAATTTCCCAAATATGAAGCTGTACACAAATGACGGCGCCCAATCAGGTGCCCTACAGGGTGGGTCGCTGCCGGGCGCCCTGGCTGTGGTGGATGGCACCGACTCGCGCGGCGGCTTCAACCTGCTGCGACAGGTCATCACGGACCAGAGCAGCGTGGGCCCCCTCATGAATGGCGAGTACTGGGTCCGCTGGTTCGACAGCTGGGGCCCGCGCAACGGGCACTCGTCGTACGATGGCGACACCAACGGGCAGTCGGGCCGTGCGAACGAGCTGGACTGGGTCATCTCCAACGGTAACCACATCAGCATCTTCATGTTCCACGGGGGCACGAGCTGGGGATTCGGCAACGGCGCCGCCGATGCCAAACCCGTCCAGGCCTTCACGACCAGCTATGACTACGGCGCGGCCCTTGACGAGACGGGCCGTCCGGCGCAGATCTACACAGCCTTCCGCAACGCCATCGCGAAGCGCGTCGCGGGGATCCCGGCCGTGCCGTCCACGCCGGGGCTCATGACGGTGTCTGACTTCGCATTGACGCCCATGCTTGGCATGCTAGACGACCTCTCCAGTGCCAAACCGCGGGCCGCGTCCTCGCCGCTAGTCATGGAAGCCACCGGCCAGGTCTTCGGGTACATCCTGTACGAGTTCGTGGCGACGGGCAGTGCGTCGGGCGCCGTAACCCCTGGCACGGGGGGACCCCGCGACCGCATTATCGTGTACGTCAACGGGGTTCGGCGCGGCCTCATCGACGGTATCTATCGCAGCCCCGCAAGCGTGAGCGTGACGCTCGCGCGTGGCGACAAGCTCTGGCTGCTGGCGGAAAACCTGGGCCGCGCCGACAACGGGTTCTCCGACCAAACCAAAGGCATCCTGGGCGATGTCAGCGTCGGCGGAACTCGGCTAACTGGCGGCACCTGGAACCATTACAACTTCCCTCTCGACACGGCGCCCGCTGTCCCTACCAGTGGAGGAGGAAAGACAGTTGCAGCGAACGGCCCACCCGTCTGGTACCGTGGCACCTTCACGACATCCAATTCGGGCATGGCAGCCGACACGTTCTTGCAGTTGCCAGGGGGCGTCAAGGGCTCAGTGTTCGTAAACGGCCACAACTTGGGAAGATACTGGACGGTGGGACCTCAACAAGAGCTGTTCTTGCCAGGAGCATATCTGAAGCAGGGCGAAGAGAATGTGGTGTTGGTGCTCGAGTTGGAGCCTGGTACGTCTAACCGGGTTGCGAGGGGTGTTGCTAAGAGGACTTGGAAGAACAACCCAGATCCTGACTGTAACAACTGCTCGTAGGTGGCGATAAGGGTGCTGCGGACTGAAATCCATGAGAACGTTTTACTAAACCTGGCGATATTCCGTCACAATTATAGTTAGCCATATACTTTACAAGTGAATTGAGCTATACGTTCTCGTGACAGCTGCGTTCTTGGTGAATATTACTAGCAGCATTCTTCAAGTCCAACATTGCAAATCCAAGATATTGTTGATGGGACATCTTGCCGCAACCCTTGCAAGAGCAGTATAGCAGGGATGACATGCTGACACGCACAGAAAACATAGAAAAGAAGACATAGTAAGCGGGAATTCTTATTTACATTACGGAGCCCAAATTAATCCTGTGCGACGCTTGATGAAATCAAAAACCTACTAGTGCACTTTCATAATATCTCCTGCATACCAAGCAAAGCAAACGCAAGACATAATGCGAATGATACGACAGTAGAGGTCTTGACGCCCTCAGGGCGGCAGTCTACTTGTGCGCCTCCAGCTCCTTTTCCGTCCACGCCCACAGCTGCTCGCACAACTTCTCGTCCTTCGCCTGCGCGGAGGCCTTGCCGTCGACGGCGACGGGGTGGTAGAAGTGGCCGGACTCGGCGTCGGGGCTGACGGCGGCCCAGACCTGGTTCTTGGCGCCCTCGGAGACGTCGGTGAGGCCAAAACTGACAAGCCAATTCAGCGGTTTCATGATAAAGGAGAACGCCGAGTAGCTGGCCAGAGGGCCCCGGGTGAGCTCCGTGTTCACGGTACCCGGATGCACGGCGACGCAGCGGATGGAGGGGTAGCGCTGGGCCAGGGCGCGCGAGTGGTGCACGTTGGCGAGCTTGGCGATGCCGTACCGGGTCCAGGTCGACGTGGAGGCCAGGTCGCTCTTGAGCCGCGTGTCGGCGTCGGCGTAGGGGTCCTTGGCCGCGAAAGCCTCGCCCAGGGACGACAGGCTCACGATGCGCACGTCGGTGCCGGCGCCGCCCTTCTCGGCCGTCGCGAGCAGCGTCGGCAGGAGCAGCTTGGTCAGCTGCGCGTGGCCCATGTGGTTGGTGCCGAACTGGATCTCGTACCCTTCCTGGGTCTGGCCCGGGGGACACGCCATGATGCCCGCGTTGTTGATGAGGATGTGCAGCTCGCTGGCCTGCGAGAGGAAGTTGGCGGCGGCGCGCTTGATGCTGGCGAAGGACGTCAGGTCGCACTCGATGAAGGTGATGGGCGCCGCGCCGGGCGCGCGCTGTTGGATGTCCTTGATTGCATCTTGGGCACTGGTGGCGTTGCGCGCAGCTAGGTAAATATGCGCTGGCTTGTGTTTGGAGAGCTGGTGGATGGTTTCCTTGCCCAGACCGACGTTGCCACCAGTCACGAGAATGGTCTTCCCGGAGAGGTCCGGGATGTCCTTGTCAAAATCGAACTTCATCTTGGAGCCTGCTGCTGCTATGTGGCTTATGATGCGCAAAAATAACTCCAGAAAGGATTAGTTCCAGCTGGCCCAGTATTGAGCAAGAAAATGTGTGTCTATATAAGAGCTGGACATTGTCGTTCAATGCGTGCAAGCGCAGTTAAAGACATCGGCGTTGTGGATCATGGGGAGCGGACCCCTGCGGTACCGAGGTGATGGCATTTTGTTGATGTGGGAAAGAATGACGCGGGGAATGCATCTCATGTCACATTCTCTATCCACTATCCTCTAAGTTTCATCTCATAGACTCTTTTTGTTACACGTATTCCCCTAATCCCCCTACTGTAAAAGTTATGAAACAGCTCGGTATCGCCATTTGCTGCGAAGCCTTGAGCCTAGCAGTTATAGTATGCGGCTAGCTGCAGGTTGGATAGAGTTGATGGTGATCGCGACAACAAAACGCCATCAGATAAGCCCAAGCGCTTCGTTTGACCTCGGATGTGGCTGCAGCACCATGTTTGTGCGCCTGCGCAAGATACCACTTTGGTATATAAGTTTGCCACCACCTAGTGACATATTGAGCCAATGTCGTTCTGTATCATACCCCCTTCATTGCTATATACAGAGTTTCTGCGTGATACAGTTAAGTTTATACATGTTGAATACTATACATGATGTACATCCTAACATTCCCTCAGAGCTTCGATATCAACAACCTCTTTTACTGCCTCGGTGGTGAGCACATAGGGGTGTTCCTCACCCACCGCTATGCTGTCTTCGATTCTGATACCCATACCCCTGAAGGCTTCAGGCCATCTGTCGTCGTCAGGCACGTAAACGCCTGGCTCGATGGTGATGCAATGACCTTCTCTCAAGGTAGTGCCTCTGGAATACCCTGGTACATCGTGCACGTCGAGCCCGATGTAATGGCCTACATGGTGCGGGAAGAGGGTGTCCATCCGGTTGCCACCCACATCGAAACCCAGCTGTCGCAGATTGTCCCGCAGGGAAGTTTCCGTCACCGAGTGTAGCTTATCCAGTGTTGTGCTTGCATTTTCCCTGCAAAGGGTGATGCTGTGCCGCTGAGCCGACAGAACGGCTTCGTACAAGTCCTTCTGAGCTGGCGTGAATCTGCCATTGACAGGCCATGTGCGCGTGATATCGGTGATATAAGTGCCGTACTCCCCACCTGCATCAACGAGGACGAATTCGTCTTCGTTGAGGTGTCCATTGTTCAGTACGTAATGGATAAGTAGAGCTTTTTGCCCGCCAGCTACGACGGGAATGTACGCTGACCCTTCCAGGCCTGCTTTGTGATATTCGTACTCAAGAAAGGAGGCCAGATCCTTCTCGTACCGCCAGGGCTGTCGCATAGCATTGGTAAGAGCACGGCCGGACGCCTGGCCAGCGTGGCGCATACAAGCGACTTCGGCAGGCGACTTGATGGCGCGCAAGGGGTTGAGCGCAGGTCTCAGGGGTGCGATGCCTGCATTTGGCGCGGCAGTACGCAGGGTGTTGCCCAGCTTTGTGGGCACACCGTGCTTTGTGACGTCAGCGTCGGTGTAGATTCTGTTCACGTCCTTCAGAGCATTGCCAAGCTCGTACTCAATACGGCCTATATCCCCAGCTTCATCTGCGTTCCACACGTCGCGAGCAGCGTCAACGCCACTCCATGGCCCGTACCATTGTTCTTGTTTGGGGTTCTTGGGCCGGCACCACAGATGGAAGACGTAGTCATTGTCGTGTTTGACAAGAAGGGCAAGCGATTCGGGTTCGGAGAAGCCAGTCAGGTAGAGAAAGGCGGTATCCTGGCGGAAAGCATGGAAAACAGCACCGGATCTGAACTGGATTTCGGCAGAGGGGAGGAGGACGGCAGAGTTGGGAGGAAGAGAGGCGATGAGACGTGCGCGTCGGTCGTGGTATTCTTGGGCAGTTATACCGGGTGTAAGCTCGCCAGGCGCAAGCATATGTGGATGCGTCTCATGAACGGGTTGGCCGAAGAGGACATTCGATGCCGGGACTGTGGAGGTCGAGTACGAGCGGCACGATAACGGAAGTGCTTGCGCCGACAGGGCCGAATACGTCGGAAACTGTATCTGAGGTGGCTGCTGCGGCACGGAAAGTCTAGGACGATGGCAGGACGGGAGGCTTGAAGCATGCCGCCTGGCTTGTAAGCCAAGTTGGCGCCATGACGATGTGGGCAACCTTGTGAGCTTCATTTTGTCAAAGAGTGATGTAACGAGCGTCACTGGGGTACGGGCGTCATTGCTATCTGGCGGGGAGACCGGTGACCGGGGGAGTAGGAGACAGGCAGAGCGACAGGCAGAGCGACAGGCGACCAGGCGACCCGGGCTACTACCTACGAGCAGCACCACAATACTCTACTGTAGACCACTAAAACGAAGCTGGTACAAATAAACACCAATACTCCGGTTCAAGATGCGCCTGCGATAACACGGTCAATTGCGAACGAACGAGGCCAATCAAAACATCAATGCCATGCATGTCCAGAGATCGTAGATTGAGTACCTAACCCAGGGCAGAGCATAGGGCAATTACCTACTGTACGGGTAGTGATGACGATGCTGGCTGTCTGTTCACCATGACCTTTTTTTTTTCTTGGCCCTGATTCCCCCTTCCGGCAAAGCTCGGGCTGGTTGCTGTGCTGCAGTGTCGCGTGCAATTGAGTGGGACAGGTGGGGGAGGTTTTGCTCTTTTTGCGTCTGAGCGGCCCGTGCAGTGTTATTATTATTGAATGGATCGCTGATTAATTACTGGCACCGGGCTAGTGCCAATTTCCTAGTCACAGCAGCAACACGCCGCAAATCAGTTGCTTTCCCTCTCGTTGCTGCCGCCCTTTTGCTATTGCTGCTTGTCTTGCAAACCACACCCCCCGAAGGAGCAATCACCCTCTTGTGTTAAGGCCTTTGCCTCCATCGACCAACACCCTCTCCGGCGCACCAGACCAGGCGATTCTCGTGTCGTTTTGGCCATTGAGCATTTCTTCTATAATTTTATTGCGCTGCGGCATCTCTAATGTCCTCTTAATTCTCTCCGTCTTGGTCGTGTCCCCAGCGCCCAACCACAGCGTGTTGTGTCACGCTTCGCGTACTCCAGCCGCCTTCCACCACCGCCCGAACCCGACCACGCCCACGCCCACGCTACCATTTGATCTCCCCTGCCCCTCCCGCGCCCTGCCCAAAATCAGCAACAGAAAGCAGACCTGTTCAAACTTATTAACCTCGACTACCAAACTCTGCCTCAAACTGGCAACTGCAGATCTTGGGTTTGCAGCTTTAGCCCTTTAACCTCTGGTATGGCTTTTCTTCCTTAATTGTTATACTCGACCTCCATCTCGTGTCTCTTCTATGCATCTCTCTGCGAGACACCAGAATTGACGTGTTTGGGTCTCCACCAATAGCAGGCAGCACCACGCCCCCAGCTCACACCAACTCCTTCGACACCTACCTAGTCTCTCCATTGGCTGTGCTCCTACGCCAATCAACCCAAGTGACGACCAACTCTACGCCTCTTAGAAGTCGCGACGGAATCTTCCAGCCCGGCCTTGCGTCTCGACTTACCCGGTAGTCGACAATTTCACATTAACCCACGAGCCATTCACAGCATGATATAGGACATTTATATGGCAGCAGTATCGCTATCCCCGGCACCCGTCCCTCTGTCTTCCAACATGTCTGGAACAGCTAGACGCATCCCGCTTTCCAACAACCAGAATGTCGCCAACTCGCCCATCAGGAGTTCCGCCGCTGCCTTTGCTGCTGCTAAGCAGAGGCGTTCATACGCAAACATGCAAAGAGAAGAAGCCTACGGGCATCCTCCACCAGCTAAAAAGCAAATGTTAGAGTCGGGCATTCCGCGACCACTGAACTCACCCTCGAAGCGTATGGCCAAACCCCAGGTACCGGCGGCGCGGCGTACCACCAGTACATACGAGAGCAGATTGGCACGGGAAAGGATGGGCCATCATCAAACGCAACACACCGACAGCAAATCCAGCAGGTACACCGAGAAGGACCTGGAGGAAATCCGACAATGGAAGGAACATCACCGGGCTAGATTCCCACGTATGGTCTTCTACTTTGAGAACATCCCTACCGAGGTTCGCGCCAAGTTGGGAAGACAAATCGAGAAACTCGGAGCTGTTAGTAGAAGCCCCATCAAAGTCACCACAAACATTTTACTGACTTGAATTCATACAGCGTGAAGACAAGTTCTTCTCCAACGATATCACTCATGTCGTAACGACCCGTTCGATCCCCCCCGAGAAGAGTGCCCGGCAGCGTGAGGAAGAAGCTGCCAATGCTACTACAGACATCCACGATGGACATGAGCAAGTGCAAACTATCAACCCTTCGCTGTTGAATCGCGTAACGGATGGGACACCATCTGTGAGAAGGAAATTGTTTGACACAACATCCACCTCTACGGTTCCCAGCCGACGGCCGTTGACGCAACTTCAGGATGCCAGACCGAAGAGAAACATGGATGTGCTGCACCGTGCCCGCGAGATGGGCAAGAAGATCTGGTCTTTGGACAAGCTACAAAGAATGCTGTCAATGCTGTTGGAAGAAGATTTGTTGGTTAGTGCTGCCATCGCCTACGGTGGGTCTAAGAGCGGAAGTGTTAGGACGAGCCATACCGATTCCCGATCTCATCAGGAGCCCAACCTTCTCCAGCTCCTGCAGAACGAGCGTGTCAACGGACCTTCTGATCGCGACCCTACGGTAACAACCCAGGAGCTGCACTACTTTAAGGGGCCGTACGTCTATATCTATGACTTTGAGGAGAAGCAGAAGCCTATCATGGTACGAGAATACCAGAAGGTGGCGGACAAGGCCGATGGTGATTGGCCGCAATTCCGCACAGCGCCATTGGGCCGTTGCCCTTTCGTCGAGGATTATGATCACAGGGAGGTTTCCAAACCCAAGCCCAAGCCTAAGCCCAAGCAAGTAACAGCGAAGCCAGCGGTTGATGCTGAGGCAACCTTGCATCCTCCGGAAGCGCCCATGGCGAAACCCGTGACTGGCAAGCGATCACTGAGTGAGATGGAGAGCGCGCACAACCGAGGCTCTAGTGTTGCTTCGGCTGAGCTTGTCACCTCTATGAAGCCGGGAAGCAGATTCGAGTTCCGCCCCAACTTCACAAGTCGTGCTGGTACAACAAGACTATTTGGAGGCGAGCCGGTTGCTTCGGGAGTTCAGCCGTCTAACGTCACATCTGCTATCCGATCGCAAATGATCTCATCCACAGCTGCGACGCCTGGGGCCATTGGTATGATGAGCAAGGAAGTCCATGGTCTGCAACGAAAGGTCCTTCAGAGAAATAGCTCTCACGATCTCAGTTCTCGACGCGCCGGTAGTGTAGATCCTAGTCTTCGGGATGACCCCACTGCCAAAAGAGCCCTCACACTCGGCCGCACGTCGAGCCGCCGGCTTGATATGGTTGACGATACTACCACTTCTGCGGAGGACAAGGACGCGAAGGTGCGTGCTCAAGCTGAAAAGCGAGCCGCTGTCAAGGCGAAAACGCGTGACCCCAAACCTGGTTATTGTGAAAACTGTCAGGACAAATTTGCGGACTTCGAGGACGTGAGTAAACCCATCATGCTATTTTCTATCGTGTAAAAATTGACTAACACAATGACTTTACAGCATATCGCTTCCCGTAAGCATCGAAAGTTTGCAGATAACCCTGACAACTGGACCGAGCTGGATGATCTTCTGTCCGAACTGCAACGAGAGCCCAAACACAAGTCCTTCACTGCTTGGACCCCATCTCTTCCAGCAATGGCATTCTAGTGTTGGGGCACTGATTGGGTTACGCTCATGCGAATTAACCGCAAGTGGTCGCTATACCCTGCATAGTCGACCGCAACACCGACCAACAAACCACACTATACGTCACCATCGACTGCTTCTTTCCTATCCACTTGTTCAGCACTGCGGGTCAACGATACCCTTTTGCGAACCTTGGCCTTCGTTCTTTCCTCCCGCCTAGAATCTCTACCATTACTCGAAGCGCGCATATCATTATCGGAGCCGCACGACAGACACGATTCATTAGAACAGCATGGCGAGGCGTAGATACCTGATTGTTTCTTTCTTCCCATTCATAGCATTTGGCGGCGATCTTTTGGCGGTTGTCGATATCTCTCCAATTTTCTTTTCTTCAGCTTGAGAAAGCGCGGTGGGTGGTACATTGGGTTGGTGAACTGGTCGGTCGGTACGTCGATGGAATTTGCATGGCACGGTGTATGCGGCGATGATACGCAACGACATTAGGAGGATACCAGGTCTGTGGTTTGCAGAAGGCGTTCCGGAGGCAACGGATCTGGGGGAACTGGTGTAGATATTGCACCCTGGCAGTACATGTATATGTAGGTTGTATCTTACTCCCAAAAGCAGAGGGCCTTGTGACACAATATGAAGCCTTGCATTTCCCTTTTCATTTTAATTTATACCACATGAGTACATGGCAAACCTCCTTAATGCTTCCCAAAAAGAAATCAGTCTGTGAAATATTGCAATCAGGGGTTTCCACAATGCCGAAGTTAAGAGAGGGACCTTGGGTTAGGTGACATCTAAAGCCGCGAATAAACATTGAACTACACTGGGTCAATTCCGTTGAAGTCTCCCGGTAAAATTCCGTCAACGCAATCGAATCATGGCCACGGCACTTTGCAAATTTCTTGTAACCTGCTCCTTCTATGACTATGATCCTGCTGCATTGGCAAAATGCAAAGGCATCGAATGGCGAATAGGGAATAGCGACTGACTGCTAGAGATAGTCAATTCAATGAACGGCCCCACCCTAGCGACTATTCTTAGGTGGACCCCGATCCTCCACCAGACCGCATCATTTTAGGTTTGTAGCTCCACTCTGTGGCTCAACTTAAAATCATCCCTACCTTGACCTCACAGACTTGGTCAATCACAGCCACAGCTCACATGCTTCGCGTTTGTTATCATACACGTTCTTTGTTTTCTCAGCTTCTATTTCTGACGACTAGTAACTACATACCGTGGGAACCGTCTACCGGTCCCTGGTTCTATTCTGGATAATTAGTCCCCCAAGGGCTGCAAGACGCACAGCTTACGCGTCGACATTGGTCGCGTCAACCAGTCTTGGGTTTTCAGGCTGATTAAGCCTGCTCATCCTCATCAGATATCAACGTCGCCGACAAGACAATGTCGTCGGAGCCAGATTCAGACTTGGAATCGGAACGCCCCGGGTCCATGACCCGGGAGCATGATGAGATTGACCATGATGTTGATGAATCCAGCTCGGACGAGTCGGATGAATCGAGCGAGTCGGACGAGGGTGAAAACCATGGTTTCCTAGACGTTGAGGCCGTCGAATCTGGCGATGAGTCTGATGAAGATGGTATGGACGATGAATCGGAAGCTGGGTTTGAGTTCGAGTCCTTTCCCCAGTTTACGCGCCTCCCGCCTGAGCTTCGCCAGCGTATCTGGGAATTCTTCGACCCTGACATGAGAGCCCCGGCCCGCGTCTTCGGGTTTCGTATGCCTTTCAGCGGTGCTAACGAGCTTCATGAGGGCCCGTTATTGGAGCGCCAGACCGCACCAGCAAGAGCTGTTCTGGCTACTCACCAAGAATCTCGTGAATATGCCTTGAAGTACTACCCGGATGCGGTTGAGAAAGGCGGAGAGCCTGGCATGATTCGCTACCGAAAAGAAACAGATATCATCATGGTATCTGGCTACTTCAGAGACTTTGCATCCATATCCTCGTGGCAAGATAGTGATGTCTTCACCGGGATCCACAACATCGCCCTCGACCTGGAGGGCACCGCTGAACACCAATATGAAGATCTGCTTTCTACGGAACGCCCGCATTGGCCCAATCTGCAATCCACTTACTTTGTCACGCAGGCCATTACACATCATACGAGAAGCCTGCGGTGGTGTGGCTCTGATGCAGTCCAGACCTATCATCTTCAAGTGGAGGAGCTAGATACCGGCCTGGGTGAAGATTACGAAGCCATCTACTGTTGGCCTCAAGGCAAGGAGCGCGAGCACAACAGTTACCCAGCATTTGGTCACGAGGAGGAAATGGAAGAAATGGCGGAGACAGAGGAGGCAGAGGAGACGCACAACTCTTCGCTCGGCCAGACTTGTTCAGTCATCAAAATAGGAGAGGAAACGATATGGCCAATTGTGGTATTTGATTTCGAGGGATCCGGTGTGCACCGCTATGACAAACTCAGGGAGCTCTACCCAGCCGACGGCGACTGGGAGAAGGCAGGGGACTGGCATTCTGATGAGTTTTCGGGTGATGAAGAAGATGAGCTGTCTCCCGATGAATATGAAAGCGAGGGTATCGATGATGGTTCGATCGACGAAGATGAAGCTTCGGGCGACGAAGACGACCTGCATGTCATCGATGACGAATCGGAGCAAGATTACGATACATCTGTTTTCAATGGTTTCTCGCCACCACCAGACGACTTTGCTGCTGTGGTCGAATCCGCCAACTTCTCCAGCGTTGAGGCCGACTCTGCCCGCTTCTCCAGCATCGAGCCCGAGTCGCCCGGCCACAGTGATGCTGGGGCAAGTGGCACAGAGGAGGAATGCGTGCGTGGTGCTCGAAGACCAAGAGGCCGCGTGCTGGAAGATTCTGAAGACGACTCCGGCGATGAGAATGACGATGGTGAAGAACCGGTAGTACAGCTTCCATCGCGCCGTAAACGAGTCGTCGTGTCAGAATCGGACGATGATGAGGATATGATCAACGAAGAAGAGGAAGTAAAGACGAACAGGCGACGCAAGCGAGTTATGTCAGACTCCGAGGAGGAAGACGAGGAGCAGGATGCGTCCGACGAAGGGGAGCAGACCAGGTCAAACAAGCGGCGCAAGCGTATAGTCGAGTCGGACTCTGAGGATGAAGGAGAGGCATCGCGGTCAAACAAGCGACGGAGACGGACAGTCATGCCAGAATCAGACGATGAGGAAGAGGAGGTGGACGACGACGACTCGGCTACAGAGCAGGGTGAAGACGAAAGTGATGATGATTCAGAAGAAGATGAGAAGCCTCAGAGGAAACCCTCGCTGGCAGAACGACTGCAGCTTTTCCGCTCCGAAGTACCCGTTGCCCCTTCACCCGAGCCTGGCTCAGAACCCGATTCGGATATGGAACAGCTGCGCAACGGCGACTACGACGATCCATATGCGGACGCATACGATCGAGATGACGACGGCGAGGGCGAGGCTCTTTCCGAGAACGATCAGCTCCTAGACATGGATGGCGACGAGGAAGACCCCTACGGTGGCGACGGCAGCTATTGATTGTCGCGAGGCTCATCTTGAAGCATGGCGAGCAAGGATGGCAGGGCTTTCTTTGGTTGTGTAGGATATGTGTACTAAAAGACAACAAACACCTTTTCTTAATAGGCGAGTAACGCATGGCGAACATGGCGAACGGGAGCTTCTTGCAAGGCGATACCCGATCACGCAGCTACTGATGTGCTTGGCTTTCATATGCCATAGTGGCAGAGCACCTATTTATCCAAAAGGGGTTCCTAACTACTGGCGGTACAATCATATTCGACCGCCAAGTAGCCTTTTCGCCAGATACAATGATAATACAGATCTATTAATGTCATAGAAAGTTCTTGGTATTTTCTAAGCGGTTCGGACAGCTGTTCACCGTTTTCCTGTCGTCCTTTGTGTGAATTCATTTGGCACACATAAGCATTGCCTAATTTATCGCGTCATATTACCTCTTGGTACGCTGCCCTCCTCCTTTAATTTGTGGAAAAAGGTTTGATGGGGGTTTTCCTTGTGCTTTAAGGGTAGAGTGTGGTGAGCAAAAGGGGTTGTGATCAGTGGCAATATGACAGAAGGAGCTAAAGAGATTATATGCATCATGCGGGACTGCAAATCAAGTTCCAACGGAGCATATGTTATTATAGTCTCTTATTATTTCATTTTTGCTAATGTTCGAATTTATTTCCTAATTTTCATACATCTGCTGTCTATCGTACACGGCCGTAAGCCGCAGGCTGTGCGGGCTTGTTGTCGAGGATCTTCTCGATCTCCTCCATGAGCTCGGGGGTCAGCTTCTCGGACAGCTGGAGAGACTTGCAGTTGTCCTCGATCTGCTCAACCTTAGTGGCGCCGAGAATGACAGTGCTGACGTTGGGGTTCTTAATGCACCAGGCAAGGGCGAGTTGGGAGGCGTTGCCGCCGAGCTTCTCGGCGATGGTGGTGAGCTTGCGGACCTTCTCGATCTTGGCCTTGCCTTCGGGCGACTGGAGCTGCTTGATAGTGTCCTCGAAGAACTGCTTGTTGGTGGCGAAACGGGAGTCATCGGGGATGCCGTCGTTGTACTTGCCCGTGAGCAGGCCTGAAGCCAGGGGCGACCAGATGGTGGTGCCATACTGGAACTGCTGGAACAGGGGCTTGTATTCGACCTCGAAGCGCTCGCGGTGGAAGGCGTTGTACTGGGGCTGCTCAACGACGGGGGCGATCAGGTTGTACTTCTCGGCGATCTGGGTGGCCTCCATGATCTGGGTGGCGGACCACTCTGAGGTGCCCCAGTAGTAGGCCAAGTTCAGGTTGCGAATGACCTGGGTGAAGCCCTCGACGATCTCGCGCATGGGGGTGGCGTAGTCCGGGCGGTGGGCGAAGACAATGTCGACGTAGGGTTGCTGGAGGCGCTCGAGGGAGCTCTTGAGACCCTCGACGATGTGCTTGCGGCTGAGGCCGCGGGTGTTGGGCTCCTTGCGCCCGGTGCCGAAGAAGACCTTGGTGGTAAGGACGTACTCGTCGCGGGGCCAGCCGAGCTCCTTGAGGGCGGTGCCCATCTCGACCTCGGACTCGCCGTTAGCGTATATCTCAGCCGTGTCGAAGGTGTTGATGCCGTGGTCCCAGGCCGTTTGCAGGCACTTCTTGACGATCTCGCCCTTCTGTGTGCCGCCGTAGGTGAGCCAGCCACCCAGGGACAGCACGCTCACCTTGAGGCCAGTGGGGCCCAGGTGGCGGAACTGCATGTCCTTGGGGTCGAACATGGACTTGACGGCAGGCATTTTGTTGGTAGCTTGGGTGGTATATCGGGTGAAAGTGGTGCTGAATGTACGGATAGAATTGGTGGTGAAGAGACGGCGATGCATAGAAAGAGAGTCCAAGACGGGAGGAAGAGAGCGGGTATGAGGGGTTTCTCCTAGATATATATATACCTCTTCTGTAACAGCAGCAGCAGCGGCGGCAGGCTGGCGTTCCTACCTTGGACTGTTTACGTATCATCCTGCTTGCCTGCCTCCTACTTTACCTACCTTAGGTAGGTGATACCCACCTCAGCTGCACGAACCCATGCATGTTTTGGATCTTATCGTCTTCCTAGCTGAATAAGTATGGGGTGGAAAGAGTGTCATGGCTGTACTAATTGTCCCGCACGCCATACTGAAGTGGGTATGCAGCATGTCGCGCAAGCGCATGTTGTATGGGTAGTATGTTTGTGTATAAATGTACATGACAAATATTGAGGAAAAATCGAGTCGTGACGCAACTTGCAAGCATTATTGTGTCCCGATGGAATTGCCTACGTCGCTACGTCGCTACGTCGCCAGTTACCCCGCGTTGTCTAGGAGCTATGGTGGGGGCTTGCCTAAAGCACATCAAGCAGGCAGAGAGGATCGCATATTGATCCTAGGTTAGTCGATCTCTAACCTTAGTACCGTACCTACCTACATGTCGGGAATACCATTGAAAGTAGCAGCATCCTCCCTCTGCACTATTCTATTCATTTCTATAACCCCCTTGCTGTAAGAATACTGGCGCTGACAAATCACGACTTGCTGTACGGTATCTTGCATTGAGTGCCAACCGCCAGCCATGGATGGCTTAAGGCCGACGCTCCTGTTCGGCGTTTACTTGGGGGAAAGTTCTGCTAATAAGCCTCCGTCAGTTTACCTTTAAATCTACTGCAATGCCGGCTGTTGCAAACACCAGCCGATTCGCCAGGTAATTTTGCAATGTAATGTCAACGTCACACTACAACAGCTGCGCATCTCCCGGGAGTCACACCCTCCGTCCGGATATGGTCGAACCGGATGCAGCCTAACCTTGAGATCAACAAGTGAGAGCCGCCGAAGCTTGGTTTGACCTATTGCATAGTGTTATCTACAACGTCCATTGGGCTTTTTAACCAACTCTCGCCATGACGGGCCACTTTGTGTTTGCTACCAAGAAACCTTGGCCGCCAACAGAAGGACTTTGCGTGTCTGTTACGAGAAAGGCTCTCCTAAAGCCGGTAACCCCATGCTTAGGGAGGAAAGACTGGCATACCTTTTGACATACCGCCATTTGATGAAGGCAACAGAGAATATGCAGCTTATCTGACTCACAGCGCCAGTATGTTATTAATCAATGTTATTATCAGCTATCGCCGACAAGAAGCTCTTTTCTCGGTAGCATACCACGATCATGGTTGGCATTGATAGAGACATCTCGAAGCCATGCGACTCCCCGAGAGCTCGGATCAATGATGCCTCGCTCTCGGTTAAGCAATTGCATTATCTTCTAGGTACTTGGCGAATATGATGTCTTAGTCCACGTCTACTTCTGATCTTCAGGATAGCCTAGGCGCGCGAGCTTTCGTTATCGGCCGGGTGGGTGTTGTTGGGCAGTTTCCAATCGCCATCGTTTCCGGGGCCCCAGTACGACTCCTTCCACTTAACGCATTGGCAGTCCTCGAGGCACGTAGGGTCATTGGAGGTCAGTTTGCCGCTATAGCAGCGGGTGGTGTTGTAGTACCTGGATGACCACGTTAGTATGTAAAACCGAGAGTGTTTGTTGCCTGATTGTGATGGGTTCTGGGTTCTGGGTTCTGGGGTTGGGATCACTTACCAGCACAGGTAGGATTCGATGTAGGAGCCCTTGCAATCAATGATATAGTTGTCCCTGGGACCCAATGCGGCGTGCTGGGGAGCGGAGGTAGCAGCATTGTCGGTATGGAGCTTGGCAGCCTCGGTGACCATGGCTTTCACCACGTGGAGACTGGGCTGGTTCGAGGCAGTCGAGTTGTTGTCAGGGGCGGCAGTGCCCGTGATGGAAGTGGTACCAGCGACCATCATGGCCATCATGACGAGGAATGAGACTGCGAATATCTACCAGCAATGCGTTAGATCCCAGATGTTGATTGACCATGCCAGACTAACCATTGTGAGCGAGTGTGTCTGGTGAATTCCAATAGTGTAGAAGAGCTCGTGTGCTGTGTGGCTGAGTTGCGAGCGAGGCGTTTGGTCGAGCTGTGATGTTTGCACGTAACGTTGGGACAGGCCCAAGAATGTGGTTTCAGCAAGCACTTATTTAGTCTGCGGTATCGAAGCAGTGGAAAAGAAGGCAGAGCTGGGAGAGAAAAAGCGAGTTGTTGACACACTTGATGTAGTGAATGATGCATGCCAACTATGACCATGCATTCACTTTGAGGTACCCAGATAGGAGCAAGTCTGGACGACCATCAGTTTTTGATTATAGGAGTAGAACATCCATCCATGGTCACTCGTGGGCAACTCGCAGCAACACGATCCATCTACCAACCTAACCATGTTTGTTCAGCGAGATGGACTGAACGTGCATTTACGCAACCTCAATCATCGACGTGACATCTATGCACAGAATCGAAATAAACGGCAGTCGAATAACTAGTTGCAATTAGATTATCGGCTGTTTTATTTTTCACATATCGTTTTCCCTTAATAGCGTTGCAAGTGGCCTTCAGCCTATCGACCACCTTTTTTCCTAGTCATTGACTATAGTCGGTTGAGATACACTGGCCGGTAGTTTTGGCTAGACATTTCTTCATCTTAGTGGTGGCCCCCTCGATATCCGCCATCCATCTCGTGTAGTGGCCCGGACTGCCACCCCATGGGTTGCTGATACGTCTGGGAAGCAGGTGCTGCCTGACCTGGAGCTACATGATTTTCTCTATAGGCTTGACTCGGTGCCTCATAGAGTGACTGTCCATATGCTTCGGCCGCGGGGGAGTACGATTGCGGAGATACTTCATGCATACCTTGAAGTTCTGGACGCGGCTGTACCGACGGCGTCGACGACAGTTGGGCTGGAGGGTGATGGCCTGCGGATACGGGAGAGATTTCGTCTTCGCGTGTTGGCGAAACCGGCTTCAGGGAGCTGACACTCGGGCTTCCGGCGCTCGGCATGACAGCAGGTGCAGTACTATCGAGCTCGGGCTTGTAGGTGTTATTGTCTGGCATGTCCGTGAGATTATGGGTGGCTTCTTCCTTGTTACCACTCTGTGCATGCCGGCGCCGCCACATGAAGTAAAATAGCACTGCCCCAATAGCCCCTAGTCCAAGAACAACACCAACGACAGCCCCAGCAATAATTGGAACGTTCGATTTGGTGCTTTTGGACGAATCGCCACTCGAGCTGCCGGAGTCCGCATCGATACCATTGCTTCCAGTGGGCCGCGGGGCAGAGCCGCTGCCATTGCCACTACCGGTCCTGGCCGCAGGGGATGTTTGTGCCACTGCCAAATCAGTATATTGAGGGCTGTGACGGATGGCGGTAGCATACCTGACTCGGTAATTCCAGCTGGAATCGTTAACCCCTTCGCAGCGCTGCAATACATGTCCCACACACTCAAGGCTGAACTGATATCTGCCGATGCGGTCTTCTCGCAGGAATATCTCACGCCGCTTGTGATCACTGCAGACACAAAGCCGGGCATACCATCTTTGATACATACACAAGATGCCAGTGCTTTGGGGCCAGGGGGACACAGGTCGTATGTTTGCTGGCAATTCCGGTGTCAGAAGGGGAATCTAGACGCAATCTAGGAACTGGCTTACACTTAAAACTCCGTATGACAATGCTGATTGAGCACACGGTGCGAGAGATTTATATTCGGCCATGCCGGTCACATGGTATGTCACTAGGAAGGGCGTAAGCAGCCGTTCGTTATTTGATCGAAAAAGGGACCCGTACTATCGCCTGGTGGATTTGAAGGGGTAGGAAACGAAGTCGTGCCGTTGACAAGGCCGCAATATGCCGCGAACATAGCTTGCGCAGAGGATACATCGGCTGTGTGGGATGAGCAAGATGACTTGGCCCCCGAATTGATACCCTGGCTGACTCTCAGAGAGTTTTGATTCTTGTTGCAGACACACGGTGCTAGCAGGCTGGCATCGGTAGGGCAAAGGTCGTACGTCTGGAGATAGTTAGGGGTCTGATTGTCGGTTGGGGCTCATGCCACGAACCATGCTCCTTTTTTCGAGTTAGAAACTGGTATTTGCATCTTCACTCTGCACCAACTGTAATTGGTTGAGTGTTTCGAATACAACTTACATAACATTATAAGACACTGCAGACGCAGCGCAAGGCGCGAGCTGTGCCATTTCTGGAAAATCCATGATGTATTGCGACACTGTCTGCGTTGGCTTCGGGAATGGCGTGATATTTGCCTGGTTGCAGTATGCGGCGTATACTCTCGAAGCGCTTGCCTGGTCGTCCGTCGCAGTCGATCCACAGCTAGAACTCACGGATTTCGAAATAGCAGCCTGTAGTACTGAGGGTATGCTGCCCTTTGAACAGACGCAGGACTGTAAGTCGGTAGCGGCCTGCGGACAGGCAGAGTAGGTCATTGACATGACATTATATGACAGTGCTGAGGCAGCACATGGCGCCTGTACAGGTTAATATCATGCCTTTCCATAGGTATGCTAAAGATCAGATACATAGTATCGAATGTTGATGTGTATCCCGGCGAAGTTATAACGAAAGGTGTTCGCGGCAAGTGATCAACATAAATAAGACCGACTTACCAACTCCGTGAAGATTGTCAACTCTGTCACGTAAACGATGTCGGAAGCCGTCGCCAACGATCCACTCAGGGCGAGCCATGGTAGCCATCTCCTCCTTGTATCCCGCATGTTCCGAAGGCTTCTGCTGCAGTCACCAAAAACCAATGTTGTAGACACAAGTGCCAACTCGAAGTCGAAGAGGTGTCGCGGGTTGGTGGAAAACCAACATCGAGCCTGATGCGAAGAGGTTCACTCTTAGGCTGCCACAAGGACCAGAGAAGGAAATGGCTTGTAATTTTACAAGAAGGCGCCGTTCGAAGCACTCGACTCTTGGCATTTTCCTCGAACGATATCCCGTGAACGGTGCTGCAGTCACAGTGTTCTGCTGCCCCTTAGCGCGTGGAGTAGTGAACCCCTGGCAGCTGAAAAAAGACGCCCATCTTCAGGCGGGAAGTCAATTCTGCCCCATCGCGGCCAGACCAATCTTGGGCAAGCCAGAGCGAAACGCCATGATAACCCCCCTGCTGATGGCCATAACCGAGCAGTCAACCGATAAAGAACATGTCGATCCTTCAACACAACTTGTCCAGCACTGACTACTAGGCCAAAAGAGACTAGACAGGGAGTCATGCATATTTCTAACCGTGTGGCCGCCTGTGTATGTCCTGACGCATGCGGAATACTTCCTATAACAAGGCGAAATACAGAAAACCTAGTTGTTGCTTTTGAGTCAATCTCCAGGAGCGCGCCGGCGTGCCAAGACTCAAGTGTAGCGTGTTGTGGCAATAGACTTTGAACGTGAGTTTAGTCGTAGTGAGCATAGTCTGGGCACCAAGTTCAGCCATATAGCATTTGGCAAATTGTACATGACCCGAGAGTCAATTGTGGCCGCGAGCCGCAACGGCATCACTAGCGCTACAATTGGAAGGGGCTCCTAGTGTATAAAGGGATATCACCACCCCGTTCTGATCCGGGAAAAGGATGGGGGCAGAGCTTTCAGATATGCGAAACCTATCTTGCTGTCGTATCTACTTGGAATGAATGCTCAAGATCAGGTCTTCGAGATCAGACACTATAGCGGAAGGGTTCCGCACGCATGTATGATTATAGCATAGCTTGGAGCTATGACCTATGCTGCTCGTGAAACCTCGCGGGAATTCGTAGAATAGTTAAAATTGTCCAATTCTTGAGTACTATCACGACCCTAAATGCGAGTTTATAGCTTGGGAATTATAAATAAAGCAGCTTAATCCCTGAACGATCTGGGGTGATTTCATCTGCGCGAGTTGTCCCTCACATGCTTCGGACAAATTCTTTCATCACCCTACCACACCAACTGTAGATCAACAACAGACGACTTTTTGAGGCATGTCGTGGTCTAAACTGGCCTACATATGGCACATCGCTATCGAGACCCCAGCAGCCCTCAGTTTCATTCTGACCCCCGAGAAACAGCTACCTGGATGCTCACCAGCAGCCGAGCTGATCTTGAGACAATATGGAGGTCTCTTGCTTTCCAGCGTTCTGTTGTCCATTGTGATGGTAGTTTCACCAAGGGGGCCGCGTCGATATAACGGTCTTTTCTCTGCTGCGCTTGGAAGCTATCACCTCTGGCCAGTCTACCGCGCTTATATGCGTCTTACAACCGACGTGGGCGGAGACGTAGCTGCTCCGTCAGTTCTAGGCGGCCCAACTGTGCATATAGTGGCGCATTTGGTTGGTCTCGGGTTGTTCTCAATTGCGTCCCTCTGGTGAAGTCTACAATGGCGACTGCTAGCATGCAGGCTTCGTCCATGATTGCTTGCCTGAGGAGGAAGAGGAGCTATGAAGTAGCGATCTCCAACGTATCATTGGAAATAAAGGCCTTTACTTCATAGTCGTGGACTGCGAACTGGACTATATGATAGAGGCGGCGATTGCTCTAGGTATCATGGTGCAAGCCATATTGTACTTACTTAATATTTGCTGCGAGGACTGGTAGGCTGCATCAGCTTGCTGGCCGTGCATATATATACCCACAGTCGATAAACTACGTGTAGCACCTGAGAAGAGGGCTGTTCCATTGACTGCTCTGCCCATCAATGGGATTGAATACCACATTAAGTTCCTTGTATCCCTTTTATACCTGGGCCGAGGAGCCTGCTATTGCTACCTACAGTACTTACCTACGTGGTAAGGCAGATGTTGATGTTTTCCACAAGCCTAGTTGACAAATTTTGAAGTGTCCACTTCCTTCAAGCCCCAAAAGCTTCTAGAAGTATTGCTCTAGAGAAGAAGCTTCATCTCTTGGCCAATAATTGAAACGATTCCTCTTGACGGAATGGACTGTAACCAAAGAAGTGAAAGTGACGTCTGGCCTAAAAATTGGGGAGGTTGGAAAATCCAAGTGGGGCCTGGACAACCAGCACAACCAGCACACATCAGGCGCTAGTTGATTGCGGTTTAGCGCATCAAGCTCCCTATCACTATCTATCGCCTGCAAGCTGTCACGCAAGTTTGGTAAGGTTAGCAGCAACAACAGCCAGACAGCCTTGCCTTACCTTACCGTTGTTGCAGCAGTCAGTCGCGCCTTCGATTCCGGAAACAGAGCATCGACTTGGAGCTCCAGCCAACAACCTTCAAAGGAAATTCTCATCTCTTTCGACTTTTGGCGACCTGCCATTTTTTTCGCATCCACCACCTTTCAGTCGGCCACCCTCAATCTAGCCGTTTGTTCTGGTCGGCAGGTTTTACGCGACTGCCATTCCTTTTACCCGATTCTTTTCTTTTTGTTCTCGCGTGTTCCGATTCTACGCCAGGGATAGCAAACCTTTTTGTTTGCACTGCTGCGTGGGGCCTGCAATTCCTTCCATCGCGACTAATCATTCCACATCACACACCTCCCCAGCGACAATCCTCGGTACGATATTGGTATTCGAATTGCCCCATCGACTGCCCATGACACCAAGCTCCGCCGCTCGACATCGATAAGATGGCCGCCGCCGACGTCGATATCGGCTACCTGGCGGCCCATCTGGGCACGCCAGAGGACACTCTAACTTCGGTTACCACCAACCCGACAACTGATCTCGTCAATGCCGTCTTGGCTGCTGTTATGGCAAAGGCCCACGACTATGATGGCCTGTACTCGCAAAAGTTGCAGTTGGAAGTCGAACTTGAGACAAACGTTCGAGGTGCCGAAGCGCAGCGCGATCGCAGCAACGACACCGCAAAGAAGGCTCTCAAGGATGTCGAAGAGATCCGCGAGAAATTGAAGCAAGAAGGTAAGCTACATATCACAAACATCATCAAACTTGCAGCATGTCCGCTTTTGAGACTATACAAATCATCGCGATGTTACCTCACCGCCAACATGGAACTAACGGTACTTCACCAGAAACGACCCGGCAGAGTCTGGAAAACGAACTTCAGTCTGTCAAATCATCGAGCAGCACTTCGGCCGCTGAAATCGAGACGTTGCGCGCCCGCATAAGCTCCCTAGAGCTGTCGAACCGTGATACCCTTGCCATCATCGAGACCAAGAACAAAGCGAACGACAGTCTCTCGCAAGAGCTTCAGGCGCAGCACCAGAAGAACTTGAAGCTTGCGCAGGAGGTTGCGACCTTGCAACAATCCATACAGTCGGCCCAGGCTGCTGCTACCACCGTCAAGTTCAGAGAACAATCACTGCAGCAACAGCTGGCTATGGCGCAAAGCAGTGCCGACTTCTACGAAACCGAGACAAAGAAAAAGCAGGAAGAGGCACTCAAGTACCGGAAGGAGAAGGGCGCACGTCTGAGCGAACTTCAGAACAAGGTCAATGATCTCACCGGCGAACTCGATGCTAAGACACGTACCGAGCAGCAACTCCGAAAGCAGCTAGAGCAGGCTCAGAACAAGACCGAAGAAGTTCTTTCCACATTGCAGCGGGAGAGAGAAGCATTTGCGCGCAAGGAACAGAATTACAACCAGGACCTCGAGTCTCGGGAGCGACTCGTACAGTTGAAGGACGAGCTTCTCCAAAGCCAGAAGAAGCGACTGTTGGAGGTAGAGTCGAGAGTTGATATGGTCAAGAAGGAAGGCGAAGATGCCGTCAGGAACGCACATGCGCAATTAGCGCAAGCTCAGCAAAACTACGACCAGGCTACCGCTGAGGTGGAAAGTCTGCAGGCTGAGATTGCACGACTTCAGGAGTCTGCGCAAAGAGCGACCTCTCCTGCGCCTCCCGGATCGGCGCCTCAAACCCCTCGACCCATGAACGGCTCCATGTTCGGACGTCCCAGTTCACCGTTTGGAACGCCTGCTTCTGCTAGAAAATCCGCGACTTCGGCTACACAGGCGATTTCAGAGAACGCCACCTTGAGAAACCAACTTTCAAGTGTACGATTCGAGAACCAAAAACTTCGCGAGGAGATCGACGATATGATGACCCAGTTAGAAGCCAAGATCCCCGAGATAGACGAACTGTCTTCTGAGAACGTCCGTCTCCAAAAGGAGATCCAGAACATGTCTCACCTGTCCGACGAAAGCTTTAAGGAGCGAGACGTTGCAAAGAAGGCAGCCAAGAAAGCCGAAGTTGCCTTGTCCAATGCCCAGGTCGAGGGAAACATCCTGCGCAGCCAATTGAGGGACCTGAGTGCCCAATTGCAGATGATGATTTTCAATTTGGAGCATCGCGACCAGGAGTTGACACTTGAAGAGACACTGCAGCTCCAACGCATCGCTCGCGCCGATGGCTTCACAAACGACGAAATGTCTGATGTTGACACGCTGGTCACGGAGCGCTTGGTCGTCTTCCGTGATGTTAAGGACCTGCAAGAAAAGAACCAGGAACTTCTCAATATTATTCACCAACTGTCTGAAGAGATGAAGAATGACGCAGAGGCCTCAGAAAAGCAACAAGCCATCGAGGACCGCAACGAGAATGTCCGGTTGAAGGAACAGATCAAGGAGTTTGAAGACCGTCTCAAGACCTTTGCTGCCAGAACCAAGAGCATTATGACTGAGCGCGACATGTTCCGTCGCATGGTGGAGGAGCGGGTATCAGCTGAGGAGATGTCATCTGCCTTAGGTAGGGACAGCAACGTGCTTGCAAGCATTGAGCAGAACTCTACCGCTGGTGAAGATCCCTCGGATTATACGACTCTACTCAGGGATCTTCAGCAAAACTTCGATGCCTATCGCAACGAACAGAAGATTGACCGAGAGACTCTAAATAACCAACTCAGCGAACTCTCTACCACGAAGCACAACCTGCAACTTGAGATTGCCAAGACCCAAAGCCAGCTTTCTACCTCCCAGGAACGCTTCAGCATACTCCAGAGCAATTTCGAATCAGCCCAGAGCGAGAACAAGGAGTTGCAGAAGAGGATCCAGACACAGAGCGAGTCGGCCGCCAGGCAGGATACTCGGACGCAGCAAGCCATCGAGGAGCTAGTTGAGACCAAGGGTCAATTGGAAAGCACTCGTAACGAGATCGCAAACCTACGACTGGAAAGGAACATGTTCAAGGACATGGAGCAGCGGCTTACCAAGACCAACGAAAGCCTCCAAGAGGAAAAGGCACGTCTTAATGGCTTACTCGCAACCCATGAAAACCTCCGAAATGAGCGTGACATGAGCGAGGCGGAGCTCAAGCGTCGCTCCCAATCCGAGATTGAAGCTCTGCAGACTGAACTGAGCTCTCTCAGGAAGAAATTGAGTGACGAGCAAGAGGAGAACAGGAAGCTACAGCAGCGCAAGGAATACGACACGCAGCAACTCCAGAAGCGCATCGATGAGCTTTCAGCGAACCTGAGCAAGATTCGCGAGGAACTCGTTGCCACCAAGACGATGAAGGACAACCTTCAAGTGCGCAACGACGAGTTGACGATCCAGCTGAACAGTGCCGCCGAGAAAGCCGAGCGACTTCAACCCCGGCCCACCCCTAGACCAGGTACTGCCGCTGCCGGTGTGGACCAGACAGGTGGACTGGACGCAGATGAGCGCATTCAGGAGCTCATCCACGAGGCTGCCGACCTGAAACGCGACCTTGACTTGACGAAGTCTCAGTTGGAGAACGCCAGAATTCAAAACGAGGAATACAAGGAACTCACCGAAGCTGTTGAAGAAGATCTGCGGACTATAACGACCAGCCAGGACGAATACGCCGCCAGTATGGACGCACAGCTGGCCGCGAAAGATGGATCGATCAGGGAGCTCCAGCAGCGTGTAGACGAGATCTCTGCTGAACTTGCTAGATCCAACAGCGAGCTATCTACTCTTCGCGACTCTCAGAATGAAGTGGCACAACGTTTCCAAGACGAAAAGACTATCTTGAATGAAGAGATCAAGCGCCTTAAGGATCAGGAAGCCAACTACAGCGAGACGGCACGTTATCATCAAGAGGATCTGCGAACCCAGGCGGAAATCGCCAGTAATGCGCAGCACGCTTATGAGAACGAAGTCACCAAGCATGGAGAGACAGCCAAGTCTCTATCTACGACACGCGAGCAATACAACCAGTTGAAGACGGAGGTAACCGCTCTGAGAGTAGAGGCAGAGTCAGCTCGTGCAACTCTTTTGCAGAATGAGAGCTCTTGGGATGATCGTCGTAAGAGGATGGAACAGGAGCTTTCTGAGCTGCGGACTAGACATGATGGAGCGGATGCACAGAATAAATTGCTGCACCAACAGCTTGACAGTGTTTCATCTCAAGTGGCGGCATTGCAACAAAACCGTGCAGCAATGGGCGAATCACTGGAGGCCATCGAAGCGCAGCCATCTTCATCCTCTGAGGGCCAACTCCGCGAGCTTGCCAGCTATCTTCGTCGTGAGAAGGATATCTTGGAGGTACAGTACGACCTCAAGCTGAGCGAGGCTAAGCGTTTGCAAGAACAGCTTGACTACACCCAGTCGCAGCTCGACGAGGCTCGGTTGAAGCTTGAACAAGAGCGACACAGCAACTCTGATAGCCAACGCGCATCCATGTCTCATAAAGATCTCATGAACAAGTTGGAGGAGCTGAACGTCTACCGGGAAAGCAACGCCGTTCTCAGAGAGCAAACCCGCAAGGCCGAGGAGCAACTCACAACGAAAACAACCGTGATTGCCGATTTGGAAGCCAGGATCCAGCCACTGGAAGCGACAATTGAGGAATTGCAAAGCCAGCAGGCCTTCAAGGAAGCTGAGATCAAGCAACTCCACGAAGACCGCGACCGCTGGCAGAAGCGAACTGAAGATATCCTGGCCAAGCATGGACGCACCGATCCTGCAGAAGTTGAGGAACTCAAACAGTCTGTCGCTGCCTTGGAAACGGAAAAGACTGCACTGCAAGAAGCTGAAACCAAGCTCAAGGAGAGAGTGCAGGAGCTTGAGAAGGAAGTAGAGGAGAACGAAACCAAGCTCAGCAACAGGCTGGCTCAGCAAAAGGAGAACTTCACGAACCAGTTCAAACAGAGACTCAGCCAAGCGAGGCAACAACAGACCGATGCAATCAATGAGAAGACCGCCATCCTGTCTGAACGAGACAACCTTCAGAGCCAGCTTCAAGATGCCAACACACAACTCACGTCAACGCGGGAAGAGCTGGAATCCGAGAAGAAGGAACGCCTGGCTGCCGCAGAACAAATCAAGAGTTTCCAGGCGCAGGTACAGTCGCTACAAGAAGAGGCATCGCGAAGCAAGGACCCAGCACCACCAGCTGCCGCTGATGCACCACCGGCTGCAGAAGATGGCGTTGCTGCAAGTACCGAGAATACTTCAGAGCTGGAGAGGCAGCTTGCCGAAGCCAAATCTGAGCTTGAGAATGTTAGCACCCAGAAAGTTTCCATCGAACAAGAACTCGAGGCCCTTCGCAATCAGCTTGAGTCTACTATCTCTGAGAGAGACCAGGCATTGGCTCAAGCGCAAGCTGGTACATCGGACTCTGATGTCAATATGGAGAACAGTGGTACTCCTTCTGTTCCTTTGTCCGATGCCGAGCGCCAAGCACTCGAAAAGAAGATTGCGGATGCCGAAGCCAAGGCAGCTGAGCTCGAAGCTAAGGCTCGCGAACTGGAAGAGAATGAGCAAGCCAGACTTCATCAACGAAGTGAGAAGATGAAGGCCCAGCTGAACACCAAGTTGAAGGAGAAGGCCGCCCAAATGGATTCCGAAAGGGAACAGTTCAAGCAGGAGAAGGACAAGCTACAGGAGCAATTCAAGCTGCGACTTGAGCAGGAGCGAAAGATATGGGAGGTTGAGCAAGGTTCGACACCAGCCGATACAAAGCCGCCTGCAACACCATCGAAAGCCCCTGTGCCAAGCACCCCAAGTGGAACGCCTGCGATACCTGCCAATCTCGAGAACGAAGCCGAGGTTAGGGACTTTATCGCAAAGAACCCGACAGTGAAATCTATCCTGGCCAACAATATCAAGACTAAGATCGCCCAGGAGACAAAGAAGTTGAAGGATGAATGCGAGCAGTTGCACGTGCCCAAGGCTGAGGTGGACCTTAAGATTGCACAGGCCAGGGAACAAGCACAGAAGCTGATGCAGTCGAAGACCACTTTACAAGTGAACATGGCAGACAACAAAGCGAGGGCTGCCGCCGCCAAGCTAACTGTGGTTGAGACTGCTGCTAAGGAGACACCTCAACGACCTGTCATCGAGGTTTGGGATGAGGCCAAGCTTGCAAAGGCACCTCCGGCAGCGCCTAAGCAGCCAGCACCGGGTGCAGCAGCGCCTGCGGCATCGGCACTGCCAGCGGCACCAAAAGCTCCATCAGGTAAGCCAAGAACCCAACCAGGGTGTTCCACGATTCTTACTAACATGAATACAGCAACCGAGTCAGCCCCCAATGGCGCGTCGTCTCAGGTAGCCAAGCCTGCTGCTGGTTCATCTTTGCCTAAGCTTGCTACGGCCCCCGTCAACCCTTTTGCGACTGCGAACGCGCCTAACGCCGGCGCTGCACCGCCATCTTCGTTGCCGCAGCCCCCGCCTGCACAACAGAAGACCAACATTCCCGCACCGGGCACTCAGGTCAGGAGTGGACTCCGACAGCCTAGTGGCCCTTACCAAGTACCTCGGGGTGGTGCTGCCAGAGGTGGCCGTGGCGGCAACCGAGGTGGAATGCAAGGCAGAGCAAGCCTTAATGCTGCTGCCGGCGATTTCCAGCCTGGTAACAAGAGGCCCCGTGGAGAGTCTGACGTCGGTGCTGGCGCCAAGAGGCAGAGGGGTGGCGGCCCTGCTGGTCAATAGAGCTCCCAGCCTGGTGACCACTCCAATGCCGATTCGCTCGCTAAGAGAGTGGGACGTAATTCGAGGGACCTGTAGGCTAGACTGGCTACAGGGAGGGAGAAGATGAGATGTATACACATTATGTACTATGATGGTTGACAAGAAGAAAAAATCACGGGTTACTTTCCTTGTTTCTGTTGAAAATAAAGAAGGCGGTCGAGTCTAGTTAACAGCGAGCAAGTATGAAAACTTGCCTTGTGCGATATGGTGTTCAGGTTGCTATTGGCTCATGCATTGCTTTATGCGGCAGAAGTGTTGATATAAATAAATGGTTCTTTTGTTATATAATATAGTCCCCGAATTGTTATACGTTACGATGATGGTGTGTCTATCTGGTTACGGGAGCGGCAAAGCAGCTATTCGAGTATCCCTTCAGTGTAAGGCCTTCACTGCACTCATTTGCTTCGGTGGCATTTACTTCCCCGCTACTCTAATAACCCAGCAGGAATGTCTTCGTCTTGCTGCTCCTGACCAGCACTGCCCGGATGTTCTTGGCAGCATCCGCCATGCCGCTGCCCGTGACCGTGTCGTCCCCTGCTGGCGTATGCTCCAACCCGTGATACAGCGACGCCAGGACTGACCCCTTCCATAATGGCGCATTCTTGGAAGTCACGATCACCGCCGTTAGGAATGCCAGTCCGAGGGCTTGTACCGCGATGGGCAGAGCTAGCCACGGCCAGCGCACCACCACCACGGCCTCGTAGGTGACGATCGTCCCCGTAATTGTCTCGAATGTCTTGCTGATGTATATCTGCTTCAGGGGCAACCCCCAGGTTCAACAAGGCGACCAGCGCACTGAGCGTGGCTAGCAACCGCCCGATTCCGGCGAAGAGCCTCTGCAACGGACCCAACGGGCCGCGGCTCGATTCGTTCAACAGCTCGAGGTAGCGGAGAGGTTGTGGCTGCGCCCTGAACCAATCCCACTTGACTTGACCGTCATCAGAGAGCTGAAGACGGTCGACGAGGTAGGGTTAATGGCGTTGAGATTGACTGCCTCAAGTAGGTTTGGGACTCGGTTATTGCTAGAGCTGCGTGTAAGTGGCTCGCTGTGTCGTGAGGAATTTATCGAAGAATTAAACCGCATGGTACTCTTGTCTTCATTGGCGAGCAATTGTAGCCTGCTAGGACCGGGTGGTCGCATACTCCTCGACTGCTAGGTCATTACTGACGAGTCTTCGGGAGGTTCTCCAACTTGAACTTAAACGGAGTCTGAAAATGATTTTACATTTGAAAGGCGTCAATCAGCTATACTTTTGAAGCTCTCTCGTCTGCGCTTTTGTCCATTTTCGAACTTGGTGTTGGGGACGACAAAACTGGTCCAGGGCTGAGCTGTAGTTGTAATACGAATGCATATTAGCATGGTCGTCATGTCACCTTCCCCAACTTAAGGAGGGATAAGGCTTCCCGTAGAATGGGAGGTAATGGCTCTATGAAAGAGCGAAAGAGCAAATGGTATCTTTCAGATGCCCAACGGATGTTTAGTCACTACGTGTGGTGCCATCGTCAGTGCATTTACTTAGGCTCACTGCCACAATGCTTGGCCACGATAACTTCGAATGGCAGATTACTCCCAGAGTCCGTTAGTTTTCTTAATTCATGAGACGCATTCTTTACCTCGGGAAACTACTAGTCTTAGAATAGTTCTAGGCTTTATGTAATCTATAGTTTGAATATATCCAATAAATAGTATGTGCATAGGATTACCCCTTTTCCCGCCCGGTATGTACCCTCTATATCTATGTCTCGTCTCTCTTATCTCACTTACCTGTTTCTTCTAAACTCGAATGCGCCCTTTCTATACGAACCCGTCTACCTTTTCCGTAGCAGATAACGAGCGTGTGGACAAGGGTCTTGTGGACACCAATGGTCCAATAATCCGACCAGCTCGATATGCGGGCAAGGACAATAGTGGTCGTCTTCACGGCGCACGTACCTATGGGGACAAGGACAATAATGGTCCATCAGGAATTCTTCCTGCCAACGGGGCCTATCAGAAGCAGGCTGATCACGTTCTGAGTCCCCGATAAGAGGTTGCGGGCGAGAAATAGTACCCTCCAGCCCGGGTGCGTTGCGATGATCAGTCTGCTTCCAGAGCTCGAGTATACGTTCATCGCTATTGCAAATATACTTTCTGGCACCCGGGTCCATCAATCCAGTTGGAACACCTTTGGCATCGGCATCGACGTAGATGTGGCCATGTACAGCGATGTTGCCCTCGTTGTGGCCAAAATCCACGGTGATATGGTTGTCCTTTCTGACGAACTTCCACTCAACGAATACGCCGCTATTATCAAAGACTGGTATACGGTTTCCAGCCTCGTCGTAAGCAAATCCATAATTATGGACCTTCGACCTAATCCAGGCGTGTGTCACACCGACTCTGACTGCGATCCTCTGTACAATGTCCTCAACGGCTTCTTTCTGAGTGTCATTCTCCGGCTCGGCAATCCACAGTGCTATAGGGTCAGCCAGCTGCCCACTACCAACACTTCCATAGATCTCCTTTTTCTGCTTCCTGACAGGCATGGCTGTGCCAGCGGGTAGAGGCATTCCAATATCCCATCTGTTGTCTTGCGGCGCAACGACTGATGAGTTCATGATTGCTAGAACGTGTTTGAATATATATTGGGTGGTTTGGATAGGATATGGTCGATTGTTTGATTCTGAGATCTTATAAACTATGCTTGAGGCTTCTGAGGAAACGGTGCTGACCACAATCCTATTATACACGTATCTACTTGATCCAACTTCTTTGTACCTGATTCCCATAATGGATCTCTCTTTGATCTTTGACAGCTTTGGTCCTATCACTATCTCTACGAGTCTAGATTGCAAAGTAATAAAGAGACGCAAGAAAATCGAGCATCTCATGCGCAATGAACTTTCATCGTCGGGGAGGGGGCGTGTATCGTCGGAATATATTGGATTTAGCCCTGGGATATTACCCAGTGCCGTACATCAAGACATCAGCTAGATCATGAGTACATGGGTATAAAACGACAGCTCTTGGCAACGCTTCGGAGCGAAGACAGTGCTGAGCGCAGGTAAGTGATGCGTTGGAGAGAAGCAAAATGCGCTTGGTTCAACCTACTTAGATGTTTCTTTTACCCTTGCTTGTCCAGACCGCCAATCTTGATTATCAAACGGTTCCGGAACAAAGACACATAGTTCCAACGAATAAAACCTTTCTTTGTTGTCCGCGTCCTGACCATCGGGACAAAGATTTTTCTACTATCTGAATGATGATCTTATTCCTACATATCAGTCAGAGCAATATCGCAGCGTTTCATTACGTTTCAGGACTTGTATTCGCTATGCCCAATTGGGAACCCGGTAGGAGTTATCGGTGGCCAATAACAACCTATCATACGGCCGTCAAGTCAATCATCTTTGACTTTTCCAGGCTATTGCCACAGCGATGCCTCACAGGCCGGGTCGTCGGTATTCTTCATCGCCGGGAAGAAATAGAAGGCATCATGGTCATCATCATAGTAATGATTGCCGAGAAAATAGAAGCCGAAGTGGCCATCGTAATGATAGGCACCGACAAGAGCGGCACCGATATGGCAGATACCAAGATTATGTGCACCGGTATGAGAGACGGCCGCGCGATAGGCACGAAAACGAGAGAGATCGGAGCAGGGAATGGAGAGGGAACAGCAGCCGAGACGATTTGTGCCATAATTGCTGGCATGAGTTGAATCAGCGTTCTCGGCGAATGCTCGACAACGAGAGGCATGCGAGAGAAGAGCTTCGCGAGGAACGACGCCGTGCTGCTGGACAGCAGAGTTCAAGCCGAGGCGGAAGTTCGCCGCCACCAAGACCTAAACTAGATCCAGAAGGCCGAATGTACCGATACATCATGGACGAAGAACTAGAGCACGAGACTAAAGAGCGGTATCGACCTGGCGGATTCCACCCGATCATGCCTGGCGATGTGCTCGGAGACACAGGCCAATACGAAGTTTTCGACAAGCTTGGCTGGGGTCACCGCTCAACAGTGTGGTTATGCAAAGATCTAGAGTCCAAGTTATGGAGAGCGGTCAAAGTACTTCAAGCCGAGGATTCGACCCAAGAGAATAGGGAGCTCATGCTCTTCAAGTTATTACAGCATGTCGACCGCGAAGAGCTTGAGCGCAACCATATTGGATTGGCGGAAAGTTACTTCTGGCAGGATGGACCAAATGGGAAACACCTCTGCTTTGTATCAAAGTTCGCGGCATCCATGCATTCGATCCCCCCAGCAGGCTACGGAATCCATAGCCCTACCTTGTTGATCGACCTATGCTATCAGCTGGCTATAGCTGTGAAGTATCTGCACGACAAAGGCATATGTCATGGAGATATCAGGATTGAGAATATAGCCATGCGGTTAGACGACGGGGTGGAAAAACTTAGCCGACATGAGATGGCCGAATACCTCGGAGAACCGGAGGTTATTTCTGAAGTCGAGAGATTATCCGGTCGACCAGCATACCCTCACGCCCCAGACTGCATGATGATGAGTGCTTCAGCTAGGGGGTTGGAATCAAGATTCAGAACTGGGAAACTCGTCTTAATAGACTTCGGCCTTTACTATGAGACTTCAAATCTACCAGTGGAACAGATGTCTTACCGTTCAAATGCAGCTCCTGAGATGTTATTCAAACGTTCTCCAAGCGGACCCGCGACTGATCTATGGGCTTTGGCGTGCGTCATGCTACAACTTCGAACAAGGCGTAGCCTGGTGTCGGGGGATGAGCCATGGAGCCGAGTTCTTCAAAAGATGGAGTGGCGCTGGGGACCTTTGCCGGAAATCTACAAAGACAGAATATCAAATCTTCTGAAGGTGGTCGAAGAATACTCTGTAGATGAGTTGCGGGAAACACCCTGGCAGCCAGGAGACCCTCTCACGATACCAATCTCTCGAGAGGCTTACCAAAAAACCAAAGACGAACCATCACATAGAATGTGGACCATGTCGGATTACTTGGGGAAAGCACAGCAAACACAAAAGTATCACCTCACAAACAAGCTGGTGACCAATGATTTTGCATTCTATGAAGGGAGTAGCGACGAGTATAGCTCCGATGAGGATGACAGCTCAGTCAAGTCTAAGAAGCGGAAGGCGACGCCCGAACCACCTTTGGGCTCGGCTGGCGAGACAGTTACGAAACGCTGTCGTTCTACGGAGCCGCCAGAATCTCAGGAGGATGAGTCTACCCACTCGAAAGCCAGAATGACCGGAACCCCCGAGGGAAGGGTACGAGAGATCCAAAACGACAAACTGGTTGCTGCAGAGGAAGTAAGAGCCGACATACAGCGCGCCATCGACAGAAGGCGGCCTTATAAGAGAGGAAATTTCCCCGACTCTTCCAATCCGTGTATCTGTGATTGGGATAGAGTACTCAGACGTCGTATAGGCGTCGATAAGTCTTGCACAGCTAGTTATCATTGGATTGGCGACCCTGACGAGGTCGTCGTGTGGCAGATGAGCGATAACGAACAAAATGTGTTCGGAGACCTCCTTGGGGGTATTTTCAAATATGACCCGAAGGATCGAATTACCACAGATCAAGTACTCAATCACCGCTGGTTCAAGCAGAGAAGAGAGACATACACGAGGGAGTAATGATCTTTGAACTATTAAGCGGGCAGGAAAAGGGGGGGGTTGACATAACTGCAATGGGTTTTGTTTAGCTCGGCTCCGCACTAAATCTACGTATCTACTAAATTAAACCCAAAATTTACCTTCACGATGATAGATCATTATCAAGAGTGATCAATTGCATATATGACAGATTATGGTGGCATAGAAAGAATAGTCTGAGGCCAATCCATGGCTGCAAATGTCCATGGTCATAGAAATCCGGTCAATATAAAAGGTGGCACTCTAGGAAGACTGCCAATTGAATACAATGGTCATGAAAGACCTTGTAATGCAAGGCTTATATAGTGATCATACGATTAAGTTGTTGGTTCTGTTGTTGCATCTCTGAATAGTTGGCTCTAGACAAGTGCATCGCCAAGATTGTTGGCAGCTCCTCCTCACCCAACTGCCCGGGATCTTACGCAACATCTGTATGTGTGCTGTTGGACACCACGCAATTTTGCGTGCCATTGAGTTGTGATTGGTGTTGTGCAAACCCTACAAAGCAGCTGGTACTTATATCGCCCATAGCCCACAGAGGCTGGCTATCGAATATTTCTCCTTTTTATTCCTACATATGTAGCCAACGTCATAAATACTACACCATAGAAAGGAAGCAACAACCAACCTAACTACACCGACGACAAGCTCCAACCGCAAACATGAAGTCATCCTTATTGATCGCTGCCGCCGCTTGGGTCGCCACAACCCATGCCGTGGCCATCCCAGATTCCCCCGTGCCCAGCCTGCTTCTAAAGGTCAGCCAGTCAGGACTACCCCCATGTTCCCTTTTCGCCCTCATCGGTCAGATTCTATCTACAGAGTTCCAGCTTTTGCTAACAGTCAGGTGAAGAAGCAAGAGGGATCGTGTATCCCTGATGGTGTCCCCTGTGGACCGAAGGCTCTTTGTTGCACCAAGGGATACACATGCATTGGCTGGCGGAGGACAGGGTTCGGAAAGTGCGCTGCTTAACTATGAGCTTTCTCGGTCTGCGCCACACGCAAAAGTACATTGTCCCCAGGGCATGCATGTTGAAGCGGGGATAGGGGGTCCCATCCTAGATCTTGATTGAGGCGTTAAGATGTTCCAGAAAATTGGACAAGCACCTACCTGGTAAGACGGGGACTTTACGACGGCGCGCATTAGATACTTGTGATAAGAGCCTCTGTTGCTTGCTAAATAATAAATACTTCTACGAAACTCTCAGACTAAAACCCCAAGATGAAGCGACGTTCCGATCATAAGCTACAGTTGGCACTTGATGAGCGCCCCTTTTCCCATCGTTAGCCCATACAGTCGGCCAAGTGTACGCCGATGTGGTCCACGAAGAATCCCTGGTAGAAAGAGGACCAAAGGATAGTCACATAGTAACAGGCATTGGCGACACCAAAGACAGCGATGAGGGGTGTGGCGCCGGAGACGTAAGACTAGAAACCCATGCCACTTCCTTCCCCTTTCCCTTTGGCTCCTTTACCTGCGCTGTCAGAAACGGAAGCTCCTGAGGCTTACCCCAGATGGTACAGGGCAGGAAGCGCCACGCGCCAGCATGGGCGGGCGACAGTCGGTCAGCGATGATGTGGACGGCAAGGACGGGCAGTCGGGGCCAGTCGTTGCCGCCCTCGAACGTGGTGTCGCGCAGGCGCACCAGCATGGGCAGGACGACGGGGCGGTCGGCCGCCGTGCTGGCCTCGGCGTCCAGCGCCCGCCATGCGTTCAGGAGCGCCACGGCGCAGCGCTCGGCAGCGGGCGTGCCGGGCTCCCCGCACAGCGACTCCATACCAATGGCTTTGACGATCTGGGCGAAGGCAAAGGCGTGGAAGCCCGGCGCGAAGTTCTCGAGGATGCCTAGCAGCGCCGCGGGGTCGTACGCCTGAGGCCGCGCTTGTGTCTCCTCGGCGTAGCGGATTAGGGCCTCCAGGACGGGGAGAAACGGCGAGTCTTCCTCGGGTTGAGACCGCGATGAGGTGGTGAGAACGCCTTGCTGCGCGAGTATGACCTCGTACTTGGGGTACACGCTGGAGTATAGCGCGCTATGGTGCTGAGCGATCCAGCGGCCCAGGCATTGTGTCAGAAGGAGAAAATCTGAGACATCTTGGGCCGCCGTCACAAAGGGGGCTTGGAGGAAGATGGAGTTGATACCACGGAACATAGCATTGTACGTGTGTGCTGCCTCGTTGGCGATATGGATGGCAGGGTGAGCCGCGTTATGAGTCCTGCCAGGGGTCTCGAAGAGGGGCCACGGCTCATCTGCCCACGGCCCACGGGCAACGGAAGACAGGCTCCTGGACGAGTTTGAAGACGGTGATTGGGGCGAGAGCCAGCCAGATGAGCCGGAATTGGAGTCGGATTCAGATCTGGACGGAGCCATTGTCAGGGCAGGAATGTGATTTGCTTCCAAGTTATTCTTCGAGACGGTAGGAACGAGACACCAGAGAAGAATCAAGTAAACACCATGTCGATCACCCAAGGAGACGGATGCAGGCCCTTATCAAGGGAAGTGCACCTCGATATTTGCCAAGCGAGCACGAGTACTTCGTGGTTCCTTTTCTTTTCAGCAACAGGCTGTGTGTGCATGGCAGGGCATGCTGCATCCCGCGCGACATCCCATGCGAGAACCGTCTGGGCACAGCTGCATGGGTTGCAATCATTGCGAAAGAGAGAGGCTGACTGCATACGGCCCCGGCGAGTGTCGTTTACAGCATTGAAAAGTCTCGATCCCTGGCCTGTCAGAGATGGTGGTGGCAGGATCGAAGCCCGGGGGGCAACGAATGAGCCTGCCGAGATGTAACCTAGGCCAAGTTAAGCATTGGTATGCCATAATTGATCACACCCACCGCCTACTCGGCGGCTGCGACAGGATCAATGACGACCCAAGGTGACTCAAGGTCGGGCTTGGCCCAGTGACGAGCGGCGACAATTATCAGTATGCCCATGCTTTTTGCGCATGGCCAAGGTTGACGTGGAAGTAATAAATACGGGCAGGAACTGATAATGGGGACTAGCGGCGGGAGTGCCTGGCCCTAAAATGGAAGCCCCCCATCCACCGTTCGTCGGGCGCGTTTTAGTGCTTCGAAAGCTTCGCTTGGCAGCATCAGTAGTGGTACTCCAAGCCTCCGAGGAACTAACCTTAGAATTCTAGTTGGTGCTGATACAGGCAGGCATGGCTATCATTTAGATTTAGCCGGCTGATGTTTCTACCAACAAGCACTTTAGTAGTCATTTGACCGGTGCCGGCCGGTAGTTGGCAACGGTTGGTGTTCTTGATGAGGTCAAATGGACATTACTAAGTACATATGTATGTAGGTAAGGAGGGAGAAACAATAACGCCACGTGCAGCGGTGCAGCGGTGCAGCGGTGCAGCGGTGCAGCGTCTCCCCCGTCAAGAAACAGAACAAAGAAGAAGCAAAACCCGACTTCTGCGGCCCGCTGGGCCCCCTATCAGCTTGCAGGGATGCTTGCATCAACGCCGTCAAATCACGAACTATCTCAGCTGTAAATAGAATGAGCCTAGACCTCAAATATTCCATTCGCAACAGTACATATATGTATTGAATCTTGCCGATCATCAGACCCCCCAGTATTGCACTGAGTCCAATAGTCTTCCCTCGTGAGAATGCTGTACGATCCTCTTACATCTCTCAGCTGCTTCTTGAAATGGAAGGTCGCGATAAGGAACTGTCAAGGAATGCATAGGTTGTGTGGTCGGGGCAATTGGACGCCGGAGATTCTAAGATTTGAATACTTCAACTAGGCCAACTGAGATCGATGATATTGACGAGTCAAGCTACAACCATCTATGTACATACATACCTACCCTACATACACCCGATCAGGCGAGGTGCATGCTGAGGGGGCCGCAATGCCACCGTCAAACGAAAGAGGATGACACCAGACCTACCTGGTTTCTCAGTCGTGCAGCTCTAGCGACATCCCTCTCCTACCCCTTTCAACTTCGAATGGAAACTCGAAGGAACTTGTTACTACGTTCCGGCACTTACCTCTTTCATCCCAATAAGTTCTCGAGCACCGACTTTCAACAATGGCAAGAACATTTTTCTGTCATTGGCGTGGGAAACGATGCGCTTAAACCACGACCGGCAGCCAGGCACTAGCCTACCTGCCTAAGTACTTACCTTGCTTACCTTGCTCTCATTCAGTGCGGCGGACTAGCCGCCCACTTAAACTCGTTCTGGAGAAACTTCTCGAGCGCCCTTACGTTGGCCGCCGACGTCGCCATGCGGTCCACCGCCGCGAACCCCGCCGCGAGGCCGCCCCGACGCAGCTCCTCTTGCGCGCGGGCGTCATTGTCGCGGAAGACGGCGAGCTCGGCCATCTTGTCAAACATCCAAGCGGTCCATCGCAAGTACTGATCGGGGTCGCGGCGGAAGACGGGTATCCAGTCTCGTCCGGGGACAATCTCCTTGAGTTCGCGCCACTTGGGCTCCTCGGCCGGGGGCTGCTGCCGCCGCGCTTCGTTTCTGGCCCGCTCGCTCGATTGGCCCGTGATGCGCACCCATTGATTCGAGACCAGCTTCGGGGCGTTCAGAGGCATGTGCCGATGCTCAAGAGTGAACCCAGCACACTCCTCGGGCTCAGGAAGGTCGTCGCTAGCGTCAGCATGAGACGTCCCAGCCGTGAGGCTCAGATAGGAGGCAGGAGGGGGCCGCCGAAAAGCCGAAGGGCGGGAGCGGAGAGCGAGGGGGCACAGAGTCACGACGTTGCGACTTACACAGCAGCTGTGATATTCACAATAGCGTGGCGCCGTCGAATCTGTGTCCTCATCGTCATCCTCTATGAAGATGCCCATGGACTCCATGGCACGCCCTATGTTGATGTCGCATACGTGTGGCGTCGTGCGCAAGGGGTTGACATAGAGCGGGGAGTCCACATTCAGCGCCATGGGGATGCGCACATCATGATACATATAATGGTGTATCGTCCTCCGACACATCTTGAATAGATATTGCTCGTCAGCCCAGAGCTATCCTACGGGTAGTCAGATGCTCGCAGTCCTATAGTATGGCACTTTTGAGCCTCGCCTCTTGCTAGGTAGGTGGTTATAAGTCGATAGCAGTAGTTTCTAATAAATCGCTGACTTGTAGAACCGTGTACCAGATCCAGACACCTCAATTCGCTGCCGCATCCAGTGGCTATATACGGACCCCTTTTCGACGTAAGCTCGCTGGGTCGAGAAAGGATCATTGACAGGTGTCTGAGATTATATGCAGCTCTGAGACCTGCTATAAACTGTCGAGAAACCATCATTGACGGCTCTGTTATATTTATATATGTACTGTTGGCGTCGGCCATGGCCCCAAACAAGAGGCATTGACAGCTGTCTCGGACGTATGGATCCTAACCCCCGATGGTAACAATGCGGGCCAAAGACCCTTTCTTCTTTGTTATCACAGTGCCTTCCTAACAAACGAACATCCAAACGAGCTTTGCGACTCAGCACCTCGGTCAAGATGAAGTACACAAAAGCGAATCTCGTTGTTTGCCTCTTTGTTACCCGCAGTATGCCATCTTAAGACATAAGGCTCTTGTTCATCACCCCCTGCTGAAAGGATAGCCACAGGAGGAAGAATTGATTGAAGTCCCGATACTGTAGATATCACCTAATTGTTGGCTACTATAACATTATTTCGACCTTTACTCCTCTCTTCACTGGTAGGGTGCTCGCGGATGTGGCATAGACAGCTAAAACCTGAATTTGTTAACCACCCCTATCCAATGGGCCATAGCTAAGTACAGCTGTAACGAATTGAGTTGATTTACACATGGTGAGGGATGTCATCACGAAGGTACCTAACAGAGTAAAGTTCTGTCATGCCATAGGACATCAAGGTAGCAGTGTAGTTGATAACACCTACTGGAAGGTAAGATGCGTAGTGGGGTGGGCACGCTTTGGATATATTTTCGCTCTACTTTGACTATATGCATGATGTAGAGCATCAACGCCTGTGCCTTATTATGTATTCGGTAAATTCATATCTTCAGCTTCCGCCGTGGTATCAAATGGTAAATATTGACCTGAAAACAAGACACCCCACCCAATCACCGTTCAATGAGGTGAGCCGTGCGAGGCCATGATGTAAATGCAAGGTATATCCAGTTGATAGCTCCGTAAACGCCAAGAAAGACGACATTAGTTTCCTTCTAAGTCGATCATGCTATTCAAATCAAGTTGATGGTGTCATAATAATACCCGATCAAATCATCGGGATAGCTGGGCCATGATCCCATCCTGTGGGACTCAGACGGATCTCTCGCAGCCAGTTATTGGATTGGTAATAGCATCGAGCCATGTCCGTTGATGACGACAGCCACACATGGTCGGGGTTGACATTTGACGACCCAGCCGACTCCGTGACGCCGACTTGCTCCGTTAGACAGGCGATGTCGCTGCCATCATCGGCGATATCCAGGTACGTGACGTTCCAGCTGTTGGTCTCTACTTGCGACGCAACGTAGAACGCGTGGGACTTGTCTTGATATAGCACATACGTGTCCGTCAAGTTGCTTGCCTTTCTAGAGGAAGTCATGACGCTGATGGCAGACCACTCGGGGATAGCGATAGACATATTGGCTTTCAAGAGGTTAGCTAGAGGGAAAAACATGTCAGGAGTCAGGCAATTGATTTACTTACCGATCGAGTTGTTGGCAAGAGCTGCGTTAGCGAAGTCGTTTCCGCCGAACAAGTGCTGCGCTAAATAGCCAGAGCTATTTCGGTAGAAAAGAGCTGTGGGATACGGGTTCCGATACTGGCGGATGGCCGGTACAAGGCCCAGGCTGGAGCCGATTGAGCCGTTCACACCCATAGTCTGGTTGGTGTAGGTGTCGCCATTCCACGTGAACTTCCGGAAGGTGGAATCGTCATCCTGTGTCACAAGATATGGCCAATACGATGTCAAAGTCGATTCAGCATCGATATTGACGGGCTGGTGGCCAATTCCATCTTCTCGAGGCGAGGTATCGTCTTCGGATAAGTACACGCCCTCCAAGATGGATGAATCATTCAGATAATAGAGTTGGAAATGTGGCTATTGATGCTGTCAGCAAGGGTATCATCAAGGTTGGTCGCGATAAAAGATCGGCAGGAGTGAGAAGCGAGGTGAGAAGCGAGGGTTGATTGGCAAAAAGCAATCAATTGATGCATTCGGGCAATGAGTTGGAGTTGCACTCACGTATGATAAGTCAATGGAAGCCGTGAGGGGCGTATTGTTCCTGGCTGAAATGCTTCCGAAAGTCACCGGGGGCTGCCAAGTGGCCTCTGTGTTCTCGTAGGCAGACATGCGGAGTTTGCCATCGCCGCCCTGATAGAACAGGCGAATGTTGAATCCATCCCCAGGAATGCGCCGACCGGTGACGGCCAGTCGCGATCCCTTCAAGAGCAGCCGTGATGTGTCATTTCCGGCATGGCCCTGGTTCGCGCCGTCTCTACGGGCCTTGACGCCCAGGACGGCGCCGACAATAATACCAGCGGCGACGATCAGCCCCACAATGCTAATGATGAGGATGTTGCCCCTGCGACTTGTCCTGGACTTTGACAAAAGAGGATTGGGCGACTTCTCCTTCTGACTGTCGCCATCCAGCTTGCCATGAGCATAAAGATCATCGGGCTGAGATTGTTGGGCGACCAGTTGTGGGTGGGAAGTGGCTGCATCATCGTGGCCCCTGAAATGGCCGTTGTTTTCTTCCGAGCTTTGGGACATGACTTCCGATAGGTGCTTCTGTTTGTCAACAGGGCTGGTGGTGCGGTCGGAAGCCATAATTGCTGTAGTGACACTCCCTCATGAGACCCATTCACCAAGAAGAAACCCCGCCGGCGTTCCCTGCAGGCAGCTTGTTGGTGGTGCGCGGGGGGGGAAAGATTAGATTAAATATATGAGGCAGTTCTTTCTTGTCAGTCGCATCGGGATGGAATATCAGCTCGACATTTGGGGGGGTTTGGGGACATTTGATGAGATCAGCAGAGCAGATAGCCGGGCATTTGAAGGGCAGGAACAGTTGGCCCAATTGAAGGTTTTGACGGGGCGGCACGGACCAGGTTCAGGCGAGCGTGGGCAGTGGGATTTGTGAGAAGTGGAAGGTTCAATGTTAGAAAGTGGAGGGGCAACATGCCCAGGAAAAGACGGACAAGACGGCGCAAGACGGCTAGTCGGCACAACCTCCTCCAAGCAAAAACAGTGGCCAAGGGGGGGGTTTATGCGGCGCGCCTAGACAATGATAAAAAATTAGGTGTTGCTGGCAAGGCAAAAAAGGCTGGCTAGACTGGAGAACTACTGTATCTAGTGCATGTAGTAATACAGGCGTAATTTTTTCAGAAGCAAGCAAAGCTGTCGCCAGCCCAGCCCAACTCCGACAGATACTGGAGCCCATGGGGGGAGACAGCCGACACTAGAGGCGACTGGCGGGAAAGGGAAAAAGGGTCCTCTGCCCAATTTCGCGGACGGAATGCGATGGCTCTCCTATTCCCTATTTCCCACTGTACGGGTGCGGTGAGCCTCATAGAGGGACAAAAACGAAACACCAGACGGACAGCCGTCCAATCGCCGATCCGCAGGTTGTTTTCTTCAATACTATGTTCTACATACATTTGTAGCAGGTTACATTGCATAAGTGCCGGATACATGCAAATAGGTGAATGTAGGTGTGGTGTAGGTCAGTAGATCAGTAGAGTACAACCCGGGGCCTGAGGTGTGTATGGCGTGCATGGTGTGCATATCAGAGCATATCGCCGAAATTCATGATTCAATTCAGCCCAATCTCTGCCAATGCCGACTCGACTCGAGGCGAGGCGCTGCATGTGCGCGCGTCTTGTCTAGCTTTCAGGAGACGCAGGTGACACAAAACGTTTGGTATATACTCCGTACAGGCCGTCGGTTGACGCGTCATACCTTATGTAATTATCACTTATCGAGGGGGTGATATGAAGTGGTATTCTGGTGGTAGCAGCGTGCCGGTTAGCCATGCCAGCTTTCTGGGTGCTGGGGAACGGGAACAGCGCGCTGGCAGGGCCGGCGAAACCACTGGAGATGGCCCCGGCTACGAAGGAATTCCAGCCATTCTCACCCAAGTTGCGGCGCCAGTTTGCCGTTCAATTGCCTGCCAAGAATAGACGATCCTGGCCTAAAGCAGACTAGCCCGTCGTTGAAATCGGAAGTCGGCAGTCGACAATTTACTTAGTAGATGACCCCCGATCCCACTGTTAGCCAGAGGCGCCACACCAAAAAGTCCATGGTGCCATTTGATGCATCTAATGTGCCGAACACCCTTAAACAACCCTTCGCTTTCTAGCGACATGGCCTTGGAATGGTCAAATGCCCCTCCTTTTGGGCTTCATTGACTACAGGTTTTGGTGTGTATATATTTTTTTTCTTCGTCTATCAATCCGCCGACCCGAACAGATCTTCCTTGTATGCACACCTATGATACCTACCGTACACTACCTGCAAGGGCCCAAGGCGGCATGTTGTTTCTGAGTCGCCGCGCTGCGCAGCCCTTCCGCTTACCCCGTTAACCCCCCACCTAAATACCTGCAAAGAGACAAGTGACAGAGCACCCCCATAGCCGCGTTTCAACAAATCAAGACATGTGCCTGGCTAACCACCTCCAGGCACACCAGGGCAGAACCAGAGCACCTAGGCACCCGAGATCATATCATATATTGAGACATACACCCATCCACTTTCAGTGCCATGTTTCCCGGTGCGGCAGGGGGCCCGCCACTATCTTCTGCCCCGCGCCCTTGTGATCCGAATTCCGTGCCAAGAGCTGACATTTTTTCCATCTGACATTATCCGTCCATCATCCTTCATCTATCCCACCTTTTTCGTGAAAGGCTAACTACCCAGACAGGTCATCACGACCTAGTACTGCCCGGCCTCGGACATCATCATCGTCCTCCCTCAATGAGTACATGAACATGGCCAGCGATGCCATTGTTTGCTCATCACCCTGTCGGTGGCTTGGCACCTCCCCCGTGCAACCAAGATTCCAGTGTGTTTGAGAAATGATAGCACCAGCCCCTTACCTGGCTGTTCCTATTCGCAGTGCCGTAGCCGGATACTTTGGGAACTGACAGGAGTGCGGATGCACCAACACCAGATGGCGTTGAATCAAGACTCGGGGGTCATTTATGTGACGGGCGAAAAAGGGGGTGTCAAAACCACTGTTCGTCCAATCCTGTCCATACAGCCGGTTCCCTGCGTCCACATACTATACCCTGCATAGCAGCCACCATATTTCGCTTCAAGTGATACCATACCCAACTGTCGAGTATACTTAGAGAAGTAGCAAACGACGCCAACATGATTGAAGCATTTAAAGCCAGGGAGAGGGAGAGTGATGACAGTCCAGAGGAGCAGATTAGTTCCGGATTTATCAACTGGATGACGCTCCAAGCGGTTACTCTATGACAAATCTATCCCCCAGTGACACTAGACATTCGTTGTGAACTATGATGGACATCTTGACTCTCTGCCTGACGAGTTGTGTTGCTGCCGCGCCCTTGGCCGGGAGAGCCACCCGATCCTTCAGCGTCCTGCGGTTCAACAATGTGCCCGACAGATTCTCAACCGAGGGACGTATGGATCCCATCATCAGCCCAGGCGTCGCCTCGGCTCACTCCCATGGTGTAATGGGCGGCAGCAATTTCGGCTTGACCATCCAGGGCGACCAGCTTCTCAAGTCCAAGTGCACTAACTCCATGATTAAAAACGACAAGAGCAACTACTGGGTCCCAGGCATCTGGTATCAGTCGCCACACAATGGGACTTTCAAGAAGGTGCCCCTATTCTACATGCAGGTGTATTACTTGTAAAGTCACTCATTGTCCACCCCTCCAATCGCATGGGGAATAGAAGTTGAAGGATCGCTGACACCCATTTTCACTAGCTTTGATGTCACCAATGACAAGATCGAGCCCTTCCCGCCTGGGCTCAAGATTGTCAGTGGTGAAGCTGGCAAGCGCACTCCACCAGCAACGGGCGGCTTGCAGCTCGATCCGTCCATGGGACCGATCCAGGCGGTGCAGTTCACGTGCCCGGCACAGGGCGACCCGGACCGGTACCCCAAGGGGTCGGACGGGACGCGCGGAGGCCTACCGGACCCAGGCAACCGTGGGGCCGGCGCGGGCTTCCCCGTCATCAACTGCGACGGGTACGCGTCGCCGCTGCGACAGGACATACACCTGCCCTCGTGCTACAACCCGGCGGCGGGCCTCGACGACCACCACCACAACATGGCGTTCCCCTCGGACAACCACGGCAAACTCGACTGCCCTGCCGGCTGGGTCCACGTACCCCATCTCTTCTACGAGGTCTACTACGATACACCGCGCTTCGCTGCCGACTGGCGGCCCGACGGCCAGAACCAGCCCTTCGTCCTCTCGGACGGCGACCGCACGGGCTACAGCTCGCATGCCGATTTCATCAGCGGCTGGGACACCGACACCCTGCGGGCTATCATTGACGGATGTGACACCGGGTCTAACGGTATGGATACGTGTCCTACCATCATCGGCGGTGTCAACAAGGAAGACAAGTGCATTATCGACTCCGTCGTGCCCGATCCTTCCAATGATTGGGTCAATGTTCTGCCGGGGAACAACCCCTTGCAGGGTTGGGGTGTTGGGGGCTTCTAAGACAGAAAGGGGTTCACTAAAGTTGTGGGTGGCTTGCTTGTTTGATACCAAGTTTTGGGAAGAACCTTGGCTATGTATAGTTGGCTGTTGTCATTATATGATTAGTCAATAATCCATATGTCCTTCAAATTAATAGCAAATAGTTATGGGCTGAGATCTTTCTAGCTCAGTCAATATGTGTTCCCTGTAGACAGAGAATTTATTTTCATCGCACGCTGTTGTGATGCGTTGGAGCTGTGAGCCAATAGGTACTGAGAAGTCAGGCAAATTGGCCAAATCGGAACTTATCCTATCTTTATCTCAACGAAGCCCTTGGCTATGAAGAGATCACTGCAGACCTTCTGTGGGAAGAAATAACTACAGCCGCAAGAAAGCTGGGAGAAACACAAATGCCAGATCAAGGAAGGTGAAATCATTACAATATAAATGTGGAGTTTAAGAGAACAATGGCAAGATCGATTCAAGTTTAAGAAGATAAATGAAGTAGATAATTCATCTTCTAGTGTGTGAACCTGATTCAGGGGTAGTAATGTTCAACGCTTAAAGACCACCTTGAAGCTCGCTGTCAAGTTCTTAACGAGGTATTTGTTCGTCCGTACCAAAATGCAAAACTGCAAAAAGTGAAACAATACCATAATGGATAGGTTTCTTTGCAGGGCACATTATAACATTTCCCAAGATGATCTGACACAACAAGATGATTTTCACACTATGGAGGGTATATTTACTAACTACGAGTCATCCCTATTGAAGAATCCTGCCGGTATCCAATGGGCAACTTGGGGTAATATCACTTGGTCATCTGTCATATGTATCAACCACTTTCACAATTTCAAAACTCAGTCCTTTAGGTTCCGTCTATGAAACAGCTACCACTTACTCTCTGACTTGTGTATGTCCTGAATTATATCAATGTACTTTGGCCTTATTCTACTATTAGACAGCTATGGGGATTCTCACTTGTCGCTTACAGGAACCACCCCAAGATTCAGGCATTGCTTTTTGCATAGCAAGATGTGGTAGACCCTGTGTGTCAATAATTCGCTCCGGAACCACCCATTTCTGATACAGATGACTGAGATACTTGCCTTGGTGTACTACCAACCAGGAAGAACCTTTCCCTGGCAATAGTTGGACTTATCGTCCCAAACAGTTTTCTTGGGTACAGGACGGGAAGCTTGTAAATTATGTTGACCGTACCTTTGCAAGACATCAAGGTTTCTTCTCAGGGTATGTTGTACAAATAGACATTTAGTTACTTTAAAAGAGAGGTAGTCTTTAATACAGGTGATATTAGTTTCACCTCTCTCAAGGTAGTAAGCATACAGCTAACATTTTCAAACACCAAGACTCTTAATTCTACATCGTTGTACATCATTTACACTGCGGAGTTTCCATTAACTGGGATACGATAGCCATTGTTTTGACCAGAGGAGGGAAAGAACGAAGGGGAAGGACGGGTACGCAGCACCGATACGGCGGAAAATGGCCAGACAGCTAAATACATATTACATGTTTCTATGTGAGGGCAAGAAGTCACCCCTGAGAGGAATATCTTGCAAAGAAAAGGCTTATGTCTATGCAGCACGTTATCTAATATTCGGGTTGAATATAACCTGTCTTCTCTTACGGTTCCCATTCCACCTCTTAGACGTTTCGTTATTTGATTTGCGGCTAAAAGAGTCCGCAAGATTTGGAGATCACTTCTCATATACGCCTTGACAACAGTATGGCTTGGCCATGCGAGTAAAGGAAGCATTGGGCCTGTCGCCTTCACTTGAGACGGTAGGAAATGGGGCTCGGGATCCGGCTTTGGACATGTATCACCACCGGCATATATCAGTAGTATTTTTTGACCTCTGGAGAATGTAGACACACGAAGATCTGTCCCTCCAAAGAGATCTGACCCATTTCCTAAACCTTACCTAAGACACCCGTTGCCCTGCTTCTCAACATACTTGTGGCTGGGTGATAGGTATAGCTTTAGCCAGACCAAGGCCGCCATATTACAATCGCAACCAAGGAACGGGCCTCGCCCAGGTCCTTCGCAACAATTACTCACGTCGCGGATCGCTGAGGACGCTGTGGTAGTTCCGGTATGCAGTTTCTGATGGGAGCTCGCCGCAACCGAGGGAAGCAGGTCAGTCGTGTGGACTATTCATGATGACCTCCTGAGCGTGGAGACGAGCTTGTGGTCTCGAACCGCTCTCATCAAACCCGGAAACCACCAGCGTGGAAATAGACGACAGGCCTAGACTCATAGTACGGTTGCAAGAGAAGCAGGTTGCTTCCAGTCAATTATTGATAACTTTGTCGAAGTGCTCGATACTGCAGACGATAGGCATAGACCGTCATTGGGGTCTGCTGGGACGTTGTTCTTGCAGTGGTCTTCTACCATAGTGATAGCTCACTTCAGCTGCACTGATTATAATTCACAGAACGCCTTTAGATCCTTGGGCGTATGAACAGGCCTATTAAATAAATATCACGCCTTCCAAGACTGTTCTCTGTGATTCGTGTTGTGTTGATTTGCTTCTTGTTCTCCTTTTTCAATTCGGCAAGGGAGATTTGGGGAAATAGGGGCTGGGACTAACAGACTACAATTGATTACTAGTCGGAAGATCGATACTACCTAAGTACTTAGATTCGCTTTTCCAGAAGGGCGGTTTGTTCTATCGGGCATAAAGGTATGATGAGTTCATAGCTCGAGACGGGCACCATACACTACCGACCTTGGGTATGATGATGGACTCCTAGAGAAAAGGCCGACTTTTCAAGATTCAAACCAATGCTCGCCTATTGACCGCCGTCCGAACTGAGGCAGCTGAGGTCATGGTTAATCTCGAGATCTTAGCAATCCGATTGGTAATGGTGGGGCGTGGTCTTGCTAGCGGCAACATCCAATCTCCTTGGACAATTTGACTCGCTTTTGTTTCGTTTCTAGTCGTAATGGGCAAGGACGTAAGCACTGTAAGCATTGTAACCATCGCGAGTATTGAACTGTACTGTACTTCAGGAAAGGTGCAGTGTTTCATGACCCCAGACTGACGGATCGATACAGATAAACGGGCTGAGACAGAACACCTAATAAGGTGCCAAGAGGTGCCCAGAATGCTTACCCAGATGCAACCCAGATCTAATTGGCTCATGCACTGTAAGTGGTTCGGCCCGTGGGATCATGGATGATGGAAATTGATTGATCGTCGCGGAGGTAACGGTCCAGCACCACCCACACTGGCCACTCCACTCCAGAAGGTTGCATGCAGAGGAAGATTGACAAGCTTGAGCAATAAGTAGGTTATATCGGAGGGGCCTGCGCATTATGAGAAGGAGAAGTTGGGAGAAGACCTGTGCTCTGATTCGTTTGAGTTGGCCAATCGTTTCATGGCGAATGCTTGACTTTCTTTTCAAGTCCTAGCATCCTGGCCATGTCCAGACAGTCCAGTGGTCCCTGTTGGAGGCTGACAGGCCGGATTTGTGTTTGGCTGGGAATGTTTACGATGCAGTACCTGGGCAGGCTGGGCTTCACTAAACCGTCGGCTTTAACCTAGAAAAGGATCGAGTTTGCCGGCTGGCCATTCATGTTTGCTCTACTCATGGCACTGAGCAGGCGCTGGCACGCGCATCCACCACTTAAACTCGTGTGGGCTGAGTGAGACGGGGAACGACTAGGAACGACTCGACGACTGGGAACTTGGAAGGAGGGAAGAGTGGAGTCCACGACGTCACTGGTCTCAGTAAATTGCGATGGAAAACTGCGCTTTTCCAAGGCCCATCCATGACCCCCGGACTTCCGTGCTTGTGCTTGTGCTTGATGTGATGTGATGGCTGCTACTAATATCATATTAGTAAAAAAAACGATGAAACCAACTACTACTGACAACAACCCATTTGTTTCTCTTCTCCTCTAAAATAAAACAACATCAACAATGCTGTCAGTTGCAGTACTTGTTTAATAATCAACCTAATTATACCATACTATGGCCGACCAACGCCTCGAGCCTCCACGACAGCAAAGCAGCTACTTCGCGCCCGTCTCTTCTAATCCCAATTCCGAGTCCACTGCCACGCCCACCACCCATACCAACACCAACAACAACACCGCCGCCCCAGCAGAGCCGCGCCACCGTTTCCGACCTCTTCGGACCCTTCAGCCCCAGCAATCCGCTATTCGCATTCGCAGAGCTCCCGCTTCGAGACTCGATGGCAATTCTGCTGCCAATAACAGTGCAAACCCCCAAAATGTCCGCTCCATGCTCGATGTCGATGCTCCACCACAAGACCAGCAGTCTATACACCTAAGAAGATTATCTGAAGGCTCCCCGACCCGCGCCGACGGTCGAAATGCAAACCCCCAGAATGTTCGCTCTATGTTAGATATCGACGACAACACCGGTCCAAATGGAAACACTCAGGCCAACGATTTCGGTGGTGCTGGACCAGCTCCGGCCTCAGTCCCCGGCCAAGTGCCAGAGCGAAGGGGCCTCTTCCACAGATTCAGTCGTGCTTCCATGCGGCCCGACGCTGCCAATCACCCGAGGAGACAACCTACCCAGCAAGATGAATATGATTCCAGAATGGTTGACATGCTGGATGTTTTGGGTACGTAAACTATGTGCATCTGATTGCCCTTACTGTCACACGTAATGCTAACATGGCGTTTAGATCCTGAGGTTTCAACACTGTCTTCCATTACCAACGTTCAGAACTCTCTCTTCGTTCCTTCATTAGGAAGATTCGTCAACAGACGCCCAACTTACAACCTCACCCGAATGTCCAATGTTCCTGGTGGCTATCCATCCGAGGACGGTGGAATCGATACCAACCAACCTGCTCGTTACACCCCAGAGCCTCGGCAACAGGGTGCTCCTCTGGGCCCTGACAGACCACTTAAGGATGTGGAGGAGGAAGAGGAACCACCCGCTGGGAGGCCATCCGTGGAGCGTATACCAAGTCATATGACAGAACGCTTCTACGCTGTCCGTCCTAGCGATACGTCGCTTGCTGAGTGGAGCGATGAGGACCTTGCCGAGCTCAACGACCACGTACGGCATATGCTTCACTCGAAGCGTTCCGCCTTTAAGCGCAGCATGAAGGCGTTCGGCCAGTACGTCAGAAGGCCTCTTGGGTTCCTCGTCACCCTTTATGCTTTCCTCATCACCGTCTTTGGATTGGCCTGGGTTCTTTTCCTCATCGGATGGGTCTATCTAGGCGACGAAGAAAGGCGGAACTACATCATCGATGTCATTGACAACGTCCTTGTTGCTCTGTTTGCCGTTGTAGGTGACGGCATGATTCCCTGGCGGTTAGTCGATACATATCACATGTGTTTCATCGCCCGGTACTATCATCTCACCTGGAAACTACGCGATAAGATGCGCGCTCCCGATCTCAAAGACCACAACGACCTTCCTACTGAGCCCGTAATTTCAGGACGTGACGAGCAGGAGGACCTGGAGGCCCAGCGTGAAATACATACCAAAAAGGAAGAGGAGTATTCAGTACTCACGCCGGAACAACAAGCCAAGCTTGAACATCATCAAGCGTGCTTCTCCAAGTCCCACACTTTCTATAAGCCCCATGAGACGGAAACGCATTTCGCCTTCCCTTTGCGACTTCTGGTTGCCATTGTGGTGCTTCTGGACTGCCACTCCTGCTTCCAGTTGGCTCTTGGTCTCTCCACTTGGCTGATCGACTATCATGTCCGCCCTGCCGCACTCACGGCCACCATTCTTTGCTGTTCTATCGCCGTCAACATCACGGCAGGCGTCCTCATTTCCGTGGGTGATCGCCGGACTCGCAAGAAGGACGTGGTGGAGCGCATGTTCAGACAGGAACTGACGCAAGAGGCCATCAGGCGGATAGAAGCCCGCAAAGAGAAGGAGGAGGAGGAGCGGAACAAGCTTGAGAATATCGAAGAAGAATCTCCCGGCAAGTCGAGAGGCGCCTCATTCGACATCGACCGCCTGAAGCAGAACTTCAAGCACAAGAACAGTGACGACGGCAGCCGCAGCAGGTCCTCCAAGAGTTTGGATATTGCCCGAAAGCCTAAGAAGAGTAATGAGATCTCCAGGAAACCTGTCAATCGCGTTGGGATGTTCGACACGTCTATTTCTGGCGGATTGGCCGAGGAGGATGATGGGTATTTCAGCGACCCAAAGCTCACTGGCACATCTCCAAAGGCGTAGACGCAAGACCCAGAGCCTTTAACCTCTTGGATCTTCCGATTTTGCAGTATACGGTTACAGGGAAGAAAATAGCGAAGGATGGGAATTATGTACACGAAAAGGGTTATGATTTGGCGAATGTCATCGGTATTGTTCTAATGTACAAGCGAATATGCGTGATATCCCGGGATAGATAGGAGCGAGTTATATGATTACATGATAGTTCTCGGCCAATATTGAGATTTCTTCATTGCTATTAGGTTTTTGACCGTGATATGAACAGCTATGATGATACTCAGACAGAATGATTGGGTTTCACCCCCTTTTTCGTGTACGATTACTGTATATTATTTTGCATTTGCATGTCTTCATGTTCAAAATGTCTCGTTGCTCAAGTATTCGTAATATATTTACTGGATTCTATTCTCTTATCATCTATACATGATACCTACCTTATAATTCGGCACCCTTCATATGTAAAGGGGTAACCTGCCATCTTGGGAACTACCAACTAACGCTCAATGCCCCCCGCAGTTCGAGTCTCGTGGATGCTCCGAGCCGGTCGTCTGCTCCCCAATGCAGGGCCCAGTGCCATTCTTGACCGGGTCACATTTGCGAGTGACGCGGAAGTGTTGGCGGACGGTGACGCCGCACTGGACACAAAGATGAGAGATTACCTTACCCATACACATCTTGGCGGTATTGTTATACTATTGTTGATAGTGGTTGGTTCTGGAGATTGCTTGATCTGGTTTGCTTGCTGTTTGCTTGCTGTTGCTGCTGATGCTGCTGATGCTAATGAATCCTAGACCATGTGTCTAGTATATATAGGGCAATCCTGGCAGAGCAGATCTCTTGCATGTTATAGAGGACAATGCGCATGACAATGCACAATATCCCTGTATAGAAGACAATGCTTCTGGGATGTTCACGGCTTTTGTTCGAGTCGGCACTAACACAATGCATTGTGTCATCAGTGGTGTGCCCAGAACAGCTACTGACATTGTGGTTATTAGCTAGAGACAAGGGGAGAAAGAATACTTTCCGAGCAAAGACAGAGTCTTCCAGTATGTGAAGGAGATGCAAGAGACAGGAGTGCTCGAAGATTGGCATGACAGGCGTGTGGCAGATGCAAAGGGGTGTAGTCGTTTCAGAAAACAGACAGGAGCATTCATCCTCACAGAGTCTCGCAAGCACACGCTCGATCGTTTGCTCGTGGGCGAACAATGGAAGACGTCATATTCTTTATTTCCTTAGCAGTAAGCATACATGCTGTAGTGGTGACTTTGACAGTATCGGCAGCCAAAGCAGAGACAAAGAAGCCAGCTGCAAGCTCAAATGATGATAAGGATGCATTGCTCAATGCTATCACATATGCCTTCGACCTCAGTGATTCCGAATCATAAGTCTCATTTAGTCACGCTCGAACGAATGTATACGACATCATGGACCTGGACTTGGTGCGCCGGCTTCAGTTGTGAGGATCCTGGGCTAGACATCTCAAGCCAATCAACATCCATTGGCACCTTGCTCAGGGGAAAGCGGTGCTAAGATGAGGTAGAATGCACATGTTGATGGACATAGAGTGAGGTTCCAAAGTCAAGAATCCCCATGTCTCGCAGCACTCAGTGGAGTTCATGTGCTGCTTGAGGTCAATTCAGGGGTCGGATATGTCATCCATATCGTACCCGGAAACCCAATCGCGCCTGCATGCAGCCCTCGACCCTTGTGATTGCAAGACATTGCAGCCCCCCCACCAATACTCATGTAGCTATGGTATAGCAGAAGTCAATGGGCATGGAGTGAGTTTAGCAGTGTATTGGCATATCCCGTGACACGCCTTTTGCGCCATTCAAGCGAGAGACCACTTCGGGAGAAGCTCGCCGGCGGCGGTAGCGGCGGAGGACTTGGCGATGCCAGGAAAAAAAGGAACGATTACTTGGTGGGGCTATCAATGCAGGTCTCTCTCGCTTGTTTCCCAAAATTCCCACGAATAAGAAGAGGTCGAAACTCTGTCTGTCTGCAAGGCGCCATCCGGCTAAGGGCGGAGTTTGCAGCCAGAAGGATTCCTTCCATGCAGCGAAGTGATTGATATAAGGCAAAGACACGCGCACACGCGCACGTACGCATACGCACATGGGGTTTGCTTACACACAGCGTGGTGCAGTACGCATGCGTTCGCATATGCAGCAAGTAGCAAGCAGCAAGCAGCAAGCAATGAACATCGAGCATCGCGCATCGAACGGCGAGAGGGGGTGGTGGTTGGTGGTGGTGGCTTATTGTGAGTCCTGAGGGGTAGTGTTGGGCTCCTCACGATCATCCTCTTCCCACCCCTTTTACCAGTATTCTGTCCCATTCGATGCTTTGCGCCATGAAAATGATTTATTGGCACATGCATGTTCATACATGATGGGCGGAATGGCCAAAAGAGAACTTGAGAGAAGCAGCTCATCTTTCCGAGAGCGAGAGTAACTGTCTTCCTAGTTGTCTAGCCGATGGCATTGGAAGCGAATTGGACACTACGGGGGTATTGAATTTTCGGCGACAGAGGCAGAGTAGAGATCGTGGACATTAGCATATAGTAGATTTTCTCTCCAGACCAGTATCAAACATCATCTTGCATTCAATTGAACTGAAAGTTGCAATGGAAACGGCATGGTTCATGAGCAAGTTAGCGCACCGTTTTAACTCAGGGGTAAACTTAACTGACAAAGGCCTGGCTATGATATGGCTCAAGCGAACGGTCTATCAAAAAAGGCGCTTTCTATAACACATTATCACCTGTAGTCAGATTTATAAGCCCCTGACAACCCATCTTGGTGCAATGGTTCTATATGATGCTCCCATATAAGGGGGTCATCGCCAAAATAGATACTGCTTGTTGTCTAAGAACCCATATCTGCTATCTATACCTGACATGGCCAACACGACTGCGCGATGCCTGGTCGGGAAAGGGGTGAGCGTTGTGTTACCCCAGGCAAATAGTTTTAAAGGCAACTGCTGCAGGTCTGTCACGGGGTTTGCAACTCGCGCCCAGGTTACATTTCTTGGCTTGGGGTGGTGATGTTCGTTCCTGTGGTGCGATATCAGCTCCTCGGGAAACCCTGCGCTCGCATGTCAGCCCGTCCGACCCGCCACAACATGCCGTGTACCGTCAATCTTGGACGAGGTAACTAGGTTAGGTAGGTGACTGGGTAGGTAGGCATGTGGACAGGCAGGCAGGCAGGCAGGCAGGCAGTATTACGTTGCCTGTATGTGTGTTCCCCTGGGCCCTATTGGCACATAGTGGTAATAGGCAGGAGGAGTCACTTGTAGGTGGGACGTTGGACAATATGCGCAGTCAATAGTTACGGAGTAGCTATCCCCGTCTTCACAAGTCACCGAAGCTACTGCGGAGGCATGACTCTCTCACTTTCCCTCTCTCTACCTGTTATTTTCGAACAGCCTCGCAATATTGGACATGATCATTTGAATTATTGAACAATAGGGTGTGACAATACATGCACCATGCCATTGGTGGCGTCTATCATATTCACTCTGTTGGTTCGTTCAACCAGGCCAGTGGGTGCCACCCCGCCACCGGTCAGCCGGTGTTGCTCATGACTTGCATGTAAGCGCTGTGGTGAGTTGACGCTATCTATCCATTGATATAGTCGTAATCCTAGTCTCGTCGTGCATCGCGTGTGCGTTCAAAAAAGCGTCTTTCCTGGATCGCGAAAATACATCATTCATCTAGGCAAGCAAATGCTGACGCGCTTACATGAACACAATAACTGTAAAGTTTGTAGATCCTGTAAGTGATATCTGCCTACCTACCTAGTACCTAATGTCGTAGGTGCCCAGGTGGCTAGGTAAAGTATGCAGAAAGTTCAGCCTAATTCACGCCCCTCAAAATGGAGCTGATCTTCCCGTTCACCCCGCCGGACCCCTAACAGGAGCGGGGAGACGATCCAGTCATCGGTCACGGTCATATCATGAACGAGTGCAGTGCAGTGCAGCAGTCCATCAAGTGCATCCAACCTCACTTTGCTTCTGATAGCAGCCAACCAAGCGAACTCAAAAGCGCATGCAACTCTAGACTACTTAGGTATAAAGACTATTTCGTTCTCGTCTCCAGTTTCAGTCGCCTGAACCGGAGGTTATACGTATGGCAGTGCAACTAAGTAAGCTGTGGGACATACTACGTAGGAAGACACTGAGAGGAGCGGATATACGCTTCCTACAGATCTGTCGCACCCCATAGCCCAACTTCAAAGCATCATCACTAGCCAGGGATATATATAAACAGAAAAGAGGCTTGGCAGCTCATCGATGTGCTCCAACAAGAGACTCAGGAATGCGGAACAGAAGAGAATGGGGTAGTATCGGGACCAATGGACGACGGTCCCGAATAGTCCAAGATGGGCAGATCTTAGGTCAGCCTCCTGCAGGACTTGGGTGAGGTTTCTTTCTTTAGTAGCAAAAATTGGTATAGGTTACCTTAACATGCGACACTACTGCATGCACTTTAGGGAAGCAACATCAGCAGCAACACCACCACCACCACCACCACCAGCGAATGCGGGTGGCCCCAAGAAGAGTGAGAGAATTGGCTCTTGCTGCGCCCGCCGGCCGAGACATCTGAACCAGTTGTAGTCATAGGAGAGACAGAGACGGACTAGAAGCAACAACAACAACAAACGACGCCATCATTGGACGCACATACGCACACACACGCATGCATATACCTACACCAGCCACCATGCGCGTAGTGAGAAATAAGATAGCAACTAGTATCGTCATCCCGAGAGGGAGTCAGAGCCGTTGCTGTTTTTAGCCCCCAACCGGCTACCTAGAAGTGCCGAACGCACTCGACTCGCCGGCCTCTTTGGGGTCGCAGGCGCTTAGCCCACCAACACTGCACACGTGTGCAGCATCACACATCGTGGCTTGCGGATAGATCCCCCCCCCAGAGGAATAAGACCGTGTGTATAGCATTGTTCCCTGGACGTATAACACGATTACATCAGCCATGCAGGAAGCTGCTGAAGGGGGGACCGTGGGAAACACAATGGTCCTTCTCTTTCTTTTCTCTGTTGGTTCTATTCTGGCATGGCCTGCGTCGGGGCCTTTTTGAATGCGGCCGAGAACTGACGAGATCCCATGGGCCGCATACATGCCTGCCTACCTACCTACTCAAGATCCGAAAAGGAGGGGGCCGGTTAGGTTGGTGGTATTATTATTAGTGGTGTGGTAGTGACATAAATGGATGAGTTTGAACCAGATCCGGCGCGCGAGTCACAGAGTGGCAGCGATGGTACGCGACCAGGCGCATTGAATTTTTGTGTTCTTCTCTTGAGCACAGAACCTTGCGGATAGAGTTCAAGACGCCGAACGACATAGCCACCTGGGAGCGTGCATGCAAGGCACAGGACATGTGTTTGTCTCGAAAAGAGGGCTCGGTAGGATGAAGGTAGGAGATTAGATAGGTTCACCGAATCATGGGAGCAGAGGATGCGGCGGGCGGAAGAAAGGGCGCGATCTGTTATTGTCCTTTTCTCTCTCTTGTATCGCCCTTCTCCCCTGCCACCCTTGATTCGATACCCACCCAAGACGGTAGATTAGACGGTCTCAGTTGAGGTATGTGAGCACCGAGTTTCTCGAATCGCACCCCTCCCTCCATCACGGGGATAGGTGGTGCGGTGTTGTGGTGTGTAGCAAGAGAAAATGCCACCAGCCACAGCCGCACAGTGTAAGATTATCGGAGCTCTCCTGACAAAAAAGAATAAATATCTTTGCGAGAAATTGATCGTCGCATTCTTGCAAGGAGAAGGGAACTGATGACGGTGATGAGTGAGCATAAACAAACTGGGCAGGCAGATGCTTGACCCAAGTCGCGCTGGCATTGACGGAAGAGGAAACAATTTCCTCGGGCAAGGATTCGCGGTCCGCTCCCTTTTGCGTCTTGAGGGCCCAGGGGAGGGAGAGCTGCCTGACTGCCTGACAGATACCCTGCCGCGTTCAACATTTACCATTTTTTTGGAAGGCGGGAGGGAGAGAATGAAATGGCTGTCCATGCTTGTCAACTCAACTCTCCATGGCAAGACAAGAAGCTGGAGAATTGCGCAATCGTTGTCTTGCTACCAAAGCCACGCGCGGTAGTGTCGGCTACCCCATATATCTAGCAGCAGCTCATTGTCATTCGGGGTAAATGTCAATATATCTGCTCTCCATATACCTACAGTCTACCCGCACTTGCACTGCTGCGCATAGCAAGGAGGCAAGAAAATATATGTCATATACTCCGTATTAGCATCCAATTACAGCTGTAGCCTCGTCATATTCTGTAGAGCTCAAGGAACGAATCCCACTGGCTCTTTCCTCGGGAGGCGCGAAACGACATGGGACCGCCGCAATGGGCGTTTCTTTTTTTTTCTCTTTTCTTTCATATTTCTTCTTGCGCTGCGCTCAGACAAGGGGTGCGTGCTGGTGCATCCCTGCTGCCAGGAAAAGAAAAGAAAAAGCTACAGCCTTTACCCCTGCATTCGCTGATAGATCGACAGCAGGAAGAAAGAGAATAACCTGGAGGCTGAAGCACGAAAAATCGCAACGAAACGTTCTCGCTGCGTTCCTCTTGTAACTCGGGAAAGACGTACGTTCCATATCTTCAGACGAAACAAACAACAAGACTGCCATGGACACTTGGATGCAACTCTCTCAATACTCATCCGTCCTACGACAGGACTCTGTACCTGGCTGGCACCCTGCTCACCGCAGCTGTAATTTGGCCGAGAGATGATAATATTTCTCAGCTCAGCATGCCGTTACAATCCTCCATGGGTGCATTGTGGTGTGTGGTGTGGTGTGGGTTGTGGTGTAATAATCAAACTGATGCCCTAATTTTCCTTCCTTCTTTCGCCCAAAGCCCCTCCCTCCATCTGGTCCTACCAGCTCCAAAGGTAGCTACGGTCGGGTATCTTGGCGGGACACACATAATAATATCGATCGCGAAAAGGATTGGTTAACAGGCAGAGATCTATCTGACACACGTAATATAGAACCAGAGAAAAAAAACAAATAGGGCAAGTCGGCTCGTATTGATCATTGGCCATTCTATCGTATTAACCCACGCCGAACGGGGCCTCACTTACACACCATAACCATCAAAAGGCCTGATGAGATTCCAAAATAGCACGCACGTTGTGCTAAACTGAAAACGATTGCAGGTACCCGTAATTCCACCTGGACCGTCCAACCCGCAGGAAACAACGACGCTTGGCGGCACCACACACGATCCCCGGATACCCACTTGGTCCCCTCTTACAGGCTACCGCCAGCTACAAGTACAGTGCAGTAACAGCCCTACAGTAGTGCACCGTCCTCAATCCTCAATCCTCAACATGATGGCATGACAGCATGCCTCAGTCAGTAGGCTGGCTACGTGCCTCCTAATCGTGAAGCCGTTCCTAACTGAACCCGATCCTGGTTAGTTTGTGTAGCTCCGACTCTATGCCCTTGATACTTGCGGATGGAGCTGTTGCACTGCAATGTCACATTATGAAGCGAATGCTTGAAACGTAGGAAATAGTGGCAAGATAGATTATAAGTGAAGTTCGTATGTTTGATTTGACTCGATTCTAAGAGAAAAAGATAAAAACGAAGGGTATATCCAGCCCGCATAAACCAAAGTGTTCCCATGTCGATACAAAGGCCAGGCCTGAAATCTATAAGCCATCTGTGGCCCACAGAACGCCGTGTCGAGTCGCTAAAACCAAAAAATTCCATCCGTCCCAAAGAGCCTGCTCGTCGGCTTCTGCTGTGCGGACTACCTCCTAGTCGGTAGTCCCTTCAATACCAATACCAATTAATACATCATACATAGATGGTGGCCGATGCGTGTCATCGCCAGCATTAAAAAATCAACCTCCTTGAACATCCCAGAAAAAACAAATCCCAACAATCAAATTCCAACTTTTGGTGGTGCCATGTAATGACTTCGGGTCCCATAATCCCGTCAAATCGTTCTGGTGGCTGGCCGCTGTCAGGGCGTGGCGGTCCGTGTAATAATAATAGTAATGAAAAAAGCAATTGCGCTCCTTCTCGCTGGGGTATCATTGAGATAACAGGAAAGACCAGGCCCTTCATCCCCTTCATGCATGCGTAGGTTGCCCTAGTAGCGTCTGTAGGTCGTAGTAAATAATTAGAGAAACTCCTCCTAAGGGAAAAAGGAAGGTCCCTTTGTATGATGCGACGTTCCAATCCGGGCTCCGGAAAACGGGAAAACGGTTCGTCAATCTATCGTACAGGATGGATCCAATGTCCATCTCTTTTTGTGGTTTTGTATAGGTGTAATGGGTAATGTGTGTGGTAAGAGGGGGTGTCCAGTCCGGGTGTGGGAGAATCCATGGAGGGGAGGCCAACACAATAATAGAAAGAAAACCGGTGGTATGGGATATCCTTGGGCACTCTCTACATGGTGGGCTTCCGGAGGATCACCTCACAGTTGGCGTCGAAGCGCAGGTTCCAGAGGCGGACTGATTGCATGTAGCGCTCCGTCTTCTCGAGCTCGCGCTCACGTCCGAAGAGGGTTTCCACGAATTCGATGCCGGCATTCTTGCCAAGCTGGGAGGCATCCTTGCGCTTGTTGACCTTGAGCATGGGAGCCTCGCATCGCTTCAACAGGACACGGAGTTTGTCAGTAAGGCGCTCGCCAGATTCAATGAAGTCCTCAACCATCTCCCGGTTTTCCTGAGTACGGATCTTGGGAACACACTCCTCGGAACGCTTCACTTTTCCGGAGATCTGGATGAGAAGAAGCCAAAGCTCGCCGGCCATTTCCGAAAGGGGGGTGCCGGGTCCGTGGACGTGGACAGTCCAGTCATAGATCCATTTGCCCAGGGAATTGGAGTCAAAGACGCTACCCAGCAGCATGATAGGTTCCTCGGTAGGGTCCCAGTTCTTCAAGGAATAGCCGGCAGGAATGCGGTGTCTCCTCGCATCCTCCTCGGTAGCCTTGGCTGTGGTCGGCGGAACCTTCTTGGCATGTGAGCTGGAAGGGCGGGCCGTGGAAGAGCGCGCCGGCGGGACATTGGCGGAAACGTGGCGCGCGTGGCTACCTAGCCTGGTAGCTGAGCGCTGCACTGGATCCTCGTAGTATGCTGTCCTCTCTTTCTCATAAACGGGACCCTGCTTGTAGTAGTAGTGATCAGTGCCATGTCCGCCAGCTGCATTGTAATAATAATCTTGATGATGCCTTCGACTCCTTGACTGCGCTGGCAACACATAGGTAACGCCGTCGACCTCAAAGATCTCGTCCTCGTCGGAGTCCCCATGAGAGGTCCGGTAATAGGAGTAAGAACTGCGGCGCTCGCGCTTCGGTGGAAGATTCGACCCCTTTGAGAAACTGTGCTTTCGCGAACTCACGTTGAGACCAGGGCCAGTGGCATATTCACCCGTGCTCTTGTAGCGGGGTGAAAAGGTAGCTCTGTAGTCGTTCTGGCCGCTGCTGCCGTTACGGAAGTGAGCACGAGTCTGCGGTCGCTGGGGTGTTTGCGGTTGCGCATAGTAGAAGTTGTGTCGAGGCGAAGGCGTCGGCGATGGACTACCACTGTAGTAGTAGTCCGCCGCGTGGGGGTTGGACCCGTAGAGGGGGGATCCGTAACTCATCTTCCTAAACTCTTGCGATGTCCTGCTGACACCCTATTATTCGTAAAAACCCGATCCAGGCTTGCAAAACGTCCCCTTGCGACTCGGCCGCTGGCAATGATGAGGTGTTTTTTTGTAAATATTTTCCAATGCAAAGTAGCGCCTGTGTCGTGACGCTGGAGGGAGTGACAACCCGTCACCTTGGTATGTGGTCGGTAGGAAGAGGAGAGAGAAACCGTCTTCTTGCGGAGTACATGTCAAGATGTGATGTTGATATCCCCCGAGGAGAATATTGGGCACCAAAGTCGTCTTGCTAACGACTTTGATAGTAAGTGTTGGAAATTGGTGGACGCTTCTGGGTCCAGGTGGAAGAATGATGTGATTGGAAATCGTGTGCAAGCGTTGAAAGTGTCGATGGGTAGATTCATATGGCAAAAAGCCAACAGTCGAGGAGAGAGGAAAGCGAAATTCGCGGTGGTTGGGCTAGGTGAAGGCCTTTTAATAATATTGTGGTGTGTCCCCGAGAATGGGAGCGTGAGCGGGTTGGGCTTCGAGCACAGGGGATGCTCGCAGTGGGCAAAACAGGGATACTTGTAGGGACCCGCAGGCCGCCAGGGGTGGGAGCAGGCCTAAAATTGACTGAAGGTACTTCCGTAATGGAGGGGTGTGGGATTGGAAGAGTCGAGAAGGGGCCGACCGATATATTAGTCACACCCCCTGTAATTCCTCACAGCCACACAGTTCCGTGCAACAATCCGCACTGACTCGCTCTTTTTTTTTTCTTCTTCTCTCGCAGCTCTGCTCTGCGCTTATCCATCCACTGAAGAACCAAATCAGGCTCTGATGATGATGTCTTCGCAGTTGCGCAAAAATCCGCATGCGCCTCCAGCCAGCTCAGCTCACTGCCGATCCAGCGCTGCGCTGTCACTGACTCGACCAGAAGATAGACTTCGGACAGAAGGAACCAGAATACAATAATATGGTGACTCCCAATCCCGTATCGGTTGTAAAAGCCGGGGCCCAAGGCGGCCGAATTGGAATTGCGACAGGCGATTCACAGCCCCCGAGCGTCACTCGACCAGGGTTTTTTACTTTCAGCAGTATCGACAATTCTCCATAACGCTGGCAACACCGAGGATCGAAATTGTTGTCCCTGGTCCGCTGCCGGGGTCTCTTGGTAACGCCTAGGATGCTAGAATGTTAACTCCCTGCTGGAAGATTGCCCTTGAGTCTAACCGAAATGATGTTGCGCCAAACGGATACGATGCCAGACACGCTGGTCCCACCAGGTAAAGAAGAAACGACTAGGCCGCCCGTTACTAGTAGAAAATTTTTCTTCGGTCCGTGAACCAAGGGGGCCACAATGATAAGAAAAGTGCGAGGCTGCCGTGAAATCTTTCGATGAATCCGCAATGAATCACCGGCGGGAAGATAGCAAGAGGCGCTGACGGTCGCGGTACATAGCAAGGGAAGTCCGGGGAGGGCGGATACGAGAGGCCGTTGGAAGAGACAGACCCAACCGAAAGGACAGTCCGGCCAAGTAATGGAGCCAAGTGGATGCAATCGTCAATGTCAACAAATAAAGCTGATGGCAAATCTGCCGACGAGTGGATATTGCGTGCTTGCTGGCCTGGGCTGCCTGCGAGCTTTGCTGCGTTGCGTGTTTATTCTGTATGTATCAAGAAACGACGGGTGATGCTATGGTCCTATTGTTGTTGGTTTCCTGGCTATCCCGAGAAAGCAAACCCGGGTCCAGTGACTAGGTAAATAAGATGGCTGGGCGGGCTAGGTAATAAAGCTGAAGGATCGCGACACCGGCCGGTCAAACAAATCGTGCTTCCTTTGCCTTGGCTTGGAGTACAGGGTTTGTACGGCAGTGTTATACGAGTAGTTGTAGACAGATGACCGGAAGAAGAAGTTCCTTTCAGCGGTTTCCTTTCGATAGGAAATGTAATGCAATGCCATCAATCTTGCAAGAAAGAAGGAGGCGGGGAAACTTGCATCAGGGTCGCGAGCTGACGACATTGAGACAAAAACCAAGAGCGGGTGGAATCAGTTATATGTAGGTCCCCTGCCTGGGCGAATCTTTCTCGTCATCCTCCCGGCACACAAACGGGAAAAGAAAGTTGGGATGAATGTGAGTAAGAGCAGTGGGTGGTGCAACCCCCCGCCATTGCTTCTCACATTGATTGCACCGCTTATCACCGTCGCCATCACCATCATCACACCCACCGAGGAGAGGGGGTGGATGACCACCACCAAGATCCAGTTACCAGCCCAGACCAGCCCTAAAGCACCCCAGCTTGGGGCTTCCGACCTTCTCCATTCGCTGGAGCCCATGCATTCAACAGCCTTGAAGCGCCGAATGGAGTGCGAGTGTGCTCTGGCTCTGGCTCAGGTTCACACCCTCGAACCAACCTCCCAGTCTATGTACGTTAGTATAGACATTGGCGATTCACATCCAACCGTGAATCACCGAGGGTGTGGTGGCAGGGTGGGTTCTTCTCCCGAGCCATCACTCATCACAGGCTAAGGTATAGTGCTCGGCGCCTCTACGTGAACACATGAGGTATATATCAGCTACTATGTGCGGCTCTGGCTGGTGATGACACTGCGCATCAACATGCCCCGGCGTGGCCAAGTTTGACAATTGAACCTGGCGAACATGCTGAGCGGGCATGGTTCGTTCGTCGGTTAGTCGTAGACGGTCATATGCACCTGCGTCTGGTCTGCGGGGTAGTTCTCGTCACAGCAACTTACCATTTCCATTTCCGATGATACAAACCCACTTCAGTTCAAACTGGTGTCGGCGAACTCCATCTATGTCTTGCATGGACCAAAAGGACCAGTGTCCATATCTTGCCGGCCATGCGTCTCACTCTTTGAGTTGCTAACCAGCGCCACGTCCCACGATGGCGTTGCCTCTCTAGGGATACAAGCTGATGTAATACTCAATGAGAGTGTTGCAACCCCTCAAGTGCTTAGCCTCCAATTCTCAGCCGGCTTGTTCTACCACGTATAGTCACGGATACCAGCATGCCTATTTACGGGTTGACTGCATACTGTCGCACAACGCGGCCCCTGTACGCCTTTACCAGAGGCAGGTACTCGTTAAGAGCAACCATTCGACAAAACATGGGCTTGGTGAGTCTGACACGACGTAGAATCATTCGAGATTATCGCCTGTAGCTGCGGCCTCATATCGGTCTCGCTTGGTATCAATATCTAAGCTTGGAGTGCCTCCCAAATGGAGAGGCATCTTCCTCGGTTCGGCAATACACACACACAGACACACCTACACACCTACACACCACACGAAGCCCCGCTGCCGCTCCGGACAACAGCGACCATCTTTTACGTCACGGCACCCCTAAGCTTTGTGACTAGAAGACAGTCAGGCTTTTCATTCGTCACCGATGAAAACTGCATCATTGTTTATTTGCCCGTGTCCACCAAGATAAATAGGTCATACATAATAACACAGCAGTTCCATACATGATATCCCCCATAAATCGGGGATTAACTAATGCAGAGTGCGGCTATGGGGGACCCTTTACGCTTGTCTCTTTGTGACATGGTTCCCGTAGCGCACCTGGCGGGCGCCACGCTCCAGAGTCTCCCACCTCATTGCACCGCTATATTCCAGCATGGCTTTGATGTGCTCCATACAGTACAGGGCGAACTGTCGGTCATATGCTAGATCCTCCTGCAACGCTGCACCTCACGATGCGGTTTTTCTCTACGCCCACTGCTACGGGTCGATGCAGTGCCGTGCAATCCATGCAGCCACGCTTCCGTAGTGTTGACTGCGAACTCGCTTGCTCTCTCCAAGTGGAGCCAAAACACTGCAATTCTGCACACCTTCCCTCCTCACCTTGCACGGCTCGACTCCCCGGGCTGGGGCCAATTCCTCCAGGAGCCCCCCTGTAACGCTCACGTTTAGTACCGTCGGTGCGGCACGCCTTCATCCACCTGTTCATTTTAATCTGAAAAATTTTCTCGATATCCCTTTCCATCTCTCTTGGATTCGTATATTACATACCAGGGTGTGGTTGATGCTTTCGCGGCCTCCCGCCCTCCTTTGTGTACAGGACCCGGCGGTGTCCTCTTCGCCTCAACGGGAGTGAGTCATGGAGTGCCAGAGAGGAGAGAGAGCGAGAGAAAAGGCCACCATGTATGGTTATGCCGTGCTGCCCAACAGGCGTGGATCAAAGCATTGCTGTGGTTTGAGTGGACGAAGTCTGGTGCAAAGGAAGCCCTAGCAAGGTGTCTTTGCAGCTGGCCTGGATTCCTATTGGGAGCAATTGGGAATGCCCGCCGCCTTTCACGGCCATGCCAATTGCCAGAGCCACAGGAGTCCTCGTAACCGGGGCCGCTAATCAACCCTCTGCACCAGTCAATTACAACGTAACGACGGTCAGCTCCGCTTGTGCGGCCTGTCAACAGAAAAAAAAACAAGCACCAAAAATAGTGAATATCATCAGACAATCTTGCAACCAGCTTGAGAGTCTTGCCGTTCCTTCATTCGGCCTGCTGCTGCGCTCACCGACTCTTCTCTCCCCAGTTGGCATTATGCCATGGGCGACAGATAAGGCATCGTGGTCGGCGGGCGGTGCACTCACTCAGAGACATCATTCATGCCTTATGTACCTACACCTGCTTACCCAGCGTGCCCTGCTGTTTTGAGAACCGGGCCTTTGATCCGACCCTGGTCATGGAGGGCTAGAACAGGCCCGTGACGTACAATAATAATAATTGCCTGGACACAACTTATCGACAGCTACAATTTCACAAGTATCTATTTGCGGTCGGCATCTGTTGATGAAAACGGGGAGCGAGAGAAACAACGCGACACATGCATTAGAAACAAAGCATGCAAAAATCTTCTCCCGCGCAGAAGAAAGCAATGCGTTTCGATTGTTGCTTTTGCGGCTTGCGGTGACGGGAAGTAGCAAGCAATATTGGCCAGGAACGTACGAATTTGTGTGGCATGGTGGAAATGATGCGCCGCTATAATGCCGGCCGCCCAGTTGAGGACCACACCACCCGTATTGAGGGAGAAAATGACAAAGCACCAATAACAGCGCCTGTCACGTCAAGAGAATTGATAATAGCTTCACCTGTCACTTCAATACTGGCTGGTCTACGTAGCTGCTGCTTTCCCACCATCTGGAGGGTGCTCACCTGGCCCACCCATCAGAGCGGCACTTGTCGTCCTAGTGGTCCATTGCCCGGGACAATTCATAAGTCATACGGATCGGTAGGGCTTGGGTCGGATTGACGGACATCGAATTGCAGCGTCGGGATCTTGGGCGTTGAGCGACAATTTTCTTGAAAGCCCCTCACTCACTGCTGATCGGGTTGCGACAACTCATAGAGAGGAGACTGACTGTGCGGGCTGCCTCCTCTGGGACTCCTCCCACTACAGAGTATGAGTTGGGGCCAACAAACAGGAAAAGATGACGCAAGAGGTGTCGATCTATGATAATTATCTTTTGGTCTTCTTCATTTTCCAATAGGCGATTCTCAGCTTACGTCGCCTTGTGTCGCAGTCAATCTGAATGCGAAACGTACAATATCCAATAAGTCTGTTCAGAATGCGATGGACAAAATAAGTGGGAGGAACTGAAATTGCATGTCGCGCGAATGGTTCGCTCGCGGGGTTTGGAAATCTTTTGGGAAAACTTTTAGGGCTCACCTTTGACGATGCGATCCAAATCTGATTGGATGCTCATCGTTGCTGACCCAAGCGCCTGGGTATGGGTCCGCCGTGATGCAAAAGGAGGGACCTTGCGAAGAAGCGCGGGAGGAACAAAAAAAATGAAATAAAAGTCAATCGGGGAGGTAAGACAGGCAGTTTCCAAGACACTAGACCCGAAGCAGGTGTGGCTCAGCTCCAAAGGAGACCCGCTCTTGTCCGCGTTCCCACGTTTCCACTAGCCACTAGAAGTAGCCCGGTAGCCACGATCTAGGTGCTTCTGCTAGTTGGCTAACCTTTTAACCTTAGGAATTGCTGACTGCGCTGGCTGCACTGACTGCACCCAAGGCACCCCTGTCCCTGGCATGTGACATCTTGGGCGAATACGCCACCCACCTTTCCAGAAGCATTGTCCTCGGTTTCCCGAAGATTGCCTTTTGTGGTGCCTCACTGTCATCCCGTGGGGGAGAGATGGATTAGTCAAATCAGATATCTCCACGACATGGTAGTCGACTCATATTATCTGGGCTCAAATCATATCATGCATCATGATATATGGTCTTGCGTCATTTTCTTTTTCTGGCCTGCTTGCGTCGTTACCGAGCGCGTGGGTCTCTCTTGTTTTTCTTTCTCTTCTCATCAATCGTCAATCCTCCTATTAACCACACACGCACACTCTATCTACCTATCACCTCCAATTCGCGGGTTTTAGGTGCCCCTTACTATGTTCGGAGTTTAATTGCCACCTGTGTTTCCGTCCCGTTCGTCCCGGACGCTCGCTACTGTATCTGTATCAAGCCCTGTTCCCAGCGAAGCGGCGTCCGCGCAATCTAGTGGTAACCTTACGCGCTACGTACGACAGGTACGAGTGCTAACTCACTAGGCTGCTAAGGGGGTCGTCGCCGCCGTCGTGACTCAAAACACTACTACCTTACCCATTGTAACCTGGGCCCCCAAATTTGTGACTGACTTCGCCTCTCTCTCTCTCCCAACAATATCTCCGAAATTTGCTTAGTACGTTGGTTGGACATTTTTCTGCTTGGCAGAAAAAAAGAACTCAGGGGGTCTTTCTCAAAACGAAACAGTAAAGCGTTTACTGTACATCTTTCTTGGCTCGCTTTTAGTACGTGTGAGGGCTCGTGCTGTGCTGCTGTCAAGGCGGTCGGCAGTTTCAGCGTTGGAGAGTGTGACTCATCCTGTCACTTCTTCTCTCGCCTCACTCACGGACGTGTGAACATCGTCAAACCAATCTTCTCAATGCTCCTCGTGAACCTCGTTAACCGCCACTAGCCCGGTATCGTCGAAGGCAGGCATCGCCTTGCGACGACTGGCTCTGATCGATTCTGTGCGCCCGCTTTAATGTCTTCGACGGTCCGGGTTGGCCCAATGGCCCGAATAGGCAGCAGCGGTAACTAGTATAGGACTTTCGCTTACTTATGGGTGGTTGGGAGATGCTGGCTTGGATCTATTGAGTAGATGATGACTCCATCGCCGAACCAAACTGGATGACACACTGGATATCGCTCTTGGTTCGCGGATGTATACCGATGTAGGAGTCAAGGGCGGCGGCGGCCTACGAATGACTGGGCGTGAGTTGAAGAAAGAAACAACGTCGAAGTTTCAACACCAAGCATGGTCACTCGCGAAAATGGCAAAAAGATAGACTGGCGTCTTAGCACATTGCTCATCCAGGCGTCGTTGCTCGATGGCTCGCGACTGGCTCCGGCTTGTTCAATAAGACGCATTCAATTTACTACTATCAAGTTGTATGCAGTGAGTGTCAATCGAGTAATCAATTACAAGATCCGTCTCATTAGAACAAGTCAGATGGAAATGCGCCGTTGATCTTATGTCGGAAGTCAAGTGCTGTTGAATGACATCGTGCCAGTGCGAGGACTCGAATTCGAGGAGTCTCTCCAGTCGGCATGAAAGACTTCGGCATGCGCTACTTGATGTGTTTGAGTTGAATGGGTAGCTACAGTTGTTATGAGGAAGAAGGTATTGCGCTGCCTCGGACGATTGCCCCTGATCGAGAGAGAGAGCTGGTAGAGCTGCACACATGCATCTGGCACTGGCCCGGCATTCGTCAACGCATTGCACATACAGTCACCTGTAATTTTCCAATGATCCCCTTGCTTCCTGTGTGTTCTGGACGTGGTAAGCTGAATAGCAAGCAAACGTATTCAGCGAATCCATACACTTGTAAGGCAAATAGCCTATCTATGCCGAACTACCGCTGGGTAATGGTGGTTACTTGGTCGGAATGAAGAGAAAGAAGATAAATCTGAGTTCTAAATCCAGAATGACAACCATACTAATGACGCGTTCCGGCATCGACTTGCAGTGTGTGGTGTCGTTGGCATCGACTACGTTGGGGGGCAAGAGAAGTTATCCTGTTCGACCTTATTCATCTAAAGAACCTCCAGAGTCAAAAGATGGATGCTCTGGCTTGAGCTATCTAAAGAGTGAACTTACAGTTGCGCTGCTTTTTTCCAAGTAAGGCATGCAATATTCGTGGCCAAGTTGCGCAGTCTATCTTGTCGCGCCTCATGGCGATCCGCCATCGCCTGATGATGGTTAAATATTCTTGGGAATTGCCATTATTCAATTGTAGTGATATATTTCATGCTTTATTATAATATTCCACGCGCGCACGATAGTAGTCGTAGCAGCAGGGAGCAAGTGGGAGGTCCAAAAAGGGGTTCGCAGGGGAAGGAGGAGTTTCGGCGCCTATCACTATCTGAACACACCCAGTAACAGATGTTAAATTGCTCGATCTCTTCCAATATGGAGGGGACAATTGTTATTCACTCTAAATATGACTTACATAGAAACAAGCGACATTCACAGCCAGCGGCAAATGCGACCGAGTCCTATCTCCTAATATGATGCCCATGATCACTCCGGCAGCACCTTTTCAGCCAAGCCAGGGACTAAATTACGGGTTGAAAAGTGTTCCTCTAACCTTGGGGATGCTATTGCTAGAGGCATCTCTAACCCAATTATATAAAGGTTGGTATCGTATCTGTAGTAGCTATTATACTGACCCCTGAGAACACTCTGCACTCGAGGGCAACGAATCGTTAAACGCATCATTACGGACATAACAGTTCAGGCAGGACCGCTAGCTGTCATAAAGTAAAGCATGCTTATCTCCTACCACGATGTATCGATTGCCATGGGCTAGTTTTGTCATGGTCTATGTGCGTGAGCAAGTCGAGCTCAAGCTGAACAGTTTTGGCAATGCTAATTGCTGATGGGAGTAGCATCTTTGCTCTAGACTCGTAGCCTAGAAAGCCATCAATTCTAATACCGAACAGCTCGTAGAACGTACGATACCGAACCTGCTTTATTCTAGCCGCCTTTAGTCTCAATATGACCGGTCGCCTGGCACGTTTCTGACAAAAGCGTTGCGGCAACCAACGTGCTTCATATGGAAGGGCCTACATCGAAGAGAGACTCTGGTGCAGATAGCGTCGTCAGGGATCAGCCGTCCACCCAATGATCAATTTCTCCTGGGAAGGCTCTATTACGAACTACTAGTCAGGAAATTCCACCGCTAATGTCTTCGAACGCCAGGCTGCCAGTTATGCGGTTGGCCCAAGGAAATGCCATCGGCATAACGATACTCGGAGGAGTATCGTTGGTGAAGTTGGCAAGAAGCCATGGTGTCATCCGAGAGGCATATCGAGACATGCTGGCTGGTTGGCGGCACATTGGGACGTGGAGGCATAGCCTTTCACTTGCAAGACTCCGTCTCTTACTGTTCACCAAAACCCTAGGCAAATTTGTTTTAATACAGAGCGCATTGATGGGACTCATCAATTGTGAGCCAATGGCTGCGACGTCTGATTTGTACTCGGTCTACTGGGCGCATCGTCCGTCGTGGTCGCCAGGGTGTCCTGCGGAGTGGGAGCGTGGGTTCTCCTTTTCGCGACCGTATACCACGCCATAGCACAGGTTGCTGCCAGGAGAATGAAGGTCGTGACGCCGGCCATGGTACCCTCACCTGGGCTGGAGCCAGTCGACTTGTTGATCTGCTCAATGGTCCAGGGATAGCAGTCCGACTTGACGATGATGAAGATGCCCAGGCCCGTGTAGAGCAAGGGGATCACGTAATCCACGTACTTCTGCACTAGGGCGAGAATGTGCTTCTGCCTCATGACTAGCCACGCCGCCAGACATAGCACGCCGAGCAGGATGTAGTACGTGATGACGTAAATGGCGATAGCGGACCGCTCTACCTGAGAGAATAAGGGGATATAAGTGCCGATGTTGTCGCCGCCGTTCATGAGCGTGACGAGGGCGACTTTGAGGACACCCTTGACAGCGGCCGCGGTAGTGACCTCGGTCGGCTCCTCGGTCTCCGGGAGGAACAGGTTAGTGAATTTCCAGATGCCGAGCAGGATAGGGAGGAGGCCCAGAAATCCAATGGGCTCGGGAGGCAGGACCAGCGAGACGCCAAAGCCGATCATGCTGATGGCGACGATGACGGTGAAGCCGATGTACTGGCCCAGGACGATCTTGAGCGGCGATATGGTTTTGCTAGTGGTGGCTTCGGCGAAGAAGGTGATGAGGACGAATAGGTCGTCGATATTGGTGATGGCGAATGTGGCGCACGCCTCTCCCAAGGTTGCTCCAAACTGCATGATGAATAGCGGCCTCCTTGGGTGTTACTATGTTAGGTTAAGCTGGTGAATTCAACAGAATACCTGTGTCAAGAGGCCAAGATGAAGACGGATTTGGAAATGCTCGGCTGACGATGGGATAGATTCATCAACTTGTCAAGCTTGTCTTAAAAATCTTGGAGATGCCGGTTTGCCGTTTTGTCGAAGCGCAACACGTAATGCTATCTATCGATTAATTTTGCCAAGATATCGCTGCCAGGGTCTTTGAGATGGCGTTTCCCCACCCTTCGAACATGTCTGGTCCATTAGGCCCAGTGTGTTATGTACATAAAGTTGAAGAGTGCATATGCCTCTTGCATGTCTTGCCTTGATCGTTGGGAACAATCGCAGGTACGGTACATGAGGTAGGTAGGTATAAGAGAGATGGGGGACAATGATATCTTGATAATGTTCGATCTGACGTTGCAGTGGAGAGGAGACGGGACTGGACGATCTAGTCTGTCTTGGGGCACATCATATTGCATCAACCATCATGCGGGGCTTAACGACGCTTGACCTGACTCTTGATATTTTAGGCGGGTTGAATCTGAATCGTCAATCCCGGGTTAACCCACATATATCCTCCTTTGACCGCAGCTCAAGCGCCTCGATCAACCCAGCTCTCAACGATACCTTGGAGACTTGCGGGGTACTGTTTCAAAAGAACCCGGCCATCTTTGATATCTTTGATGGACGTGTTTGCCTGGACGTTGAGCATGGCGGGAGGCTTGTTGGCCATAACACTTTCTCTCCAGCTCAGATACTCACCATTGACGCGCGAGAGGTCTTCGTAGTACTCTCGGCAGGCCTTCACGTCAGCAGTGACTCGATACATGTGCAGCCACAGCAACATACGGCCAAGCGTTGGCTTTCCATGGCTGAGAAGTCCACCACAGTCGTGTTGGCATCTTACAAGGCCCAGGAAAAGGTGTGAGGCTGGCTCAAGTCCTTTCCGGGGGATTGTCAAAGTATATGTTCAACGACTCCCGAGTCACAACGATGGTTCAGTGGTGGAGGCAACAGAACGGATTGGAACAGGGAAAACACTCAGTATCCTCAAGGTCAGACTTTTATTGTTTGAAAATCAACATTATTGACCAGCACGCTTGGGTATATTGAATAAAAATGCCAAAAACGCCTGTCGGGCCATGCCGACTCGAGTTCCCCCTCAGCCAGCCAGCCATTTTATACATGAAACTCATAAATAGAAGTAGTCCATACCTCTTCGTTCTCTCTCTCTCTCTGTCACCCCATCTCCTTGTCAGACCGGTAGGACAAAGCCAGTATTGGATACACTATCTCACAGCCTCATGCCACAACCAAGGCTCCAGCAAGGCCAGCCAAGAACAGCATAGCAGCGCTGCCCGCGATACCAGCACCAGTGCCGATGGGCGCCGCTCCCGCCGTAACCGGCAGGGCTCCAGGCGGTGCCGTAGGACCCAAGGGCGCTCCAGTAGCCGTGCCCGCTTTCCCTCCCGCCAAGACATTCGAGGTAGCGTTTAAACCGGCGTTGACAGCGGGAATACCGGCACCTCCCGTGGCGAGCGCGGGCGGGGCCGTGACCAGGGCCCCAGCCGCGGGCGTCACTGTTGTGAGGGTCGTGACGGTGTTCTTGTTGGTGACGGTCGCGGCAAACGAGCCCGCAGCTGCTCCGGCCCCGCCCCCGCCTCCGAGCTCGATGATGATCGTGTTGGTCTTGCCCTGCGGTACACTGACTGAGACGACGTCGTGCTTCCAGAGCGGTTTGGGCGGCGGCCCCGGTCCTGGCGACCTGCGCTCCGCAGCCGCGACTCCCACAGGTGGGGGCACGCCTGGTGAAAACCTGCGCACTTGGCGGTCATGGGCGACTTGGTTTCCGAACTGTTCGTGACGGTTGGAGTTAGCATGTATGAAGGGAGTAAGAGGCAATGCATGCTATGACTCGTGGTTGGTAGACCAGCAGCAGCTAGCGGCGATCACTTACTGAAGCTTCTGTCGAAACAGCCATAATGGCCAAGGCGGATATTATTGAAGACTTCATGGCTGTGATGTAGACCTGGTATATATAGCGAAAGAAGGCCCGGCTTCCGATGTGAATAGACGAATAAAAAGATCGCAGTAGCCTGTACTCGCGTACTGAATTAAAACCTCGTAGCCTCTAGGGCGAGCTCCTCCTAAGTAAGAGTATGAAAAGAAAGAGAGAGAGAAAGAAAGTGACTACAACACATTAATCCTCCGCAAACAGTAGTTCGAAAGAGCGAGAAGTGGTTTCTTTTGGGAAACAAGCCTCGGCGGGATCTACCAGCTTCTTATTCAACATGCATTCGGCCCATCTCTTCTGCAGAAACACCACGGTCCCTGGGTAAGTATGCCAACTGTCTGGCGCAAACGCGCGTTGAAACTTGTGATACCGGCCCTGGAATTAACACAGCCTCATTTCGGATGTGAGGGTCCCAAACACGCAAACCAGAACGGGGAGCCCATGGCGATCTCTCGGCAGACAGATCAATCGTCACCACGGAGCGACTGCTGAACCAGATCGGCCGCATAGGAGGGACTAGGCGGGCAGATAACGCTCAAACTTGGGATGAGAACCCCGGTCAGACTATGCTGCGCGGTATGTATTGCAAATACTCGGATGGGGACTCTATGCGCCGGGTGGACTATCAGCATAAGCTTCTATTCCCCAGGCGTGAGGACACATCACGACCGGAGATCTCCCCATTACTCTAAATGTCCCAAGCGAATGAGCGTCCAAGAATTGATATCGCATTGTGTGATGTGCTGTTGGGCGAGCGTGGCTGAGCTTAATTCTTGAGATCAGATGAAACCGGTGGCGCGGGAGCAGCGTTTGGCGGAAAGTTGCGACAAAATTGTCAGACGATTTTCCCTTCTGAAACAGCTAACCTATCTGCAGGAACATCTGAACCCCCAAAGAATATACAGTAGAATAAATATTTGGGATCGCTCTTCGAAATCGGATGAGGCGATTGTAAAGTAATTGCATCTGCTGCTGGTCTCGGTATAAAGAGCTCGCTGGATGCGTACGCTGAAGACTGCGATTGTGCGTTCTATATACATACAAATACGCAGGATATAACGACCTTCGTAGTTCACTGACAATTATGTGATTCGATCCAGCTGTGTCGACCAACATTGATGAGTGTCGGATCCACGTTGAGTATTCGATAAGCGTGCAACTTTCTGCGTCTCAGGTAGTGGCATCCACAACCCTTCCTAAGCCAGCCGCGTCTTTATGTTTGGTACTTCTCCGGCCTCTTTCCAGATCTGTGGTAATCTCATCCCGGAAAGAATGCCCAGGCACGAAAACATCCACAAGGTTATCCCAAAGACCGAGGTCGTAGAGATTCTCAACGTCCTTGAGATGCCATACGCGCTCCCACTCGCCGATCCCGGGGCCACTTGCGGCATGCGGCGGGGTGCCATCTTCAGTCCTGACAAGCGCTTGTACGCTCTCGACAGGCCAGCGTGTCCAACTCGGCTCATGGTTGGGATTGCGTGGGCGCGTTCTTGGGTCTATTGAGCGCTTGAAGGCAAACCCGTCGTCCATCTCTGCTTTCCAGTCTTGCCACTTCATCGACTCATTCGTAGTTGTACCACAGTAGATCAGGTAGAAATGGTAAGTAAGCAGGCCCCATACCAATGGCGTAGTCAAAAGCGCCAACATGGTGACGGAGCCTAAGCCGACGTCATCTTGGATTCCAAAAGTCAACAGTATGAGATAATCGTGCCAAGTAAAAGAGCTAGGTTTCCAAAGATGCCAGCTCGGGTGTCGACTCCTAACGTTGGCAGATATCAGGCCAAGACCGAGGTATGCCCCGTATGACGTGAGGATCGCCGTTGAAAGAAGTAAGAGAATGAAGTAGGCTTGGTTACCGTATCCCACACAGTTATTGATGAAGACGCAGTGGTGATCCATCTTGGCTACGCATCGGTTGCAGACGGCGCAGTGCTTGGAACGTGGCGGCTTGAGGATGTTGCAAGTGCGACACATGTGCCCAGGATGGAAGAGTGCGAAGTCATAGGGATACTGGCTCATATAATGGGCATGATTGGCGGGCGTAACGACGCCTGGGTCCCGGAAGGCCGAGAGGTAAAGAAACCAGTACGGCGCAGCGATGGATATGGCACCGAATATCTTGTGGACGGTAGGTAGCTGTGGCCATGCTCCTGGGAGATACATATACTCGCCGACAGACAGCAGCAAGACGAAGAATATTAGGATAGTAGGATGGCGGCCATAGAATGTAGCATGGCCGAAGCTTGAGAGCGATGCTGCAACTCGCCCCGAAGCAAAACGCCTATCCAGGAAGAGGAAGGCGTTGGGTATATGGACCATCAAAGCTCGATGTAGCCATGCCACCGGCGTGCGGCTATTCTTCAGTCAGCAACTTCGATCTGGGCTCAGGTTGCCTCTGGCGAAAGCGAGCAGCAGAAACATGCACTTACCGCAATGCCGGTATCCGGCCGAAAAAGGCGACGAATGTCAAAAAGGAAATCGTGAGAACCACTCCGGCAATTTTTGCGATGACACCCATCATGAAATATATATATCATGAACTTGCTCAATGATCAGGACCGTTGCTTGTTTCGTGGGTGCCGCCAATCACACGATGCCGTTGCCTTTAGGCATATGAAAAAAAAGACCGGAAATAAAAAGTTCAATATCCATTTAAGACATGAATGTACCGTAATGCCCCCCGACTGCTGATATTTCGGGCTACAGTATGTTCGCTGGCTGGCAACACTCAGTTTCTGTCATGCACTGTCAAAGAGAAGAAATAGCCAGATTCAGCCCCAGGCGACCGGTCGTCAATCAGAGCGAGCAAGGGCAGCCTGTCACGCCTGTCAGGCTTTGTCGAATGGTGATTGATGATGGTGGTGTAGCGGAAGTGTCATCCGGCTTAGGCGGCTCGGAATAGTGTACCTGGCCTGACCAGAGGGCTTGTAAGGCTGCAGAATGTGGCTGTGCCACAGAGCACTCATCAACGATACCAAAAAACCACCAACTTTAGCAGCACCACTACACCCACTGTAGGCACAATTCCATCACTTGGCTCTACCACGTGCCAGCGTGGTCGTGCACGCGATGGTGCATCACGCGTCGCCGTCAAAGCTGTCCCACTCTCACAAGACCCTTATGTGATGCCAAGAACATCGATGTCTGCAATACATGTAGTTCAAGGGAACGAACTGCATTAAGATATGTGCAATCGTGCTTTCTAATGGATTCCATCAAGGCTTTCTCTGCCTGACTCTCGCGCAATCCAATTGCATCAGACCAGCGCTTTACTCACCTTTACTCAGTCATGCGGAGGTTTGTTGAGTCCTAAAAACCACCTCTATCTCCACCTCTACCTCAATGCTTCATCAGTCTGTATTGCCCCGACTTTTACCTTCTAAACACCAATTTCAAGCACATGCAACATCACGAAAAACAGGCCCTCGCGTCTGCATCCGCCCGTATTTAAGGCAAAATTCAATGGAACCGCCGCTTGGAGAATTCAATACACATCACACTACCATCGCCAACGCGTTGTTCTCCTGCTAATCAACACTCCTTCGCATCGCACTAGTCCTATGTAAGGTGTAGCAAATGTCTGCTCCTATTGTCTACGAGGGAGCCGCACCAGGCCAAAGAGGCACTCTATTCAAAGACAAGAAGTTTTGGGTCGCTCATCGTATGCCGGCACGCCAAACATGGCGCGATCACATCAAGGTAACTTTCTCTACACATGTTGCTGTTGCTAGCTTGGTCAGCGCTAATGTTTCCCTAGAACAACGGCGGGCAAACAGTTGCTTTGGAGAAGGATGCCGATTACCTGATTGTTGATCATGTATGGAAAAATCCACCACCAGGCTCATACTCCTGGAGATGGATCGAAGACTCGGTTAAGAAAGGGGAGTTGCTGGATCCCGAGGATTACCTCGTTGGTGCCAAACCGGAGGACCAGCCACGGGCGGGCCCGTCTGCGCCCGCCAAAGGCACCAGAACCCCTTTTACCGGCGAGGATGACCGCACCCTCATGGAATGGGTACTGAAACGTGAAGGACAAGGTGAATCCATTCTTGGTAACAAAATCTATCAGGAGTTGGCAAAAAAGGTTGGTTATCTCCATCGTTGACGCAACGCGCGTGTATGCTGATGAAAGTCAGAATCCTCGACACACTTTCCAGTCTTGGAGGGATCGCTGGGTTAAGAAGATACAATTCCAGCCTCGCCCAAATGCATCTCATGATGATCCGGGTTCCCAACATGCAGAGGATCCTGAACCAATGACTAATCGCCAGGACACTGCCGCATCTTCCTTGTCGCGACCTCCTCCACCAACCCCAGCCAAGATTGAGAAGAAATCGAAGGTAAAGTTTACTGCAGAAGAAGACAGACAACTCACCGAGTATGTTCTGGAACGCACTGCAGAGACTGGGTTTGACCGAGGCAATAAAGTATTCATGGAGTACGCCGACGAAGTACGTGATCCTCCCACTTATCCATCTCCAACCATACTTACAAGCACCTAGCACCCCCAGCATCCTTGGAACTCTTACAGGGATCGTTGGGTCAGACATCTCAGACCGGCCGACGAGGAAGAAAAAGAGGAAGTAGTGCCACGGGTAAGGAGCAGCACGAGGAAGAAGAATGCTACCCAGAGCTCCAGGAGTGAACCCCCAGACGCAGCCCAGCAGACCACAAGCGAGACTCCAAAGTCTGTGACAAGGCAGCCAGATGTAGTGATGGACGAGCCAGAGTCGTCGAGAGGTGATTCGCGCAACGTCAAGCGACATCGAGACCCCTCGAACTCTTTGTCCCCTGATCACATGAAGCACCCACCATGGAATGAGAACAACGGCGAGACCCAAGAGGAAGTCGACCATCAACTCAATGATGACAATGCACAAGAATATTCTCAGTTCGCGCGACCATCGGCTTCTGGTGGCAACGACCAACTGTTGCCATCTGAAGCTGAGGATGATGTTGAGCCATTTCCTCAAACCAGAGAGCAGTTTCATCATGACTACCAGGCCTTTCTCAAAGCTACTGATATACAACCGAACTTCTGGCCAACAGTCCGAGGCCAATCCTTCCACCTCTGGGATTTGTGGCAGCATACTGTTTCTCAAAAGGTCGCTCCTCCCGAGCGAGACTGGCAGCAAATCGCCGAGAACCTTGGTTACGACTGGGTTAGGCATGACAATGTCGAGCATGACCTCCGCGAAATCTACGAGAAGAATCTAGCTGTGTTTGAAGAGAGCTTAGTCGAGTTTGAACTTAACGAGAGCGGCGACTCAGAAGGGGACGAAGACATGCTTGACGAGGCAGCAGATGTGGATAGCGTTAGTGAAGCAGTTGGCAGAAACTCGGAAGCACATTTCAACTCTTCACCTCCGAAACAACCCTCACTGAAGCGCACACACGAAGACGCCCTATTATCTGATCAGTTGTATCGAGAATCGTCTGGCAAGCGACAGAGGATCCATAGGGACAGCGAGATTCCCTCAACCCCGGATACCAAGAATGGCACAAAACATCTGCGCCGCCCCGTCAGTGCAGCTGTCTCTCCCAGTGACCGGAGAATGTCGACACTACCCAAATCATCGCGGGCACAGCAGGGGACCCATAAGGACCAGGATTTTTCCGCCCATGGTGATCAAATGATCACCGGCAGCGCAAAAGTGCAATCGAAGGGGCGCGTGATCGAGCCCGAGACCCAGGACTTCCGATATGACCCCGAAACACAGAATCTCGACTTCGATATGGAGATGGACGACATCCAGGAAGAATCGCAGGCCACTATGACACCCTCGCAACAACTACATCACGAATCATCGCCTGTCAAATCTTCCCGTCGTACTTTGGGAGGACCAAGCACACCAACGCCAAAGCGGAAAGCTATCATTTCACCATTTCTCGAGAGCCCTGACGACGGGCATGAGCAACCCACACCCAAGGCCCGCTTCGGAAAGGGCAAAAACCCCATCTTGTCCGACTTGGAGAAGCAGCATCATCAGCTAGGACGGCCATCCGCTGGCTCAACTGGGGATCAGTCTTCCATTCCGCCCCAGCCAAAGCCCCAGCGCCAATCCGCATCGCGCCCTGCACCCTCTCGTCCACCGCCTCCTTCATTTCCTTCGTCATCGGCCGCACCCTCGAAACCATCACAACTGCCGCCGCCCTCTTCCCTCCGCAAACCACAAGGTTCCAAGCCATCAGTGCCAGCCGCCCCAGCCGCCACATCGAAGCCACCTCCGTCGTCCGCAAAAGACCCAGTAGCCACTGGTATAGCCAAACTCAACAAAATCATAGATCACTGGGTTGCGCTGGGCTACGCACCGCCCGTTGCGCAGCGTGCCCTTGAGGTCACATCCTGGCAGAGAGACCTCGTTGTTGAGATCATACAACCCCTCAAGGAGGGCAAGCCACTGCCGACCAACATCGAGGGCGTCTGGACTGCGAAAGACGACATGAAACTGCAGTTTTTAATGCAGCATCAGCAAGACGCCACAGGCGAGAAACAGGACGTGCCAGACGACAAGCAGGCTAAGAGGATAGAGAAGAAATGTGCCGATTTCCAGAAACATCTGTCGAATAAACATGGCGCGGGACATATCAAGCTGCGCCATGATTGGTATGAGAAGAAGAAACGTCTAGGCTGGGAGGAAATCAAATGAGAGAGGGCATCATCCCCTAAAGACTCGATTTCCGCGTAAGCTAGGTAATTTGATTCAACTCCATGAGCATGTTTAATGGAGTAACCCCTTTTGATACTACATAGGTATGGAAGACGGATGGAGTATGTATTGATACCCCTTTTCTTACTATCGCTTTGATGAGTTGTTATTATTTGTAGCATTTGGTATTTACACCTTAGTAATACACTTATCTATCTATCTTGCAGGGCAGCTGCCATCGTACATCGGAGGTTGTGTAATCGCTTACCCCTTCTTACCAACGTGACTCTAACTATAAACCACATGGCGATGTACAACTTCGTTGTTGATGATCGAACAGTTTCTAAGTATATTCTCTGCTCACTTGACGTTGCCAAACTTGGCTAAAAAGGGATCCTCCTCCTCCTCGTCTTCCTTGGGACGATCCTTCATCATCCGCTCGGCCTTCTTCTGCTTCTTGGCCTCGGCCTTGGCCTTCTTGCCCTTAAGCTGCCGCTGCAGCGTCTCGATCTGCTCAAGCGACTCGGCGAACGAGGCGCTGTCCAGCCTGTCATCCGCCGCGGCTTTAAGCTCATCTGCGTCTGCGTTGTTGTCGCGAAGTCTGTCCCTCGAAGAAGAGGGACGCGCCGACCTCATGGTTTCCCTCTCGGGCTGCAGCTGCTCCTTTTCAGCCTCGTACAGCTTGCGCGCCTCTTCTTTCTCGACGCGCTCGTCGGCGACTTCGAGGGCGCGCTGCTGTATCTTCTTGTACTTCTCGCGCTTCTTCTTCTTCTCTTCCGCGCTGGGCCAACGGTTGCGCACGAGGGGGTTGAAGAGGGTGTATGGTCTCTGCGGAGGCGTTTCCTCACCCGGTTCCTTCCCGGCTTGAGGTTTCGAAGACTTGAGGGGCGTTTTGACGTTCGGCAGGCTTCGGGCCCGCAGCTCTCTGATATACTTCTGAGCAAAGGTGAGAACCTCATCGGATACTTCTTCGTGGACTTTCGGCTCTCGCGGTGGGCCGCTGAGACACGTGGATGTGTGCAGACCTCGCGACTGGAGGCGGCGGCTTGGCGTGCGGACTGGACGCCTAGAGGGTCTGGATATCGAAGAGGGTGTCAACCGTCTCGAGGGCCCAGAGGCTGAAGAGGGAGTTGCCCGCCTGGAGGGGGAGGAGGATGGGGGCGCGCGGACGGCAACTCGAGCGTCGTGTTGCGTCCGTGCTGCTTGCTCCATTGCTGTCCACCCTGAGTCTAGCTGTGGTTCACGATCTTGCGGTTTGGAAGGAGGGCTTTGAGCGACTTGCGACAGGTATTTCTCCCGGGCGGCTCGTTCCAAGTCGGTCCACGTTGAGCTATCGTCCAGGTCGGATTTTGGTGCTGTTTCGGGTTTGGTAAGCCCCGGTGGTGATTGCGAGGTTATCGTAGGAGCCGGACCCATCTCTAGATCGTCGAACGACACCACCTTTCCGCTCCAGCTCTTGGGATAGTCGGGCTCTGGACGAACCCTCTCGTCTACTAATCCGGCAAGGCGGGCAACTGCCAGCCGCGCAATGTCGACACTAGCGATGCCTACTTCTTTCTTTGTGGCGCCCACAGCCGTTACGAAGAAGTCTCTGTCCCATTGCCAGTCGCTATCGGGGTCTTTGGCGGCGGTATCGCGCATGAACGTCCACAGGTTTTTGCAAGAATCCTTCAACACTTCTGCATTCTTTGCTTTGTCGGCCTTGGTCAGGACGATCGCAGTCTTGAGCCCGGCCTCGCTCAGCATCTCTATGGCCATCAGGTCGCCCTGCTTGGGACCGACCTCGCCGTCGATGAGGACGATAGCGCCCTTGATCGCCTGGCGCTTGTTGAGGTAGAGGGTGATGTTGCGACCCCACTCCTTCAGCGACTTGTGGCCGTACCCCGGCATGTCGACGATGAACAGGCTGTGCTTGGGCATGTCCTCGGTCTTCTTGACATCGGAGTCGGCGGCGAGGAGCTTGATGGGCGGCGGCGGCGGCCCGAAACCGTAGGCGTTCATAGCCCGAGTCTTGCCTGCCTTCGCGCTCGTGTGCGCCAGTTCGTTGCCCCTCCGGTTCGCCAGGGCGTTGACGAAGGTCGACTTGCCGACATTGGAGCGGCCTAGGATGCATATCTCGGGAACCTGCGTGTTCTTCTTCAGCGTGTAGAAGTTGGAGGTGCCGTGGTAGAAGGTGGCGGGGTTCCGCGTGAAGAGGGCGTTCAGGTCGGCCTGGAGGGTCTTGTCGGGGTTAGGGGACTCGAGCAGTTGTTCGACAGGGACTTCGGTCAAGGGCAAATTAGGAGTAGGCGGTATGACGAAGGCGCCGACTGACAGGGGCCGGCGACTGGCATAGGAGCGGCATAGGAGCTCGACGCTTCTGTTTGTAGGCCATGGCGCAGTTGAGTTGGGCGATCTGAACAGTAAGGGCCGAAGAGCAGGTGGCATGGCCAAAAGTGCTCTCAACTGACGAGGGGCCATGATAGAATCACCGGGAACAAATTTCCAAGTCTAGATTAGAAGGGAGCGAATGGTTATAACATCATAATTAGTAGAGTGTAAGGGCATGCAATGCCTGCCGACCAGCATTGCTCAAAGAAGTGCCCTGGAAAGTCTGCAGATATGTACTGGAATTCTATATCGCAGTGACTGCACTGGCTTGAATGCGACATGCAATTAATTGAGTGAGTGACGCTCCCACCCCGACTAAATTATTGCTAGTGTGGCTTGCCACTGCAATTGGGAACCGGGAAGTCGGGAGCTTCTATCTTATCGCATCTAATCGCCGGCTAGTGGCGGGACGTTTAGAGCTCCAACTTTTGTCTGTCGCATTGGAAGTTGATCCTGCCAGCCCGCATTGTTCTTCCCGGCAACCCACCAAGACCGAAGCCAACAAACAAATCGCACCAGCAGCCTCAAACATGTCGTCGCAAGCCACCATACGCTCCCTCTACCGCAACCTCCTGCGCGAGCTGCCCCCTCGCCCGGGCCAGCCCCGATCCCTGCTGCACAACCGCCTACGCGAGTCCTTCTCCAGCCAGGCCGCCTCGCAACGCCAACAACCCCACGCCTCGGCCGAACAAGCCGACCAGTTCGTCCAGTACCTGCAGGCCCAGCGCCAGTACGTCACCCTAATAGAGCGCTACAACCCGGGCATGGGCATGGACGAGGAGGAGCGCACCCGGCTCACGGCGCGGAGGGTCGGCATGGACCTGCCGGTCGAATACTCGGCCGATGAGATCGAGGGGGGGAAGAAATAAAGAGAAAAAAACCAACAACAACAAAAAAATCACGAAAACAAACACACGGAAAAATGTACAGATCACGAACAGCGCAGCGGATCAAGGCATACCTCCGCGCTTAGTTACCTCCAGTCGAAATTGTATAATCACCACCACCATCGAAACACGAGATACCTTCTAAGCCAGGATACGACCCGACACGCCGAGATACGCCAAGATATGTCGAGCTTGAACGACCAAGACATTGTTGTTGCGAGATACGCCACGCATTATTTGGGGTGCACCATGGACTTTGTAGGCAGGCATCAAAGGATCCGGTATGAGGAGAGTTACCACTTCAGCATGGCGATCTGATGTCGGGCCGTTTGAGAGAACACCAACTCACAAAACTATACGCTTCGACCGGCGATCATCACTAAGGCCAGACAATTTCATGTACACTATATTGTATACCGGGTGTGTATAAATGGATGTTACTGTTAGTGTTGAGACAGTATACATTGTCGCGAGATATCCAACCCAAATCATTCTACATACAATCTGACAATAATAGTGATCTTGATTGAACACTGTTGCCGATACGATCCGCATGACATCATGTACCAGAGCCGCTCCCCGTCAAGATGTGACCACATTGCTGAGGTCGCAAATATTGTCCCAGCATATTTTCAGAATAAAGAGGTTATAGAGCCGTTGAGTAGTTGCTGCATTTGTCGGCGCCGCTCGAGTGAGGTCAAAAGTGATTCTATAGGGTATTCTCATATTGGCCTGATTTATAGCCCCTTGATATGAACAGGAAATCTCGCTAAATCTTCATATGCTATCTATCTCCTGGGCCCCATACCCTGTCCCTCTATGGTGGTGAAATCTCTCGTCTCTATCAATCCTTTTCACAAATTCTCAAACATCGAATCCAGATGAACTTTCGAGGAAGGCGCCTAGCATGACCAAAAGAACCCGCTCCCGGAAAGCACCTTTTTATGAAGCATGAAAGCCGCAACCTACACATAGTAGATAGCGACTTACTCCGCGCTCTTCTTGCCCCTGTCCTCGCCCTTCTTATTCTTTCGCGCAAACGGCTTCTGCACAAGCCCCGCGAGCTTTCCCAGAGCACCAAAAACGTGGCCGAACCCGAAGCTCCAGCCGCGGACGCGCACCGTGTAGATGAAGAAGTAGACAAGGAACCAGTTGGAGATGCAGAAGGCGAGGAAGATGCCGAAGTCGCGCCACTTTTGCCCGGCCTCGAGGTTGAGCGTCGTCAGGTACTGGTTGCCGCTCGTGTAGGGGCAGTACATGCAGCCGGCCGTCGCGTCCGGGTTCAACAGCTTGCCGCCCGCGGCCTCGGCGAACGCGCCCGCGTACGTCCCGCAGCTCTGGCCCGGTGGCGCGTCGAACTGGGCCGTCTCCGTCGGGGCGCACTCGACGGGGCTGCCGTCCAGGGTCGCGGCGAGCATGCCGCCGATCCAGTAGGTCGACGGATTGACCCAGTACATCCAATACCGCCACTGTCAGAATAAAGGTTAGTTGGCGAATAGCCAGAAATAAGGGAGAGTGCGCATGAGTGTATGTCAACGCATGTTGATGCGTCAAGGAGTAGGCTAGAAGATGAGGGTGAACTTACGAAGACGGGAAGTTGTGAGTAAGGCCGCACGACACCGTTGAAGAGGCCAAACATGACGAAGAAAAAGGGAAGAACCTAAAATTAGGGTATTAGTGTTAGACAGTCTATGCCACCAGACTACATAAAGTTAACTCACGTTGGAGATGACAGTGAAGCTGGGTGCGAAGGCGCAGATCCATTGGCCCCAACTGTTCATGAACAGGAAGAAAAGAATCGTCATCAAAAAGGAGTACCCGGACACGGAGCTTTCGGTCGGCAAACCGGTCGCCCAGTACCAGAGAACCCAGTAGAGGAAACCCGAGACGATGGCGGAGGGGATCTCAGCGACGACGTTGGCGGTACAGAAGGCGAACCAGCCGTAGATCCGAGAGGGGTACTCGCGAGCCTGCCATAGCGCCATGTTGCCGAAGAACTTGGGGACGACGGCGTTGACTACGGTCGCAGGGATGGTGATGATGAGGAAGCACGTGAACATGCGATTCTGCATGTCCTGGATCGAATGGCCTAGCTGCCAGAACGTGAAGCCGTTGAAGATTCCCATGATGACCGAGGTAAAGAACTTGCCGTAAAGGTAAGACGGGTCACGCCAGTACTGGCGGAACATGCGTTTGGTAAGCTCGGTTGTCTGCACCCATACGGGAGCAGCAAACTCGCGCTCATGCTCCTTGGAAGGCTGTTCGGGCTGCGAGGCACGGCTGCGAACCTGCTTCAGACCATCGATCTCCTCGATGACAGCTTCTGCTTGTTCGCTGTTCCGCCATTCCTCGTTCCAATTCACCTTCGTGCCGTCGGGTTTCTTGTGGGGTCTCGCCGCCGTCTCGAGGATAAATTCGGCAACATTCTTATCAGGGGGGCACGTCGCTCCACGATCGCCGAAGTACTTGATAATATCCTTTCCCCCGTCGCCGACGGGCCCGAAGTAGAAGGTGTTGCCACCAGGGTTGAGAGCAAGCACCATGTCGAACTGTTGCAATAAAACAGAGGAAGGTTGGTGTATAGTGCACACAATGGCCTGACCGGCTTTACTCAGTTTCTTGAGGAATCTGACGATAGAATATGCAGACTGCGAATCGAGCCCGCTTGTGGGCTCATCCAAGAAAAGGAGAAGGGACGGCTTGGCTGCGAGTTCCACGCCAATAGTCAGTCTCTTCCGCTGCTCGACTCCGAGACTTGAGATGATGGCATCCTGGAGTTCATTGAGCTCAAGTAAATCGATGATCTTGTCGACATATTCTAGCTTCTCCGATCGCGGAATTGACGCTTCCTGGCGAAGTAGAGCCGAGAACTCGATTGCCTCCCTAATGGTTTGTGTCCCGTCATGAAGATCGCCTTGGAGACAGAAGCCGGTGTTCCGCTGGAAATCGGGGCCCAAGGGACGACCATCCACGAACATCTCTCCCGCCACAACACCCATCTTCTGACGCTGTGCGAGTGTGTTCAATAACGTAGTCTTTCCTGCTCCGCTTGCTCCCATCAATGCCACCATGATTCCAGGCTTGGCATAACCATTGACGTTATTCAATAGCTTGCGTTCTCCTCCCATGTAAGGCACAGTGTATTCCACATCGCGCCATGTGAAGATGGAATCGCTCTTAGTAAGTCTCTCCATATCGTCGACCTGTTCGTTTGGTGTTTGAGGAGAGCCGCCAGTCTCAGTAGAAGAAGTTCCACTGGTAGGTCCGCTTCCCACTTTCTTCTCCTCATCGTCAGGAGAGCTGAGCCTCTGCGCTTGCTTTTTCGACCTGCGACTCTTCTTGAAGATCAAGGCGCCTCCGCCGCCATTAGAGAAATCAAACAGTTCCGTGGCCACGACCGTGACGAGGATGTAGAGAACAGCGAATGCAATGACCACGCCAAAGTTACGCCACAAGTGTGACCTGGAGTAGCCGAATGAAGCGCCGATATAGTCACTCCCGGACACTGTTCGGGCGTTCACGCTAGCTCCGGTCGTTGCACACCCTTGGTATTCCGGTGAAATGCCCGGACCTTGAGGAACTAATTGGCTTGGGGCACATTCGATAGTTTTCCCGGAAAATTCGTTCGATATGACAGACTCGAAGCTGTAGGCGACGGGGTTGATCCAATAGAGCCAGCCAAACCAGATATAGTCTCCCAAAAGCTGAGTTTTGGGGATTACGTATCCCGTGTAGATTACCAACAGATTAAGCGCGATGCCGGAGAAGCGCACTGCGGTGTCAATCTCCGGGCTCAGACTGGCGAATGCTCGGTAGAGGGCCGTAATCATGAAGGTGTTGGTGAATACAAACAGCATGTAGATCCAGAACTTGCCAGCATCGATATCCAGGTTGGTCATGAAATACATGGTAAGTCCAAATATGCACACCTGGACGGCGATGACAGGGAAATCTTGGATGACTCTAGCGATGGAAACAGCGGAGGGTCGATAAAACGCATACTCCTGATGACGTGCAGCCACAGCTCTGCCGGAAACTGCCTTCATCAGCTCAGATAATTGGAGCCACCCCAAGAATAGAATAGAGAAGAATATGGCACCGCCGCGAGAGAAGTTGCCTTCGGTATTTTCTGGCTGGTTGTAAAACAGTGACCCGACAATGAGACCGTTCGCTATGATGATGAATAGCTTGGTATAGAGACTTGTCCTGTCGCCGAAGAGCAACCAGAACTCACGTTTGGTACAGGCAAGGACTTGTCGAGGGAATGAGACTGTGTATGGCGACTTCTTAGAAACCATCTTGGATTTGCTTTCCTGCACGGCTCCTTCGAACTTCTTGGTATCATCGTAGTTGGTTCGTTCGAGATGGCTCTCGTAGTCAGCAACATCGGCTAGTAGTCTCTTGTATTGCGGAGATTTGCGGAAGGCGCTTTCCAACTCTTCAGGTGATTTAGGAGCCTTGCCTTCGAATCCTGGTCGGAATCTTCTCTCAATAGGATCGGTGACGGCGGTCAAGAAATCGGCCGTCGTCTGACGATCTGGGCATTCGAATCCTAGGTCATGAAAGTACTGCTTGGCCTCCTTTGCCGGACCTGAAAAGATTTCCCGGCCCTGGTCGATGACCAGTACTTTGTCCATCAACTCATAGATGCCCTCACCGGCTTGGTACAGAGTGACCAGCGTTGTTCGGTTGCTGATATCCGTCATGATTCGCAGCGAGCGCGCATAATCGAGAGCGGTGGATGCATCCAGCCCTCTGGTGGAATTATCCCAGGTCATGACTGTCGACTTAGAGGCCAAGGTTTCCGCAATCGAAACTCGTTTCCGCTCGCCACCAGACACACCACGGGTATACTCATCACCTACAGCAGTATATTTGGTATGGCTGATGCCGAATATCTTCATAAGCGCGGTAGCAATGATGGATACCTCTTCGCGCGCGTCCTTCTTGGTCTTGTTCATCAGCGCGAACGTGAGGGTCTGCCACACGCTGAGAGGAGCGAAGTGCAGATCATCTTCGGGGTTGTAGTTGACTTCGCCTCGATACATCTTGTGCTGTTTCTCTGCCGAGATGCCTCCGTACGATACATCCCCTTCAACTGAAGCATATGATTTTCGGTTGTTGCTGATGGCTTTGAGGAAGGTGCTGCAGCCGGCCCCTGGGCGACCAAGGACAAGCATCATTTCTCCGTCTCGAACACAGCCGGTAAAGTCGTTGACCAAAGTTCGAGTAGTCGACTTGCCAAACCTTAAGGAGGGCATGAACCGTGTGATGAGGTGGTACAGATCTGGGCCGAAAGTGCCGATAACGGCATCAGGGACGGTGCGAACGAATGCCGTTGCGCTCCCAACTCCCTTCACCGTGAGGTTCTTGTAGATGACGCCGACTTTCTTGGCTGAGCCATCATCCGTACGTTTCTCAAAGTGACCCTCGCGCATGAAGTCGCTGAGCTCGAAGTCGGCATCGGCGTCATCCTGGTCTTGGCCAGCCTCGAGGTCGGGCTCATTAGTTGTGAGACTCGCTGCCGCTGATTGTCTCGTTTGGGTCCTTGACAAGGCCTTGTCGCCCTGGCTTCGTGTCTTGGCTGACTTGCTGGCTTGTGTGTCCTGTGTCCTGGTTTTTTGCAGGTGGTTGAGGTTGTTCCTAAGCGCCTCGAACTCCTGCTTCGCCTCCTGTTCGTTGAAGCCCCCGACGTCACGCTCTCCCCAAGTGCCAGCTGCCGTAGGATCTTCACTTCCGGCCCCATGCATGGCAGTCTCACTGCCGCCCGGTGGAGCACCCGGTTGAACATTGGATGTTATATCGTCGCGATGCCACTGCTGGGTCTGCATGCCCGACTCGGTGCGGCGCAACGCATTCTGATCCATAGGATGGCCCCACATGTTGGGCAAGAAGGGGTGGAAATGGGCCAAGCTACAGGCAGAACGAGAAGGACGAATAGAAACACGAAGGAGGTATGTAGGGTCATATAAGTCTGCAAGACTTGGGCCTGGGGGCGTACGGCGGTTTGCTCAGGTGCTGGAGGAGACAACCCTTATTACCTATCCAAGCACGGAAAAAAGACATTACTAAAGAATGATGTTTCACCGGCTGAGGAGTGACGCCAGATATCATAGTGAAAAGCCCAAATGCCTAGTTCCGGACTTTGGAAATAAGCAATGGTGTTTTTGGATTTCTAATCGAGGCCCATCGCATCTTCAGTCTAGTCGTAGACTCAGGGCCGTAAGCAGATGCAGCAAATATGCTTGCAGATCCCAGTGGATCATTTTGGGAGGTTTAGGTTTGTGGGTGGCCCGCATAGCGTCATCGACTCCAGCGCTGGGGCACCTAAAGACTGCTAAAAGCTTCTAAAAGCACCTAAGATTACTGTCTACAGTACAGATACTAGCCTGCCTAGCCCGCTATCTCCGTTAGGCGTTAGCCAAGCAGTGAGTTGGCTGGTCGGACGATCGGATTTGCTTGACAGCCACCAATGCATCAGCTTGATAACCAAAATCGTTCCGTTTATACGGTAGACATGAATTTTTTTCAGGAGGACTTGAAATATTTCTTCAACCAGTTTGTACATAAAGAGGGAGGCGTAGAGGCGCAAAAGGTCTAGATAGTTACATTAAGTACCTAGATTAATTCAATATCGGCTTGGGGCAGATGGAGAAATGCACCCAGCCGGCTGGGACCTGCAATTGAGATGATGGATCCCATCAATCAATGATTCCACATCCCGCGTTTGCGGCACCTTCGGGTGGGGCCATGGCGGATACATCAAATGTAGCCCTGTACGTACATCCTGACGTATATCTTCTGGTGAGCTTCTTTTTCAGAACAATTTTATAATCCACATCTCACGCTCGAGTTGTTCCTTTTCCTGCTCTGCGAGCGTAGCGTACGGTGGGAATAAGACGTTTCATATTAAGCAGCCATTCTATGCCGTTGGCTGACTGAACACATGCTCTCATTGGTGTCAACTCGGGGTTTATTTGCCTATGTACTAGGCCGGTGGGATGCCGCAGGGAACAAGCAAACATGAAAAGAAAGTCGAGTCCAGAAAACGGTAGCAATACTGCCAGACTGCGGCGTTAGTGACTCACGCCGGACGGTTGCCAAGCTGGCAGGCTGGTGGTAGGCTGGCATTTGTGCGATATGAGCTTATCTTACTTGCATGCACATACCGCTGAGACATACATTCTGTCACATGCAGTTCAACGGTGTTTCTCAGCACAGAGATACGTTGACGGGAAGAAAATTCTTACATCTTTGTCCCAGCTTACATGTACCTCTTTACCAATACAAATTGAAGAGCGGGTCGTCGGAATACTGAGCCCGCACCGCGCACCGCGTGGGTAGAAGTAGAAGGGTGCATGTCTTGTCTTAGACGACCCAAAATGATCGGCGCAGAACTTATCCCAATCAAGAGTCAGGGGAGCAATCTTTTTGGACGGTCATGATTCAAACAATCCCGTTTTAGCAACTTTACCACTAATACTTCCATGCCGCTGCTCACACGCAGTTAGGGCCTTCAAGGGCCCGCTAATTTCGACATACAGATAGACTTCGAAGCCAATGGACTTGTCCAGGCAGTTCGACAATGATCAATGATATCAGAGAGGTTCTGTCTACCTAGCCTTTTCGAAAGAAGGTCCAATAATTCCCGGGTAGGATACCTAAAGTAGGTACATATGATGAACGTCACGCCAGCCAAGTAAGTGTATGCAGACTCCATCTCACCGGCCTCCTTTTCTCCCAATCATTCCAGCCAAGAATTTGGGCCCCGAAAGGCAGACAGGAGTTGGGGTGAAAAGAAACCAAGAGCAGGACAGGATATGGGAATAAGCACACAGACGTATCAAGAATGAACCGGTAAGAAGAAGAAAAGTGCGACTCCAACAAATCTATATTGCAATACACACCGGCAACCGAATCTTCCTGAATACTCCAAGCGAGCCCCGCAGCAAGTTTCTATAATATCAATGCAATGGGCACACGTTGCAACGATCCATTGGTCCTCTGGGGAAGAATAGGCGGCAAACTCGATTTATGACCATAGCTAGTCGGATATATGACTGATACGATAAGCGGAAAGGGGTTGATTAGATGCAGGCGTGTCTATCCCATTCTATGCATACGATGGGCAGGCCAAATACAATACAAAATGTGTGTTTTTGTACTCCGATTGGAGCTTTCCTGAAACTCAATAACAAAAATCACCTTCAGCGCAACATCCATCATAAGCTTCATGGTCCAAACAAATTAAAGTAAAGCAAATATCACGTGGCCCAATTACAGATCGATAAAATGACCCAACTCAATGCTTGTGATGGACTATGCAATTCAATCTATTAGAAACTAGGTGATAAGGGGGTTACAATGTTTAGATCCTTCGGGATAATGTTGATGACTGGAATCAGGGAAAGGGGTGAGGGAACACAACATTGGAAATGTTATGTTGAGAGAGGTGCCAGCTTGTGCTACCATGGTAACCATACGCCATGCCTAGCTCTATATAAATATAGAGTCCGTTGCCCATAATATGTCGTCAACATGGAGGTCTTTCTATCAGTAACTTTGCTTTATGCTGGCTTAGACTTCCGGCTTCTAGGAACTTGAGAGGACGTGAGAAGAGTTTGGGTATACAATAACCACATCGAGCTCTTTCTAAGGGGTCATAAAACTTACTTTCCATGTCCACCCGTATGGAATTTATTTACTGGCATGATAAATCCAGAACTTGTCATGGATCGCAGAACGCCTGGAACATATTCAATGCCTGATTCAGTGTTCAATGTTGGCAATTAGGGGTGCCCGGGATTTGCTTGTTGACACAATACATATCCTGAGGACCCCCAGAGTCTCACATCCTGTATTCAAGACCCCACCCAGAAAATTTTGTAGCCTCAGGTATCTCCTCTGCATTTGAGTCTCGTAACGATCGGGTCCCCTTGAATGGGAAACATCTAAGGAGCGGAGATAATTTTGGCTTCCTGGAATCTGGGGAAGCTTCAAACCTTAGGAAAACAGACATGTTTATGGAGATAGATCATTATCCATACATATAATTTCTACACCATCTGTGAACCCTTTCACGATTCCTCCGTCAAACTCCCCCAGTACTACTTACATCTTGAGACAACCCCAACCAACACAAAACTCATCATCACGAGATTCACACAACCATCGATCAAAATGGCTCTCAGACAGAACTTGACTGCGCCGTTGGTCGTCGAGCCCCTCAGCGGCCACACCCACACAGTCCTCTTCCTGCACCGGTTCCCGGCTGACACCGACGACAAGGCGCTGAGCACCAAGGTGCTCTCGAGGAAGCGGACACAAGACGGAAAGACGTTGCGTCTCCAGTTCCCCACCGTGAGATGGGTGTTCCCGCACGCGAAGCTACACCCGCGTCCCGAAAATGGCACACTCGCCGCTGCCAGAAATAATATCAACAAGACGACACACTGGGAGAACCTCACGACCGAGGACTGTTTCAACGTGGGTCTCGAGCTCGGCGCCGTCACGCCCTCGACACCGTACATCACCCAGCTCATCCTGCAAGAGGCCAAGCGCGCTGGCGGCCTCGACAGGGTCATCCTCGGCGGCCAGGGCGAGACGGCCCTCGCTGCCCACGACGCACTGGGCCGGATTTGGAAGACCATGAGCAGCTACGCCCCGGAAAGCGAGTTGCACAGTTTCGTGCAGCAGCCGATGAGCGGAGACCCGTCCGTGATTCGTCCGTGGAGACTCGCGGGTTTCGTGGGCATGCATCTCGACAACCAGCAGACCACGCGGGATGAACGCGACTTCTGGCTTGTGTCCAAGTTCAGCGGCGGCGGCGGCAGCGGCCCGCAGCAGAATGCACCCGACAACAACAACAATACCAGCGACAGTGTAGTACGCAATACGCCACACGAGTTCATTCGGGGAGGCTATAAACAAGTCTCCTCCATCTGGGACGGGCAGCGCATTGACGACTTCGCCGAGTTCCTGGCGCGCGTCGGCCCAGCCCGTGGCGAGACCGATACTTCAGGATCCGTTCCAGTTCCAACTCCAGCTGCTTCCACCACCAGTTCCTCACAGAGATGGGCAGCGGGGCCCATCGAGGGACCTACTAGAAGCAAAACTGACGATAAGAACAAAGAAGACTTGAGCGCCCAGCAGAAACACGCCGAAGAGATCAAGAGACAAAAGCAGCGCGATCAGGAACACCGGCAACGCGTCCTGCGCCAGATCGAGGACCAGAAAGTCGAGCGTCAGCTGCGCCTAGAGAACGAGCGTCTCAACCGCTTCCATATCGAGCAGGCGGCCCTGGAGCAGAGGGCGGCCCAGCCAATGGTGTCCCGAGATGCGGAAGGCGTTGCTGCGGCAGCTGCGGCGGCTCTTCTTCGCCAGCAACAGCCACCCAATCATGACCAGGTTGCACGTGTCCACGGTAACGATGAACAAAACAGTCCCAAAGACCAGAAAACCTATGCCACGGCAGCCAGAGAGGGTCTACCTGTCGACTCGAAGCCTGCTGCGGTGGCGGCTGCGGCGGCTCTTCTTCGCCAGCAACAGTCAGCCACCCAACGATGATTACAACAGCGCCAAGGACCAGAGACCCTACGCTATGGCAGCCAGAGAGAGGGGTTTTGAATGGCGTCGGTAATGGGCAAAAACTTTAGCTACTAATATTCTTAAGAGGGGTTCAAATCCGACCTACGACGGGCCTAATATAATGTGTCGTTGACTAACATGGTCATGCCAGCAGCCGAGCACGTTTTCACCAGATAGATATAAGGGCTGCTAGACAGTGTTTTAATAACCGCAATGAAAAGAAATATAGATCCTTCAGTGCCATTGCGTATCGCCTTGTTTCGTGCAGAGTTAGTGATTGCTTTAAGCTTGCGAAGGCGTGGTGCATCAGCCGAGAAGAACACAGTCATTACAGAGGAGGTGCGTCATTTAGAGTGATTAGATGCGTAGTGAGAAGAAAGTAGATACTTCTATCTGTTTAAGCTAGTCCTTCCTAGGTGTAAGCCAGTAACCCAGACCTGCGTGAAATCCTATGGCGACATGGCCTTTCGATCTGGGTCCTGCAGTCTCGCCAGCTCGAGCAGCAGCCGATACATGTAGATAGCGAGGTCGACCTCCCGGAACGCCTTCTGGAACCAGTCGCGCCCAGCGTCAGCGATCTCGCGGGCGCGGCGCTGGCCCGTCTCGGTGGACGTCAGATACAGGACGAGCTCGGGCAGCTCGCCGAGCCCCTGGCTGACGGGGATGTAATGGACCCAGGGCACAAGGCGCTCGTCGTGCCACTCGCGCAGCAGCGTTTGCTTGAGCGGCGCCGACCGCGACGCCAGCAGCTGGTAGTAGCGCCCGCTAATACCGTTGCCGTCGAGGTCAAACGCGAGCCGCGACTGCAGTGGCGCGTTTCGGTCGGCCCAGGGCCGCACGTCCAGGCTCCGTCGCTGGGCGCGGCACTGCCGCCACGCGCACGAGAAGACCTGCGTGAAGGCCACGTCGAAGAGCCGGCGGTCTAGGAAGCTGGACGCCACGCGCCGAACGGCCCCGGCGCCACCTTCACCTGCGCGGAGGTAAATGTTCTCTCGGTCGTCCTGGTTCTGGGCTACCGCGACGAATCTCTGGCGATGGAATTGACTCCATGTATTGTCGTCCCCAACGTATCCACCCGTTGTCGAACCTGCCCAGTAAAGGTTATTCCGTTTAGCCTCCCACTCGATGTCTCTAGCGCCGTCATACCAGAAATCGTCATCTATGTAAGCTGGACTCGGAAAAAGGATGTCGCCCATGGTCGAGAGCGAGCCTGTCGACATCACAGGGACCAAGCCTTCAATTAGGCGGAAAGAAGTTGGGCTCATCAGAAGACCGTGCATAGTACTGTAATCGGTGTGTTTGCAAATGTTCTTGGCCGCGTTGATATCGGCGACAAACGGGAGTCCATAAGTGCGAGGCGACACTTTGGCCGCCTCTCGCCCACTGCTCCGAGCTGTTTTGCAATACTTTGTTAACGTGTTCCAAGTGCTCGACTGCGATAAATAGGTCAAGTCAATCTTATCGGGGCTGTGACCTCCAGAGGGCGGCACAAGGACGGCTGGCTCATCGAAGTGGTTTACCAAGAACTTCACATCAGGAAGCTTGCCTTGGAGACCACCCAATAGCTTATTGAATGTTGCGACCATATGTCTGTCATGTGTGCGAAAGGGATGGTCGCAGCTGAATTTGGCGCTGGTGCCAGACAGGCTGCAAAGCCAGAGTTCGCTGTTCGCCATGCCAAATGCCTGCGCCATCTGTTTGGCGACCTCAGCGCCATCAATACCCCAGAATGGCGATATTGAGTCGTATATGCTGTCAAAATCATCGATAATGGGCGAATTGTTGGATGTGGCAAACTCATACCACGCTTCAAAACCAGGAGGAGGCTCCACCTTGTAGCGACGTCGATACTCGTTACATGCCGCCGTATAGTTATGCGACTGTGTCTCACGCAGCTTTCGAAATGATCTATTGCCACTGGCAATCAGGGTCTCGACTGGATGCTCATGCGAACGATCGAAGCTTTGTCGTGCCAGCATTCGTGCTGTCCTGGCAGTATATGCACCCCCTATTAGATGGATGATGGGGAAGAGTAGAAGGAGCCAGATGAAAGACTTGGCTTTCAGTTGCTGCGGCAGCATGTAGATGACTTGTGCCAAGGAAAGCGCAGAAGCGAGGATGCGCAGTAGAATCCGGACGTCTGAAGACTGGCCAAATGGCGTGCCACTCGCCAAGATGGCGAACGTCTCAATCGCCGGAGCGATGCACCATGTTGTAGAATGTGCCTGTCATATGATATCAGTCTCATGGCCAACATCAAGCGTCCAGTGCAGACAGAGGCTTGCACTCACAGTTTGGGTCACGAAATGCCAGAAAGCAGCCTTAGCAAGGCCTGCCAGTATCACAGTTCTGAAGGCAACATTGGGGATGCCGAGGAGAAGTACCTCGAGCGACACCAACAGTTTCAAGATGAAGGCTATTCGGAAAGAAATGCTTCTTATGAACTGTTCGAGTTTCCCATCCCGCAGCGATGAGACGTTTGCTCTTCGCAGGAGGATGGTATAGGCGAAGTAGAGGGCAGCCAGTGGGATGAAGTGGAGGGGAATCCTCTTCAGATCCCATGACAGCAAACTCAAGACAGCGAGGGCGGCAATGGAAATTGCGCCATTGACTTTGGCTTGATGTACGAGTGTGCCATGGGGATGCCCTTTCTCTCGGCCAAGGTCAGGGGGAGTGCTGGCGACAACATAGTGCCTCTGCAGTGTCAAAAGTAAGGGGGTCAATAGCGGCTGCAGGGTATATGATTAGAGTTTGGTAGATTCCCAGGCGGCCGGTAAAGAGGAATGTGTCACTTACCTGCAGCGCGATCTCGCCATTCTCGGATTTGAAAACAGCTGCGACGCTGATGCAAAAAGCAAGTACCCACAACAGCCCCGAGGACGGGGACGCAGCATGTGATCGGCCGTCCAGGACAGGTTTAGACAACCGTCCGGTGCCGGCCGCCGACTGTGAGAGTCTGGACAAAAGCGGAAGAAGTATCCAGCACAGCACCTCGGAGTGGAGCTCGGTCTCCCTAGATGCAAGGTGGTGGGAGAGAAGACTGCAAGATATAGCGGCTGCAGCTGCACCGAGTACCTGGGGTGTCCCTCTTGTCGGTGGTCCCAGCATGATTTGCTAGAAGGACTACATCTGTCTGGAAAAGAAGTACAAGTAGGTTGAGTTGCCTCGTAGGTAAGCCAGCCGGCTGAGAAAGGCATTGTGTGTCCTCCCCCTTCTTTCCTCTCTGGAATTCTGGCCATGTTTTTTCGGGTCATCCTAAGCAATTAGTGCTGGACCCCAGCAGCCAAGACTGTTGTTTTGCCGGGCTCTCCGTTTCTGAATGGGTACGGGCCAGTGGGCAGTGGGCAGTGGGCAGTGGGCACTGAGCAGTGGTGGAGTGTGGGCAAGCCTGACAGCGCGCGCCAGGCACCAGGCACAAGACTGGCAGACTGGCAGACTGGCAGACTGGCAGACTGGCAGACTGGCAATCTGACAAGCAAGCGCACTTGCGATCTGGCAAGACCTGGCTAGAACGATTTGCTGGGTGGAGTTGCCTCCGTTGATTTTCTCGGCATTACGTCCAAGAAGCCAACTCCTAGTATGTAAACGCCTTGGCGAATCAAATTTGATCAAAAATCATGCGTGGAAGGAATTAACCCAACTCGACCTCCTCTCAGCTATCAATCAGCTGGAGCTCAGCCATTCTGTTCCGTTTGATGGGATGAATTCATGAACCAGTTGGCAGAAGACCCGATGTCAGCGGGTCGATCCCGTCCGAGTTGTGGAGCCCAGGAGTTGTCACGAAACATAATTATCGCCATTTACGAATGAGTGGCCATCAGGACAACTGCAATGGATATAAGTTGCACGGATAATATTGCTATACATTATATAATCGTTACACATAATGACATGCTTCGGGTGGCCGCATGCGACCGTTCGAGGGCCGATGCACTACACATGGCAAGCTAGTGGGCTTGGCCCGTCTTGCCAGTCCATCGGGATGACTCAAAGCCACTCACTTCAACTTACATGTCCATAGGTATCTTAAGTACTTATATGTAACAGTAACGGCCGCTCGCTGAGAAGCGCCGTGTAACCTTAATACCATATTGCGACAACCTCAAACCAAGCACACCATCTAAACACTTGAAAGACTTCGTGATGATTGACCTGCCCGACGTTCTCGTGACCGGCTCGGCAGGGCACCTGGGATGCGCCCTAATGCTTTTGCTTCCGTCACTGGGATATACACCAATTGGCATTGACATCCTCGATTCAAAGACCACGACCCTTAAAGGCTCCATCGTGGATCGTGAGTTCGTGGCATCCCTCTTCGGCCGCTACCCCTCCATTCGGCATGTCCTGCACGTAGCCACGCTTCACAAACCGCACGTCGACTCGCACAGCAAGGCCGACTTCGTAGACGTCAACATCACCGGCACGTTGAACCTTCTCGAGGAAGCCGCTAAGCACAAGGCCGAATCTTTCGTTTTCACGTCTACCACGTCTGCCTTCGGCCGCGCGCTGAGTCCTAGGCCGGGCGAGCCCGCCGCCTGGATCACCGAGGACGTGGCGCCGATCCCGAAGAACATCTATGGCGTGACCAAGGTGGCCGCCGAGGACATGTGCCGCCTCGTGCAGGCACAGACGGGCATGCCCGTCGTGGTGCTGCGCACGAGCCGTTTCTTCCCCGAGGCTGATGACGATGCCGACCGGCGCGCCCTCGTGGGCAATGGCGATAACGGTGACGAGAACCTCAAGGCGCTTGAGCTGGCTTACCGACGCGTCGACATCGCTGACGTTGTGTCGGCATGTGTGTGCGCCATGCGCAAGGCCCCGGAACTGCGCTGGGGAAAGTACGTTATCAGCGCACCACCGCCGTTCCCGAACGATGCCGAGATATTGAAGCGGTTGGATAGCGGGGCCGCAGAGGTATATGCTGAGTGCGTACCCGGTATCAAGGATGCATTCGAGAAGAAAGGGTGGCGGTTCTTGCCGAGACTAGATCGGGTCTACGATTCGTCCAAGGCGATACAGGAGCTGGGATGGCAGCCGCAGTATACCATCCAGAATGTAGTGGGCAGCATCATCAAAGGCGAAGAATGGAGAAGTGATATAACTTTCGAGGTCGGGCGGAAAGGATATCATGCCGTCTCCACTGGTGTGTACACCGTTAGGTGAAGTCCCGTTTGTGTATTGCGAGGGGCTGAGAAACGCGGCTTTCGAGCTTCATGCTTGAGGCCTGCGATTATACTTAACATCGTGGCCGCCAGGAATGTTCTGCAAGCAGCGGGCCACTGACAACAACCTTTACCTAAATCATTTATATTTTCGATGTACTTTCACCTGCGAACTATTCCACAATATGTTGACCCATGTTATACGAATGAGACGATAGAAAAGAAAAACCAACAAGAGTTCGAACAGCGCCAACCCGACCAAGGTGTTGATTACGATATGTCGGGGGCGCACAGGGGACAGACACAATGATAACTTGACAAAGTGCCACCAAATTGAGTGGTGGAGATTCACACCAAAGACTTCTCGGCGGGCCAACTTCTTCGTCGCATTGGACGGCGCGCAGCACTCTTGCCTATCATGGGTGACGTTCTGGAAGTAGCCCAGTGGCTCTTCTTAATTGAACTGATACGAGCCCAGTTCGGTCGATGGGAGAACCGATCAATTGGTATACATTGATATGGAAGGCTTGGTGCTTAGTGCTTGGTTGGTGTCAGGCCCGTATTGTCGGGTCGTCCAGTCTGTCATACTTTAAAGTATCTCTCATAAGTACAGTAATAGTGGACCATGGACGATGACGGCCTACGTAACAAATAGATGCATCAAATATAATGATTCGCCCGACCAGGTCTTGAAACACGAACTAGAAGACCCCCCCCCTTGCAGACTCGGACAATGAGATATACCACTATGATACCGAGTCAGAACCCTTCCGTCATGATTGAAGCGTAAATGAGTGCCGTCGAAAGGTCCCCTCTTTGGAAGGGTGCGAAGGGTGCACTGCTGCCCATCGCAATTTGGTGGTTGGCCCTTTGGCGGCGCACACCACCAAACGCCAAGACTCGAGTCTGGAGTTTGAGGCAGGTCCCGTTGGCTCCCCTGATGACAAGGGTGGGCAAGGGTCTTGAGAAGCACGCTAAGATCAACCACAGGGGGCCACGCTAGGCCTCATTGCGCTACGCGCCCTGCACATCGGCTGAAGCTTACACGGATTAGGGTTAGAAGGGTAGTGCATTACAGTGAATGGCAGCGTTTCTGAACCAGGAGCCCCTGTAATTGTTGGCGCACACTGGAGCCCCTGATCGGGTAAACGAGATGGAACACACACATGCTCTCCCCCAGAAACCATCACATCACATCCCAATTGAGATCAGACCAATGCCATCCATCCCATCATCAGTCATGCTGGTAACCGTGACCGTAACCCTCGCTGCGTGCGCGCGCAGGCAGTGCTCGTGTTCGTTAAATACTCCGGGTAGAAGCATGTTTTAGCCATGTTCCATCTCTTTCTCCGCCATCTATCGTCGCTCTTTTTGCCGTCTACTACTATCTTCTTCTCTACCTAACATACACTTACATCTGCATCTACCGCCCCGTGTATTCTCAACTATTTCTCAACGTAAAATAATCGAAGTCCCATCTTTTCGATACCCACCGCCGGTTTTAAATCCATCAACATGCAGTTCAAGACCATCGTTCTCTCCGCCTTCGTGGCCCTTGCTGCCGCCGAGACCATCCAGGAGCTCGTCGCCCAGATCCCCGCCTGCACCAAGAAGTGCCTGGACGATGCGTCCCAGAAGATTGGCTGTGCTTCCACCGACAACAAGTGCCAGTGCGGCAAGATCGACGACCTGACGAAGAATGCCACTCCTTGCATCATTGGATGCCAGTCCGATGACATGTCCAGTATGTGCACCCCCCATGCTCCCATCTCTCTGCTTTCCCCATTGGCTGACCAAGCCCCTTTTTGCTACTTCCAGAGACCCTTGAGCTCTCCGGCAAGATCTGTGCCAAGGTCGGCGGCGCCCAAGTTGGAGACGCTGTCAGCTCTATCGCCTCGGGCGCTTCCACCGCGATCGGCGGCGCTCTGTCGACCGCCAGCGCCAAGGCGACCTCGATCTACGGTGATATCACTGCCACCGCTTCCCACGCCGCCTCGACCGCGTCTCCGACCCCGGCTAAGGCTGCTGCTGGCCGCAACATGGCTGGCGCCGGCTTCGCTGCCGCCGTCGTTGCTATGGCTCTGTAGGAAACGAAGAAGAAGAAAGATGGATGAACGAGACAAGGAGTTGTTGTTGATGCCAACATCCCAGAAAGCTGTTTGGCTTGTATGTATATGATACCATGAGGAAACCCCCCGAGCGTGGAAATATTCCACCTGTCGCGAAGGGCGTTTTAGACACAATATTTTAGCGACGAACTGTATTTCAATTGGAGAATAAATGAACTCATGAAGGGACTGTACCTTGGTAGAATATAGTGCAACAATGCTTCACTCTGTACACTTCTATTTTCTGGGTGTCGCGCGAAAGCGATGCCCTGTCGCATCAGAACATTGTGATACAGTATTGCTACCTCAGTAGAAGTCATTGAACATAGCCAGTACTTGGTCCAATTACGAATACGGAGTTCTGAGGGCCAGGTCCAACTACTTCACTGCCTGTTAACTGCATGTGTGATTCTGACAAGCTCTGGTTGACGTTGAGCCCCTAAACATGGACAGCGACGCCCACGTGTCCGCGCCCACCAAGACAAGCATCTGACAGCAGCCAAGATTGATTAGAGCTTGTCAGATGATGATGGGGAGGGATACAGGGGAGTTCAAGCACAACCTGACTCAGAACCCCCCCGCTCATCTCGCAATGACACCGGGAAGCACAGCAAGCAAGTGAAGGGAAATGGGAGGCCATTGACTTGAGCACACTGCCTAGTTCAATCATGTTCGTGCCGAAAACTCCCATTGGGATGGCATGGTCTCCATCAACGGCCTAGTACCTACATACATACCTACTGATCCACGGCGTACTGGATGTCAGTAGTGGCAAAACAAGACCGGCAACACGACGTAGTACGCCGGGTCCCTAGCTACAGCAGGACACATAAGATGCCCGAAGTTTAATTTAAGGTCCGGTGCCGACAACAAACGTCCAATGTCGGGCTCTCGGAGTTGGAAGTTGGAAGGGTTTTACACACCAGAGAGTCATGATGTGCTCCATGCACCAATCAACAACTGCCCGTTTCGCGTTGTAACTGTAAAGGATAGTACATGTCTGATTAGTGAGGAGGTATGCCTTGGGGGAACCCTTGGAAGTTTCCAGATCTCAGTTGCACGCAGTGAACGGAAGTGACAAAGGAGTGATTAGGTTATATCACATTTATATTTGACGAGATGGTGGATATTACCGTCGATCCCACGATCCTGAGATCCTCGATAGTATATGCATGGAATCTAATGGTAATAGTAGTAGTAAAGGGGCCTCACCAGCCCGTATCCAGACGTTCATTCGTTCATACTTCAAGCTAGACAGACATTCCATCAGCCTTCAAACAATGGGGGGTATCACATTACGTGAGCCAGTCAATCAGCCTTCCTAGGGAGTTGACGACCAGCAGAAAACAACAAAACGAGACTGCAAATCCGTCGCTCTCTCTCTCTCCACACACACACACATCATCATCATCATTATCGTCATCAACAGCCGCCAACACCGCCGTCCTCGAGACTTTCGTCCCAACCACCGGTGCTCAACAACCATTCGCCGACCCTCTCCTTGACACCAGTCATGGCGTCACCCAGCGCCCCTTCCCATTGATCGTGGACGACGCGGACCTTTTCTTTGAGATCCTCCGTCTCCCGCTCCTGCTCCTGGCGACGCTCCTCGTCGACGACATGCTGCTCGCGGCCCTCGGCCTCTTTGACCTTGGACCGGGCCATCAGGATGGCCTCTTTCACCTCGTGTAGCAGACACAGGAGGTTGGTCTGACTCTCGATGAATTGGTACGTGCTCTTCTCGGCATGAAGTAGGAGACTGAACAGGTACTGCAGCGGGTGCCGGTGGTAGCTGGGCGTCTCGTCGTATTCGGTCGGCGGGATGTGGATGTGGAAGCGCTCATCGACGACGGGCGGGATCTTCTCCAACAACCCATTGAGCGGCGTCGCGATGTCCCAGAACGCGTTGAGCTGCATGTCGACCCCGCGCTCGACGTTTTCAGACACCACGTCTCGAAACTCGCGAGTTCGCTGCAACACCTCATTTGCAAATGCTTGGCGCCGCGTCGCTGCATCTTTGGCGAAAAAGTTAATAGCCGTGGCCGCTTTCTCTTCATTGCCTGCTTGCTGATACGGCGTCACAATGATGTCACGGTATCGGTCATTGCGCTCGCTTAGGAGGTCATACACATCTCTGTGTAACGACTCGCGTGCCTCGAAGATCCATTTCAAAAGTGTCAGCTTCTCGAGCAGTTCAGGCTGCTCATCGCCTTCTTCTTGAGGGAGATTCGGGTCTGAGGCGTGCGTATCAACGAATAACCGAGACCGTAGCTCATTGAACAAGGAGGTGGCCTTAGCAATCCGTGTCGTAAGCATCTCGTTGAGCGGCCTGACTACCTCGGACTGAAACCGTTCAAATTCTTGTTTATCCAAGTCCTTCGCTTGGACTTGTTCAGTTTCATTCGAGTCGGCTTCAATGGCAGCTGCTTCACCATATGACATGTTTCCACTGTTGATTTCCTGCTGCAAGTTGACCCGCAGAGCCTGCCGGCGCTGCTTGGCTGCTTCGGCGGCCTCCTCTCGAATTTTTTGGCTGTCCTGTTTAAAGTGCTCTTTGGTTTCTTGAAGCTGTGTCATATCGCTCAAGGACCGTACAGTAGTACGAATAGAGGTTAGTTCAGGGTGGTTGTTATTGACAGCAGGGTGGTGACGTGGATAAGGTGGTGGCAGCGTCACAAGACGAGAGACATCTAGATGGGACGGACTAGGCGTATTCGGCGTAGAAGCCGGTAGAGATAGCAAAGACCCGCGAGGTGGTTGGGGAGTCTGAGATTCTTCGGCCTCGTGCCAGCCAACCTTCTCCGGGGGGTATTCATTAGATTGTTCATACGCGCTGGAACTTGCAGGACCGGCCCCGTCATTTGGTCCATCGTGCCATTGAAGAGCTTCGCGAGCTTCCTTTGGTACACCCATGTACTTGGACTCTCGTTTGGAACGCTCGAGCCGCTGCGATTGATCCCCATTGGAATCGGCCTCCCACCATCGGCTTGCCGTCCGCCCGCGAGAGCTGGATTCGTCAGGGGCTTCGCTGATGCTCATACTGAGGATTGGCGATAACGAAGGCATGAAGTTGTTTGAATTCGGTTGCCAATTGGCGTTGTTGGAAGGACCGCTAATTGGAGAAATTGGAATACCGGCTGAGGCAGGAGCAGAATGCGGTTGTTGTTGTTGTTGCACGTTTTCCCGCCCAAAGACAGAATTCATTGAATTGCGGTGCGATCTGGTCTCTGACATCTGAGGTGCCCATTCGCTTGTCTGGGATGCGTTGGAATCCCGCCTCGTTCTCATAGGGCGGAACAGATCCCGTGTCAAGTCAAAGATCTCGGAGCCCATGGCTCCTATGGCGGAGTTGTACCTTTCTCTTCGAATTCTTGACTCACTGACAAAGAATTCAGCAAACATCTTCACTCGGTCGGCATCCGAAGCCGCGGTTGCCTCTTGACGAGCGAAGGCTTGGAAGCGCTCGATGGTTGCGTTGCAGAACTGGTCCGCAGTTTGACTGACGACGGCGTGCTTGGTCACGGGCGTGGAAGAAAGCATCCCTGCCAAGCTTCCAGCTGAATTCATCATGTCTGGTCGCATGCTAGAACTCGACGCAGAGCGGCTTTGTGGAGGCGGTGTTGGCAAGGCTTTGGGTGCCATTGGGTGGGTGTGAGGTGTTATGGGGTACATCTTGTGCGGCTGAGGAGAAAAGGGCGGCGTGGGAGTTTCCGGAGGTAACGCAGCTGAACGGCGTGGTGTCGAGTGATGAGAATCAATTCGATGTTCACCGGTCCGGCCACCTGTGCCCGGCGTATCTTGACCAGTTCTGCCACCACTGTATGGACCTTTGTGCCCTGAGAACCGAGCAGCTGGGGCACCACCATGTGGAACGACAATATCAGATAGTGGCTGGATGCTAGCAGTAGATTCGCTGGTGCCAGGCCTTGTGCGGCTCTCGGCCCGTCTTTCACGCAGAGTCTTTTCGAGCCTAACAGCACCGTTTCTTGATAGCTGCCCGCCCGCGGAACTGGAAGCCGAGGCAGATTCTATGGGCTGCGGAGATGAAGTACCAGCAGGACTTGACGTATCGATGTTCAAGACGGGCTGGGGCTGTTTGCCGTTTGGTTGACGGTCATGTTCGTTCCAATCTGCTGGCGTGGGCGGCACAGGACCAAGCGCAGTGATCCCTTCCGGTACTGGTCGCCTCGTAGGCGGTGATGTGATGGGTTCAGTTGTCCGATTCAAGCTTTGCGACCTGGAATTTGGCGGGGGCGGTCCAGGAGGAGGAGGCGGCAGCGGCAGCCCGGGCTCCCACCTCGATTGTGATGTGGAGCGCGACCGAGCAGACGTGGGCGTTTCGACTGCACTTGCCGAAGCAGCTCGCCGAGCGCTTGGTGGAATTGCGGAAGAGTCCGTGTCAGATCGCTCAAGCCTTTGTGGTATATGTAAAGCGAGGGGCTGTGGCCTGGAAATAGGTGCATGCTGGTGAGTATCTGGTGGAGTCAGGGCCTCCGAGGGTTCTTGACGTCTTCTAAATGATGGAAGCCCAAAGCGTCTCTCCCGCGAGGCTCCCCGGCCACCAGAATTCGGCGGTGGTGGAAAGTTCTGATTATTCGAAGGTTCCGGTGACGGCCGGTGCGTATTGCTAGCAGGCACCCGCGGAGCAGATATGTTTGCTGGTGTAGAGTCAAATGCTCCGCTCACAGGTCTCTGGCTACGTGGTGGAGAGTACGGAGGAGGGGGAAGAGGCGATGCTGGTGGCACATCAGTATTCGGTAACCGACAACACGAACAAGATATGTTCAACTCACATTGAGGTGGCTCTGGTGGGGTGAATTGATGGGTCCGCTCCGGACCAACAGCGGGAGAAGGTGCCCATTCTTGAGGATTGTAGGGTTGTATGGAACTCATAGAAGTGTGGGCTGATGAGTAGGCATAAGGCGAGGATACCGACACGGCGGAATGAGGCGTATGTTGGCCATATGTTCCTCCAAGTGAAGTCGTCAGGAGGGGATTGAGCGTCTGACGAAGCCGCGAGGTCGAGTCGCGGCCGGCGCTCATTTTCGGTCGCGAAAAAGGAGGCGCTTGGTTGTAGCCGCCTGACAAAGAGGGAACGGTGATGAATTAGACGTCGCGGGGATCGATTGGGAGCGTCGCGAAAGGTTCCCGGAAATACCAGCCACCGCCGATGTGCCCCGGCCAGAAATCACCTCTTCATGTATAACACAGGCGTGGAGAGAAGCTGCTTCAGATGGCGACGTGCATTGCCCGACAATTGCTGATGACCGTCGTGGCGCAAGCGGTAATAGTGATGGTGATAGATTATGTTGTCAAGGTCGGAGATTCGACACTGGTAACACTTGCGCAAGAGGGGACAAAAAGAGAGAATGGGATAAAGAGGTTAAATTGAGATTGAGATCAAACCTCTACCACTGGATAACTGGATAGCTGGATAGGCGGGAACGCAGCAAACGATCTAGTCCCTTGGCACCCTTGCTCGGAGTATCTGGCTGCATGAAGGTTCCTCTTCACGTAGGTACTGTAAATCGATGCCGCCAAGAGCGAGCACACATGCATACGGGAGCAACACCAAAGAGGGCAGTAAATGGGTACGGGTTGACTAAGTGCCCCTCTCGACAACAACAACCTTGCGATGTTGGTCACAACCATGAATGATGGGACTCTTGAAGACTAGGAGTCTAGCTTGGCCGATAAAGGAAGTAAAATACTACGGTACTCATGCACGTCTAATCATGCGCGAGTGTGGCATCAGCACCAAGGGGGAAAGGAGGGTGGTGGGTGGTGGGTGGTGGGTGGTGAGAACAGTATGTACATTCATAGGCAGTACGTACATTACAACTAATTGCTTGGTATGGGCAGTTTCGGCGTCCTACATGTGGTGAAGTGCCGGGCTGTCAACTTGCAGTATTAGGCGAGGCCGACGCTTCGGTTGGCCAACTGTCCAGGCTGGACCGCCTTTTGGCATGCACATGCGAGTCAGTTCAATATAATAAAGTACATAAGGCCACAGAGCCAGCCCCTTTGGCCCTCTAGCCCTGTCTTCGTGTCTTCGTTACACAACCTTAGCAGACAAAGAGCTGGAGAGCGATCAGCGATCAGCGATCAATGGGGAGAGGCGGGAGAAAGGACGGGGGGCCAAGAGAGCGGATGGGCTGTTGGCCGGCATCTTCTCGTTGGCATTGGTCAGAAGAGACGGTGGGGATATTCTATATTTGGATCGTTCTGTATTTTGCGCTGTTAGACTCTGCTCGCCAGTTCTCTCCGACTTCTCACAAGACTTGCTTCTAATTGGCTTGATGGATGCCGGCGCTTACAGGCTCCATTGCCCCTGTACAGCTGAGAGATAGCCATTGGTTGGTAGAGTTTATCCCCCTCCCCGCGAATCCACCAGCCCGAGCGAGGCACTAAAAGAGCCTGGAGGGGGTAAATTAGCGAGGTAGGGGGGGAGCTGGGTTGCAACTTGAACTTCGAGAACGCAATCCTTTCTCGCCATGTCATGCGAAGTAACCCCAACCATAAACCAACACTACATACAGCCCGTATCCTCCTGTACAAATTGAGTGCTTACTAGTTACTAGACACTTAAGCAATGGTAATATAACCACCCAACTATACAGGACTAATGTGCCGCGCTTTGATGTTCATGTATTCGCGTGGCGGCAGCGGGTATGCAAGCTCAATGCAGTCATAGCAGGAAGCTAAACTCGAGTTCCATGATCATAGGAGCCAAGGGAGCCATGGGAGCCGCACATATATTGATAGGCATGGGCGATCTGATGCTTGCTCATAGTCCCGCTTCTCTCTCTTTAAATAATCACGGAACTGTCGCTAGCCACGGATCTTGCAATTTCCGTCCTATTTGCTTTGCTTATTTGCTAGGGTGATTGATGACCTCGCGCTCTGAAGCCCCCGTCGTCGCCTTGCTTGTTCTGCATTAAGGGGCCGTCATGTCTTTTCAGCCTTACCGCGAGTTCGAGCAGCGTGCCAAATATAGAGAGGTTTGGACGGAAATTGGCAGATTTGACTGATAACTGGTCGATAGCTCTCCCCACATCAGGCTCACCGAACGGGGAAGAGCAAAGCCGGCAACCATGGGCGTTGATCTTATGTTCGACGAGGATGTTGATATATTTAGTACTGGCACTCAAACTCAAAAAGAACCGTCACATTTCCGTCCCACCCAAAATGCTTGAAGATACTCCACTGGCCAACTTCAGTAGTAGTACAGCGCACACGGTTAGTCCGTTTAGCCATACAGATGGCCTTCCGCTCTTCAACCCGAATGTTTACTCCGGCAGGCTACTGGGCAGGCCATGTGGTTCCTTGGTCACCAAAACCGAACATACAAATCTTGTGGATCGAAAGACAGGACTATCGGGCGTGTATATGTGGATTTATGACAAGACATACATATATAGATATATATATATATATATAGAATCATTGAGGTTCTGACAGGTTTGGTCGGACTTCGTGGTCTGATCAAACCGCCACAGGGAACGGAAATCTTGTGAGGGGACACAACGGAGTGTGCTCCGTTCTTGATTTCCCACCGTCTATTCCAGACCTTTAGAATCAACCAAAATAGCTGCAATTGCCATTTGAACGCCCAGAAGTGCATTGAATCCAAATAGAAGCACGGCATTCGGGATTGGGTCAATTGCATGCTTGCATACATACCATACCGACAGTCCTTTGCGATTCTATCCCAATGTGTCCGGCTTTTCAGATGCTTACCTTATGTGCTTATACTCGCGCCCCTCAGGATGGGATAAGATGCTTACGCCCTGGATTCCCCATTAGCATCCAGGCAATCAAAGTCATCAGTCAAGTAATCAGACGTTCTGGGCTGTTGTTTTCAGGAGATAAAACAAGACATACAGCGTCCGACCTGAACATAGTTGCCATGTTTGATAGGAGCTTCTACGGTGTGCAGTCTGGCTATCCATCGCACATCTCTGTGTTCTTGGCAGATAGCAAGGCTGGCTGGCTTATCAGCTGAATGCGGTTAGACACTTGTCCCTAGTGGGGCCTTGAAGGGACCTAACCAATCCGGTGCTTTATGCGGGCTTAGGCCCCGGAAGAGAGAGAGAGAGGGGCCACAGCTCTCGCAGCCTTGGTTTGGGTGCTGGATTTTCTAGATCTTTCCTTCACATTTCCTCCCTGCTCTTCCATCTTCTTCTTCTCTTCTTTTCTTCGTGGCCTTGTGCCCCCTCAGCCCGCCTCCTTCAAGTTACAAAGTCAATTGTCCTTTCTCTTGCACTTTACTGAGTACCAAGAAGACTGCGAAGGTTGCTGAGAAACCATCGCTGCTTGTCCGGTAAGTCGCTTCCATGCTATTTCTCTGCATATCAATCATCTCGATATGCAAAACTCTTTCCCTTACATGATGAGAACCCAGCTGGCACCAGTCATAGGGTGACTTGTACTCCCTCCTTTGATGACCACAATGCTTTGGTCTAAGACCTCTCTCTGATATCCTAAATCACAAACCACTATGTTGTCACATTGAATGGGCGGGACTTGAGCTGACAAATTCGCTTCGCATAGATTATCAATATCCACGACCGTCTTTCCCTAGCCGAATCCTCCAACATGGCGCTGCACAACCCCAACAACTGGCACTGGGTCGATAAGGATGTTATTGAGTGGGCAAGAGATTGGTTCAACAAGAACTTGGTAGATGTTGCGGCTGAGCAAGGAGACGTCAACGTCAAGATCAGCAAGGTTGTCAGTGCTGATGGCGATGTCAACGTCAGTCAGCGAAAGGGAAAGGTCATTACCTATTACGACGTCAAGCTGGTTTTAGAGTTCTCTGGTATGTTTGATAGTTATCTTTTGGTTGCCGAGTCGAGACTGACCAAGTCAAGGCAACGCTCCTGGCGTAGAGGGCGTTTCGGGCTCGTTCACCGTCCCGGAAGTCACCCATGACGATGAGCAGATTGTGGTAAGTGCATGCCTTGTAGTAGTAGTCGTAAAAGTGGCCAGTGGCTTATCTGTCTCCAGATCGAGGACCTTACTATCCACTCGGAGTCGGCTGAGAAGCAACCCGTGCGGGATCTTATCAGGTCTCAACTGAAGCCGCAGCTGGTTGAGCAGCTTAAGAAGCTCACACCTGCTCTGATTGCTGAGCATGGCAAGGATATCCAGCACGCGCCTGGCTCCAACCCTTCCAGCGGTTTCTCCACTCCCAAGCAACATGTCCCATCTGGTGCCAAGGCTGCCAACGCTGGCGCGTCCGCTGCTGCCCAAGACAACAAAGGTGGTGTCGTGAACACCACTACCCTTGTTGAGTCCGAGGAGTTCAAGACCACGGCCGAACAGTTGTACCAGACCTTTACCGATCCTCAGCGACTCGCTGCCTTCACTCGTGCCCCTCCCAAGAAATTCGAAGGTGCCAAGAAGGGCGGCAAATTTGAGTTGTTCGATGGAAACGTCTCGGGCGAGTTCCTTGAGCTCGCTCCCACCAAGATTGTCCAGACGTGGCGCCTGAACCAGTGGCCTGCGGGACATTTCTCCAAGCAGACCCTTGAGTTCGAGCAGAACGATGCTGACGGTGTTACCAACATGCGTGTCACCTGGGCTGGAGTTCCGGTTGGCCAAGAGGATGTGACCAAGCGCAACTGGGGCGAGTACTACGTCCGCAGCATCAAGCAGACCTTTGGGTAAGTCGCCTCTAGTATGGCTCATGCTGTTCTTTCTCTAACTGTATTGCAGATTCGGCACCGTCTTGTAATACGACATCGTCTCCACTAACGGCGTTTTGGTGTAATTGGGCATAGGGCAGAAGATCCTTACCTTCACAGGCATAATGTCCTGCAAATCTAGACAGCTCACATTAGAACACGAGTCTCGGTAGAAGAGACATACGTTTTGATATAACCTTTTCGGTCAGAAATTGTTTAGAGAGATTACGCGACACGATATCACGTTAATAAATTAAAAAAGACACGAGTTATGCCAATTTTGTCTCCATTTAGCGATTGAAGCCCATGTCACCTACCTGCTTGGTCTCCGTCCTCACGACCTGACTTCTTCCGTGTGCACTGTTGACTGCTTCCGCTGTTGCTGACTCATCGCCGCTGGAGAATTCCGTTGTACTTAAGGTGGCGGCGTCCCGGTGTTCCTCGCCGACCTGCAAGTCGAATGTGAACGGCAGCTTGGGTTTCAGCGACAACCAGTCCTTGTCGTCGATGGCCATCTTCATGTGGTGCTCGAACTGGGCCCCTACCCTGTGGCAGATCTATGCCCCGAAGGCGAACTTGTCCTTGTTGCCGTACTGGTTGCGCTGAGATTAGACTACATACACGATTCCTGTATTATTATGTGGACGCCCAGCATGAGCCTGAAGTATTTCAAAACCAAGCAAGACTGTGAGATTTATGGCTAACGTCAGGGCTCATGAGGTCGATGCCAAAAGCACGGAGGCCCGCTCCTTTCAACTGCGGGAGGCCGCAGTCCCTGGGCTTCTGCTAGGTGCCGGCGCCCGTCGTTGCACCCGGCGCAGTGCCTACCCTCGTTCTTAGCGAGATATTTTTGGGCGTCAAGGACGCTCTGGATCTTTATCTCCTCCCAGTGATTTCATGGGGGGAACTGTAGGAAGGAGTGACGAGGGCTTCTGGGGGGTTTAGCAAAGTAGCGTACGAAGAGTGCAGGAGAATAGCGTCATTGTTCCGGCAGTGGACGTACGTCTCACAGGAGCCGCCCGCTGTTGTGCAATGGAATACGACGCACTTATAGTACGGGTGCGCGTTCGGGGCGTTCTCGGTCTTCGGGCAGTCCCTGATGATGCCCTGGATCTTCCAGGCGCGGACGCCTGCCATCTCCTGCGCGGCTGCGACGGCCAGCATCAACAGACTCTAGCGGGCGATTAAGGAGGTCAGGACGGCGGTTTTAGTAGCCGCTCGTAAGCCATATGGGGATTGCTGGGACACCATCTTCAAAAACAGTGTCAAAGTATATTCGTTGCTTCCGGACTCTTCTGGCTCTTTGGTCTCGATACCCTGCTTTACCAATCAAAAGAGCCATTGCACAATCCAGCACTTTGCAGATTACTGTTAATTAATAACAATAAAAAGCTTTCAAGGCCCTCATTATCAACATCATTGCATCATTGGGACCGGCTCTATAGGTCGGAAGTACCACCAAACCAGTCGTTGATTATAATACGGCTTGTGGTACTACATATTTTCAGTTATAGGGCAGCACTTCCATTACGAGCTTTGCCACGGAGATGGGCATCCGTGTCTTGTTTAAGCTAGTGAAGCTGAATGTAGACTATCTGCAAGGCATGCCGGTTTCTGCAGTGGGTATGGTCAATACCTCGCTAATCGTTACCCCTATACCCCTGAGTGTTCTTGCAGCTCAGGTTACCAATGCGTTATCGCCGGGCTACCAAAGCCGGCAACCAAGAGTCGCGGACTTTACACATTTCACTCGTCTTATCAGAGCAAAAATTCATAATCTGCAATCACTGTCCGATAATGGCTTTCATGACATCTTACAAAACTGGAAATATTTATTTACTAATTGAATCCCGAGTAATGACCCGATAGCCTAAGAAACATCAATTCCAACTAGCAAGTTCCCATTTCATCTCTTCTTAAAGATATTCCAATTTTTATATTCCCCAAACTACAGTCCTACTGCCTAAATATATCGGGGATGCGTGTTAGGATTCGGATATGAAGCCGGCCAGCTTGCGGGCGGGTAGTGCTGGCCAGCCGGGTTCAGTCCGGTCACCGAGTACCCGCCCCATCCGCCGCTGCTGGGTTGTACGACCCAGGGCGAGGCCACGCCGTTCGAGAGGGTCGGCTGGTAGGTGCTGAAGGGCGGGTTGGACGGTAGGAAACTCTGGGGGTAAAACGTCCCGGCGTTGGGGTTGAGCTGGGAGCCCTGGGGATAAAACGGCGGGGCGTTTGGGTTGAATTGGAAGTAAGACATGATGACAGGTGGGCTTTGTCTGTTCGTTTGCTATACAGGCTATGGGCTGATTCAATAATGCTTTGGTGGGATCTATCGACTTGATATTGTGATATTGTACTCTGGTACGATGCGTTTTGTTTCTTTGATCTGGTAACTTGATGGATTCTCTGTATCTGCTGTAGCGTTGGCATAATCATAGGGGTCTTCCTGAGCGTGTGTTACCAAACAAACCAACAGAGTCACAGTGAGTATCTAGACTGGCTGTGAATGGGAGTGTGTTTGTGGGGGTAGTGATGGCTCAAATAATCGATGTTTGCGAATTGCCAAACAAAGGAAGCACCGAACACATGGGAGAGGTACCATCAAGCCATCGCAAGGAAAAACACTGGCGTTGACGTGCCCATATTAGAGCTTCTTCTTGACCATAACCAGGGCAGCAGCGACACCCACCTTGAGCTGCTCCTTTCCCTTTTCGACACCAGCATCGTGGAGGAGCTTCTCGATATCTCGTCTCATCATCTTGATCACGTCCTTTTCCGTCCCTGCCAAGTCCGGATGCGCCTCGCGCCATCGCTGGACCGGGCTGACCGTGGCCATGACCTTCTCCAACGTGTCCATGTTGGCCGGCGGCTGAATGATGTAGTCACTCTCCCAGGCCTTAGGGTCCCACTCCTTGCGGAAGAAAGCCTCCCGGTCGAACTCGGCGAGAGGTGGGTTCATGTCCCATGGGTATGTGAAGTTCCTGTACAGATCTGATGCCGCGACATTGCCTGGTTGGTAGAAGGGCCGGAGGTAATGCTCATCATAGTGGTGCAGGACGGCGGTGATGGCCTCATGGTTGGGCATGGAGGGGTGCGCGTAGTTGGAGTTGGACCCCCAGAAGGCAATGGTGCCGCCGGGCTTCAGCACCTCGGCCGCGCGGGGCCAGAACCTCTCCAGGTCGAACCAGTGGGCCGCTGTCGAAGCGACAATGAGGTCCACGCTGGCGTTGGGGATGCCTCCGGGCAACAGCTGCGAACCAATCTCCTCGGCAGACGAAGCCTCGAAGCGGATGAGTTCGTTGATAGAGATTACACCGCCCAGCGATCGTGCAGCGCTGATCATGCCCTCGGACGGATCGAGGCCAAATGCATGCTGGAACTTGGGTGCAAGCTCGCGGACAGCAGTACCCGGGCCGCATCCTAAGTCCACGATGGTATCAAACTGACCGCCGGTGGTAGCGTGGTGGTCGATGACGAGCTTGTACAGGTTCTCATGGTAGTGTGGGCGGAAGTTTGCGTAATGTTTCCCATCTTCGGTGCTGTAGTTCCGGAAGATGACCTCTCGTGGCTCGGTCGCCATATTGAAGGGTTACGGTATCACAACTTGGGATGGAGAACAAGACTGGCCAAGCTTCTAGCGCCAGACAAATGTAAAGGAAGGTGCTGCAAATCAAGGAGATAAAAGGGAAAGCCGTTGATGTCAACGACGGAGGAGTTCGTAAGTCTTATTAGTTCGTGCTCGATTGGTCCCTAGTGCAGGCAACCACATGCAAGGTACCTAGCTCCGTCGGTTATTTCTGGCTCCGACGGAGATTCCGAAGTTGCCGGCATAGCGCATCTTCAACCTAACCACATGGCAACGCAACAGCATCGAGAATCTATTTCTTCTGGACGGCATATCACCAATTTACATTATGATCAAACTCACATTTCTCCTCCCGATAGTCTACTGTAGATGCTAAGATCTGGGCGATGTGATGATGGTTCGGGAGACAGGCCAAGTATGTAGCGTAGCAGTGATTCATCCCTATGGGGCATTTGTGTGTAACAGATAATGAGTGATTCGGTTTAGCTGGGCCAGCCGGGTTGACCCGGAACGAGTAGAGATCCCTATCTGGCATTGCAATTCCGCATTTGAACAAGCCGGTACGGGGACGAGAAGGCGAGTCCGGATTCTTATCAAATGTGTCGAAGTCAAGTCAAGATTGCAAAGGGGCCGTCAGATGAACAAAAAGCAAGGAGTTATCAACATTGGGTGGAGAAACAAAAAAGAAATGCTACCACCACTTGGTCTCCCACACACGTAAGCTGCAAATACGACACTCCCGAAGGGAAGTGGTATTAACTGAGCGCGGTACGCCAGAGTCTACAGAAACTAATGTTGGCATGGACGAGAACACAAGTCTGCAGGAGTGGGAATCGAACCCACGGTTGGTCAGTGTGTGAGAAGTTATAGAGCTGTATCTATAGCCACTAAGCCATATTTACTGAACAACTCAGGTTATAATGACTTATGTAGGCAGTATGCCTAGCCAGTGGACACAGTTAGATACCTACGACGTTGAATTTACATTGTTCGTACGAAGACGGAGTGTTTACCCCTCCTCCACCTTACAAACAGCCTCCTGTCACCCCCTATCGAGCTTCCATATGAGGAGGTCCATCTACAAGAGCAGCCCAATGGTTGAGAATGCTACATTCCAGTTAGATATATAGCCCAGTACGTAATAAGTCGGATACGAGAATACACAAAGATGCCACTCCTTGGCCACTCTTCTAAGACTCGGCATAATCCCCAGCCAAGTACTTGGTACGCCCTATTGCTCCCTGCTGTCCCCACCGCCTGGCACTATAGAACCTTTCGTGATAGAAAAGCCCACTAGTGTGTACGTTTACATTCAATGCTACAAGATAGTGAGCCCCTACTAATTGATTTACTGATCTCCTTGTGTGAATCACCACGGCTGAAGGTGATTCTTACTGCTCTTGTGGTTATAAAAACCCTGAGCTGCCCTCTTCTAACTCATCTCTCCTCCCAACCACAACAACACACGAAACACAATCTTCCGCCACCCAGCCGCTTTTTTCAGCAATCAAAGCCTCAACACCTCTTCCACCAACAAGACCAACTCACACTCTGTTTCTATCATTCCCTCCCCTTGTTCAACGAGCAAGATGTCTAAGCCCACCAACAACCTCCATGATCTCTTGCCTCGCGCAGGCCTCATCATTGACAATCACTCCCCCGTCACCGCCCGCGCTCAGCGCGACAAGCTTGTCCTCAACAAACTCCAGCACTCCAGCATCGTCGGTCGCGCTTTTTTCAAGCGCAACCAGTACCGCGATGCTCTGAACACCGAGTTGGCAGCCATGTTTGCTATTGCCGCCAGAGACGAGAAGCGAGCCAAGCTGACGAAGGCCACGGACAACAACAAGAACTCCGACGAAGACGACGATGAAGACGACGAGGGTGGCTACCTCGACTTCGTCGACGCCGTCAAGGAGGACGTGGCTTGGGCTCAAGACCTGAGCAGCTCAGTCTTTCTAGACTTCTTCACCCGTCTGCTCGGTGCCCGTGTCGCTTGGGTCGATAAGCCTCGTGAGCCGTTCGACGAGAAGGACCACTCAACCACCGCCCAAGCCGCCCAGGCTTTGCTGAACCTCGAGCCTGGTCTCTAGGAGAAGGCCCAGCTCGATCTCCAGTTCTACGAGATGGCTGGCGGTTTCGACGAGTGTGAGGACGAGGACGGTGATGATGATGCCGAGGACATCAACGCTGGCGCCGACGGCGATGGAAACATGATGGTCGATCTGGAGAATGCCTTGGAGGGCGAGGTAATGGAACAGCAGGTCTCCACCGGCGTCGAGAAAATGGAGGTGGACTAGATGGAAGCAGGGATGAAAGGGCGGCTTGGGAACAATCAAGATGAGACGATCAGTGCGACATACCATGCCCATCTTCGGCGAAGACATCCTGATCTCAATCAACTTCTCACCTCATGGCTCCTCAGCAACCACCCTGGAAACAACAGAAGAAATCAGTCGATCATCCAAAGAGGATATAAAGGTCCTACAGAGTTGCCTAGCTGATGGTCGGCAAACGAGATGAATACAAACGAACTGAACTCCTTTTGCACCATATTTGTGTATCGATTATATCTTTATGTGATATGTTCGCGCCACGTTTTGCATGTCGGCTTCTGCCTTGTGATGTTTTTAATTTATATGTAGCTAATCTAAGTAAAGTAGCTAATTAATCTATAGTATTTGTTAAAGCGCTGATGTAAAGCAAACCGTGAAATCATCCAATCATCTCGTCACTATTCTATATCCGCAACCGATGGCTCACGAACAGCCCTACGAACGCAATGACGCGATACAGCAGCCCAATACAGAATATGACTAACACATTGAGCCAGAGGCGGTCGAGATGGAAGCCAGTCGCCTGGGCGGCAAGATCAACTTGGTACAGGTAAGAGAAGGGGTAGACCATCTGCCCGAAGTAGAGCTCGGCGAACCAGGTGCCCGGGCTCGCGCGCCAGAGCCCCTCGACCTTCCAGTCGCGGACCTGGGCGAGGCTGGGCGCGGCGCCGCTCAGGATGCCGACGACCAGGCTCAGGATGGTGGCGAAGAGGGGCGCGTCCTCGCGCCGCGCCACCATGGACACGCACGCGGCCAGGCCGTAGATGGCCCAGAAGTACACGAGGTTGGCGATGAAGGCGACGCCGTAGGACAGGCCCCCGGGAACGGCGAGCAAGATTAGGAACGTGGTTAAGTGTAGGCAAGCCAGGGCCATGCGCGGGATGACGGCGGCCACCTTGGCCAGGAAATAGGCCAGGCGCGAGTGGCCAGCCTCGGCCTCGCGGCGGTACAGGAGGGTCTCCTCAGAGAAGACGCGGACGGCGGGCGAGGCGCCTGAAAGACCGATGGCGATGGCAGTTAAGAGGGCGAACTCGGGGACGGATTTGAAGTCGGCCGCCACTGAGAGGACGTCGTAGGGCTCTTTGTAGAAACCTGTAATGGCACATGTTGTCAGTGAATGGAAAACACCAAGATAGATACGTGGTTAGATTTGCTCACCTTTGAACATGATACCCTTCTTCCCATTCTCTGCTAGCCCGATCAAGAAGCCTGCCACTGAGGAAAGACCCATCTCGAAGAAGAAAGCGGACTTGACCCTATACTGCTGCAGCATCGCGCGGCGGAAGCAGAGCCATATCTGCTTGATATGAGGTGCGCCGCGCTTCTTAAGAGCCTGCTGGATAGCCGTGTTATCCGAGGTGGCGAGTGAAAGGACGGAGCCATGCTTGTCGCGAGGATGCTTCCCCTCGGCGCTATGTTTATTGCGGGAGGCGCTGGACCAGTGCGCGATGAGGGCCTCCTTGGAGACGTCGCCACTCTTCTTGTAGATCCGGCCATTGCCTGTGATGATATCCGTCACCACGTCTCCCGCGTTTCCATGCTCGGGGAAGTGGAAGCCTAGATTCTCGAAGTAGGGCTGGACTCCTCTTTCAGAGCCTTCGTACAGGAGCTGGCCGTTGCCGAGCAGAATCAGACTATCCAGCATCTCGAAGATCTCCATGCGCGGCTGATGGATGATGACAATAATGGACAAGCCAAGACGCGCGATGGCCTGTAGCGTTCGCATCATGGACACGGCGGACGTGGCGTCCAGGCCGCTCGTGGGCTCGTCGAGAAAGATGGACATGGGCGCAGCCGCCAGCTCCATACCGATACTAACACGCTTGCGCTGCCCGCCGCTAATGACAGGCTTGCCGACACTACCCACAAGGGAGTCACGCACATGTGAGAGCTCAAGACATTCGACGACGGAGTTGACGTGGTTCTCAATTTCATTTGCGGTCCAGGTGCGCGGCAACCGGATCTGAGCAGAGTGCAGGATATTCTCGTAGACAGTCAGCTCAGGTAGGACGATGTCGTCTTGAGGAACATAGCCAATGAGCTTCTTGTAGCGCTTGATCTTGCCGGGGCTGTTGTTGACCATGACGGCGCCGCCTGTATTGGTGATCTTACCCATGAGCAGACGCACAAAGGTCGACTTACCCGCGCCTGATCCGCCCATAACAGCTGTGAGCGTGCCACGCTCGATGGAACCCGTAACGTCTTGTAGAATCGGCTTCGGTGCCGATCGTGGGTGAAACTGTAGGCCGGAGTACGAGAAGGAAAGGCCGAGACGAGATGCGTCCGTGGCCTTTCTCATCGACTCAATGAACCCCCGTAGCTGGACTGGTAGTTCGTCCTGCATATCCTCGATGGGCTTTCCTTGTAGTTCTGCCATGTGTATGACATCCTGAAATCCGTTCCAAGTGCCATCTCGAGGGTGATAGGTGGCGTCCATGGGGAAAGACTCTTGGTCGCGTTCCTCTGACAATGCTCGATAGCGTGTCATGGCCCTTGTCACTGACCGTTTCAAAATGCCTGCGCCAGAGCTGCTTTTCCACTTCCGGCTTCGGGCGCGAAGACCCAAGATAATGACGCCTATGGCGAGGAGGGCATCGATGATTACGAGAATACCGAACGGGATGAGGAAGACCTCGTAACTGGACCCTTCCGGACACCGACTCCCGACGCTGCATGGGGTAGGGGCTGCGGCACCGGGTTGACAATAGTTTCGCTCCGGACACCGCGTCATCTCCTTGCCGCCTTTTGGGCAATAATACCCTTTGGGACAGACGACGGGCTCGAAGGGCCCCATACCTTTCGTGATGCCATCGATGGCGCAAGGGTCTCCCGCTAATCTTGATTGTTGACAGACAGTGAGGGCGGGACAATACTGCGGCAACGAGTTCACCGTGTTGTTCATACACAGGAAGCCCTCGCTGCACCCGTCCTTCTGCCATGACTCGACCGTTTGTATCTGTATGGGCACGGCACCTTCCCGCCAGCAAGGTGCGGCGTCAACCACGGGTTCCTTCTTCCTTTTCTGCTCGGCGGCCCGATAAAACGAAGTGGAGAAATCGGTCTGGTTCTGGCCAGTGCAAGCCTTGTCGTAGACACCTAAAGTGTCGTCGGCCGGAAAGAAGGACTTTTTGTCTCGATCCCATCTCAATGCTTTGTCCGTGTTAGGCCCATTAGATGCGTCGTAAACCTTGGCATTCGTATCGGCTCCATCGTGAAGAGGTGCGAACCATTTCCCCGTCGTCACGTCGTAGACTCCCTGCGTCTGGTTGCCGATGCATTGCCAGGCCACTCCTGTTGGACGTGCCGGTTCTGGACGTCTCAGGGCACAGAGGCACGCCTCTGTGTCAAGGAAACTAGGGCCTCTGGGTGGAAACTGGGGGTAGTACGGGTCCTGGGGGAGATCTCCCGCGTTCATCAAGCTCAGAGCTGACATGACTGGATCCGGGAGTCGAAAGACGTTTCTACCTGTATTAGATAGTCGAAATCCAAGGCGAAAATTGCCGACGGGATGTAAGGGGCAGCCATGGTTTTAACAGAACGAGAGCTGTCATCTGTCCCCAGTTTATAGAAGATGACTAGGCAGCTGGGATGCATTTAGGAGGCAAGCTGCGAAGGCGTACATGTTTCCCATTTCAACTAATAGATGTAGTCGGAACAAATCTAGTCAGACTTTAGTGTCGTGGTATGGATCCTGGACTGCTCCGCCTTGCACTCGTAGCCACCTCAGCCGCGAAGAACACATGGATTGGGTGGGGGAAAGATCGGAAGGGACGGGAGCCGATACAGCAAGGCAGCTCCGTATATGAGCCGTATTTGTGGTCAAAGGTGAGATTTCTATCATGGGCACCATGTATCACTTAATGATTTGAAATGGCAAAAGGAAGAGGATCCCCACCAGTCATCAATCTATGCACTAATCTGCTAAAAATAGGCCCCTAGCTGCCTAGCCCCTCAAGCGTAGGGCGTACGTAGTGCTAGAGGTTAGCTCGATGACATCCATTTTAGTTGGGGCTTGGCCTGGCAATTGGTTTGCATCTAGCGATTGGGGAGGCACGCATGCGTATCTGGTCCAATTAACATACAAAGTAAGTATACACACACACATATGACATATGCCATTGCTTTTCTTATGAACCAGCATTAACGATACATAATGTACGGAGGAGCATATTCTCACGCTTCGAGCATGAGCAATTTGAGCAAACATGAGCACGGTCAATTACGTCTTTTTGCCAGGGGGTCCACTATGCAAAGCCACTGCTTACTACGGCACAGATACGCTAAATTCGAATAGTCTGCTGGGTTTTCAGCAGGATCTACATTGCCAACAGGCACCAGCTAAGCTCGCTATCTGGCAAACACACAAGTGCCGGTTAACTGCTAAATAGGCAGTGACAAGACTACTGCGTGAAGGCTTTGCAGGCTTAAGGGCCTGGCTAGCCAAGCCGGGACGTTATTGACAATGACTGAACGAGGCACTCCAGATGCCCCTAGGCAAGCTGGGACTGTGGCCAGTTTGGAAAGCAAATGACGATTCAGTTGATAAACGTTCATTCATACATTATTGATTACTGGCATCTTACATTGAGATGCGTACTAAGATCCGTCCCCTATCATCGTCTCACCACATTTCAGATAACCAACGCTGACGTGAGCGGAAGGCTCCTGCTGCTGCTACCAACATAGACCTTGTACTCGCCTGATTGGAGCTTCCATTTCTGCGCCTCGACATCCCAAACACTCAAGTCGCGTCTCGTAAGCTGGAATTCCACAGTCACCGTTTCGCCCCTCTTAATCAGTGGCTTCTCGAACCCGCGTAGCTGCCGGACAGGGTTGCCTTCGCCGGGGATGCCAAGGTAGAGTTGCACAACCTCCTTGCCATCCATGCCACCTGTGTTGGACACCTTGGCACTGGCGATTGCCACCACATCCCACAAGTCCGTCTGGCCACCCTCGGCAATGGCGCCTACCGGGTAGGTCTGGCATGGGGCATCGGTCTTGGAGACGGCCAAGTTGGCATACCCAAAGGTCGTGTAGCTCAAACCGTAGCCGAATTCGTAGCGTGGGGTGATGTTGCGAGCGTCGAAATGACGATAATCGATGAACACTCCTTCCTCAAAATCGGCTTGCGGGAATTTCTTGTACTGCTCAGGTGGGGTGAATTGGCTTGGATCGAGCAGTGCACCGTAGTCGGACTCGTCGCGTGCGACCGTGTATGGGAGGCGGCCGGAAGGGTTCGTTTTGCCATATAGAAGCGAAACCAAGGCCTTGCCACTATCCTGGCCTGGAAGATGCGCGTATATAATGGCTGTGACATTTGGGTGGTCGACAAATGTATCAACCATGCGGATGCCAGCATTGTGGAAAACCACGATGGTGTTGGCGCATTGGTCTGCGACGTTAACAATGAGCTTGTCGGTGAAGTCATCTCGAAGATTCGGTCGGTCGTGACCTTCCGTCGCCCATGCGTTCCCAACCACTATACAGGCGTCCGAAGTAGGATTCACACCCGGGTTTTCCGATTCAAAGTTCCAGAAAAGCGCTGTGCCGTCCTCGTATGCCTGGGCGACAAGGGCATCATGAGGCGAACTAATAAGGTTCTGCGCCGTGGCCCCTGAGCCACCACCCGAAATGATAGTCCCGTTAACGGCAATAGCTGAGTAGGCTATGCTTAGGTTACCAAAAAAGCCAATGCCAAGCTGAGTTACGTTTGCAGACTCGGCACCCATTGCCCAAGGTGCAAATGTCTGCCCAGTCGCAGCGACATCTGGGTTGTTGCGACTTGGGGATTTGGCAGAGTAACCATACAACGAGATGAGCTTCATCTTGGACGAATCCAGAGGGAGTGCGCCATTCTTGTTCTTGACCAATACATGGCCCTCAGCCGCCCCGTCAAAGAGGGTGGGTCTTGCGCTGGAGTTTCGAGCGTCGACGACATGATGGGGCTTGAGGAGGTCTTTGGGCATACCCACGCCAGGCTCAGGGAACTCAGGTTTATCTTGTCCCATCTGATACCAAGATGCAATGATCCTTGTTACCATGTTGTCAAGCTGGGCCGTAGGGACAGAGCCATTGTTTACTGCCTGGGTAAGGTTGCCGGCCCAGAAGGCATCGCCACTCGGCATCGCTACATCAAGCCCACCAAGAGCAGATGATACTCCCGAGTGTTGAGCACCCCAATCAGATACCACCCAGCCCTGGTAGGAACGTTAGATATAAGGCAAGTCAGGTATAGGGGCTTTTCCTTACTTGGAATCCAAGTTCTCCTTTCAAGAGACCATTTTGGGCTTTTGCGTTTTGGCATGCGTAAGAATTGTTGAGCCGATGCTCAGCGCACATGATATTTCCAGTGCCGGCTCGAACGGCATCGGCAAATGGCCTTCACTATTGGTCAGAAATCGTCACTGGCCTAAGGAAGTTAACTCACCAGAGATACAGCTCGTGTATTGTCTTGTCATCAACATTCGAGCTAACGGCCTCTACGTGTTCTCCTGATCGAGTTGCAAGCCGATGTGTCTCTTGTTCTTGGGCGATAAAGTGCTTTATTGCGTCAGCTTAATCCACGTCTACAAATCCAAGCAGGACATACCTTGGTACTTGTGATGACTCCAGCACCTTGAACGCCTGTTACAGTTTCGTAAACCAGACTGCCATCAAGGTATGGATCGGCAGAGAAACCTAGGCGAAATTCACAATGAGTATCATGAAAACGTGCGGGATTGGTATGATGTACTCACTTTCCCAATTCCTGCCACCGCGGGCAGTGCGACCCATCGGACCAATGCAAGGTCCGAGCAAGACGTTCACCCCTTTGGTCCTTGCTTCACCTCCCATAAAGCGGGCTCTCTGTTGCGTGAGTTCCTTATTCCAGCTGGAAATTCTGATTAGTTACTTTTCAAGAAACCCTCCACCAGGGGAACGCTTACCTTGCTCCAACATGTACACCAGAAGGCCATGAGTAGACGTAATCCGTTGCTCTAACACCATTACCGGCATCTGCTAAACATAGACCTGTATTGCTTGTCAGCTAAGGGCACACCCATCCCTTGTAATATGAACGAACCTGGAAAGCCAAGTCGCGGTACACTTGGAATGAAACCCGAACATCCGTTGTTGACCGTAGCGCCACCAGTCAGGTTTACCTAATAGTTGTTAGCCACAAGCAAGGAATGATCCTGGAGAAGCTTTGATAACCTTCTCTTCCAAAGTCATCTGAGCGACAAGTTCTTTGGCTCGTGATACAGCATCCGTCCAAGCCCCGTGCGTGGCCATTTCCGCTGGATGTCCGTGGTCAGTCTCAATGTCATAATGATCAAGTCCCAATTAACAACGTACGAGTTGGATACACCGGCTCAGACTGTCCATAGAAGAAGGCATCGTCGGCAATAGGGGTAGCCTGCGCAGCAGTAAACGCTGACAGGCTGGCTAGACCAGGGATGATGTAAGGCAGCATGCTTGGAAATGCTGGGGGGCCCCCTTTTTCTTCTTCTTTCGTCTTCGAATTGACTGTCGATAAGCCACGAATCGTTCGTCTACCTCGAATGGGGAGCAGTCACATATTTATAGCCGCAATCTACAAGCCTACCCCATCGCCCAGTCCTCACAACATGAGGAAGAACACTTACACGGCTCAAGCTTTGCCCCGGTGTGTCTGGCGACTATGATGCCGGAGAGGATCAGAACTAGACTAGCGCGTCGGGCCATTGTCGGTATGGGCTCCAGACAGCTAGCTGTGCGATGGAGAAACATGACAGCGGCCATTTGCAGGTGATTCGATTGATGAGCGGTTGGTAAGTGGTGTCGTCGGGAGAAAGGCGGTAAATGGGACCGGGGAATCGACAGCCTAATCGGGCCGGCCATCGAAGAATCGACCACGAGACAACCCATTTCTCCATCTTGTCGGGGTAAATCAGGAATGCAACTCTCGAGTGGAGAGAAAGTCGGGTGAAAAGCGTGGTGCTCTGCGGAGCTAGGCCATTTCCCCATGGTGTGGACCCTTGCTAGTACCGGGCATTGAAGTAAAGGCCGAGGCACCGCGTCTCTCTGTAATCACTGACAGAGAAAAAAAAGCTGGGGCACAGGAACATACGACGTAGGGCAGAAGACACGAGAGTTGGGATCATTGTCGGATGCTCAACCGAAAGACAAATGCGAAAGAGAGGTTGGTGGGTTCGATATCTTCCCAAAGATACCAATTGCGGCACATGGAAGTATAAATAAAAAAGCTCGACATGATGAAGAATATTACCGAGTCGCTGGTATTGACAGAACAACTGGCAGGCCGACTAGGAGGGTTGGACGGTAATTACCGGTGACACAGCACTGGGACTTGGGACTTTGGGGAAAAGGATGGGGAAGGTGGGATGGCACATTCTGGCTGTGGGGTACATTATGTACCTACTCAATTGGTCATGCAGTGGAACAATCTACCTACCCACCTTAGGTAGGCACTACTACCTATGCATGGAAGACACCTCGGCAAATACAGGATTGGGCAATGCAACCATAGGTGCACTCTGGCCCTTAGCAATTGGCACCGAACAGTGGCAGAGGTAAGGGCAGAGGTAAGGGCAGAGGCAAGGGCAGAGGTGGTTTGGTTGGCACTTTGAACACATGGACTTACATACCTAACCTAGGTAGGCACGTAGGTAGTCAACAATGCAATTTGTAGATGTTTGGGGAAAGCACTAGAGTCACATCCGGGTCCTTACTTACGCATTGCGATCACGTGCATTCATTACGCCAGGGAAAGAACCACGAACTCCATAAAAGCATCACGAGAAGAGCACAATTTCATATGACAAAAAATAGAGCGACGCACACGCAACCAGGGACATACAAATACATGTACACATGTATGCGCGCATTTTGACACATACACACAACCACCTAGCATTATACGTCTACTTACATAAACACAAGACTAAATATCATGACTACGAATGTACTATATATAGATAGAGACTACATAACTTACGAAGAAACACTGACTATAAGTACAAATGCAGAAGGTGATACCATGATGTAGAGGACACAAGACACACAATTACAATACTTACCCCACTGCCTCGTGAATGAGGCAGTCCTACGACATACTAGTTTCGCGTCATTTCGGACGGCTGACAGTTTCGCGTCTTGGAACTTGGACGGCTAGCAGTTTCGCGTCTTGTGCGTGGACGGCTAACAGTTTGGATCGTCATGGAACTTGGACGGCTAACAGTTTGGATCGCGTCTTGTGCATGGACGGCTAACAGTTTGGATCGTCTTGGAACTTGGACGGCTAACAGTTTGGATCACGTCATGTGCATGGACGGCTAACAGTTTGGATCGTCTTGGAACTTGGACGGCTAACAGTTTGGATCGCGTCTTGTGCATGGACGGCTAACAGTTTAAGGCCATGGAACTTGGGCCGATGATATACAGTAGTAGAAAGTGAGGAGTAGATGGTTAGCTGGACAATGAGAGAATGGAACTGAATGAGAGGAAGGAGTCTCTATTTATACGTTTTAAGAAAGCCGCTGGTTTTCCTGCTGATTCTGATTGATCCTCAAATCGGAGGAAATTTCAAGTCAGAAGATTGCACTGAAGGTTGAAAAAACTTTCGATATAGGAAATGACTAACTGGCCGAAAGTCAAAATACAGTGAAAACAGGAGTTGCCCGAGTATTGAAAACTGTCCCTGGCGATGCTGGGGATCAGACGAAGAAATGGAAAGCGGTCAAGTATCATAAGGTAACTTAGATCCGAAGATGGCTTCGTGATAGTAGCAGGACCACAAACGCTCTTCAGCACGTATTTTCTTTGTCTTGCCTTGAGCCATGTCAGACATGGGACATGATGATTACAGTCAATAAAGGACTGAGAAGAGGTAGCCACACTGTCGGTTCTGGACTGCGCTTGCATGTCGTAATCTTGACGGGCTACGACACTCCGTCTTTGCGAAACTCCCACCAACATGGTGTACAAGCAGCCAAGGGTGACGCATTCAGTAATTCTTAAGCGTATCAATCTTCCATTTTACCAGGGTATAGATTAGAAAGGAAAAACCATAGTTGATCATTCGACGCAAAATCATTAAAACTCGGATTATATTGTAAGTCGTCTGATTCTCCCGAGGGAACACAGCTCATGAATCACACGGCGTAGACAACCAGAGGGTTTGCCATCCTCTGGTACGGTAACGAACAAGCCCCAAAATATCGGTATTAAGGTTTTTTTTCCATCTATAAGAGTCATATCCTTTTTTTTCTTCCGAGAGTCACGAGCTTACTAAGTATAAAGTTGATTTTGTATTTACAAAATACTCAAGGGTGATTGCTTCTTATGAGCTAAGGTTTTTATTGTAATTAGTAGTATTGAGTTGGGGAAAGGTAGGGAATGAAGAACATAAGACAAGAACGTGAACGAAACAATTTGCTGAATTATGAGCGTAAGTGTATCGGGACTTGAGTCTTGATATATTGGGTGAAGGAAGTATCCGAAGTGTGAGGTGTCCAGCTATCGTTGTAGACAAACTGGGTGTGAGAACTCTGATTTGGAAATTACTGCCAAATATGTTCTGATCCCATTATGATTTAGACAGTGATATGGACACGACTATACTAAGAACATTTATGAGTGGCGGCTGCAGCCTGCGAGGAATAGGGGGTGAGGTGGGCATGACCGATGAGCAGGTCGTCGGGTTCGCAGACGTTTCCTACGTGGCTTATTACGGGCTCTTTTCGGACAAACCTCGAGAGTGGCCGTATGTTCAGAACTGGGATCGGGGTGACAGCTTGCTTGAGGTTGGTGATGCGCTGTGTTGGCCGGCTCCCTCGCTTCTAGGGATATATGTGAATGTTAGTTGGGATTACGCACGATGAGACCAGAGTCTTTGGTCGAGAACGGAGAGGTGCGGATGCACTTGAGCTTGCACACAATCGAGTGTTGACACGAGAAGAAAAATATGCAGGGTGGCGTTTGTGTGGCCATCTTTACTGCGACTCATCATGAATATTCTCCGTGCATTGGTTTCCCCCATTGTATTCATCCACGGAAGGTTGATGTTGGCCATGCACTGACTGTTCTGGTGTTATCGATTGCCGAAGTTCCATAGGCATCAATAAATCTGCGCCTCAACCAGCCAAGGATATGCATGCATAACGTGGATAAGTTTTTTCGGACTGCTGTCGGATTCGATTGGCTGTGAGAATCATGTCATGTGATATATGATAGGCAATCGCCTCGCGGAGGCTTCGGGCTGTGATGCATGGTAACTTACCTTAGATACATGCAGGTAACCCAAAGGTTGGTAGGTAAATTCATCTCGCAACTCCATGCAGTATGTTGGAGGAGGGGTGGACGGAGCTTACTCCCTCGCCTTGCAGGCCTATGAAGACTATTGTTACTGTAAATAGATCCATCGAGTCTATTTGCTCCATTAAGCCCCACTAACTATGGTGAGATGACGGCATATCCCGTCCACTAGATCAATCCATCCCAATCCACCTTCATGCTCCTCCTTGGCTTCTTTTCTTACGCACGTCTTCGACGGTTGGCAAAGAGGTTATTATGTGATCCATGTGATTACCGTGCGTTTATTATTGTACAGGCAGCTTCGTTCGATCTCAGATGCGGCCAATGTTGCAACTGGCGACAGAAGGAAACGAAAGTTAATTGAAGCAAGCTCGCTTAAGCATAGTCCCACCAACTACCAAGATTTGGACCCTCATCAGTGTGAAATGCGCCGACAGTAAACTATAAGGCTCACATTGGAAACGGGCCTTGCATGTTCTAGTGGACTTTGGCATGCATAAGGCTTGAAAACATCGTCCGGTACTGGTCCGGGTCGCAGGTGCAGGAGTAGATTTAGGGGCAGTTTAGCTTGGTCAGGCTGGGGCTAAAGTTGCCATGCCGTACAAAATGCGTCCCAATTGCCGTGGCAGTATTAAGTCCGGGGAGCGCCCCGACAATCCAGGAGGGATAATGTATAGCTTTCTAACCCCTTTCAACTGCTCCCTCCTTTCTTATATTCTGGCCTGAACCTTGGACTCCATTGCTTGAACACTCTCTGGTTGGGGATATTCAGTCTTGTCGGGCTTCGAGTTGGAGCGACACACATTGAGCTGAGAGAGTCTTGTAGCGCCCATTTTTTGCGGGAACAGCCACCAACTTTACTTCCCCTAACACCACTTTAGTCGGATTCAATCAACATGTCTAGCGGCAGCGGCGGCAACTTTGAGTTTATTGTCACCGACCAGAATAATCGTGGAATCGATGGAAAGGCACGGGACAAGATACGGAAGAAGGCCATGAAGGCCACGGCCGCTGCTCGCAAGAGCTCGGCCAGCTGGGGCAAGCAAAATCTTCGCCAAGTGCCCATCTTTGTTCAACCCACAACGGCATCTACTAGTGCTGGTTCAGCTACAAGTACCCCGCAGGAGCCACGTGCACAGGTCAAATCGGAGCCGGTCGACGGCGAGATAGCCGAACTCGAAGTGCCAACAGTACCAGCATCAGCAACATCTTCGTCGTCGGGGAACCCGCCCTCCAAGAATGCCACTTCTAACGCCCTACTGCGCCGGCCCCGCCAAAACAGGCCCCCCAGGGCAATGCCGCCTATGGGCCTCGAGACGGTGACGGCGAAGACGGGATTGAACATCCTCGACCTTTCCGCCTTGACCATGGTCCAAGTGGGCCAGACCGCATCAGCCATCCTTGAACTCCAAACCAACGAGCTGAGCGGTCTCGTCAGTCGCCGTCGCCGATCTTATCTCTCATTCGTGCCCATCAAGTACGGGCACAGCCCGTACCTAGACGAAGCGGTGCGATGCTTGGCTATGCGGGCCCGGCGTGTCCTGGTGCCGTCAGCTCGGCCTCCCGAAACCCGCGAGATACTGCAGTACGGGCGAGCTTTGCAGAGTCTACAGGAGGCTGTGAATGGCCAGAACTGGCATGATGCAGATGTGCTATGCACTGTGGAGCTTCTCAGCTTGTACGAGGTCAGTACCGTCGCGATGCGCTACGTTCGCAAGCCCACCTCTGCTAACTGACTCGGCACAAGCTATTGGAGTCACAACGTTCCCATGCGTGGGAGCGGCATATTGCCGGAGCTGCCCGCTTAATCCAGATGCGAGGCCCTATGCGCTTCCTGTCGGCATACGAGATGTCGCTGTTGTTTAGTCTGATGGGTCCCTTGGTAAGCATCTTGACTCTCGTCCTATGCTTCGGGCTCATTGTTGCTTACGTCCACCATAGGTATTCGAGAGCTGCCGATTGAACCAGGCATGTTTCCTTGATGAAGAACCATGGCAACGCTTGCTCAAGTACGTCATCGCTCCCGGTGAGATGCTGTCGGCTCGAAGTTACATTGCCGTCTCCTCGTGGGTCATCTTCATCAAGTTTCCACGACTCCTCCGCGACGTCACCAACATGATATATGGCGACACTCAAGATGACCAGACCGTCCTTTACGAGCGCATCTTGGCATTCAGGGCTGAATTGCATCAGTGGCGCAAGGAGTTTGACGCGATCGTTGCTGCGTCTGGCAACGAGCGGAACGTTTCCATGTTCGACACTGATGTGAGGTCTGAGTTGCTCGGCGCCAACTTGGAGCTGTTATCAAGCGCGAACCGGCTGCTGACCTGCGTATCCGGGGAGTGTCTTGAGGACTTTGAGCGGCAGGCGGTGTGCTGCGCACGCGATCAACGGCAACTCTCTGTCGACACTATGCGCGTCAATCCTTGGGCGGGCTTCTATCTCCGACAGATCACCAACTTTGGAGAGGCCACGTTAACTACCACCAAGCTTTGGCTGAACAACCCCAACCGTCCAGGCTCGCTCGTGGATAGGAGTAAATTTCGAATATGGCGAGACTTGTTATTCCAGAACTCGCGGCGTGTGCTGACGCCCGACTCTGGCGGAGAGCTTATTTGAGTGCTTGTGGGCCGACATCCAGGGACCGGCGACCTTGTTGAATGACCCCGCGGTTCTTTTGGGTGAGATGCGGGAATATGTAAGTTTATCCGAGGATTAACAACCGTCGGTGACCGAGCTTGTGGCTTTGATTTGGGTCAGCCTGTAAGCCAACCAGCGGGCATACCTGACCGGACAGGTTGATCCTAATTATCCAGTCTCTTGAGGGACGCTACTACTGGCTTTGGGAAAAGATGCAATGTCCAATATGGTAGCTTTAGAGACCTAGACCGCTGCAAGCACCTTTGCAGACCTACATACGAATATTCCAAAATTCGGTTCCCTTTCAATATCCCGCGGCTCACACCACGCTGGCCCAGCAAAACTCAAATAACGCAAGGGACAACAGCTCTAATATCATATCGTACCCGAGCAATTTACGTTTGACACGGATGACGTCCTGCCGCTGGTAAATCACTCATTTCCTAAACCAGAGTACAACTGCCTAACTGTCTTGAAACAGCAACATTGCCATCTTCATCGCACAAATTTCCACATGATTCCAAATGTTAACCCAAAAAGAATCAAAACCGACACCACACAGACTCCCCACATGTCCCAATTCCGAGACTTCCACATAGGCATCCGCACATCGGCTGTCTGCAGATGGGGATGCCGTTTCCTCCCCTTGAAGTAGGTCCGGCCCTCTACACCCCGACTCTTGGCTTCTTCCTCGCACCTGCGGCCCTCTGCATCCATCAAAACCTCCTCGACCAAATCTGCAGCCAGGTGCTTCCGTCGGGCACAGATACGGGCAATTTGCCTCATTCTTCGCACGTTTACCGAGATTGGACCATGTACTCGTTTATCTTCAACGATATCTCGGATGGCCGTCTCCAAATCGTCAGGCGTGAAGTTATCCTTGCTCAAAGCGATGGAAACGCCAGCGTCTCTTACTCGCATCACATTTTGCAGTTGGTCAAAACCTATACCCATGGTGATGATTGGCACGCCAACGCAGAGAGCCTCGTTCATTGATGATGCGCCAACATGACTTAAATATGCGACGATGCGGCTATCGTGGAGAAGAGCCAGCTGAGGTGCGAAATCAACGAATAGTAGGGAAGGGTGCCCGCCTGCCAAAAGTTCCGAAAAACTCATAGTTTGGTCGCCCTTGGACTGCGGAGACCGTACAGTAAGAGTGGCGCTGTGATCTGAGCGGGTTGTGGATATCATCGGCCAGATGATACCATCAATAACGCCCGAATCAAGTGCAGCCAAGGCTCCACGCAGCAGCTTCTCAAAAGTGGGCCAAGGCACCGTAAGATGCGTGCCGAATGCTATGTAGAGCACTCTGGACTTTTTCTCGAGGAAGGTAGTGTATAGTTCGGGCAGGCAACCAGGCTGGTCTGGGACTATAGGGCCTACCGCTGCCACATTAGGTGGTAAGTCTTTGGGTGTTTCGATGCCGATCATCTGGTTGACAAGACAAAGATAGTCGGGCTTTCGCAGCATGGGCAGATCACGAGAAACGTTGGCTTCCATACGCATTTTCTTCCGCCACTGCACGTAATGGAACAGTGCAGGAAGTGCAGGGTATATCGAGGCAGCGCCGCAGAACCGCTGCCAGAGAGTGGCGTACTCGGATGAGAGAACGCCAACCTGGAGGCCCGGAGCTCCCGGAATGTATGGCGCGTGAAGCATGTTCGTGGGCATCTGAGGCCAGTGCATTGCAAGTGGGATGTTGTGTTCGAAGCTGATTTCGCGCGCCGCGTCGACCAAGTAGTCGGCCAGGATGAGATTGGGTCGACTGTCTACATCCTGCATAATTTTGGACAGGGCTCGGTAGACTTGGGGCCAAGTTGACTCCAGAAGTTTCCTCGTTTCAAGCCTGCGAGTCCAACTGCCATTGGTCCAGTTCCACATATGTGAATACAGCGTGTCCGCGGTCTCGGCAGATAATGCAGGCCCCAACACATGAAATCGAGAGATGAAGGGGCAATCACGGATCCACGACATCCGCCCATCCAAAGTGCCAAACTCGATTATGTGGCCACGAGAAGCGAGTATTCTCGCGATCTCCAATATGGGCGCTTACCCATGAAGCCGATATGTCAGCGCCGTGTCGATAGTCCGTTGCGTTCCCCTTATTTGCTCACCTGCATTTGTGTACCCGCCACCAACGACAACTACCAGGATACGTCCATGGAAGCTGTCGTCATCACGTTCAAATGGGTTTGAAGAGAGAGACATGATAGAATAGTAATGCGTGGCTGGCTTATACTGATCCCGTGTCTGGATGATGATACATTTCTTGGTTCTTGATGAATGACACCCGAGAACCCTAACACACTCACTACCAGGGATATTGACTAAATTATGAAGACAGAGTGATGGCAGCCGGGGTTTTATAGACACATCTCCTCTTCCCTGTTTGACTTTTCTCAAGTAGCACAATAAAGTGCTCGGAATATAGTGAGTTAAAAGAAGCCGATATCTGTGAGCGCTGGATATAATGGTAATGGTCTAGAACCGCTGAAGACTCTATCATAGTACTCGAGGATAACATTCTCTTCAATTTAAATCATCGACTTATTGTGCATATACATCTCTACGCATTCCAGATTAACCAAGCAAGCCCAGCTACATATTACCCCGATCACACAGGCATTAAAAAGATTGGGAGGGATTGCGCATTATCTAATGCGTTCGATGACACCATTGCAGTTTTCAACTCTACTGAATTTGTCTGGAATGTGCCCAAAAGGTATCGAAATATTGAAGTAGGGTGGGCGCAATCTGCATTAGCTGAAGGGTCCAAAAGGGTTGCCATGCGGCCAACAAATCAGGATCTGGAGGAACAACACCCGCAAATGAGATTCATGTATATAACTGGCCCCTTTCTCTGGGATTTATTTCGAGACAGAGTTCGAGTGTCACAGGAAGCCCTTGTACCCCATGAATTCGAGACTGGGTCGCATACTGGCTGGAGTGACAACGGGAATTCTGAGTATCTCGGGCAGGAGCGGCTGGAAAGATCCATGGCTCCCTGTCGGTTCTGCATCTGCATAATTGCCTATCAAATACAAACAGCGCTTTACCGCGCTGATTCAACAGAAACCACTGCACCCATGAAGAGACCGCCATACTTTTTATGCCAGAGGGAGTTAGAATGACACAATATCGTAGAGCAATGAGAAATTATGGTAGTCAGGAGTCGACTAGCCTCGAATGATGCAATAGGTATGCCCCATTGCAGGCCATGGTGGGCGTTGAATATTATTCCTCGCAAACGTGGGTCCTACCTAGAGACCCGTTCATTTTCAAATATATATAAAGTATCTTCAAATGGCAACAACCTACCTTCACAAACCTGACCAAGTTATTTTCCCCCGCCATTGCCGACTTCCCCAATCAAGTCCATACACACTATCCCGCTCCTCCCACAGTGAGGCCAGCCGCGGGCATAATGTCGTCGCTATTGACGTCCCTCAGTGATGGCGAAGACGAGCCTGTGATGCCGATTGCCATCATTGGTATAGGCGGGCGCTTCCCGGGTGATGCCAGTAACCCAGAAAAGCTGTGGGAAATGATATCCAAAGGACAAAGTGCATTGTCCAAGGTCCCACCCGATCGGTTCAATATCGACGCTTTCTACCACCCCTACGGTGAGCGACAAGGAACCATCAATGCTCGCGAGGCGCACTTTATGAATCGAGATGTCTCAGCATTCGATGCTCCCTTCTTCAAGTTGAGTGCTACTGAGGCTAAGGCCATGGACCCGCAGCAGCGATGGTGCCTCGAATCCACCTACGAGGCGCTCGAGAACGGTAAGTCAGCACCCGGAGCCGTAAAGGCCATTGGGAGTGGTACTAAATAGAGGTAGCTGGACTCACCATGGATCAGGTGAATGGTTCCAACACGTCAGTATATGTCGGTAGCTTCACAACGGATTACAGCAACCTGCTCAATTGCGACCGCGAGGACCTGCCGACCTATCAAGCCACCGGAACTGGAGCCGCCATGATGGCAAATCGAATATCTTGGTATTTCAACTTCAAGGCAGACAGTACTAGCTTCGACACCGCATGCTCTTCGTCTTTGGTTGCACTGCATCATGGCTGCAAAGGCCTCCGAACAGGCGAATGCACAATGGTTAGTGGAGCCAAACTGAGCAGATACGCCGGATTTTATTGACACATTGATTTAGTCCGTGGTCGGAGGTGTCAATTTTATACTCCTTCCTGACATGATGAGTACCATGTCACATATGAACTTTCTAAGCCCGGATGGTACATCAAAGCCCTTTGATCATAGAGCCAACGGATATTCTCGAGGAGAAGGTATGTCACCTTCCGGTCCAAAAGAAACACTGCCTCGAAGGATTGCTGATATCTGGCTAATGTAGGCGCTGCGTTTTGTGTCTTAAAACCACTCGACCTTGCCTTGAAGGATGGCGATGTTATCCGCGCAGTTATTCGAAATACAGACGTGAATCAAGACGGATTCACGCCAGGTATTACTCAACCTTCTTCGGAAGCTCAGGAAAACCTTATACGGAGAGTATACGCCGATGCGGGTCTAAACCTGGCGCACACGACTTATGTCGAGGCACATGGTACCGGGACTCCTATCGGCGATCCTCTCGAAGCGAAGGCCCTGGGACGTACTTTTGGAAATGCAAGACAGAGCGGCGATTCCGTATATATCGGATCTCTGAAGTCCAATATAGGGCATCTGGAAGGTGGATCTGGCACAGCCCAGGTGATCAAAGCAATCTTCATGCTGGAGCAGGGACAAATTCCCCCTTCCCTCTACTACGAAAAGCCCAATCCCCATATCCCGATGGACGACTGGAACCTCCGAGTACCTACAGAACTCACTCCCTGGCCTGCCGATGGCCTCCGTCGTATTAGCATCAACTCTTTTGGCTATGGAGGTACGAACGCTCACTGCATTCTTGATGATGCTTACCACTACCTTAAGGAGAGACGACTAGCTGGAAATCACAATGTGAAAGTCGCAGACGGGTCGTCCCCTGCGATCTCTGAAGACTCAGGGGTGTCTCTCAGCGAGCCGATTGGCCCCCTTACGCTAAGAAATACTGATACTGAGAGCGAGACGGAGCCTGACAAAGCAATGGCGCTATTTCCTCGTCTTCTGATTTGGAGCTCCAATGAGAAGGAAGGCGTATACCGAACGTGTGCTGCTCATGCATCCTATCTCAAATCGAAGTTTGCTGAGCTGGAGGCCAAGCATAAATCGGAAGTTTTCAGCAAACTTATACGCACACTTCATGCTCGACGAAGCCGATTGCCGTGGAAGTCCTTCTCGATCGTCAATTCTCTTAATGTGGTCGGGACTCTCGAGGGTTCAATTGTGGAACCGGTGCGTTCGAGTGGCGAGAAACCACCTCTAATCTTCATCTTCACCGGCCAAGGTGCTCAGTGGTACGCGATGGGTCGACAGCTCTTTTCGGTCCCCATCTTTCGAAAAAGGATGAATGAAGCGGATGCTTACATGAAAAGCTTGGGCGCCTCTTGGTCTCTCACAGATAAGTTTGGCTATGAGGCTCAAGGTACTTTGCAGAGACTAACATGATGTTATAGCCGAGCTATATCGGGATCAGGATGACACGCGACTTGGACTGGCTCACATAAGTCAGCCCGCGTGCACTGCATTACAAGTGGCCCTGGTCGACCTGCTGCGTCAATGGAAGGTAGTTCCTGATTCAGTAATAGGCCATTCAAGTGGAGAAATCGCTGCTGCATATGCTAAAGGGGCCATCACGCGGCAAGATGCTTGGGCTATTGCATTTCATCGGGGACGGTTGGCGAGCCAAGTTGGACGTGCTGGGGCCATGGTAGCCACTGATCTGGGACCCGACGAGGCGAAGGAATTCATCAATCGCCATGTCCCAGGTCGGGTAGCCGTCGCATGTTTCAACAGCCCATCAAGCACAACCCTTTCAGGAGATGCAGAAGCCATAGATGAGTTGCTGGTGTTCTTGAAAGAGGATATTCGCTTCGTGCGAAATCTAGAGGTTGATGTGCCCTATCACTCGAATCATATGAAAGATATTGCTGAAGAGTACCACCAGTCTTTGGCTGACATCAAACCGTTGCCCGAGGACTCCAAAGGCCCCAATATGTTCTCTTCTTTGGAACCAGGACTGGTTACCAGCGACAAGTTCCAGCCGGAATACTGGGTAGCCAACATGGTGAGCCCAGTCAACTTCTTGGGCGGTCTGGAAGCCTTGATCCTCAATGGCCCTGCTGGAAAACCTCGACGACGAGCGAACCAGAGAAACCAAGCTGACCCAGTGTTTATCGAGATCGGGCCTCATGGCGCGTTGAAGGGATATTTGCGTCAAATTCTGACACCCAGCTCCAAACAGTCAGGACCTATAAAAGATCTGCGCTACCAATCGGTTCTTTGGAGGGGATCGTGCGCGGCTCAAACATCTCTGGGTGTCGCCGGCAAGTTATTTCAACTGGGATATCCTATCGATATTGAAGCCGTGAATTGTGCTTCAGGATCTCAGTCTGGCTTGCCCTTCTTGGTTGACCTTCCCCCTTTTAACTGGAACCATAATCTGAAGTATTGGTCCGAATCACATGCAGCACGAGCTCATCGTTTCAGAGAGCATCCTCGCATTGACCTCCTCGGCTCCCAGACTATAGACTCGTCGAACTACGAACCCAGATACCGCAACATTTTGAGATGTAACGAAGTGCCCTGGATGAAGCATCATAAAGTGCAAGAACATATTCTATACCCAGCTGCAGGCATGATGGCTATGTCAATCGAAGCTATGCGCCAGAGGGCTGATCAAAGTCAAGAGGTGGAGGGATATGAGCTGCGGGACGTAGTCTTTGCTAAGGCTATAATAGTCCCTGAAGGCGGAGATGGGGTGGAGACGATGTTAACACTGAGGCCGTCTTCCTCTCATGGATCGGGCACAGACGTAGCCGTGTGGCAGGAGTTCCAGCTGTATTCCCGTAGGGAGTCATGGGAGCGCAACTGCTCTGGTATGGTGCGCATATGCTACAAGTCCAACAGAAACGCAGCTTTCGCCAATGAAGAGGAGATACTGGCTTCTGAATATAGGAAACAAAACGACCGCATCATTAAGGAAAGCTCCCGTCGCCAAAGTCCTCTACAGTTCTACGACAACTTGGCATCAGCCGGATTGCACTACGGCTCGGTGTTCCAGGGCCTAGTCAACATCAATAAAGGCGACTACCAGGCCGCATGCACTATCAGGATTCACGACACCAAGGAAACAATGCCACATCAATTTGAGTACCCTCATGTGATTCATCCGACCACGCTGGATAGTATTATCCAGATGGCCGCTCCGTCGGGCTCAACGATTAATGAGGATATAACTTCTACCATGGTTCCAACGGGTATCCGGCGCCTATACATATCTGCCAAAATGCCCACGGAACCAGGCACTGAAATGCCTGGTTTCTCTTGTTCCGAGGAGGTGGAATCGGGTGGGCGCGAGGTAAAGGTTGTATTGGCCCAAGATGAGCAATGGAACAATCCGCTTGTCAGACTGGAAGGCCTCACGAGCGCCGCAGTAGGCTCGCCCACTGATTTTCAGATTGTCAAGAAGCTGAATTCAGTTCCTTGCTGGCAGCCAGACGTATCTCTGCTAGATTCCTGTCAAGTCCGGAAGATAGCTTCGGAATGGGTTGTTCAAGGAACCAGGTCAGGCAAAATCATATTTAAGGAGATTGAGATGGCCATCTTGATCATTATCAACCGCATTATGGTAGAAATTCCGCCTCAGAAAGCCGCGTCGCTTGTTGGGCATTTCAAACTCTTTTGGGAGTGGATGAAACAATGTCACGAAAAAGGGGCTAGGGGCGAGCTTTGCTACCAGACCCCCGAATCAGACTGGCTCAACATGAGCGCCGAGGACGAGGCCGAACTACTGTTACGCGTCTCACGCTCTTCAGCGGACGGTGCCGCTGTCGTGGGGGTTGGGAAACACATGGCTCGGATTCTGCGGGGTGAAGTGCCACCTCACGAAATTCTCATGGCTGACGACCTCCTTGCCAACACCTACCACCGCGGATTGGAATCGGAAGAAAAGGGGTATATGCTAAACTACGTGGCTTTGATGGCCCATAAGAACCCAGGCATGCAAATCCTCGAGATTGGTGCTGGTACCGCTAGCACCGCACTCCCGATTCTTCAAGCTCTCGGTGGCTCGGAAGGTACACCTCCGCGCTTCAAGAGCTACACGTTTACCGATATTAGCCCTGGATATTGCGAGAAGGCCCGCGAGACGCTGGCCCCTTGGGTACCGTACATGGAGTTTCGATCCTTGGATATTTCAGAAGACCCCGTATCGCAGCACTTTGAGCAGGGGTTATATGACTTGATCATAGCCGAGAACGTGATACATGTCACGAAGTCAGTCAAGCAGGCAATGGCACACATAAGGAAGCTTTTGAAGCCTGGGGGAAAGCTACTCCTAACTGAACTCACGAACCCTGACCAGAAGATGCGCACTCACTTTGTTGTGGGGGCGTTCGAAGGCTGGTGGTACGGTAAGTGGAAGCTGTCTGCAAACCCCTTGGGGGACTATTCGAGTCAATGCTAACCACCTGTCATGGATCAGGGGAAGAGGATGGCCGCCACGGTGGTCCCTTACTTTCAGTGAACAAATGGGACGAAGTCATGAAATCTACTGGCTTCTCCGGAGTTGATATCGACTTTGGAATTTACCAGGATGGACGTCATCATAGCACTTCATACATGGTGACCACTGCCAGCGAGCCTTCCAAAGGGACTTCCAATGAGCCTTCTCGAGATCCTGTTGCTATTGAAGCGCTCGTCGTTCTCCCCAACCACGACGACTTGGAGGTCTTGGCATTTGTAGGGAAGCTAGGTAAGATGCTTGCTGAGCAAGGCGTTGGCATTCTAGTACGAAAACTGGGCGAAATTGCCGACGTCGAGTTGGAGCAGCGCTCCGTCTTGGTGTTCTTCGAAGCTGCTAAACAAGATGGTTGCCTTCCGAACATATCATGCCAAGACTGGAACGCCCTTCATCGCATCATCATAACCTCACGCAATACCGTCTACGCAACACGCGGAGGTATGATCGAGAGCAAGAACCCGTCGGCGAGTCTCATGTCCGGAATGGCAAGGAGTATCCGTGCCGAGAACTACGAAATTCGCCTCACAATGCTTGACCTCGAGTACGATTCGCCGTTAGACCTAGATGAAACGATCTCTGCAACAAAAAAACTGTTTCTCAATACTTGCAGCCCCAGAAAAGAAGGACTAGAGGACTCAGAGTTCGCTGTGCGAGATGGTTTGCTGATGGTGCAACGAATCGTGCTAGATAAGGGCTTGAATACTCTCATGACGGATCTTAACGTGCGGCCCGCGTCATGCCTGATGCCGTTGCGCCAGGAGGGACGGCCTTTGACTATGGCGGTCGCCACGCCGGGGCGCTTGGACACCTTGTACTTCCGCGACGATCCAAGTACTGCTGCTCTACATCCCCTCCACGACAGCGAAGTCGAAATCGAAATCGAGGCTGTGAGTCTCAATTTCAAGGACATCATGGTGGCCATGGGTCAACTGCAACAACCCGCTCTTGGGCTCGACTGCAGCGGCATTGTCCGTCGCGTCGGCAATGCAGTCACAAAGGTGAAGATGGGTGATGCTGTTATGACTTGGAAACTAGGAACCATGGGAAGCCGAGTACGTGCCGAAGAATCTATGGTCCAGTTAGTCCCTGGAGGCATGGACTTGGTCACGGCGGCATCGATTCCTCTCGTCTACAGCACCGCCCATCATTCCCTTGCGAATATCGCTCGTCTAAAGCGAGGGGAAACACTCCTAGTACACGGTGCGGCAGGCGGTTTAGGCCAAGCCGCCATCATACTAGCACATCATGTCGGTGCGCGAGTCTTGGCGACGGTATCCTCTAAAGAGAAGAAACAGCTCCTCGTAAAAACATACAATATACCCGAGGATCACATCTTTGACAGCCGTGATACGAAATTTGCGTCGGGGATCATGCGCCTGACCAACAATACGGGCGTAGACGTGGTGCTCAACTCTCTAGCGGGAGAATCACTTCGTCTTTCATGGGACTGTATCGCACGGTTTGGCCGGTTCGTGGAGCTGGGCCAAAAAGACATTGTGAACAATACAGGGCTCGAAATGGCACCCTTCATACGGAATGTGTCTTTCCATTCGGTAAACATGCTTGATATGCTCGAATATGACGTTCCGACGGCATCGCGTGTGTTCTCCGAGGTGGTGGGCTTATTGCACAAGGGCGTGGTACGGCCAGTAAACCCCATCACCCATTATCGAATGTCGGAAGCCGAAGAGGCGTTCCGTACCATGCAGATGGGAAAGCATATGGGCAAGATTGTGCTCAAAATCCACGATGGCGATGAAGTGATGGTAACTCCTCCACCTCACCAGGCTCCAGTATGCCTGCGACCTGACGCGACTTATATCATTGGGGGCGGCAGCGGTGGTTTAGGCAGGTCTATCGCCGAATGGATGGCGAGGGTTGGGGCAAAGAACATCCTGCTCCTTACACGCTCCGGTGAACGTAAGCAGAACGTGCGTGATGTTCTTGATCGTCTGAGAAAGAATGGTGTTCGGGCTGCAGCCTTCGAGTGCGACGTTGGCAACGAGAGTCAGCTTCAGGCTTGTCTTGCCCGATGCAAATCCGAGGACTGGCCCGAGATACGGGGCGTGATACAAGGAGCGATGAAACTCCAAGATAGGGTAAGTGATGCAACTAAACGAAGGCTACAGATCCCCGAACCTGTCCGATCAATGAGCTGACTTAGATTGCGTTTTTATTGCAGACCTACAGAATTATGACACAAGAAGATTTCATCGTAGCCATCGGGCCCAAGGTGCAGGGAACCTGGAACCTGCACAAGCATTTGCCTAAGACCATGGACTTTTTCGTCTCCCTCTCTTCGACTGCCGGGATCGTGGGAACGCTAGCTCAAGGCAACTATGGCGCCGGTAACGCTTATCAGGACGCGCTTGCCTACTACCGGCGCGGCCAGGGCCTGCCCGCTTGTACCATCGACATTGGTAAAATGATGGGTGTTGGGTTCCTCTCCGAAGAGACGACAGACGACCGTGTGCACGAGAACATGCGCAGCACGAGGATTTGCTCGCTACAGGAACATGAGCTCCTCGCGCTGATCCAGGCGGCTATCGTGGGCCAGAGCGTATCCGGGGCGGCCACGCCAACGCAGATCATCACCTGTCTCCCCACAGGCGGCATGATGGAGCAGGCGAAGCAGGAGTACCCTGCGTGGTTCTCCCGGGAGGCTAAGTTCGATCACATAAGCCGGATCGACACTCATCACGTCGCACAGGGACTGCGAAAGGGTGGGTCCGGCCAGATGATCCGGGACATGCTCAGCCAGGCCACCAACCTGGATGCCGCAGTTGAAGTCGTCATCGAAGCCCTGATAGAGAAGTTGGTCCGTCTGCTGATGATTCCCCCGCAAGATATCGACATCACCCAGCCCGTGACTAGCTTCGGTCTCGACAGTTTGGTCGCCACCGAGCTGCGTTCCTGGATACTCGCGGAGATTCAGTCCGAAATCTCGATCTTGGACTTGAACGAGAATGTCCCAATGTCCTCGTTAGCAAAGAAGATTGTTTTGCGGTCCAAGGCAGTTTCCGAGGAGGCAAGGACGGACTAAGTCGGGTGCCATCGCGGTGGTGAAGGGTATGAAACGGTCTAGTGGACATCTCTGTAAATAGTAACTAGTATTCTTTTCCTATGTGTATGAACAGCCTTGCGGGCCACTTTGATGCTTAGGCAGAAAATGTGACAACATACATGTTCCTCTTGAAGATTCCATGTGAAAGCGAAGATACCATAAGATCGCCTGCGAAGTAACCAGGGACTTGTGGAAGTTATTCAGCGAGTTAATGCTGAATTGGATTCAAAGGTTTCTTTCTTCCTTGCTCCATCATTTGGGATTTGTGTTGGATCTAGTGGTCGGTACTGTATCATGATGCCATAGCAACTTGTGCGTAACAGATAATCAGTGATTCGGTTTAGCTGGGCCAACCTGGTTGATCCGGAACGAGTAGAGATGAAGCCTGTGCTGCATTTGCAAAAATGTCACCTTGGACCGGGATGTCAAATCTCACGAACCATTAAATACTGGCAAAGAAAGTGATTTGTGCATCTCAAGTAGTCAATCGATCGCCACACTATCTGCCGCTATTGTACATGAATGGGAGGATCTTGGCTTCGCGTTGAAGACGCTACTAGACCCCGACACCGTACCCACTGGGCTTGAGGTGTCCTCCCACCGCCGAGGTACTATCTACCTATCTACTGCTAACGTACATGAGAAGAAGGGTACATGTTTAGTTGAGAGGATCTTGGCTTCACGCCGCACACGCTACTGGACCCCGGCACCGTGCCCTTGAGCTTGAGGTGTCCTCCCATCGCCGAGGTAAAAGTTTGCAACCGGTTCTTATAGGGACGCCGTCACCCTGCACCATAAATGGGCCATCCCCAGCCATAAGAAGTCTATCACAGGGATGCTGATGTTCGCCACCAGTCGCGCGCAGGAACGGCTTACCCAAGGCCTTTACACCCACGTTTACCATTCTTCAAGGTCAAAGACCAATGGCGGGGGGCGACCCGAACTTGACGCCTCCGTAATGTCCTGTTCACTTACAGGACGGAGGACCTCGCCTGACCTAGGGTCATCTGGTGCTTGTGGGCGAGACGTTCGGGTGCCTTCGGCAGTTCGGCCCGTCAACGCTCGAGAACCGAGCTCCGGGGACGCCAGGCCGTTGGCTTCAGTGCTAGCACCGTTTGCAGCCCTTATTTCTGGAGTAGTGATTCCAGGGTCGGATGCGGGCTGAGCTTGCACATGCTCTGCTGCACTCCTTCCTTCGGCAGTCAGATCCCTCAACGGCACATTACCAGACTCGGCCTCGGGAGACGCCTGGTTACCTGTAATCCATAAGCGAAAACGGGACCAAGGGCCTGTACCACGCTCACGAGATACAAGGCAGGAACACCACCAAACCGCGCGCTCGGGCTCGATGCGGAGGACGCCGATGATGGAGAAAACGATGACGGCGAGGACAGCGGGCCAAAGCCAATTGACGGTGGGATTGAGATCACGGGCGGCCATCATGATCATGTGAGTCTTGACAGTTGTGCAAAAATGAAAGGCTGTCAGTAGAGCGCGACGAAGGGGTTCAGGGAAGAAAAGAGAAGAAGGGATTTCAGAATGGAGGGAAGAGAATGGAGATGAAATACCTCTTAGGGAATCGGAGCAAGAATTCCAAGTGCACATGCAAGTCGAGGCCAAAGAAGTCACAGAGAGGCAAGCTTAGGTATATAGGTAGACATGCTCTTGCCTTCTATTCTACTCGTTGATACCTAGTGAACAACCAAGGAATGTGAGTTGGGAAGTTGATGGAAGGCACTTCCTATATTACGTGGAACCTTTGGACGTTTGGCTGCCCACCTGCATTCCTCGCATGCAAGGGAAGCAACGTACTGGTGCCTGGAGGCTCGCATTCACTTGACCAATCTCAATGCAGGCATGTCTACCTAATGTTTAATCAGCAACAACGTGAGCAGGTGGGTGTCTTTTTGGTTGCCGTTCCATCTCCTTTACTTAATGTTCCTTCAGTCGAGGGTGAAACAGCCATTACTAGACCCCACACAGACACTTCCAGATTTTCAACTTTGCAACTGCCTCCATGTGCTGCTACCCATGTTGGATTTGATAGCCTCAGAAAAACCTGCTCACGTATAGGGTGGGAGATTCTTGCATCAGATCATACACCAATATCAAGCCTACCATATGTATGCCCCTGACCCATCTTCACATTCGGCAAGATGAAGCCACCACGTAAGTCGTCGCAGTTTTGACACCCACCTGCCTAGGTAAGTTAATTGAACAAGGCGTTTTGAGGTGTCTCCTTCCCTCAACCCTGAACATTGAAGTCATTACCTAACGTCTTCTCCCCACTATCATGTAAGCCAATCCAGCCCATGCCCACAATGAGATCCGTGCCGCCATATGCAGGGACAGCGTAGGAAACTGTACAACTGTTTGTAAATGACAACCATCTCAGTGGATTTGATGGCGTTGTTCCTCTTCCATTGGATGTCTCTTTTTCTCTCTTTTTTTTCTTTTCAATGTCGACAGGGCGTGGCGCGTGTGGCTCAGTAAGTAGCTGCTAGATAAGATGGGCACATGGTTGTGTGCGCTAATTTTCCAATTAGGACAGTTGCAGCGCTGGGTACTTGGGTTAATCGCCAGAACTCGCAGGCTAGATCAAGGCTTTGGGAGGGATTGGTACCAACCTGTTGGGTGTGTAGCACGTGGAGTCGTATACTACAAGTAGTGGTATCCCAGAAAACAATGCGGGGAACGAGATAACAGCCCGCCAGTTGGGAGCGAATGCGCATCTACCCATGTAACACTGCCTATGCACTCGATTTCAAACCTTAAGGTAGAGATATCATATGATTTGGATGATTCCTTTACCCCGAGCCTCTGATATGATGGTGCATCCCACCAATGCTTTTTCCCATGATGCTCCCTCCCATGTCAAGCAGTATAAATCACAATATAGTGTTGTTCCCCATTGTCGTCTTGGCCAAGCTTCCCGTTTTATGCCGTATAGGGACTAGTAGATAGCTTGGCATCGAGGTGGCGATCAAACTGTTTCATTATGTGACTCGAGAGTGGTGTGAACACCATCCCGTCCCCCGTATAACGCGAAAAGAACGTTCTAGATTGACGATAGTCTTAGCAATGACACCGCCTGCCGATACTGGATCGCATGTGACCTTGTAGGCCTCGTAGCGAGTTCTCATGGCGACATGCTAATGGCCCGACCCGCATGCTGCACGTTGCAGTAAGATAGCGCCAACTGATGAGGTGCATCCTCATGACCACCTTCGGAGTGATCTTCAAATGCTCCATAGTGCAGACCTGTGGGCACTCGCCAGTGTTAACGGCACCAACATGTTTGCATGGTTTGATAGTATTGGCTGTTTGGGACGAACGTACTAATATAGGCCCACTTCGGTGCTACCATGATATGCTTTACAGCTCACAAACCCTCCCAATAGATATTAATCCAGGGTAGTACTTTGAGAGAAACTGCAGGACTCTCTAAACGAGAGCAGGCCGCCAAGACCTTTTTGGTCGAGCATCACTGTTACGGAATCAAGAGAAGCCGCGCCTACCGCGCTGGGCGCCAAGAGCTCTGTCAAGCCTTCTTCTCGGTTGGTCCGGGGCGGACGATCTTTGCCATGGAGTGAATTGTCGCGGAACATTAAATAGGGGCCGGGTAACGAGTCAGGCCCAGACACTGGAGTTCCGAGCATTCCAATTCTTCCGTCATTGTTTCCTACCAACCCCGAGAGCCTATAGCATTATACACCATGATCATCAACATAATCTGGCTGTGGGCTACCCTCGCCGCGCCTGTAGTTCTATTTCTAGGTCGGATTGTCTACAATGTGTTCTTTCATCCATTGAGAAAGTTCCCAGGGCCTGCCATGGCTGGCGCTACGGGACTGTGGAAGGCGTATAAAGAGGTCATACTACAACAGAATGTAGCCCAGGAACTACTTGAATTGCACAAACAATATGGTAAGATTAGTGCCCGAGCAACACATATATCAGGTTTTAACGCATTGAGGCAGGTGACATCATCCGGGTGTCACCGAACGAAGTAAGTCGTTTGCAGTCGAACATCGCCCGAGTCTCGATAGAACATTCTTGTCTGTTTATGTGACTAAAATATAGGCCGCAGCTTCATTTTGGAAAGCCATCGGCATTCCACGAGATATACAGTATTACAAAGCGATGGGACAAGGACAATGAGTTGTATAACGTGACCGGGTTCAAGTCCGGGTCTTTCGTTTATCGAAAATATGCTCAAGCCAAAGGTATGTCTCTTGCTAATGGATGACCTTTCCCCGAACATCAGCTTACCAATACGCGAGACAGAACGAAGAGAGGTACTCATGCCAATGTTCTCCAAAAAGGCCATCCAGAACATAGAAGGCTTGGTGTGGCAGAATGTGAGTGCCTATCGGCTCTTCCATAGCCATCTCCTACCCCTATTCTGACTGTTGAAACCCCCAGGCATCAAAGCTTGCGTCTGCCATTACCAAGGTGAACAGCACGCGACAGTCCATTGATCTTCTCTACGCGTTCCGTTCTTTCACTCTAGACACTATCATGTCCTTCACCTTTGGCAATAATATCGGGGCCCTCGACGCGCCCCTTTTCAGGGACCCCCTCATACTTGGCATGGACGCCACGCTGCCGGCTCTGCCCATGCTCAAGAACTTCAGCTGGATCCGAAGACTGACCTACGCTTTCCCACCGACCCTCGTAATGAAGCTGCTACCTAACGCAGACGTGATCGCCCCAAGGGTGTACCAGGTCCGAGACATCATCCACCGGCAGCTCCAGGCGGTCCTGAACTCCCCCGGCAAGCTGGAAGACGCGCCGCACCAGACCATTTTCCACCGCATGCTCGACGCCAATGCGTGGAGGACCAAGGTGCTACCCGACCTTACCGAGCTGCATGACGAGGGCTTCACTCTCGTCTTTGCAGGGTCCAACACGGTCGCCGATACCCTGATCATGGGCCATTGGAACCTCCTGCAGAAACCCGAATTGCTGGCTGCCCTACGGAAGGAGCTACTCAGCGTCTGGCCGTTCCTTGACACAAGACCCAGCCTTGCGGATCTAGAGACCCTCCCTCTGCTGACCGCTACCATCAAGGAATCTCTCCGCTTCATCCCCTCGGGCGTGTCGCTCACCCGTGTGGTGCCGGCCCAGGGCGCCGTTATCTGCGGACAGCACATACCCGCCGGTGCCGCAGTGGGCATGGGGATTCTGCACGTGCACCAATCCGAAGAGATCTTTGAGGATGCGCTGGACTTCAAGCCGGCGCGGTGGCTGCCCGGCGAGCACAAAACGAACAACAACCTAGAGCACTGGCTCGTGCCGTTTAGTCGAGGGCCTCGTGCGTGCTTCGGCGTGAATCTGTCCATGTGCGAGCTTTACATCGCGTACGCCACCATGCTGCGCCATTTCGATATGGGTCTCGATGGGACGACGGCCGAGGACATGCAGTGGAGAGAGTGCATCGCCGCTGCCTACCCTCGGAGGCATTTGCATGCTTGGTGTCAGCCCGTCGAGGCGTGATGGTTTGGTTGGAGTTTCAAAGGCAGTATTGTAGGGGTTTAGCTTAATTCAATTCTTTTCTTTCTTTTCTCCCCTTTTTCTTATATTGACTTTGCTCTTTTTTTGGCAGTTCCACAACGAGACAGGAATCGCGATACGAAATGGGCAAATTACCCTCCTTTAATTTTTGACGAACGGCTTGAGCCAAACTCTGTTTTTGGTGCCTGATGTGGTGTCGACGTGACCAGCCATGGATTACACCGAGTGGCAAGAGATCAACCAACCCGAAAACCATAAAGCCTATGACCAGCAATTCTACCCGGCTGATGGCTCAAGTCACGCCGCCTCGTTTGAGCCTACCAAGTGGCTGTTGTGCGAGAGTGGCTTGCAAAGGTCGACGAAGGATTCATACTGCACATCACTGTTGTTGTGTCTGCCCGCGTCAAAGATGACTGCCGATCTGCGACCGCTTCTGATTCCAGCCAATGATGATTGATTCAGGACTTTAGCTCAGATGTGCTTAGTAGGCTGAACAGGTCCCCCAAATTCTTCTCGCTTGACTTCGACTATCGTGTCTATCTACGTACTAAATCTGTCGCCTCGATCGTCTATGTACTGTAGGGAAGTTTTATTCGCCGATGTTAGCCGAACAAAAAGCTTCTAGAAAACGTCCAGCCGATTCCATCGACCCCTGAGCAGGATGAACAACCCAAATATTCTTTCCGATGGTCGTTTGAGTGCCTGTTCACGCATGTCCAGATCGGGACAATGAAGAAACAAAACATGGTAAACGTGTACCACGTCCTGGGCCAGTCTGGTATGAACGGAGATATTATTGACGATGCTTTCTTATAGCCCCGCGGATCATATTTCCGGATGCTAGTTGCTCCACGTTGAGATACATACCATGCGGCTGAGCCATGGCTCTGGTGTCTTTGTAGCCGCAAGCGCCAGTTCCTCTAGGTCTCCAAGGCCATTTCCCCTTTCTAGCGAGCCTACATAATTACAGGTTGCAATACGGAACCTAGGTATTGATTCGTCGGAGTTATCAAGTGCGTACGCACAGTGCAAAAGTGCATGCGGACTACGAACGGTACCTACCACCCCTAAAAGAAAGCAATAATGTCTCAAGGAGGGTATCTATAGCTGGTAGAACGACCCCGTCCAAACATGGAAATGAGCATAGCTCGCCGTTAAATCGCATGCGCGTTTTACTCGCGACGTGTACATGCAATGAATGCATTGATAGATCTTGGCAGCATGGTGTGCCTGTGGATGGTCTATCGTTGGTCCGGTAGTAGTGAGACAGACAGACAGACCGGGCTAAAACGTTCAACCAAACTTGGGCAAACCTTGGGTCTGGCCAGCCAGCAGACCTGATACTACCTTTGCAACGAACCACTGGACTGTGTAAAGCCCTGCATTAGCCAACCAACACCCATCTTTGGTAGAGCGTTACGCGGCACAGATCACCATCTCCCAATCGATGTGCCCATTTGATTCAGGAGAAACAGAGAGAGGCCGGTAGGCACAGGAGGGGGGAGAACACGCGAAGGGTGGCCACACCCAATATGCCGGCGCAGACAGTTGCGGAAAAGGGGGGGTAGGTAAAGTGAGGCGTCGCGATAGCAAGAGCGATCCGAGATCTAACAACATCCATTGAAAATCGGATGAAAGCCAGGCTTGGGGAACGAACGGTAAAGGCTGCAGTAGTCTTGGGTCTACAGTAGTGTCGATGCAGTCTGCCTTCCGTCAAAGAGCAAAGCTGTCAGCTGGAGAGCTAGCTAGAAGTAATAAGTAAGCTGTTCCTCAGCGCAGGCACTCCTTCCACGCTCTGTCGAACTACGACACACAAAGACATGTTTTTTAAGCACCCATTTGAACGCGAAGATCCCGACGCATCCGCAGTTACAAGAGGGCCGCAGGATATACGACCGATCGAACGCAATGTTTCCAACGTAACGGCCGACTAGTTCCGATTCCGAGTCGTTCTTTTCCCGCCGTTGGCAGCTCTAGATGAAAATGCTGTGGTCATCTGGTTAAGCTTCGACGAGTCAATAGAGGCGAGGGAAAAACATCGACTCACGACGACGGCACCCGCGCCCAAACGTATCCCCACCCAGTGGCTGCTCTTGTTCAGACAGAGTGCCGTCGCGATTAAAACCGAACCCCTACGACGATCGATCTACGGCTAAGCGAGCTCCACGTTCTCGACTCCCAATAAAGGAAATTAGAGGAGAAAGAAAGCATGACAGATGGCCATGGCCATCGGCATGAAGAGTAAAAAAACATTGCAACCCTATATCTGGAAGTCATATACAAATGATCTCCATGGCTTCAGAAGGAACACTATCCGGCAGATGTCATATCTGAGATATGGCTACTGCACAGGCGATGAGCCTTTTGGATGTTACATTATTGATGCCACTTTTACTATGCTTTCTCGTGCCACCTTTGCCCTTGACAGCAGAGTATCAGTATGGCTCCGGTAGGTTAATTCAGAGCAGCCTTGCTTTTTCTTTGATCTAAATTACTAGGCCCCAGCTACATGTGGGCGGTCGCATCTGAGCAAATTGGTCAACCATCGGCACTTATCTCAGTATTAGTCGCACCAAGCCATCAAATAGGGGCAATTTTTAGTTTGCTTGATTTGCGGCGGAGCAAAGATCTCAGTATTAGACAATATGCCGGACTTCAGGATGCTCCAATTGGTGGCATGAGTGTTGATTTAGGTGAAATCAAAGAGTAATTTGTTTGTCGCCTCTATGAAAGGAAGGCAGTGTTGCTCTCGAGTGTCGGCGCATGACACCCCATTTTCTGGTCCTAGTCTACCAAAAAGGTTGAACGGCACTTGCACGTATGTTCATGCATAGAGGTAAGGTTTTCTGTGACCCTTCGGATGTAGGCCTCCGGGAAGACACTTGAGCGCAGGCCAACGGATCCTGCAGTCCAAAAACCAGCCATATTCACAAATATTCGAGATCTAGAAGCATACAGCACAGTCCACAGGAGGCGCAGTTATAGGTATCCCACTTTGACTGTTTCCTAAAGACCATCGCGCGATGAAAACCGAGATGATGGCTCGTTCGCAGTGGCTTGCACGATCTCGAGGGGTACCAGGATGCATAAGCCACTATTATCCTGGACATGCAGGTCACAGGGAAAATCTGATGAGAAATTGCTATTGCGGTGCGGCACTCGCCTCGCCTCGCCTCGACACATCAACAGGGTGGTGCGGTAACATGGCGACAGTGTAATCCCGGACATGAAGGCGGGAATCGTTTGATTGAGAGGCGCAGTTGTTGCGGGTGCGCCTATAACGCGCGCCATATCTTTCCAGATTATGGACGCCAATCTGTCCTAGCGAGGGGGGACCACGACGCGGCTTCGGTAAACCAAAGGTGCCGTTTCCTTGTTTTGGGAAGTGCGGATGTTGCCAGGTCACCATTCGGCTGGCAGTGTGAGGGCAATGTATTATGATAGTTGGGCTTCTAAGTGTGTTCTTTGAGATGGTGCGACTAATAACGATCATAACATATGGCCGCTATAGCCCTCGCTCAAAATGACGGGAGCTCTTGGATTCGCGGGGTGCGAGCCGACTCCCCACCCGAGTCTGCTCGCGTCCTACAGTGCATCCCACCAATGAGCCTGGAGCTGTCCCCGGCGCCATTCAAGCACTGATCCAGTATTGGGAAAATGAACAAGTGATTCATAGAAGTGTTGCATGCCCACAAGGAATGGAATCATAGTTTCGCGTATCGAAAATCTTGGCTGCCATGACACCGCCCTATGGAGCAAGGTAGTCGGGGAGGTGCGCAAACCCCCGAGCCGGGTTTCGCAGCGGATGTTGAATGTCGCGGCAGGCTACGGTCCGAATCAAGGTATGTGTCTTCGGCATGAAAAGGAACAACAGTTTGGTTTCGCGACGACCACGCGGAGCTTTGCCGCATCGTTGGGATCTCCAGTTTCTTGTCTTGCCCTACAATAATAAGTACATTGACAAGCAAACAAGTAGAGGGTCTGACAGAGAATCAAGGTTGTGAAACACGGCATGGGTTGGTTCCATTCCTGCCCTTTACCAGGGACGAGAGAAGGTAGGGGAGAGGCAAAACGAAACCTCAAGCGAGCGGGTGACTTGCATCTGACAGGCAACAAGGAGCACGCATCACGACTGACAGCTTCATCCGCTTTAACGATAATAAGGCTGATATGCACTCAACATCAAAGCGCTGCCTTCCGCCGACAATGCCGTGCCAACAAGACACGGGTTCGCACAGGAGAACTGCAACCTGTAACTGCAGGTGAATACTGATATTACCAATTATGACTTGGCCAAGTCAATGCACCCGTCAGAAATATCTGCTGGGATGAAGGATTCATGAATAATTGCGCACTGTTAAAGACCAGGTGACTATAGCAGGAACTGTGCTGTCATAGTCGCGCGGGGCATCCATGAATACATGACACCATAAGAAGGCGAGGAACACAGGAATGTAGATACGGAGGTAGGCAGGCTGTCAAGAATAGTGCATGTGGTAAATGAGACCCGTAGTCTCGGCAAAGAAAAACGCAAGGCGCCTAGGCAATCAATAATCAAAAAGAACAATAGCTTGATAACTTGCAGCAATTGGCAAACCGAATTGGCCTAGGGCACAACCTTTCTCGGACAATAGGGATGCAGTGTAATGTGTCAGACGGGAACCTGCAGCTACAACAGATTTGGTACGACACTCATGTTGAATGTCGAATTTAAATCCCGATAAGAAATTGTGCACCAGGGCGTTTGACACATGTGTAAGTACATAACCTATGCAGAGGCAGAGAGGCTCACTTGGCAGCATTTCAGCCTAGAAAGGATGTGTATTTGGGATTGCGGGGCATGACGATGTAAGAAAGTCGAGAATGACGGATTCTTGTTTGGGATGGGAACACAGCTGTACATCGAGCGCGGAAGATGCCTTAGTAAGTAGGAGGAGGAGGCATTCTACCAACCCCCCATGCAGGCTGAACTGAACATCTGACGTTCCAGCCTCTCTAGAAGGCAAAAAAGACTTGACGTGCCGGTCCACGTCGGGCCGCTAGACTGCATGTACCTACTTACCTAGCTGCCTACCTACCTAGCCTAAGGACAATGGATGACGAGCGAGGGTCGCTATGGGCCTGGTGAAACAGGCAACGGAGATGATGAGAGCGGGAGAAGGCCGTCCCGCCGATTTTGGCGTGCAATCGAATCGGTGAGGTGTAAAAGAAGGTCGATCGGGTGGTATTGGAAATCAAGATCGATTTGATGAAGGGAGAAAGGGAGGTCACATTTGACGTGGATTTGACGTATCGAAAGCCGTTGTCGACGGTCCCATTGCAAGCATTGTTGATGCGGTTGATGTTTTCGTCTTGTCTTTTGCGCCCTTTTTGAAACCGCTAGTGCTGACATTGGACGGTTGGGCGCCACTTGACAATTCGCGGCAGAGCGGTCAGTGGCCGTGGACTGCATCCCCCACTGGCAGACTGGCTCCAGACCAGTATCCAGACCACCTGGGCAGAATCCAGACCCCCCAAGCCCCCTAAACAGAACCCCCAGGGCTGTTAGTGGCTGATCGCCAGTGGCAGAGTTGGGCAACTTGAGAGAAATACCAGGCCATTACTCCATACAATCAATCAATTGATTGATCTCGTCTGATGATGGATGCTACCGCATCCCACATATCACACATATTCTTCATCAGACGACACTGAAAAGCCCTGTCAGAGTTGTAGGGCAACTGAACAGCGTCGCTGGGCGCGCACAGCGCCAAGGCCAATACCTACATCTACCTAAGGTACATAGATAGGTATTGATGAACCCTGGAGTGCCATATGTTGCCTAATAAGTGCTGCATCAAGGTATCTTTCGGGTACATGTAGATGATTTCTTGGGTTAGCGTTCCAAGACAGCAGCATCATACATACCTACCTCTTATGCATTGCTGGAGCTGTCAAGAGGCCTGATGTGAACTCTGCATCTTGTTCAAGCCTGCTGGTAGCTGGCTACTGCTCCTCACACGTGGAGTGGGAATGCATCTGCCTGGCCGTCCTGCCTTAATTGGTTCTCAACTTCGCGGTGGAAACAAGAAAACGAATAAGATCGGCACTGCGGACTTCCCAAAGAGGCTTCTTGATCTGTGGAGAAGGCCTCATTTGGGGAGGCTCACAGGACGGGTTGGCGATCATCCCATCTCATTCAGCGCCAGGATCCGGATGAGAGTGGTGTTGTGCACCCATGCACCATTCGTTTTTGCCCCTTGCCTGCCCTTTTTTTCCCTTTCTATTTTCCTCCCTCCATCGTTCCGAGCTGCCGCCCTGGCGAGCGCCCGGGACTTGCATCCCGCATATGCAGCAAGTCCCTGAACCAGGTGCAAATCTATCCATATCCAGTTCGTATGTTGCCGTAGCCGTGTGTTCATTCAATTCTTTACATACAGACTGAATGCTATTGTCTTCCTTCCACCCCATCTAGCCATCGCAACTTTGCGCATGAATGCAAATTTAACCAAATTAGCACGGGAACATCCATCTTGCCTTGCGGGAAAGATTTGGTCCGTCTGATCGAAGCTCGTCTTGTCTCGGTTAGGCTATGGAGAGGACGGGTAAGGAGTGAGGTTTGACTGATTGATGTTCTCGCTTACCTACCCTACTCTGTCTATTCCCATTGCCGCCAACGTCAGGCGACTTACAAGAACTGCCGGCTTGCCTATTTAAATGTTGGGCACGCTAGTAGTCCATTGTGGCGCCTCTTCATCTCAACGCTGTTGCTTTTACTCAATGTGGTTAGAGATGATGCACCACGAACTGGTTTTCCCTTTGCAGGTGGCCAGTTGTGAAATGAGGAGATGGAGGGCAAAGGCCGCAGAAGAAATATGATTGATCTGACTCAGACATCATCTCTAACGGTAATCGACATGTCGATACAGCCCAATAGGCCAGGTTGATAATAATTGGGTAAAATATTGATTGGCATTGTAGCAAGCGAGTCGCGTGATGAAATGTTCATGTTCATGTTCATGCCACTCTACCGATGGAGCTTGGACAAAAGCCGGAGGTCGGCCCTGTGTATGTGTGTGTGTGTGTGTGTGTGGGAGGTAGGAAGAGTCGATTAAATATATTGGCGATACTACATGCGCTTCCTGTAGTAGCATTGAAACCAAGATTCGATAGTAGAACAGAAATTAAGGTAGACAACATGAACTTGGCCTACCATTGATTCTGACTGAAATGGTCCGATGCGAGATCTTTGATTGCGATATTACCGTTGAGCAACCAAGATGCTGAGTGCTGCACATTCCATGGTTGCCATCAGCCTAGATTACGTACTAATGGAAAGTGCAGTGAAATGATGTCAACTTCTGGTACCACACATAACTTCTTGCCTAGTTCGCCTGGTCTGAGTATGCACAACCACAGTCATCTTCTATGCCTCTACTCCAAGCATATCTAAAGTTATAAGCGCCTGTTGTCAACGCCTGCTACTTGAGAAAATGCAGATGCACCGAGTTTGGAGGCGGATTTATTAGAGGGTGCATTAATGCGACCTATGTACCAAAGTTCCGTGGAACGGCTCATTTTGTTATGTACGGCGAGATTGGGCATCCAAAGCAAACCTTGGTGAATAACATCTGGAAGAGGCCGAATGCAAAAAGCCAGCCAGACAGACTTCAGGAACCCTGCTGCTGCTCTGGCAGCAACTGGGCTGCAGCAAGTAATGCAGGCTGACTCGGGGCACACACAGGAGGACCCTTGATCGCAGCCCACAGCGCCCGCCGCCGAACACCCCCGCCCCAATGATCATCACACAGGCTGGCCCTTGTCAGCTTGTTTTAACTTGCCTGCTGCCAAGTCATGTCAAACCCCAAGGGGAATTTTTTGGCCGAATCGGGAGCGGGCCATTGCAGGAAATGGGAAAAGCATGCAAAGACAAAAGTCTAACCTATTGCTCTACACCGCGACGAATCCAAGGCAGCGCAACATGTATTTCAACAAATGCACCATTGGATTTCGTCGACATATTTTTTTTCCTCTTCCCATACCAACCAAGGAGACAGCTCAAGTAGACAAAGCATAGAAAGTGCATGTACCTAACCTTGTGTAGTTTTGGTGTACGTATGTACTTGAGCCGGGCAATCATTTAAAATGAAGATGGGACGGGAGGAACAGAAGCTTCTAAAACCCACTCTAGAACTTCGGCATAGCTGCCGAATTGGCCCCGAGCTGTCATCCCATCAAAAGCAACTTTGATTTGAACTTTCTTTTAGCCGGCCTCTCCATGTAAAAAACACACACACACAAACACGACTACCGAGACCAGGTTGGCCGCGATGTATGATATTGTCTGTCTGGCGAGATAAACATGATAGGTATAGGTAGGCACATGTAGGTAGCACAGTGTTCCAAGGTTGGAAGGTTCTTTGGAAATACCGATGGTCAAGTCGGTGTCGCGTTCATGGCGATCGGTCAATAGGATGTGCCATGTCGTCAGCGAACAGGGTGAAGGAGACATGCAGAAAATGAAAAGGAAGAGAGCACACTGGACGGGGGGAGAAAACTTGATGCTGAATTTTGATCACCTGGCTCCAGGGGCCACTCTATTGACACTAGACGGGCGGACAATTTCCAGCACATCCCGGTCGGCTCATCCTCTAGCCTCTCGGCATCGCTTCCAGACTGGAGGCCTTGCTGCATGTTAGTACCAATTTTAGACTCAGGCGCTCTTGCGACTCTCCCCGACTGAGGTGTCTGCATGCGGCTGCTCCCAATGCCGGACGAGCAAAATAGGATGGACAATGTTTGACTTGGGCCAGCTGTAGAGAGAGAGAGAACCCGGTGCAGGTTACATGGCTGCACCCAGTCCGTCAGTACATGTAGTAGGTAGGTACATCTCCGTAGCGGTCAAAAAGTGAAGAGCCGGGGCAGGCCGCGCTTAGCGACTGGGAGTCGTTCGTTAAAACTGAAGGTCCATCCGTGTCTACATTATTGATCTATGAGTATGTTAGGTACAATTTTAGAGGACACCCCACCGCGGCACAGATTTTGACTCTTTCAATTGCTCTACGCTGCTACGTGTACTACACGTACGTACAGTACTGTACGCTACTGTAAGTACAGCTATGAAGCCCAGGCAGTGGACTGGCTGTAATTGCTACGTGGTATCGTCTTCAACGACAGTGGGGCGGTGGTTTTGCTGTATGTTTGGGGCCTTATGAGGCTTTTGTTGCAGCCAAATAATGTACGCCATTTTTGTGAATACAGCTACGCTGTAGAGTCGCTGGCATCGAGCAAGAGGACTCTAGCCACTGATGAGATGCAGAGCTGTTCGTGAACAGCCAGTCAGTCAATCATGCGTTTCGTTTCGCATTGCAAGTCAAGTCTTGGTGAATAAAGTAAGCCGGAACGTCTGTGCATTTGGGCCTGCGTGGGGCCTCTGGGTTATGCTTGATGCTTGATGCTTGAATAACTCACGGGCATAGGCAGGGAACAAACACTCATGTTGCGTTTAACTCCAGGTACTACAGTACGTACGAGGACGATACAACATCGAAAACATTGAAAGAAGGTTCTGTGGTAACTTTCCCAGCCTTGCATCAATGGCCGTTTGCACTGCAGCACTCGTCGGACGTGTTTGATATTTGCCTACCCATAAACAGCTACTCCGTCCGTGGCAAAACCCCCGATGTCAGCTCGGCTAGCTGGGCACCTCAGTTTCGACTCTCGACTTTCGACTCTCGACTCGGAATGACTCGGTGCAAGCGGGCACAGCAAGTCGACACAGCATCAGCCATACTTCATTACCAGCCTGTAACATTGGTGCTTCTAAACGTCTCATGGCTCATGGGGTTTTTGGCAGATTAACCTGGGTAAAGGTGGTCTGAGCCTCGCGGCAACAGCTACGAGTTCACTAACAATCCCCGTTGAACCGCACAGACAAGTAAGAGCCAGGTATGCTTGCTGATTTTCCCAGCCCCTGCACGAACATCAAGAGATACAAGGCCCCCTGTCTAGTAGCCTAGCAGGGGATTGGACCCCGGTCGACGCTGTTCGAGTACCATACCTCCAAGTATTCGCGTCGTTCCCGATGCTGGTTCGCACAGGTATTGGTACTATTTGATCTCCCTCGCAGGGCATGTTGTCGTATACAGTAGATGCGACTTACACACCAATCTGCGTCAATCATCTCCCTGCTCTAGGTCGCAGTGCTGTGGGACCACTGCTTGCCCCCGAGGTACAGTGACCTGTGTGACGGTGCTGGAACTATGGTCGGAATACTTCCCAAGCTTGTAGATCTTCATGACTGGGTTATTGCCTCTCTCGTGCTGTCACTGAATCAATACTTACGTACATGCTACTGGGCCTGTTCACTCACCTCTAGGGAATTCCGTGCACTACCGAATCCATTTCTTGACAACTCGAGCGACAGCTCCCCGTCGAACCCACAGAGACCAGACATGCTCTCCAAGGTATTGTACAATCTTTGTCTTTCACCCTTCACTCGCTTCCAGGTGAGTGTGTATGCCCTGCTTTACGCTCTATAAGGTGCAATCCCGATTCCGCATTGGGCCAGTTCAGGCTCAACCATCCACCAGCCACGAACGAACATCATCACCGCCATTGCTCTCCGTCCCATACCTGAAAGTGTAGCCACTTAGTCATTCACTAGCGCACATCATAAGCGTAACGGTCGTATCCTTTGGACGGTCATCTGTGGTCGTAATAAGCGGACAGATAGGTTTTCCAGAAGAAACGGCCCATGCTTGGTCGTGGAAGCCTTCTCGAAGGAGATTGACAAGGTTCGCGCCGTTTGAAGATTTCCTTCCTCATTTGATGCTCTCCGCCGTCGACTATCCACGGGAGCTACGTTAGTACCGCCGCCACCAGCGGTCATTGAGCCTCGCTGGAGTGTACGAGACGGTAGACCAGACATCGCCCCGAGGCTAGAGGGCTCCCCACAGCAGTCGGTTGACACCGCTGACGAACTCGTGTGTAAGTCCTGTCAAGACCCTCAATATTTGATGAACTGACAGCTCCTCCGGTGGTTCGTTCCCCCACGCAGAAGAGCAGTGGGGGGTCTTCAGCAACAGTGCGGTGATGGGTGCTCACTGACAGCTAGCTACCTAGTACCTCCCTCCTCCCTCGGTGCCCTCTCTTTTCGTTCCTAAATTAGCGACTATCACAGTGAGCAGGCCACTTCTGCCACTCCATTCATTATTTACGGGGACGACAAGTAGTGCAACGGATCCCCCAAGTACAGTTGCATTCAATGATCCAGGGAAATCATCGACACCCTAGCCCCAGTCTAAATCTCCCGAATCTCGTCCCAATGGTCAACCCCACACTCCTCCTGGACAGACGACCATCATATGCAAATCCGTTATAAGTATTGGATCATCGAACCCGCTATCAAGCCTTCGCGGCATGTCCAATTCAGGGTCAGTCCTTACACTTAGCCACTGGCAGCTTTCATCTACTTTCAGCCTAGCCCCTGCGAAACGTCGAAGACCGGAAGCACTCCCCACACTAGACTCGACTCTTTGTCGACCTTGACTCGATTAGCAGTTATACGAACACCCCCCGTTCCCAACATCCACGCCACAAGGTCTTCTCTGCCTCTTTCCCTCCTCCCTACCTCTCTCTTCTCCCCTCTCACCGAGTGTACCTGTTGCGGTCCTGTCCAGCCTAGTCTACATATTTGGTGACCAAGGAGCCCATCGGATCCACGATTGTCACATTCCGTGCTCTACTTTCTGTTCGCACTCCTCCACTACCTCTCAGGGCGGTACACCCCCCTGTCGGCAATCAACCCAATTCCTTCGTCATTCTCAACCTCCTCTGTGTTGCACCGAGGAGCGTATTCTTTTCTTCCAGCTTCAACTTTGGTACTTTAGACGCGATCTTTCCCACGGTCTACCCAAAGCTTACCACCGCTGGTCCAACGAACAACGGCACACCTACTCTCCTTACATCAGCAAAGGCTTGACTTCCAAGGATATCCTGATCACGGTTGACTCGACCACGTCCTTGTGTGTCGCGGTATTCCTTGCCTTCTGGACTTATCTTGGCCTTTCCCGGTTCAAGACGGCCGTACCTTGTCAACGACTGCTACCACAAAGCATCTCGAACGCTGCTCTTGCGCTAAGGGGGACCCTGCATCGCTCACATTCGCTTCCTCTATCACCTGGCAGCGTATCAAGAAGAACCAGCCATCCTTGGAACGCCATCACCCATCGCGACCCTTCGTGAGTTGGCAGTACCAACAGCAAAGTGTACAACTCGGTACATTTCCTCTGCGGCACACTGGTCACAGCCGAGCCCAACGTCTATAAACGACAATTTTACGCAATCATTAGCAACAGTCAATGGACGCATGCCCATTGTTAAGCTTGTCTGCACGGTTACAAGCGCGAGAAATTCCTGAAGACTACTAAGAGTTGGATCAGCCTTGAACGCTCGAGAACCTTGGGCTTTTGCTTTGTACCGGATCTTACTTGTTCCATTACTACCAAGTCTTTCTATCGCGCATTGCCCTAAAGGCTCCGAGCACCGTTGGCATTTGCCTAACTCGTTAAGGACAAGAGAGGTTGCAATCGTCGAGTCGAACATCTGAGGTGGAGACGTTCAAGTCGAAAGTCGAAAACCCGGCACCTCCCTAATAGGAGAGCCTGCCTATCCGCCTACATTTCCACCTTTGCCAGGTACTTGGTCCATCAAGTATCACAAGCGGCAAGTGGGGATACCTAAATACACGAAGACGAATTCGCACCTTCCCGGCACACTTTGGAACAACCAAAGCAGCATCTGTCGACTTCAAGATCAGTGAGTCGAAGCTCCACATTCCACATTCGTCAAGACGACAACAAACCCCTTTGCTTCTTCGTTATAATCTGACTCGAGACCTCTAGAGAACAACTTGAGGTGCCTTTTTCTCCCTCGCTTTTTTTCGGATTAGAGTTCGGTTTCGATCTGGAAAGCGTGGGTTTCTTCCAACTCTGAGGCTCAGATAACCTCGCCTTCATCACTATCTACCCTTATCCAGTCGCCCACGCGGCATTTAGGGCCATCTGAGTTATCGGAAACCTGCTTGGGACGAATTGAGGGTCATCGAGCGTGGAGATAACCGGAGATAGACGCAACCTAACTTTACCCATAGAGTTGTGTCCCTGGGTTTTTTCTTATATAAACCGCAGAGTACAAAGGTACTTCCCCTTCTCTTCCTTTGCTGTACACCAACTCTTTCCTGTTCTTTGGAGCCAGGGACTATTCTATCCTTCTGGCACGCCATCATCCAGAATCACCTGCGCAGCGGCACGCTAACCAACTTGAATCCAGCTTTCGTCGCAGCTAGTTGCGCGTTTCAACCAACAACATCAACGTACCAGCTGGTCTGAAAACCAGTTGGTGCCATTCTTACTCCCTCCATAGGACGGAAGATGGACAGCAACCAATACCCAGCCCAATGGGCTCAAATGCCTCCGACACCTTCCTACTCCCAGCTCGGGTCCGTCATGGACCACCAGACTCTTCAATCCAGGTAAGCAAAGCTCCAAAAGCTTGTCGACCTTCTACTGACAAAATATGTTCCCAGTCCGCCGCTGTACTCTCATTACAATCTCGCAGTGAGGCAACAACCTGAGCGAGGAAAGGTTGCATTGGGCAAGGAAAAAGGTCAGATCATTACCATCACCCTAGACACCCTTGATTTTACGTGCTAACCGTCTCGCAGACAAGAAACCTGTCGACCCTCCCCCAATTGTTGAACTGGTTGTCCACCCGGACCAAGATCGGAATCGGCTGTTTCTGCAGAGTATGTTATTTCCATGACCCATTTGCGACGAGTCCTCATGCTAATTGATAATAGACCCCTACTTGATTCTAATTGCATTCCTCGAACTCGCTGATAATGCGCCATCAACAAAAGCATCGGGCAAAGCAGCAAAGGATGGCGCGGATAGGGACGCCAATCGCGACGACGAGTCAAAGATGATTGGCGCTTATATGGCTGGCTCGACAGTATCTTCGCTTCATCGTCTGAAGGACACGGATAATCGCGACAGTGGCTTTTTCATCTTTCCCGATCTCACGGTCAAAAAGGAGGGCTGGTACAAGATCCGGTTTACCCTGATGACCATGGAAGAGAACCGAACCGAAAACCGAATCGAGGACACAGGGTTCGATGGGAATTGGATCACTATCTGCAACATACACTCGAAGCCGTTCCAGGTACACACGGCCCGCACGTTCCCGGGTATGTCGGAGTCAACTTTCATGACTCGATCCTTCAGTGATCAAGGAGTGCGGATCCGGCTGCGCAAAGACTCGCGGCAGGTCACGGTGAAGAAGCGAAACCATCACGTTGCCAGCACATTGAAAGATGTACAGGAGGATGCCTCTTACGATGGCATTATTGCTGATTCAGGGTCCGGCAAGAGACAAAGGACTTCGTCCACTGGATACAGCAACCCTTCCCCCTCGCCGATTTCGACGGCCACCACATACGCCAGTTTCCCCCCGGCTCTACATGCAAGCGCGCCCCCATATTCGATCCCTCACGGAGGTATAACCTCAAGTCCAACATATGCGACCCACAGCGGTTCCCATATGGCAAATCCCATGCAAGTGGCCTTCCGCGACAGCCAACATCCCATGGGCCCCCCTGGCCCACAACGAGTGCAGCCACTGTACAACAACGGGCAGCTGACACCTCAGTTCTCCGGAGGTCGATCGCCTAGCATAGCGTCCTATAACTTTGGCAGCTTTTCTGGGCAAACTCAATTCTCCCCGCAGAACTCCAATTTCACGTTTGCGATGCCAAATCCTCATGGCTTGCCACCAATGGACACCTCTTCACAGCAAGGTCTACAATCCTCAAGTCCCCATGACTCCAACACCTCACCGCGAGTAGCTGGAATTCCCACCGACACACCCACATCCAGTACGGGGTCGCCTATTGAGACTGCGTACACTATAGGCGCCAGCCCAGGATACCCGAGCAATGGATCCCAGCAACCGAGCTATGCCACAGACAACAACTTCATGTCTCACTACAGTAGCTCTGCAGTGACAGACAACGACGCGAGGCACGGTATTCCCGGAATGCGGACTCCCCTTAGTACCAGCTTGCCAGAAGCCAGTTCTTTCAATAGCTCCGGGTTTCCTAGTCATCTCGCGGACCATAAGTTCAGTCAAGGCGCCTAAGCATTGGTTGTACCAGACTCTTCAGTTTGCAACCCGCAACTCATCCGCCCCACTGCCTTGTTTTCTAGTGTTCATACATTCACATTATGTTTACCTTTTGGGTATGATTATGCTTATAATATCCTCATCACAAGACAGCGGTTGGCAGATTCTGCGACTCCTACTACCCATTGTTTTATCTCATCACTTTCCTTGCAGTCTTGAGTTTCAATCGGCGCATATCCAACAAGGCGGCCGATATACGGATTTATTTTGTACGCGAAAGTCTTGGTCATTCATTGGGGGCTTCCTCTTTCCCTTTTTCTTTTTTGCATGGGTACTGGAGTACATGTGCTGGCGTTCAAAGAGTGTTGAGGATCATGGTGTCCCAACAGCATAGCGGTCATGGCGATCGTGGGTGGTAACCACGTGCTTTTTTTACTTTGTTTATCCAGGGCACTGGAGGGGGGAAAAGCTCTCTTGGACATGATACCCGGGACATCATTCTTGACTTGTCCCAAATATACCATGGGCTACCAGGCCTTGTCATGGTTCTCTTCTCATTCACAACAGGAAAAAACCGGTTTAGCATCAATAATAGCGGCTCGCAGCCGTGATCAATGGAGGAGAAAAGAGTTGGGTCAAAGCATTAGATATATGACGATAGATAGAAATAAAGCATCACTGCATCTTCACTAAGCCATTTAACTGTGAACATTTGTTAACTAGATAGGGGCCATGAAAGAACATTGTAAAGAAACTTTTATAATTCATTTACATGTAGAAAGCGGATAGTCAACTTGATATAAATACCATAAGTACAAATATGTTACTATATATAGCATGGAAGCAGTGAATACTATAGGATAGGCAACTATAGTCAACGAATGGGGTTATTTGAGATGTTACATGTAACGATGATCAGAGCTTTCTATGAGCTCACTACCAAGTAAATCATCTTAAGTACATTTCACATGAATTGGTGTTACAATGAGCTGGAAACGGCAACCACAAGCACAAAGCTCTATGCCAACAAGACTTTGCGTGTACATGTAAGCAGGAGCTTTTCCAAAAGGGTCTAGAGCAGGATTTGGTGTCAGGCAAGGTACCTCGATGCTTCCAACACTGGATTGTTTATGGGAAACCTGACGGGAATGCTGCCTTAGTGTACCAAGATCACTTGTAGACAATCAAGGCTTCCCTTTGTTCTTGATCGATTGGATCTGTTTGGAATCAAGTTGCTTAGGTAATTCTTTTTCCATCTGGAACTCAATGCCATTCATTGCCTTACCAGATCTTTGGTATTATCATCGACCACTTCATTATTTGGCACGGAGATAGCCTTACTTGCTGTATTGACAAATGAACACACCTTTTCTCGCAAAAGCTACCATGGCAATCCTATGTACGTACCTAGCTGGTCCGTTTATGGCAGGTATGTTGAACTGCCCTTTCAGTCGCGGAAGTCGATATCAAAAGAGTGACAGGCTTGGCAGTAGAGCGCTCTCTGCATCAACCACACTTCGACAAAAACTAGAAAGCCACCAACCACATTATTCTCAAGTTTGAAAACCACCAATGCCGAGTCCAAGATCTGTCTTTCCTCGGATACGCACTCATCGGTCGCTTACAGGCGATCAGCTTAACAAGGATACAAGCTGACATGGCTCAGGTTCGGTATACCACGCCCTTCTTCAGAAAATCAAAACAACACGGGGCTGCTCTTGACGCACTCTTCAGCCACTAAACCTCTCTCCTCGCCAGAGTCTTGCTGGCCGGACTGCAAACTTGGCTGCCCGCGACCCAATAGAAACAACCCCCCCTGCAGCGACAGCTCAACGCAATGGGAATACCTTACAGTATCGAGTACCCCAACGAGTGGTTCGAAATTTGTCCCTTCATGCCCAACCAACCTCCTGTGACCTGCTGCAAACACAACCTGCATGTACAAGGATGATTGATTGGTATCAAACTCTGAAAAAGGCGGTCCTGACGACACATCAGGTTCGATACATGCATGATATGGGGCCTGTGAGTGCCTGTAAGTGCATTAGCACCCTCCTGGACATAAGCAAGAACAATACAAACCCGCAACGGTCCGGAGCCAGCACACCTTTGCACCGAAGCCTGCCTCTGGTCTGGTGCCACGCACATTTACTCTGACTTTCAATAATCGCTATGTTGAGTGACCCACAGCTCATCATGCCACAGGCACCGATTCGTGGGCATATCAGACTCTTCTCCCCATAGATCCACATGGGGACTAGATAATATGGATGGCTGATGTTTCTCGGAAAGAGATAGTGCCAGTGTTTGCTGGCGTCGGGGGCCAAGTCTCGAACCAATTAGGTCGCCCGCGCCTATGGATATCGAATCATCTCACCCTCAGGTCCCCATCTCCTCATGTGTGGTTGACCTATTCTGACTGGCCAGACACGCAAGCCCACGATCCCTTGGAACCAGAGCAATCAACTTTGTGGATGAGTATATATGTCAACCTAAAGGTGTACTTACTGTCCATAGGCAGGGGTTTCAACGGCGGAACTTGGCAGCTCGCCACAGATGGGACATTGCTGTACTCACACCCCTCTAGCCCTTGTGCCATACAGCCCATACCTTGTGCCACAAATGCATGGCTCGATAGTCGATACGCACAAGTCATGGTGGAAACCGGGTTTTGTATCCAAGCCGGTCTAATCCTGGATTCCCCGGCGCCCACTGTCGTCTGATGTTCTGAACCCATGCTATCACAGATTCATTGAACCCAGTAATGATCCACCCAACGGTCATCCAACTCGTGTCGAAGTGCGGGTTGGCCAGATCGACACTACATTGCAATTGAGGCCAGCAGCGATCATTCATGCCGACTAGGTACGAAAGCACAGATCATTCAGAGGATAATGTTAGGGGGCTCCTCCTCCTCCTCCTCCTCCTGTGCTCCGTGTTCAGCCACCGGGTTCCCAAACAGGGGACCAGCCTGCTGACAGGCGACAGGCCAGGTTACCTGTTGGTGATCATATCCGGGCATGGCCTCCGAGTTAATTCCCCAGGTCAGAACCCAGGCTGCCAACGGCCTTCAATCGACAGGTACATTTGCCTCTTTTCGCGTTAACTACTACCAGACTGCTAGCTGGCGGCCGTAGCTCCACTTGGCAAGAAGTGCGAAATGTGACGTAGCATTACGGTGTACATATCTGGCGTGTGTGGATGTGAGATTGGCCATCATCCTACGCCACCACCAGTGGCAAGCAATAATGAAACCTGACTGTCGACCTTGGGATCTAAAGCAATGGCACTGGGTGTGGCCCCTCACAGAGTATTGGCGGGAGCTATTCTCGGACACTCCCAAGTTTGAATACCCTACCCTTGCGTACCCTAACCCAAAAGAAGCCCTCTATTCTGTCCTTCAGTCCAGAACCATCCCCAAATGAGCCGACACTCGATACTTCGAGTTCTCGGCTCCATTGAGCCTGGATCTTTTCGCTGTATGGAGTATCACATACCTTGGAATCACTCCAAACTGCTTGACCCGCTGCCACGAGCAGAGGCACGGGGGTGCAACCCATCAAGCTTGTTCAACTACGGTGACCGACTGACCACAAAACTTCAACTTGGACAGGGCGTGAGGTTACAGTGGCCAATTTCGCAGCGATAGGTGGCTTAGCTCCCAGCGCGGCTCCGGCAATTGTGATATACCATGTCCACGGTACTTATCGGGTGCTGTTCAATTAGTCGCACGTCCTAGAGCTCAGCCCCGAAGCCTCTAACACCTGCCTAATGAGTGCAGCGCGACTTATTAGCTGCTAAGCAATCTCGTGATCCACCATGAAGGCCATTTCCCACTGCCGATGACCCTCTGCCATTCAACCTTATCCTGGGTTTGATGATGAAAGGTTCTTGTGTGGGGGGATCAGCTACAGCCGTGCAAACCCCGAGCCCTTGGTCATGACCACGTACAGTATAGGAGCTCTCTAGCTCTGCAAGCCAAAGATATGGTACTAATGGCTAGCCGGAGACCTGGTCTACTGTACAACAATATTGACCTACTAGTCGTGCCAGCCTCTAAACAGGGCCATATCCCTGTATGGCGTTTCCCACTTCTGGATATTCTGCCATTTTCCCTTCACACAAGAGGTCGGTGCTCCATCCTTGTCGCGTGTCTCGACTGCCAAAAGAACATTGCAGGGCAATTCGGATGGTGCAATTGGTCACCGGGGCCCTCTCCGGGACGTTTGTTCCCCACGCCCGGTTTCATTGCTGTGCAGCTCGAACTCGAGTCGCCGCAGAGGCCTGTTCGAGTATGATTGTGCTATTTTACACATTGAAGGTTACTGGAAGGGGGTTCCAGAATGGCTACAACCTGCCTTGTTCGCGTCGATCCGCCAAGCGGGCGCTTGCCATTTTGACACATTATCTCCGACACATGCTATGGTTGATGCTACCTTAACCCCAGCCCTATAACAACCTGTCTTATACATATGATCAGCGTGAGAAAAGAGGGTTGACAGAAGGAACTTTGGGATGATCTTGGCAAGGTCCAAGGTTTCCAATGATCGCCCGCAAAAAACGTTGCTTGCCGCTGCTCGCTTCGTATGGGTGTGGGAGTAGTACCCAATACCGTAGCGCGCCGTTGAGCAGCTCGGGGGTCCCTGGCAGCCTGGCGGCTCTATCCCGACATCTTGCAACCATGGATCGCCCATATTAAGCCTTCAGGGTTTCTTTTCCCATCAGGATGGAGTACATGCTAGCTCAAGTAGACTACTTCTGTCAAAGGACAATTGCGGATCTCAGAGCCATCCGACAAGTGCGTAATTGACGCATTCTATCAACCCTTCCAGAAAGTGCACATACATGCTAGCCCTACGCGACACCCTGTTACTGATTGCCGATGAAGCCTCGCGATGTGTCAACGAGGCCGTCACTGTCCGTTCATCTCCGCGCACCAGCCCAACGAGCATCACTTGTCTCGCCTTGCCGACACTCGTGGAACACCGATTGCTCAGGCCCCGCTTAGCCAGTGACGTTGACGCCTCAGCCACGAACTGGGCCAGCAGCTCTGGCGATGGACTTTTGCCCAGTATCATGGTTCACAATGACTCGGGTTTTCAATAGCAACCCAGGCGATACGACAATGGCGCGACGTTTCTACCTGCTCGGCCTACTCGAGGATCAGGCTCGAGGTACGCGAAAACATGGACTGGGCGCGCCGCGCCGTGTGGTGCAACGCCAAAAAAGGCGCCAACGATGTCAACTCCACTCGCAATCCTACTCTATTTTCACTCCCAGTGTCCCCGACCTGCCCACCTCGGGAAATCGACATTCCCATTCAGCAATTTGGCCTTTCATGATTTCATCAGCAATCTCCCGTCGTGCCCACCCCCGTCTATCAGAATCACTGGGAATGCGCCGTTTGGCCTATCGCTGCTCTGCGCATATCCGCCAAATTCGACCAGGTCCATCATCCGACCGCATTTAGGTAAAGCCACGCACGTCAGATGCCGCTTTCCCCCCTCCAAGATCGTATGTAGCCCGGGACGAAGCCGAAGACCGCCGCACCAGCCGCCATCAAAGCCTGAAATCCCCCAAAGTCAATCGTACAGTATGTATCCGTATCTGCCATTCTACCATCGATGGCATGACGCGCCCGTCACCCACCACCCACCCACCATCTTTGCTTCTATTGATTCCTAGTGAAATTGGGACTACCATGGGATCAAAATTCAATAGTCTGCCCGGGAAACGGACCTACCGGCCGCGTGTCGTTACCTGGCTTCTCTTCGCTGTGACCTTGCTCTATTCCCGTAAGTGTAAACGAGGTTTGCTTGTTACTAGGCTACACCTTATTGAGACTAACGCAGACATCGCTGGCCACTATACAGCCGGAGTGACAAAGATAGATGTCCAAGTCGAAATTGGGCTCGCTTAGGCTGGCCAGCTGCTCGATGCTACTCTATACCGTACGCGCAAGACTCTGTCTCTCTCTCATGGTGACACCCGAAGATGTCACCCACCTCATGCCATCCCGTCATCCTAGCTTCCTAATGCGCTGCCACTATATAACTTCTGCTATCGATAAAGAAAGATAAGATGCTCAATAAGTCCCCGAGAATGTGATGTGATATGTGACCGGCCACGCAGTCAGTCAGGTCACTCGCTTACCTGCTGGACAGTGGGCGGGCGGTTGATCGCACCTTGGAATGGAGTTGGCGACGATGATGAGTATATCACCCTGATAGAACTGGCAGTCAAGTCTTCAACCCAACCATGACGTCAATGCCACTCTCATCTCTCTGCCCTGCACACCACTGCTTTTCTTTCAATGATAATGCCATAGTACTCTAGCATATTCGTATGTTGCAAGCAAGGTGCGCGATGATATTTGGCGGAGAAGATGACACTTGAAGAAGCTACTTTGGCATTTGGACTTGGCCGAGTTGCATCGGAACATTTGTTGCGACATTTGCTACACATGCTCCGTTGTCACCCTTTCAATTTTCACTCAACGCAACGTAATACTAGGGGTCTTATGATACCACACCGAGATATAGGGAAGTTAAGCTTGTTGGAGCCCGTGCGCCTCTTTCTACAACAGCTGCCACGATAACTATAGTCAATCGTGTTATTGGTCTGTGACAGACGCATTGGTCAGTTGGCAGTCTTTGCTGCGCTCTCTCCGTGTTTCGAAACGTTCGTGGTTCGTTTCGGAACCTCTGAAACATTAACACAACCAGGGAGAGGAATACCAGAAAACAACATCAGGGAACAAAAAGACCACTCATCATATCCTCGGTGCTGAAACTCAACGTGTCATTTTTCGAAAGCGACCAGCCATCTCACGGTCTACCTACCTGCACCATCCAGGGCCGTCCAGGGGCTGCGCTTACATACATGCACGCTGCCTCCTTTTCTCTTGGTGGGTGTGCTATTTGACAGCTATAGGAGGGCATCCTAAGGCATGCATTAGTAAGTGGAGGAGGACATGGTACCACGAGACAAGACGAGGGATTGTCTCGGCCAAGCTCCTTTTTAACAAGCGTTGATTGACATATGAAGCCTCGGTATAGTAGCAGAAGTAGCGTCAACATGCTGTGGTTATCCAGTGGGGTCGACGCGCGAGGGTCGGACGGGGAATGGCATCCTGCGAGGCGAACGACCCAGAAACCTGGATTTCGCCAGCTGACCTGACCGTTAGTGGGGATGACCGTTAGTGGATGGATTATGGTGGACGGTTTTCCTTTTCTCATCGTTTTTCTTCTTCGACCCGGATTGCAGCGCGGTGGCGTGGTAGGTGTGTGGAGATGAGGCTCGTAGCCGGGCCGGCGACAGAACGCGGTACGTGCGGCGGACGATCATCTCCTCGAATACTCTCTCTCTCTCTCTTTCTTCTCATTTTCCCCCTAGCTCCCCCGGCTAGCTAATTAGGGCCAGCCCCCTAAGGCCCGGAGGGAAAGATGGGATGGATCGCCCCCCCTCCTCGGATTGTCCGAGGCTGGCTACGGGACCGCGGTTCTCGGGAAACCAAGATAATCCCCTTTCCTGCACCAAGGTTCCGGCAAACGGGCCAAGTCGGTCAGAATGAAGCAAGATTGGGAGAGGGGCTTTGCGGTACGCCTGGCGGAACTCGCTGATTGAGTTGGGGATCGGCAAAAGAAAGGAAGAGACGGGTTGGGCGAGTTACGAATTCGGCGGGGAACTGTGGGAGGCTAAGTATGTAGGTAGGATAGGTAGCCACGATAATGGAGTTGATCTTTCTTTCAATGATCATCCTGGACGTAGATTGCATGCCGCCATTCGTCTGAAAAGTAGTTGTGCATGGGTTGGCACTCTGGCTGATAGCACTATTGGCAATAGTCTAAAAAATGGAATGCAACGGCCTGGTCATCATGCCCCCATACTCCAGGTTGGCGTCCTTAGGTGATATAGAGAGCCGAGTATAGGATAAACAGGCACTATAGCAGGGCTATCCAGCTTGCTGTACCCCCCTTTTCGAGCAGAGATGGGCTCTTGGTGCGTTTCCTCCAGCCTATTGATTACCTATGGTGTGATTAGAGGGTCTTCCGGAAGCGTGGAATGCAATCATTGGCGAGGGCAGACAAGCCTAACAGGTAATATGTGAATATACTTTGAATATAGTGAGGATGAACAGGGTCGGCATGGCGCCACTTGCGCCGGCGCTTAAGCATCTGTGCTTGGCAGCTGTGTCCGGTACTTGGCTGCAGGGAATTCATTATCAAGTGGGAGCTTGTTCGGAAAAGACCAATATGAGGGAGTGTATGCTAGAATCGGTCATGGTGATGATGATGCTTTTGTCGAACAACTCGAAGCGCTGAGGGGAACCACTGTTAGATACCTGTATAATACTTCTTTAGATAGTCGGCGGCTTGACTGAAGACACCCAGGAAATTGAGCTACGAGGACAGTCGAGGTAATTTGATGTTTTGTGTTTTACTAGTCTTGAACGACAACGAACTCAGTATCAAAGGAGAGTCTACGGGTCCTGGATGGCTTGTACAAAGTATGACCCAAGTATTTCCTCCCATCTGACAGCGACATCGTTGTGCATACATGTATTCACTTTTCGATCAGTTTACCCCCCTTTTGCTTCTGTTCGTAGTATACAAGCCTGTCATTGGTTCCATCATAACGATTGGGGAACGGCATGTTAATCAAGTCCAAGAGTGACTGGATGGATCGTAGAGCAACATCAAGACGGAAGCTGAAGCGTGGCGGACATTCGTGTTTAAGGATGTCAAAATTCAACAGATTCGACTTATCAGCTGTGTTCGAAACAACTTGGAGGTGTTAGTGTAAGTAGTTGATCATCTCAGGTACCATATGTTTGTATCACGGTTGTCCAATGGACCAGAAAACGTTACGATATACTCCATGATAAATCAGGATGTATGAGTTGCATCATCCATGCTCTGAATTAAACTCCAGTTCTTTCATATATCTTGCATATCTCTTAGTAGATGCTGCTTCTGTATCATTGTCCATGTTGGGATCCGTATCAAGAAGGGACTTTCGCTGCTTGCTTTTGTTTTAATATCGTACTTGTTTACTTTCCATAATTGTTACATCTTTGCCCTAGCTTGCGTGATCTTGACGTTATCTTTGAATAGGGTGTATGTATACTGCAGTCAAAGTTTGGTCTGTCAACTTGAAAAAATATAACCGGCTAGCATTGAGAAAGCACTCGATGTATGCATTTCTTAATGGCCGCAACTGCGCTTCGCGTGAAGTTGACATCGTGTGGAATCTGATGTCCGAGCGGATGCTCGACTATCTCGGTATGACCGGAACACAGTTGTGCGAGCACGAGGCCTTGTGGATAGAAGGGGTCTTGAGATCCCATGATATGGACGGTGGGTATCGAGATTCTCGCAGCCTCTCGTTTCGGATGAAAGCGTCGCAGGACGATATCATCGGCCTCAGGAGGGGCGGTAAACCCGTTGATCTGCTGAGGTTCGACCACGTCCTCGGAGTTCCAGTCGCGGACCGAGACGGCGCCAGACTGGGGTGAGATCAAGGTGATGTATTTGTCGGCACGGGTGTTGCATTGCGGATCGAAGGGCAGGCTGGCGCAAGTGAAGACAGCCAAGTTGAAGGGGTCAGGTTCGTAGGGATTGGTCTTCCGATGATGGAGAAGGAAAGAGGATGCAAGGGCGCCACCCTGCGAAAAGCCGAATATGCCGTCAAACGGCCCTTCGTCCTCAATCAATTCGTAGATGAGGTCGAAAGCTTGATGAAGTCGCCCCTGCGATGCCTTTTCGTAATAACAGTAGAAGGGGCCGGAGAAGACCTCTTCGACGCCCTCGGCAGCATCACACTGAATCAAACCGTCGGCAAAGAAGAATTCGTGGTGGCTTCCGAGCTGTGCAATGATGGAGGAGAGTTGGGTTTCGTAGACATCCGAGTTGGCGCCCATGCCATGGAGACAGAGGAACTTCATTGGGAAGAGACGTGTCCTTGTATTCGTAGAAATATGCGGAGTGGGCAAATTTATTGTACATGGGCCGGCTGTGCTACTTCTGATTGATTGTGTTGAACAATGTAATTTTGATGCTGGTTTGAGAACATCTCCCGTGTCACTCCAATATTGAATATAAGGCAAAAGAAACCCATAGAATATGAGCAGGAAATCCCCACTCCTTTCTGTTCGAGTAACTGCTCGTTTCGAGTCATTTGTCTCAGCTGGTCCAACATCAAATTGAGCAGAACCTACAGTACAATAGCACAGGATCGATGTTGAAACGGGATCCATTAAGACGAGCTATTGGAGGAGGTATAATTTAAGCTAAAGTTGTTGACGCGCAAGTTTTTCCCTGGGAGAGAATCATATTATGCCACGGCCCAAAGGAACAGATGCGAGTACCAATAACTGCAGTTGCTATAAGAAGAAAGAGGCTGTCTTCATGTGCTCTTAAGAGGCTAGGGACACCTCCCAGATTTCTCATCCACTAGTAAGTAATGTCTGGAATGGGCAACATAGTAGAGAGCAAGCCTGCAGTTGTGTAAAGACATTAAACATGTCGCCGCCAAGTACGGCTATGCTCAGTTCTTTTAACTTCACAACTTCATAGACTAATCCGCGAGTCCCATTTGAGGGCTTTGATAAAGGAATCGAACTGACTGAGTGACGATACGGGCAAGTAATAATCCCCTCTCTTACATCTTCTTGTAATTATCCCTTCTGCCCTTGTTGGAAAGCATTTGGGGATAGCCCTTTGTCTATCCTGCCGAGACCGAATGCTCAACCCCGAAGATGATGTAATGACGAGGTGTGATATATGCTGGTATGTGTGAGCACTTATCGTGTTCTTCTTCAACGTGTGACTCTTATATGTCGACTTAGATAGCCATCTAAAATGGCAAAGAACCACGAGAAAGACCGCCAACGCCATTCAGCTTAGAAAAATCAATATTGAAAGGTGAGGCCATCTTTCACAAAGTTCATGAATAGAAAATGTATCAATCTGCTTTTGCTGTCCCATTCCGACGAGTGGTGCCGCTTTCAAGGCAGTGAAATGAGCTTTCGATCTCCAATTGAAAAGGGGTTACGAATCATAGAAGGGTATCTCCCCATGATCACGAGAGCAGGACATAAAATCGCATCTTACTTGAAGAAAAATAAGCGACATATGTACAGCAGACTTGCGACATAGTAGTAGAAGATCAACTTCGCAATCATGATAATGGAAGAGAATGGAGTAATAAATACACACTGGGCGGCCTGTCAGAAGGCATACGAAGAAGTAACTTTATTAGTACTCGAACAGGAGATTCTCCAAGACACTGGTTGTGGGATGGAAACGTATATTGCTAGACAAATGACATGCGAGGGGTGATACCAAGACCGGTGATTTATATATCGTCATGGCATGCATGTTGGACATGAGGAATCCCATGCGCGGCAAGTTTGACAAATGTTTCAATCTTGATGCTTTGGTTTCGAGGTTGTTTTTCCAACAGCGCGGCGCAATTCAAAATAGCATCTCACTACCGTGCCCCATACCATACCTACTTTAGGCAGGTACCGTCGGTGCAGGGCCTGGTCAAGGGTCTCTGCCAACGCCTTATCAGAGCCAGGTACCAAAAGATAAGAGCTCGCCAATGCATTTGAACAAAAGTATACGGATGAGTCTGGTAAAACCACATTCAGAGCAACATGATCAATCTTGTCATCTGATCACTGTAATGGGTTTGAAGCAGAAAGTTATGAGATCAGAGCCGGCGCCCTGGATTGATTGAGGTTAGTGGACTCGCTAGATTAGGAAATCAGAACTCTGCCAATTGTCTGGGGTGAAGATCGCGGCCGCATCAGCAATCAGCGGGGGTGGATCCAAGATAAGATAAGGGGGCAGCCTGCGCGCGGTCAGGTCATTTAAGTAGGTACCATCACATTGATCCCTCTTCCGAGAAAAGCGTACAAGCAGAAGCTACCTAGTGATGCAGTATTGTCGCGTTGCTTTTTCAATAGAGCAAATACCTTGTACTTTTGCCGTTTCATATCAGCGATTATGAAGCGGGGTTTCCCGTGCCCAAGAAAAATGCCAAGTCCTCGACGGTTGGGACGAAGCTTTCGCCAATCATACCGATACCTGGCTCATAATGCTTGAGATTGCAACCAACAGCCCTGGAGGGCATCGGGATCTCTTGCCGGCCATGACCAAGGGTGCTGGATCCTCGGGAATTGCCAAGCCAAACTCCAAGGGAGCGTAACTAGGGTTTGTTCTAATAAAATAGCTGGTGCGGCCATTGAGCTGGTTTAGTTCATTCGTATGACTTGGAGCATGATAGAGACCCCGCTCACGGGCGGTTGCATCTTGTCACCTTCCTCGAATGGCCAAGGGCTCGCATAATCCGTCACTGCGTATCATGGCCACTTGATCTTGTCGCTGATCATGGTGCCACGATCTCGGGGTAACGCTACCCCGGAAATAAGAGGCAAAATGATGCGCCATGCCTGCGCCGCATTGGTCTGTCGGAGTTTTTGCATCTCTATCTGTACTCTCCCTGTTCACACTCCCCAGGAAGAGATACGCCCTACCCAATTGACACCCTCAGTATGTTACAAGACTCTTCGAACTCAACTCAGTTCCATCTATATCACTGAAGAAGACCTGGGGGGTTCATTGTATTACGAGGAACGCAAGCACGGCATTGCTACCGGTGTCAATCCAGACCCGTGAGGTGCTGTAAGGAAGGCCTGACTTCTTTGGTACTGGCAGCCATGACTTTGTCTTTCAGCAAAGAAGAAGGCGGTGCTGCATCTCCCACCGAGATCCACCCGGCCGAAAATGAGTCGGGTCACAGCTTCACGGAGCCTTCCAAGGGCGACCCTGGTCTTCGTGTCACAGAGGCGGCGGCTGACTTGGAAAAGATCATAAACGACCATCAATTCGACCCCAATCTTCCCACGGAGAAGTTGAGCGCCGCCAAGAAGGCCATTGAACATGGCAACATCGATGACATTCTGGCAGTTGATGCCATGTTCACCGAAAACTCCCCTTACGAAGAAGTCCGCGCTGCCGTTCGAAATACTGATGGGGGTGAAGTCGCCAACACTGTCCGCGCATGGATTCTCGGTTTCATCTTTGTCACTCTCGGGAGCGGTCTCAACATGTTTTTGAGTATGCGCAGTCCGGCCATCAGTTTCCCGGCCCTTGTGATTCTGCTCTTGGTTTATCCCGTCGGCTGCATCTGGGCTAAAGTGATGCCTACCCGAGTGTTCAACACATTTGGCCTACGATGGACTCTAAACACGGGTCCGTTCAACATCAAGGAGCATGTTGTCATTGTTCTGATGTCCAACGTTTGTATCAGCTATGCCTACAGCACCGACGCGCTGCTGGCGTTACAGGGCAAACCGTTCTACAACATCAACTTGGGATGGGGCTTCTCGCTGCTATTCACATTAAGCTCCCAGCTCATTGGCATTGCACTCTCAGGCATATTCCGGCGATTCCTTGTCTGGCCCTCGGCAATGATGTGGCCCAACCAGTTCTCAAATACGGCCTTGTTCTACGCCTTGCATGACAAGAGCAAGAGCGACGGTGTTAGTACCAACGGCTGGTACATTAGTCGGTATCGGTACTTCTTCATTGTTGTTGCTGGCATGTTCTGCTACTATTGGATCCCCGCTGTGCTGTGGCAAGGATTATCTGTCTTCGCTTTTGTCACCTGGATCCGACCCGACAACGTGGTGCTAAACCAGCTCTTTGGTGGCGTGACTGGACTCAGTCTCATCCCTATCACATTTGACTGGACGTACGTCTCTGCGTACTTACAAGATCCTTTGCTGTCACCCACGCACTCGCATATCAACACTCTCCTCGGTCTATTCTTCTTCGTCATCCTCACTACCATCGGCATCACCTATTCCGGCGCCATCTACGCTGACTACCTGCCCATGGTTACGAGCCAGACATATGACAATACCCAGCAAGCATACAACGTCAGTCGTATATTGGGCAGCGGCTTCACGTTTGATGTGGCTAAATATAAAGACTACTCGCCCCTTTTTCTGCCACCTGCGTTCGCCCTGAACTACGGCCTGTCTTTTGCAGCTTTGACAGCAGCTCTGGTACACATCGGATTGTTTCATGGGAAGGAGATATGGTATCGTTTCAGAGCGGCACGGAATCAGGAACCCGATGTCCACCTACGGTTGATGAAGAAGTATGAAGAAGCACCAGACTGGTGGTATCTCACGCTTTTTGTTGGGTCCATCGCACTGGGTCTTGGCACAGTTCTCGGCTATAATTCACAACTACCATGGGTAAGTCCTTTCCCAGCCTCTGTGCATTTTATTCTGTGACGCGATATTTGCCTGCCGTATTGCTCTAAACCAGAATCGTCTCTTCTAACCCAGGACATCTGATAGTGGGCATTCTTCGTGTCGATTATACTCGCTTTGGTGTTTATCATCCCCACTTGCATGATATTGGGTATCTCGAATATTTACCTATCACTTAATGTCATCTCCCCCTTTTTGGCTGGTTTCATGATTCCAGGACGACCAATTGGTGTCATGATGTTCAAGGTTTTCAGCACAATCACTCTCGGTCAGGCCCAGGTTAGTATTCGCCAAATATTCCTTCTACCAATCCGATTTGAGACCTCACACTTGCATACCAGACCTACAGCGGAGATTTGAAGCTGGCCCATTACATGAAAATTCCACCGAAAGTGACGTTTTGGTGCCAGGTCATGGCCACCATCTGGGCGGCTTTCGTGCAAATCGCTGTGATGAACTGGACCTTGGGTAACATCCCAAACGTCTGCGCCAAGTAAGTTGGACCTATAAATATGGTCATTATTCAATATTCATTGAGACTACCTATTAACTTTGACCCAGTAACCAGAAAGATCATTTCACTTGCCCCAATGGGCGGGCCTTCTTTTCCTCCTCCATCGTGTGGGGTGTCATCGGACCACAGCGCATGTTCGGACCGGAGTCGATTTATGTCAAGTTCAACTGGTTTTGGCTGATTGGCGCGGGATTGCCGGTCTTGCTATGGGTATTGATCCGAAAACTGCGTGTTCCCTATGCGCATCACTTTAATGCCCCCATCATGCTGGGCGCCATGTCCTGGCTGCCGCCGGCTACCCCCTTGTCGTTCTCGACCTGGGCTATATTTGGTCTTATCTTCAACTATTGGATCAAGAAGCGCTGGAACGGCTGGTGGCGTACCTACAATTACCTCACAGCTGCAGGACTGGATGCTGGGCTGGTCATCTCGACGGCCGTGATCTTCTTCGCCATCACACTGCCAAACGTGAAGATTCCCCAGTGGTGGGGAAACGTCGACATTTACAACACTGTCGTAAGTGGCCTGCTGCGTTATTTTCCTATAAGTGATCCGAGAAACTGTGAGAATGATAGCTAACTACCGCGCGTACAGGATGCTTCTTACACAGGCTGGCTGAAGACGGTCCCCAAAGGTGAAACATTTGGTCCACCAACGTGGTAAAGATCATTCACAACTATATTTTGATTATATACCACAGAATTCTTCATCCGTGGCTATGTTTTACTCTGATCACAGCAAGTCAGATAAATGGACCAGTTGAGCAGACAAGAGCCTGCCACCATGCAGGTCAATCTATCTATGAATCAATCAAATTCTTTATGCCATCGAGGATTTTCAGCTACCAGCAGCTCTCGGACGAGGTAAACACCGACTAGGCTTTGAGACTTCCAGCAGCAAACCCTCTATTTCAATACCGTCCACGCCTATCTGACCAGCAGCTGCTAGAGCCCCGATGGCAATCATGTCGCCCATATGTTTCTGGCGCCGTGATTTCAGTCCACTCTACAATTCTTCGTTTCTGACGACAGCCTTTGATTTCCTACGATCTTTCATATTGTCGATACCAGTCCTCGTTTCTGTATGCTGCTTGTTCATGTACCTTTGCTCGATGAAAGCCGATGCCAACACACCCACCGCCGCAGTGCACGTGTACATAATGAACATGTTGCGGACGCTCCAGGAGAAGGCGTCAATCACTGTCTGTCGCTGTGCTGGGTCTGTCAGAGTCTGGGGCATATGGACGTGCGCAGACGCCTCATATCCCGACAGGGCTTGCAGCTGGACTTCGTTAAGTCCGCTTGCAGCCAGCCGTGACCTCCAAGACGCCATGCTGTTCTGGAATACGACGCCGCCAATCACCGTTGATAAGCACATGCCAAGATTGCGGAGAAACCCGAGGGTGGCTGTGGCATTCGATGTGTCGGCTTGGGATACACTGCTCTGGAGTGCCATCAGGGGTGTATGGAATAACGAAGACATTCCCAGACCATGAACTATTTGGAATCCAATAATGGTTCCTAGGTTTGTGTTTGCGTCATACGCGATGTATAAGCCAGTACCCAAGGTCAATAGGGCTGTGCCTCCCCAAATCAGCTCGCGGTACCGACCAAACTTGAACATGAAGGCGCTGCTCAGCATATCCACAACCACACAGGTGATGATCAAGGGTAGAATCAACGACCCGCTCTGGAGGGGCGTGGCTTGCTTGACCGCTTGGAAGTAAAGAGGCAAATAGTATTCAGTGCCAAAAGATGAAATGCTGTGGGTAAAGGCGACAACGACAGTAGCGACGTTGGATCGGTCGCGGAACATGTCCAGATGGATGAGAGGAAACCTCGCGAAACGTTTCTCAGTGTAGAGGAACAAGGGGACCATACACGTCCCGATCACAATCAGGCAGATGATGACAGGGCTGTTCCAAGGGTAGACGATGCCACCCAAGTCGAGCCCCAGCAATAGTAGCAGAGTCGCTGCTAGCATCGAGACGATACCGAACCAGTCCACGGCACGCAACCCATCCACCAGTGCGGTGCGCGGGTTGTGCACATCGAGAAAGAAGACCATCACGATGAAGGCCACGGCGCATACCGGCAGGCTAAGCCAGAAGCACCAGCGCCAACTTGCATACTGCGACAAGGCACCGCCGATGACGGGGCCCGTGGTTCCCGCTACAACCCAAACCAGACCCAGGGCGCTGAGGCTCAGGGCCCGGTGCCGCACGCTAAACAGGTCTGAGATGGCGATGGTGACGAGCTGCATGAGTCCGCCCGCGGCAGCACCCTGGAGGGCGCGGCCCGCCAGCAGCATGGTCATGTCGGTGCTGGAAGCGATAACTGCTGTCGCAGCCGCGAACATGGCGATTGCAGTCAGCATGGCTGGTTTACGTCCCCAGATGTCGCTGCCACGCGCCCAGATGGGCCCGCATGCTGCATTGGCTAGGAGATAGGCACCGCCGATCCAGGTGTAACCAGCGGCGCCACCGGGGAGGTCTGCAGTGATGGAGGGGATGATGTTTGATACGATAGTTTGATTCAAGGCCGCAACGAAGAGGTCGAGCTGGGGAACGAAAAGGGTCAGCTATGAGGAGGAAGAGAGATGCGCGGTCTCGTGTAGGGAGACGGGGTCTCAGGAAGCACTCACGCAAAGAGCAGCAAAGGTGGTGTATATGCGAATCGAAGAGCGTTGGTTCTGGACATCATCTGGCGAAATGGGGTGTTCGATATTGGTATCGCTGCTGGCATGAACTTGGTTCATAGTCCCATAACTTGCCGCGGCTGGCGTCGCTGAAGATGGCTCACTCATGTTCTGTTGGTTGAATTTCTGTAGGTATTGAATTGGGGGGTTGGAAAATGAAATGGGCCATAACTCTCGACGAAGGAGGAAGCTTGCTCATTATATATACTCTGAAAATCCGATCATGCCTTGAGCCGCATCTGGTGAGACTCGGCTTGGTCCTTGAGCGCCCTGATGTTGACAAGTGGAATATGATTGGCTACAAGGGAGGTCAGGGAGCAGCTCGGCTTGGCCAAGAATCAGTCTAGCCCCTTTCGATCTCGGCTTCATCTTCATCGTCGACCTAAAGAGGACTAGCTCTCGGCTTACCCAGAATGATTGGCTCTGATTCAATCTTTCGTCCAAAGTCGATGCCGAGACTAGTCTGACTAGAACACCCAGAATCTCGGGACCCCATTTCCTACCAGCCTACCTACATAATATTCTCCGTACATGACGCAGCTAGTCTGTGGGAAAAGCTTGACTCTACGAGCCGGGATGAAAATTGGTCAGACTCCACTTGACACCGCCGAAACGGCCTCTCCTAGGAACTAGACAAAAACACCGCCGCAGCAGCCGAGATGACTGCTACCATCGCCCCCGAAAACTGGCCCGAGGACGTGCAGTATCTCACGGACCTGATATACTCCCCTGCTGTAACGCCAGATATGCGCAACGCCCTAGGCCGGCCCTCCACAACCGCCGAGTCCCTGGACAAGGTGCCCCGCACCCTGGTCGCCGGCCCCAACAACGGCGACCGAGTCAGCATACGCATCATCACGAGCCCAGAGACACACCCGGCGCTCGGACAGCGCGGGCTCTTTGCCGCTTCCGACATGCCCCCTTCGTCCTTCTTGTGCCTATATGTCGGCCGGGTGCATACCGACACCCGCGAGGACACGGACACACGCAGCCACTACGACTTGAGCTTCCATCAGTTAGACGGGGAAGACTCTGCCGGCGGTAGTGGTGCCAGCGGCGGCGGGCTTAGTATTGACGCAACCCATTGCGGCAACGAGTCCCGCATGGCCAACGACTTCCACGGCATTGCAGACAAGGCCAACGCCGAGTTCCGCGACTGTCTGGTGCAGGTTCCGTCCGAGCGGCGCCGCGAGGGCTGGAAGTGGGAGCGGAGGGTTGGCATCTTCGCCTGCCCAGCTGGTCTGGTCAAGGGTGCGAGGCGGCCGACCTCTGACGGGGATGGCGCTGGCGCGGGACTGAAGGCCGGCGATGAGATTTTGGTCAACTATGGTAGGGAATACTGGGACAGCCGTAACATGTCTGTACACAAGACGAAAGCGGGCGCACTGAATAGGTCATGAAAACAGTATTAGTCCTTCTGGACAGGGCAACAGGCCCCTGCGCAACTGTGGGCTGGACTCGCTAGAGGCCGTGGCAAGTCAGAAATGTCACAGTATAGCGCATGAAGATTGCGTGCTAACGTGGTATTTCATTCTGGGACTCCGAAACTAGATCACGACCGAAATTGGTGTCATGGTCTTCATACTTGACTGATGCCAAATTTGGCCAGGAAAAACAGAAGGGCAAGAGAGCAGAAGACTCGGAGTAGCACGTGCCAATGGACTTGTGGAAATATTGAGCAGCTCCATGCCACGATAGGTGAACACCGCACTCTGGGCCTGTAAAGAGCACGCGAGCTATTTGTTAACTCGGAGGCAATGTTCACAAGCGGAGCATTCTTATTATGGCTGAAGGGAAGTCGTCAACTGTATCCACCATCTCTATGCCGAACTTCTGGCAGAGTAATTGCACGTTGCCCCTTTTCTTGTACCCCTTGTGCGCGCAAACCAGCACCTGCTTCTTCTTCATCTTCCCACTGTTATTGTTCGTGTGATCGTCATTCGAGCTCGTCGCAGTAGGATCCGCAGCAACAGCAGCAGCAGCAGCAATACCAGCCACCAGACCCAGCTCGAGCAGGCTAACGGGTGCGTCGGTATTGGGGCCCAAGTATACGACGACGAGGTCGGCGCGCGTCTGACGGTCGAGCTCCCACTGCGTCTGGTCGCGGAAGGGGGCGCAGTCCGCGTTGTTGCGCCAACTGGCGTCCCAGTCGCGCCGCAAGGGGTTGTAAAAGGTAATGGGGTGCGCGGAGAGGGCGGCGCACAGGACGTCGCGCCAGTCACCACTATCGTCGTTAGTGGTGGTACCGGCCAGGAAGATGGTGTGGGGGTGGAGGGATGCGGGGTCAGCAGTTGGTGCTTGCACGATTTGGGCTGTTGCTGCGGTGGATTTGTTGGACATTCTTTCGGCTTCTGTGTTTATTTTGGTTTTCGTCTCGATGAATCTGCTGGGCTTCTGATTGTATATTATTAAAGGGTCGTCACTGTGTAGCCAGATTAGATATTGAATTGGCGAAAGGGTTGGATTGCGAATATGGAAGATGCAGCGCTGATGGCGCTAGCGCATTTTGGGCGCATTTTGGCTGGGGAGGGGGGCAGGAGGGGAGATCCTGGATCTGCTGCTGACCTGCTTACTACGACGTCCACAGTCGCGAAATTCCTCACAGTACCAGTTGGCCAGTTGGGATGGAGAGTGTTCATCATGTTGGTGACTCCAATCATCTCGATTGTCATTGATCTGGCCGCGGCCAGCAAGAGCCTACACCCTTCAGTCCAATTCGCCGGCTTTTCAACATGGAATTCCAACGTCCAGAAAGCCCTCCTGCCGCTGTGACCGGGAATAACCCGACGATAGAAGCCTGGTACGAAACCTATCTCGCAACGGATCTACGTAACGGGACCATGGGCGTTATTGACGACGTGGATAACGACGTACTGGATGAGGTTGGTATCGAGAATCAAATCCATGCCCTGACCGCCCTCGTCGATACCACGTCAGGTTTCTGCACCAAGTGTCAACATGGACTTACGAACTGGCCACATCATTCCGATCAGACTAGCATCGACCTTTGGCAACTGAACACTCTAGACCTTGCTGCTGCGGATAGAGCTGGGTGCAAACTCTGCTCGTTCTTCATGTCACAACTGTGTTGGACAAAACATCTCGCTATATTTCGAAAGATTGAGGCTCGACTTCAGCTGGTTGGAAAAAGGGGTGCATCTCAATTAACCTTACGGGAAGGCAGGTCGCTATCTCTGACCTATCCTTGCAAGCGGCTGCGAGAAGACGTGCATTGGTACCCTGGCAGCATATCCCTCTGCTGGACATGCACCATGCCGTTACCCTGTGAGCTTCATAAACACAATTGGCTCGGAAGCTTTACAGTCGTTTACTGACATCTCAGACTCCCCAAAAACAGAAATCCCTGATATTTACGACGCGGCCTCATTGTGGCTGAAAACATGTAATGACTCACACGATCAGTGCCAGCACGCCAACAACCTTGAGCACCCACGCCGGCTCGTGTCGATCGGTGACGGTATTATTAAAGTGGTTGAGACAAATTCGCTTGCAGTTAAGCCACAGTACGCGACTCTGAGCTACTGTTGGGGACAGGGAGATTTTACCATGCTTACCTTGGAGACACTCGCTCCATTCCAAGAAGGCATATCTTTGTCTGACCTGTCCCAGACTTTGCAGGACGCAATCAACGTTGCCAGACGACTTGGACTCGATTATATCTGGATTGATGCGCTCTGTATCATCCAGCGTCAGCCAGACCACAGCGACTGGCTTTGCGAGTCGGGTCGGATGCGATCGATTTACGGCGGCTCTTACGTTAATATCGCAGCATCTTCTGCTACAGATGCACGACGAGGCTTTATTTCTCAATCTCAGGTTGATCACTGGGGTCTTTACGTACCAGTCACGAGCAGTGAGGGGTCTCACCGTCGCGCCGTCTTCAACCATGACTTCGCCTTTAAGGGGGCTGTCTCAAACCTGGCCAAACGTGCCTGGGCTTTTCAAGAACGCTTGCTAGCTCCTCGTACACTCTTTTTTAGCGACGATGGGATTTTATGGGAGTGCCGGTCAATGGTTGCATCCCCTTCTTTATTCGATGGCCTGGGTGACGCCCTCAATTTTGAGAAGCTGGTCATCCCAGAACATGAAGAGTGGAACTGGGATGCAATTGTTTTGGCATATTCTCGTACTAAGTTAACTGTGATTTCTGACCGGCTTCCAGCCCTGGCTGGTGTTGCCAGGCGCCACTACGGATTAATGAAGGACCAGTACTTGGCGGGCATGTGGTGGCATCGACTCATCGAGCAGCTGGACTGGCGAGTAGCGGACAGAGTAAATTTCGAGAGGCCTGAATGGAGGGCACCTACCTGGTCCTGGGCATCTGTTGAGGGTAGAGTGTTACCCAGCCCCTTGCAGAAACGGAGAAACTTTCTGAAAGGAGGTATATTCAGCCGTGTGTTGGATGCAGCGACAATCCCCTCTGGTATGTGGTGATGCTCGGGGCTCCCAACATAAAGGACATACTAACATGATGAGTTGGTAGGTCCTGACGTTTTTGGCGCCGTTTCGGGTGGTTACTTGACATTAGCATGTTCCTCACTGGTTCCTGGTGTCCTTTGCGCGTCCGCTAGCCTCAACGAGACGCCATCCACCCTCGGGGGAATATGCGAGGTTTTCATTGATGGTAGCCAACGTCGGTTCAGAATCTCACTTGATTGCTTACATTATATCCGCAACGAAAGAGATGCCGCTGTATACTTGGTTCCGCTACGAGACGGCACCCAAGCCCTGGTCTCTCGGACTCCCGAAGGGGCTCGCCAGCACAGAGCGCTCGTCGCTGGCTTGGTGCTCCAACGTGTGGAGGGCTCTGTGGGTGTATTCCACCGTATAGGGTCATTTCACTTCTTCAAGTTTGATCCCGAGCATCTGCTGGACCCAAGAAGACCCGGCGACCGTGATGAGTTCCTAAGTGTTGTTGACAAACTCGGCGCATCGATAGCAGCGTCTGAGTGTGTTGGGATTGATCCAAATGCAGGTGATACTGATATGAGATATGTTATTGAGATTGAGTAAGCCAAAAGTGGTTGTCTGTTAGAGAAATGGGAATTAAGGAAGCGAGGGTGCAAACAATCTTTCGCCCAACCTTGACTAACCTCGACCAACCTCGACCAGCCTCGATCAGCTTCGGCGTTTTATCCGACAGGATCAATATTACCTTTGAAACAGAAGCCATTTGGAGTATTTAATGCGCGGACGAGGAATATGGGCTCATTGCTCTGTTGTGATCGCGATGGTGGGCTGCCTCATTCTCACGTGTCTGCAACGGCGGCTTGTGGCTGCCGCCCACGCGTGAGCTTTTACATCGCCAAGCAGTTTGCTCTAGCTTTCGCATCCTTGTGAGTACATGAACGCGAGAGAGAGCGACAGACTACACTTCAACTACGGGGAACAGAAGACCCACTGGGATCGGACTTTCGGCACACGGGCGATCGGATCGAAACCTTCGAGGAAAACGTGGACTTCTACGGCCAAGGGAATCGCCTATCACTGAACCATGCATGGGCAACTGGGATGATGCCCATTGTACTTGCTACCTAAAACAGCCATGACATACTAATTACTTGGAATGGGGGATAGGTATTAAATGGCGGGTAACGCGCAAGCAAAGGTTTTAATGAATAGGAGGGTCGCGCGCTTGAAGCCCATCATACTATGACGTCCTGGCATTGGTTGCTAAGCGAGTTGTAAGCGAGTTGGGCAGGGGTTAGGGGGCACTAGAGCCCCTGGCCTTACATACCGACCCCTCTTCCCGGCAGCAATAGTTCGAGTCGGAACATGCAAAGGAGGTTCCGATGTGAGTGGAGACAGCAAGGCGATTATATACGGTAATTATCAACCAACTCGGTCAGAAGTGGGGTGCCGGAACGGCGAAGGAGAGGGGGCGTGGGGGTACGGATCGACCGACTTCATCCGACACCTTTGTCCCAACAATCTCGACACGTGTGAGGTATTATAAACGCGTTGCTGTTTACTTCGGAGACTCTAGGTGGATGTCCGTACTCTTCAATCACAACCGCCTGCTGCCTACCTGTTGTTTGGGCTTACAGAGATCGCCCCCCGCCTGCCTAGAAGCATGGACAAGACCGCCGATCATGGCGCTACGGAGCCTTGCATGCGCCCAGGCCGTCTCGGTTCCGTTGAATCTGCGCCGTGTTACCCACCTCGGCGAAAACCGTTTTCGCACAGCCGGCGAGAGGGATAAGGAATGGGAGGTTACACGGCAGTTGATTAGACAAGCCACCTCGGACGATTCAGCGCCGAGAACATGCTATGCTATTCTCACTTAGGCTGAGGCTATTAATTGTCCAACTATGAGAGACGCAATTGGACCAGGCATTTGTTGAGGAAATGACGTGCGTGGACCGTTGCCTCGGTAGGCTCTTGGGATTCTGACATCTCACTGGACGGATGCAATCCGATCAAATGAAGCCATGTACATCCCCCCTGTGTTCCTCGGAACGCCAAGCCAACAGGTTCTTATCTTCCCCACGGGCGAGTGTGGAGTCCATCACGACATTTTGGCTTACTGCATGACCCTTTTCGACTTGGTGTTGTTTGCCCACAAATGAACTAGCCATTGAGAATGCTAGATCCCCAGGAGCCTGGAGAAACCCTTGCCAATGAGTGGATAGGAACAAGTAAATGGGCGCATGGCTTGCTTCATTAGTGTGGAATATGTCGTCACGGAGAGACATTGTTTTCCATGTGAGAATAATTCAAGGGAAGTATAAATATCCAGCTGATTCCCGTGAGATCAATTGATAGCCTAGGATAATACCACATAAACAGCACTCACCGCTCAGCCCCAACCCCAGCTCAGTATTCCAGATAACACAACTATAACAACCGAAAAACTATCAATCAACAAGATGTCTACCCGCACTGGTGAAGGCTCTCGTCTTGCTCTGGCTCGCGCCAGTAGCAATGGCACCGACAACACTGCTCTATACAAGGATTGGGCCGCCAGCTACAACGCCGACCTACCAGCCGACGTCTACATCGCCCCAACTCTGACAGCCAAGGCCGCCCTGAAGTTCGACTCCAGCGCCAAGGGATCCATACTGGATGCCGGTTGTGGGACGGGTTTGGTGGCCGAGGTGCTCGCTCGGGGCGGCGCTCAGTCTATTGACGGTTTGGACCTGTCGCCTGCGATGCTGACCGAGGCCGGCAAGACGGGCGTTTACAAGAAGCTCTTCTTGGGAGACTTGACACGCCCTGTTGATATCGCAGACGAGCGCTATGATGTCGTGACCTGCGCAGGCACCTTCACTCATGGCCATGTCGGCCCATCGCCTGCCCTGCGTGAATTCGTCCGAATTGTGAAGACCAATGGGATCATTGTCGCCACCATCATCGACGCCATCTGGGAGTCCGGCGGCTTCAAGCGTGAAATCGAGACGCTCGAGGCTGAGGGCTTAGTCAAGATTGTGAGCGCCGATATCATTGACTATGTGCAAGCCCGTGGCGACCATGCTGTCCTGATCGTCCTGGAGAAGCTTTCCGGCCAAGAGCAACAACACAAGATGCAATCAAGTCCTGCTGTTCTTCCCACCGGACAGCCACTGCTGCGGGTAAAGGCATGAGAAGCCCCTATGGACCACCTGGAGCCTGGAAGAAAGTTACACATGTTTAACGACTCCTTTCTATGATTCCAATATGCATCTGAGGATGAAACGGAGTTGGCCATGTCTTCAGTCGAGATATGGTTTCGTGAGGTCGGATCCTTGGCAGTCCCAGGGACAATATCGCATGGTTTTGGGTGAAGTGAAAAGCGTGAATCGTTGTATTGATGATCATGGTGAAGGCTTACTAGAACCTATATTCTGTCACTACCGATAATACACTTATTTGATTCTATTGCTGACATCACTCCAACATTTACACTACCCACACCCACACTATCCTACGGCTATGTAACCGTCAAGCCTATTGATGTAGCTTCTTTGATTCTGGTGATTGATGGAACAGTCTTCTTCTATCCGGTTTCCTGGGCTGGAAGCCAACCTTCAATGATGGGCGCAATGTCTTATTGCAATCACGCCTGCTACTATAGTCAGGAAAACGAGTATCCCTGGTTTAAAAGGCGTTCACATCTTAAACTACGCTACGAGTAGTACATGAACATAGTAATGCATGGGTAATTTGGGCGATATCTGTGGATGATAAATCTAACCAAATATATAAAGCAAGCACCGGCCGGTGAGCAAAAGGAAAGGTACAAGATGAAAAGGCTCTTCATGAGAGCAGCGGCACGTGCTGGGAACTCAGAGGGTAATCGTCCTCGTTTTAGATGACTTTGGAATGCAAGTCATCCCCTGCGCAATCCACCATGAGAGGCAACCTCGACGCACCCCCCATCTTAGGCCTTGCGGTTACCGGTGCAAGTGGTGTACTCGCTGGCTGACTCGAGGGAGCTATAGGGGCAAATGGTTAGCGTACATGTTCCAATACGAGACATGCTGACATTGAGTGTTGTGGCTTTGTAGGAGTGAGTAACTAACCAGTTGAGGTCGCAGGTCCAGTCGCTACCGGGGCAGGCGTCGAGGCAGGCGTTGAGCTTGTCGGTGACTTCCTGGCAAGTCTGGCGGCGGACAACGGCGGCCTGGGAAAGGGCGGCGAAAGCCATGATGATGATGGAGAACTGCATGTTTGCGTTTGGTGGGAGGAGAGTGTTGACTGGTTGTGAAGGAAGGTGATGGTGAGTATTGAGGTTGAAGCGAGGATGGTGTTATTCTTCGGTGGGGATGTGAATGAAGGGAGTAGGATTAGATGATAGACAGTGGCGTGACATGATCTTTATAGCTAATCGTTTCACTTGATATATCTGCGTCTATTCATAGAATGTCGCTGGATTTCGGGCCTACTACTACCGTCATTCCTTGCACGTCATTACGCAGCATTTCTTTCTTCTTCCGTCAAACATCAGCACTTCGAAAGAGGGAGAGATGCCTGGAATGGATGACCTAGTTCCACTCGCAGTCGATCATGTCGGAATACAGACGCATGAAGAACATTCTCAACTCAATAGGCACTGAATGAAAGCATTGTTTACTTCTAAGCTACCAAGGTACACTTGCAATACTGAATACCGTCATACGTATGAACATACCTTTAGTTTCAGGCACTATACCGTAATTGCCTCTATTCTACAAGGAGATCTGGCGATTCTCATCCAAACTTGGACGGAAATCAATTCTCTCAGTTATTTGGATGCACACCTCCAAAGGTGGTCGCACGTGCGTGATGATTAGGTAAGCATAAAATAGGGGTTGTCTCCTTACCCCTGACGCAACAAGTCGTTCGAGGTCCTGCACTAGAGCCATGCTGACAGATCCAAGTATAGAGAGAAGTAGTTAAACCGCAGTGGGGATAAAAGCGTGCTATGATTGGTCCTAGTTCGCCTGTCAGCGTGTCAGCCTATCAGTTGTGTCAGCCCGTAAGCCAGTCAGCCAGCGAGTATAGCCCATATCAGCCATTCGACATGGTCCATTGAGAAACACTGGGTCTAACCATCACATAGAACTGTCAGAAAAGACTATTTGCGAAACAGTAAACTGTCAGCCAGAATGTGCTATAGCCGGAGGAAGGTATACCCTGTCCAATGAGCAATATGTAGGTTGCATGTATAGCCTATGCGCTCTGACAGACAAAGAAACTTCCCGCGGTGAGTTCACTCCACTATGACTTTTCCAAATAGAACTCCGTAGCTAGTCGGTCCTAGAGTCCTAGTTTAGTCGGATGGTTAGTTGCCAGCGCGGTCGTACTTATGACACCTAGGCACGAGTCACGTAGCATGGTGCTTGCAATACAAATGGGTATTTGTTTGACAAATACCCACATCCCTGCATTCTTCTCGCCAAGGTAGGGCTAGACAGTTTCTGAAGCTTGGAGAAGTTGGTAGTCCAAGTTGAACGATAGCAACATGTAAATAATAGGTATTATTCACTAATTAGAGGTGCTCTGGGGTGGCAACAAGTTGCAGGTCCTTTCTACTCCTGAGTGACTGACGACTATGATCAAGAGAATCTTGGGTTTTGGTTTATTGAGTTGGTTCTGTTTTGACAGCAAGGTATAATGTAGTTATTAAGGCCACTTATATTTTTCTCTTATTTGTTATTGACTTTGGTGTCTTGGTCTGCTGGTCTTTTGGGTGAAGTTGCAACAGTGTTAGCGAGGATGATAAAAACCCCACTACGGCGCGGACGCAACAAAGACAGTTAGTGTAGACACGGGTAACTTGCAGATCTTGCATCATTGGGTTCTATTCATTGTATAATTACATCTATATAATACATCCAAATGTGAAAATGCTTTAAGCCGCAGCAACAACGGTAGGACGTCGATCGGCTGTGCGATAGACCAGCTTCTGGCCCTTGATTAAGCCTCTGCGCACCATACCCACGCCATCAATCAGGCCTTCGAAGCCGTGGGGCTCCGTCCGTGTCGGGTGGGGCTTGATCTGACCGGAAGTGAAGAGAGGGTGGATGAGGGGGAAGAAGTTAGCCGCGAACTCGCGGCACTCCGGCTTGCCGGCATTGCCGAAGGGCTCTGGCCAGCTGATCGGGAGACCGCGCATCCAGGTGGCGAGGATCCAGTCGGGCTCTACGGCACGGCGGTTGGAAGCATAATCCACCGGGTACGGCTCAAGACCGCAGTCTATCTCACGGTGGTTAGCATCGTGCCCATTGTATCTCATATTTCGAGTTGGTGCGTTAGTAAAACTTACATTTGCCTCCAAGCCGACCAATGGCTTGATAACAAATCTTCATGGTGCTCTCTTCCGTGATGCAGTCCAGCGCATAGTCTAGAGCATTCCCGCAGAATGCGCGGATATCTGCACCGCAGGTAGGGGAGTTGTAGTCGAAGACCACATCGGCACCATACCCCTTGACCATGTCGAAGTTTCGCGGGGAGCAGGTCGTGATGACACGTAGACCACAAAACTTGAGCAACTGGATGGCCAAGGTACCGGTTGCTGTTGCGCCACCATAGACGAGTACGTCAAAAACCTCGTCGCCAGTGGCCGGCTTCTCGAGGAGCTTGGGGGAGATGCCCATGGAATGGAATAGTGCCATGGCGGCGGTAGCTATACGCAGACCCATGCCAGCGCCTGTCTCGAAGCTCATATCATCGGGCATCTTGAGCACCATACCGCCATCCATGGACGCATATTCGGCGAACGCACCACTCTGCGGCCTCAAGCCTTCCATGCCGTCTGCGGAGCCACAAACACGGTCACCCAGCTTGAGACGGCCTGTAGCAGCCACATCCTTTCCCATAGCTACCAAGTAACCGGAGCAGTCGATCTAGTTGCCAAGGTCTCAGTATCTTGAGTGTTCTAAAATGTGTCATCGGCGTTAGGGGAGGTTCCACTTACACCGTATGAAGCCCCGGCAGCGACGAAAGGCCCGACCATCTTTGTGTCTACGGGGTTCAGGCCGATGGCCTCTGTCTTGATGATGACACAGTCGTCTGCCAGCGGTGGTACGGGCACGTCATCGCGGATGCTGTAGTCGAGCTTCTCGTTGGCGACGATAGCCCTTTGGAGCTTTGGGAGATCTTGAGTGACAGCCATTTTGGAATGCTCGAAGTAAACAGGCTTAAGTTGTTAGGGAATGAATTGAATCCGAAAATAGTCTTCTGTCAAATGAAGTTCCTCGAATATATACAGTAGTGACTTGGTTGAAAGGGACAAAGTTGGCCAATCACAATGCATCAGGAGCTCGACTTGAGCACTAGAGCACTAGAGCAGGAACCAGCTGAACTATTTTGGGATGTCTTGGTTGAGTAAGTAAGTAATCGTGGCTGAGATAAGTCATCGTCTCCACATATTGGCATTGGCATCTCAGCACCTCTGCATCTCTGGCGGTCCAGTGCCTGCCAAACGCACCAGCACTGGCCAATGTCAGCCCTGTCAGCCAGTTGCCCACCTGAACCAGCTGCGAAATAATCCAATCAGACCGTTTGATTTGATTACACTGCTAGCGCTCAGTCTTGGACGAACACCGCCCGCACCAGGCGAGTATGTGCCAATGGTCCAGCCACAGATGTACATCATCTCAACTGTCTCCTCAACTAAGCAACCATCCGCAAGGTAATTCCGAAGCCTGTCTTTTCACTGAGCTTTCAAGTTTTCGTTTGCTCAAAGAAGAGGCTACACCAAAAATATCACCTTCGGACTGCACTCAATGGGTCAAGCCGCTTCCTCTCCAAGTACTCGGCACAGTGAAGGAGCAACGCAAGTCCTCGGCGAACAGGAGGCCCACAGCATACACAGCACATCATATCCAACACCTTGTTCCCAATTGATAGGTCGAGCAGATTGGACATGGCGCTCACAGGAGGACTATCGAACCTGCCGGATGCGCTAAAGACAGTCGACGGCAGCATTATCCCCGTCTTCGTGGCCATTGTTGTTGTCGGCGTCATTCTCTACCACGTGAAAGCCAGCCACGATGCAGGCTTGAGCCACGTCCCCGGTCCATTCTTGGCACGCTACAGCAATCTGCATTCCTGGATCGAGGCTCAGCGATGGCATGGAACCAATGTTTGCTACTTACGTCGACTACATGACCAGTATGGTGACGTCGTTAGGGTATCCCCACGACGTGTGAGCGTGCGGGACCCGGACGCCATTCCCGTTATTTACGGCATGAAAGCCTCACTGGACAAGGTAAGAATACTTATATCGCTGGATTATCAAAAGGCGGGCATACGGGGCTAACCATGTTTCTCCCCACAGTCGGATCTCATCCGTGCTGCCCAGCCACTTGGGAAAGGCCCCGATAACCTTTTCTCGGTCCGCGATGCCAAGTCTCATTCTTCTCTGCGAAAGGCAGTCGCCAATGCTTATGCAATCAGCACCATCTCTCAGTATGAGCCCCGTATCAATGACACTCTGGCAGCATTCTTCCAAGTATTGGACGAAGAAGGGAAAGAGACCAACATTGGAAAGTGGGCACACTATTGTCAGTCCTGGGCCTTGTTTCTTCGAGCGTATGGCGGAATTATTGACCTCAAATAGACGTTTATGATGTACAGGGGAACATGACCTACGGAGAGCCCCTGGGCTACTTGGAGAACCGCAAAGATGTGGTCGGCTTGATCTGGCAGAGTGAGTAGCATACCAATCTACACTGAGATGTGCTTGGAGTAACGCTAATGGCTGATCAGCCAAGTTCCTGCTCAAATATGTCCAGTTCACGATGCCAATGCCAATCCTTCATGACATCGCAAGCTTCGTCATTCGCACATTCAGGGTGCAGAAAGCCACCATCTTTCATCGGCTGTCTGCACGAAAGGTAGAAGAGCGTATCAAAAGATCTACAGATGGCAGCAGTAACGACGGAAAGTCTGACATTCTGGCGCATTTTGTCAGTTCCCGCGAAAAGTACGGAGACATCATGACAAAGGAACAAATCATTACGCATTGCATGGTCAATGTTGTTGCCGGTACCGGGACTTCGACCACATCCATTACCAACATTATCAAGTACTTGGTCAAGAACGTGGATGCCCAGGAGCGGCTCCACCTTGAACTCAAGTCAGCCGGCACCGGTTTTCCTGCTAGCTGGCGTGAGGTACAGTCTCTGCCGTTCCTGGAGGGTTTGGTACGTGAGGGCATTCGACTTCGAGGAAGTGACGGATTCAACCCCTTGGCCCGTGTAGCAGGCTCTCAGGGCATGGTACTTCCTAACGGAATACAGCTTCCTGCTGGAACGCTCGTGGGTGTCAAACCGAGTGTGGCATCCATGTCCGAGAAGACATTTGGGGAGCAACCGCACTTGTTCTTACCTGAACGATGGCTTCAGATGCCAGGAGAGTGTGCACAAGACTACAAAGAACGACGAAGCCGTATGGACCGTGGCGACATGTCATTCAGCTCTGGCACGAGGGGATGCATAGGTCGTGGAATTGCCTTGATGCAAATTTACAAGATGATAGCGGCTTTGATCTACAAGTACAAGGTGTGTAAGACTCCTCATCAATTATCGTATACGCCTGCTAACAAACAACAAGCTTCTCCCGGCAAATGATGCACATCATAGCAATAGCCACTTCGATTTTTACTGCTCACTAGAACCCAGGAGCATGGAGGAATGATACATTGGTTGTTGCGTTAGGTTTTTACTTAGAAGTTGATATTTACTTTATTTGGCCTCGATATTAATGCAAATTCTTGCAGAGTATATGTGAACCGTATGATTGATTAAGCACTCATCGGCGAGTGTTGTTGTGTTGATGACTGCATGGTTAGATGAAAAGATGTTAGCTTCAGTTGACATTGCGAATCGGAATTGGTATAGTATAAGTAATGCGTTACTCGGTTTTGCTGGGCTGGCCTAGCATGCTCCGGTAGGAAAATAGGTTGGTTATTGAGAAATCGATACGATTGAAAAGAAATGGATATACTATTTACTGCATCGAAGAGAAAATATATAACCTTGCCGCTCATTGAACCTTCGTATTCTTCGTTGAGGCCATTACCCCTGACATTGCATCAACCAGGACCATTTGCTCCAGTTCGCCCAACCCAAACTTTCTCCATGCACCCAAATCCAGCACCCATTCGCCAACCCAACTGCCCCAATACAGCAGCTGCGCCATGCCACCGCACCAGAACCAGTCGGGGCGCCCAAACCACGTTCGCCAAAATATTGGCATTTCCATGGCCAGCGCACTTTCTACGAGCCTAGACGCGAATTCATCTGTCAACATAGGGCCTGTCGTCTGCCTTTGCGAGAACCCACGACGGGCCTCGTACAGATGCCGCACCCGAGCGTACAGGCTGTCATCAGGGAGGTGGCCCTTTACCACGGTGTCGTTCCCCATGTTGCTGCGGACCGCCCCGGCCATGGCCACCATCACCCGGACCCCGAACGGCCTTAGCTCCTGGCGCAACGTACGCGAGTAGCTTGCCAGTGCGGCCTTGCTGCTCGCATACACCGAGCCAAACACGTAGGGGACGACGGCGGAGACGGACGCGACGTTGATGATGAGGCCCTTGGCGGGGATCAGGAGGTCGATGAACGACTGGACCATGGCCATGACTCCGAACACGTTGGTCTCGTATACGGCGCGGGCGTCGTCTACGTTGACATCGGTAGCTGGCACGACGAGACCGCGACCACTAATATGGATTAAAGCTTGGTGAGCTCTCGCATTCTCTCGGGAAGTGTTAGAAGACATGACTTGAACGTACGCGTTGTTAACCAACACATCCAACTTTCTCGTGACGAGCCCCACAGCTTCTCGGCATGCGGCGATGCTAGTGGCACTTGTTACGTCCAGCTCGAGTGCCGTCATACCGTGCTTGGCAAGCTCGGCCAAAGCGGATTTGCTCCGGGCAGTGGCGATAACAAGGAATCCTGCGCACATCTAGTTAGCATCGCGATGCAGGGCCTGTCAACAATGGGGACGACATGCCTCGAGTCTGGAACTCTTGTGCTACGGCAAAGCCTATGCCTCCAGGCGTGCATCTGTTCAATTACATTCTTGTCAGCGGATTGTGTCCCACAACGTGACGATTTCATGTTTACTTACCCTGTAACGAGCGCTACCCTTTGACTGGGATTGGAATCGACCATTTCCCAGAACAGTGGCGTAAAGAAAGCAAGCTCGAACTTCAAAATTGGTTAGATGTGCTGTGTCTTGCTTGGGATTGTTCAAGCTGCCGGACTGCCCCTATCAAACATACTTACTGTCCAATGATGCCAATCACTCACGATCTACAGTTCATTGCATGCATCACAACGACCAAAAATAGAACCAGTCAGTGCACTACTTGACTCCAGTATAATTCACCGAGCCAATCGGGTAGGCTTACTGGGTCGGTTTTTGGCTGACAGCACTGGTCAGCCACCACGTGGAAGGATTCTTTTAGCTCAGATTGATCTACACCCAACCATAAACCCATTCATAGCCCCGAAATAAGGCTATAATGATCTGTGCGGCAGCTATCATTACAGACTGAGGTGTGCCGAGGGCCTTGGTCTGCGGTGGGAGGATGTCACCTAGGATTGCTCAGCTACCATAGACCAAGTGAATGTCAGATCCTCAGCCGCTTAATAGGAATTTCTTACTATGCTATTTTTGTTACTAGACTCGAGCTTCCCCATACTGCAACCATATAGAGTGTTGAAGTAATAGTAACATGCTTTCGAGGCTACTGTATTGCTGAACATCAGATCCGACAGCCTCCATTCATCTATTGTGACGACATCGACCGCTATATTGATTTTTCGAAATGCACATCCCTAGTCAGAACCACGAGTCGGGTGGCCAGAAGCATCATTCTCGGCCGTCCATCTTACCATCCCAGCTTTATATGACCATTCCGAGATTCACTTTGGAGTCTGGACAGACTCTGCGGAACGTCGTGGTCGCTTTCACTTTCCACGGATTGCTCAATCGGAGAGGGGACAACGCCGTCGTTATATGTCACGCACTGTCGGGCAATGCGGCAATCGAGGAATGGTGGCCGACGCTGATGAGCGGGTCGAATCCCGCACTCGACCCTAACCAGTACTGCATCATCTGCTGCAATGTGCTTGGAAGCCCCTATGGATCCTCCAGCCCCTTGACCTACCGCGACGCAAACGCCAAGGCCAAGGACTGTTATGGACCTTCGTTTCCTGCAACTACAATTCGTGACGATGTCAGGTAAGCCAAGCCCCCCTAATCAACCTGACTGGCCATCTCGCTGACATCCCACTGCAAATAGAGCACACCGATATGTCCTGGATATCCTTGGTGTCAAGTCTCTACACTGCGTCATCGGCCCCAGTATGGGAGGCATGACCGCATTGGAGTGGGCTCTGCTCTACGGTCAGGATTATGTGAGGTCTCTGGTACTCGTCGCAACCGCAGCCAAACAGGGGGCCTGGCAGATCGCGTGCAACGAAAATCAAAGGACCAGCATACGTTGCGATAAGAACTATCGGGATGGATGGTACAGCCACGACAAACGGCCCGAAGCAGGACTAGCGGCCGCTCGGATGGCCGCGCTCATGACATACCGGTCGTACGGTTCGTTCGAGGAGCGGTTCGGCCGGAGGAAGAGAACGGCACCACGTCAGATCAAGTCTGCCGAGAATGGTACTGCAAAGGGATGCTTCGGACCGAAGACTACAAATGCGGTGACAGTATCGGTATCTCGGGTGGAAGAGGAGGGGGAGAAGAGCGAGGACGAGGCGAAGCTGTCTCGAGACGCACTGCCCCAGTTCTCCGTACAGAGCTACCTGCAGTACCACGGAGACAAGTTCAACGCGAGGTTTGACGCCAACTGCTACGTCCACATCCTCGACAAGATGGACACGCACGACGTGAGCCGCGGCCGCTGCGCCCCGGACTTGACCGGCGAAGACGGGGCGATCGGGAGGGCTCTCGCGCGGATCCGACAACCGACCTTGGTAGTGGGGGTCCCAAGCGACATCCTGTATCCCATCCAGGAGCAGCAGATCCTGTTCGAGAACATACCCAACACCGTGTTGGGCGTGATCGAGAGCCGGGACGGGCACGATGCATTCCTCATAGAGACCGAGCAACTGGACGGTTTGGTGCGTGACTTTTTCGGCAAACTGAGGGCATTGGAGCTGGAAGCGGAGGCGCGGACACGTCTGGAATCCAGTCAGAATTCGGTTATTCTATGGGCGAGCTCCTTTTAAGCACCTGAAGGCATCAGGCCATATATCTTCATGTATTAATAGGACATCTTACTAGACAGCATCCCTCTATTCTACAACTCATTTTTGATGCATATCCATGTCTTCGAAATTGGCAGTCTCTACTGGCCATCAAACTTGATTGCAGTATAATTGTAGATAGGTACGACTTAGACTAGTGCCTGTTGCCAAAGGTTGGTCCGACGTCGTTGCCATTATTTATTCCACGGCATCTATCAATCGGATTGTGGCTGCCACCACAAGCACACGTATCTGGAAGTTGCCCCACAGTTCCAGCTTCTGTTTGGAATTAAACAAGGTCGGGCATGAAATCGAGCTCCAGATCGAAATAAAACCATGCATCTGCTATCCATCCAATTACCTCGTCGTCGCCCACCAGCTTACAGCAACACTGGCACGACTACGACATAGCCTGCTTTAACAGCTTGAAATCTCATCCAATAGAAGGCAAGATGGCCGAGCGGTCTAAGGCGCTACGTTCAGGAGATTCCTCGGAATTCACGAGCATCGTAGTCAGGAAACTGGCGTGGGTTCGAATCCCACTCTTGTCACAAAACTTTATTTTTGTCATTTGGAAGTTTTCTCTTTTAGTTCATTTTATTGATCATATATTACGCCGGCCTATATTCACTTCTTTTTTAGATATTCCTTTTTTTACTTTAACTAATATACATTCTAGTCCTTAACTAAAATCCATTTATAACATAACCTCTTGTTCTCCCGACATGGCGTGCATCTGCTCATGGCTTTCTACCCCGTTTGTGCCGGCCAACTTCTGTGCTAACAGCTTTGCCTCATCCAGTTGAATTGTCGTCGCATGGCCATTCTTCAGGTCGCCGTTCTCTGAATGGCCATTTTGGCTGTGTCCATTGTCTTGAGCATTCGACTTGACCTCAGCATCCTTGATGGTGACAGCCTCAGCAGCGGCGGCCTCAGCGGCCGCAAATGACTGTTGGAAGTCGGCAATGATGTCGTCAATGTGCTCGATGCCGACCGAGATTCGAATCAGATCCTTGGTGACGCCCGAGATGATCTTCTCCTCGTCCGACAACTGCTCGTGCGTCGTCGTCCAGGGGTGAATGGCGAGCGTCTTGGCGTCACCGACGTTGGCCAGGTTCGAGATCAGCTTGAAGCCATCTACGACCTTGCTGCCGCGGTCGCCCTTGATGCCCACACTCAAGACGCCGCCGAAGCCGTTCTTGAGGTACTTCTTCGCGAGCTGGTGGCTGGCGTGGTGCTCCAGACCAACATACGATACCCTTGAGTAATGTTAGTATCAAACAGTCGATGAAGGTAGAGATGGGTCACTAGAGGCACTTACCAGTTCACATAAGGGGATGTTTCCAACCAACGCGCCAGCGCCAGGGCGTTGGAAGCGTGTCTCTCAGCGCGCAGACTCAGTGTCTCCATTCCGAGGATGAGCTGTTGCGCACCGAAGGGGTTGAGGCAAGCTCCGAGATCACGCAGGATCTCGATGCGTGCGCGGACGATGAAGGTCAGAGGTCCGAGGGTGTCCCAGAACTTCAGGCCGTGATAGCCAGGCGCAGGCTCCACCATGTCGGGGAACCTAGCGGCGTTATTGCCCCAGTTGAATCTTCCACTAACGTGTGTGTTAGATGATGTCCTCTATTTTGGGCTCGGAATAAATGTACCTGTCAACAATAACACCACCCATGGCAGTGCCGTGGCCACCGATCCACTTGGTTGCGGAGTGAACCACAATGTCGGCACCATGCTCGATCGGCTTGATGAAGTAGCCGCCAGCTCCGAATGTGTTGTCGACCTAATTAACGAGGATTAGTGGATGGACTTTGATTCTTAACCAAGAAGACACCACGTACAATCAGAGGGACGCCGTGGTCATGCGCAACCTTGGCAATTGCCTCGAAGTCCGGGATGTTGTAACTCGGGTTGCCGATGGACTCGATGTACACAGCCCGCGTCTTGTCGTCGATGGCGGCCGCGTAGTCCTCGGGCGTGTCGTGGCCGGGCCGGATGAACTTGGTCGTGATGCCGAACCGAGGCATCAGCACCTTGAACTGGTTGTACGTGCCTCCATACAGCGACGACGTGGAGACGATGTTGTCGCCGGCGCGTGCCAGCGTTAGGATGGTCATGAGCTGCGCCGCGTGGCCGGACGAGGCCGCGACGGCGGCGATGCCGCCCTCGAGCGCCGCGATTCGCTTCTCGAAGACGTCGACTGTGGGGTTCATGATGCGGCTGTAGATGTTGCCGAACTCCTTCAGCGCGAATAGCCTGGCACCATGGGCTGAGTCATTGAAAGTGTAACTCTATTGCTGATGGTTAGCTAATTTCCCAATGGGCAGTATAACAACATGCCAAGGGTATCACTTACAGTTGTGGCATAGATTGGCACAGCCCTGGAGTTGGTGGCAGGGTCTGGCTTTTGACTAGTAGCGGAGGAGTCAGTGTTGGGCCAGCATGCAATTGTCAATGTGTGGATGTGTCTTACCCTGCGTGGACCTGAAGGGTCTCAAAACGCTGAATCGGCTTGGAGTTCATCTTGAATATGTGAAGTGGTGGACGGGGTTAAGGAGTGAGTAGTTGATGTCGGTATAGAAAGAGTGAATAATACAAGTATGAAGACAAGTTTGCCTGGGTATCTGGAAGAGAAATGATTTATTGGATGAGTAAGTAGATTTGAAACATCTAAACCGACAAGAGGAACGACGCCTTTTACATATCAACCTTTGCAAGCTGGCCTGGAGGGTGATGCACGACAATAGTCCCTTTTCTCGATTCTGGGCGTATACTCAGCAGCGTCTCCACAGCACAATTGGACCCCTATTCTCATCTCTGGACAGATTCGACTCTTGGGGCTGCGTCTTGCCTCGAGCCGAGGCAGTGCAAGTAGTAAGCTAAGCTGGAATAGTCAGGGGTGGAGTCAGCCAGCTGGGATCCCGTAGGGCTGTCGATCGCAGAGTCAGCTTTTCAGCTCCCATGTCAGCCAGTTCGTGGATGATGCCAACCAATCAAATTGCTCATTGTGGACACACTCCAGAAATGCGTGTGGTGTAAATTCGTGGGGTCATCGAGATGGTAAAAATAGATTATGGATTTCAGGTAGAAGCATGTCTCTGCCTCAAACAGTACTGCTACCTGCTTAGTGAGAAGCCGGATGCACGTGACTAGATCTATGGAAAAGGGGCTGCGAAGCTCGAAGATAGCACATGATGGACTGAGATCCGTCCAGTAATTGGCTGCAACGGCCAACACCTCGCAGGGGTGGTGTATACCAGAAACAGCCTACTTCCGGGCGACAACGTAGAAATAATACAATCAAACAACAAATCTGCAGACAATGCATTATACAGTTATACGCAAGATGGCTCAGGGAAATGATTCAAAAGCAAAATTAGCCGATGTTCTAGGAACGATGGTGTATGCAACACAAATTTGAAATATATACCAATCTACTGTACATCTAAACTGAGCTAGTCTAAGCATTGAAATTCTAATTTCGGTCTACCATCTTAAGGGCCACTTTGACACCGTTGCGGCCCTTTGTCACCAGAGCTACTCTCTCGGCCCATTCGTATTCAACATCCCGACGCTCAATGGACTCCACATGTTGCATGAAACGAGCCAGAACATAAGCCGCTTCAGTCAGAGCAAACTGTTGTCCTGGGCAGATTCGGGGTCCGCCGTTGAAGCTACATAAAATGCGTGTATTAGTAGAGATACGCCAAAAGAACCCGGCGCCAACTTACGGGATATATCCCCATCCTGGTCGAAGTTTCGGGTCGTCCCAGCGGTCGGGACGGAACACGTGGGCGTCTTCGCCGAAAATGCTGGGTAGTCGATGCATGGAGTAGACGTGGTAGTTGACTGACTGGCCCGCCTTGACGAAGATAGGGGATCGCCCATCCGTACCTCCTCCTCTGGGCAATACCGTATCAACATTGGCTTCTCGCGAGTTTAGCGGCACTGGGGGCCAAAGCCTCAAGCCTAAGGAACAAAATGACATTAGTTTCCAACCAGTAGTCGAGGTTCTGTAGGGAGTATCAGGGAAGGCATACACTCGTTGAAGAGATTACGCAGCTGCTTTAGGTTGCGCAGAGTATCATATTCAGGTATCACATCGTAACCAACAGCATCAATAACCTCAGTGCGTACGCGGTTCCATATTTCCGGGTGACGTGCCAGCATGAAAAGCGATGTGGTCAGGAGAGAAGCCGTCGTGTCCCGGCCAGCAACAAGCATGTTCAGGACCTCGTCACGCAACTCGATGGGGTTTCGTGTTTCCTTGACAAGCTCTTCGAGAAAGACATACTTCTTGTTGGCTGTCTCGTCTGCTTCCTTCTCGTCCTGGCTCCCGTATAGTGCTTTTTGTTCGATGGACACAAGATGATCAGCCACGATATCATCAACGATGCGGTGAACTGTGGAGCAGGAGTCATCAAAGTTCTTCCAGATCTTGGGGAACACGAGTGACATCAACATGCCCAGTGGCTTCATGAAGCCCCTGTCCGACAAATAGCGGCTGTGGGTCTTGAGTTGGGCATAGTCGAAAGCCTCCATGAATCCCTGAGTGGGAGAGCTGGGAGGCTGGATCTGCGTCTCAAAAGACCGACCCAAAAGAACTTCGGAGGCCGAGTCAAGGGTCATGCGGAAAATCAACGGATGGAGATCGACATCGACCAGACCCGAAACAGGGTTCTTGCGTGGCAAAACAGACATCAGATTTTGAAAATGAGATTCGAACATAGAGGAGTCCGACATGCGGATCTTGGTGAAGCTAGGCCGGATCAAGGACTGTGCGAGACGGGAGCGAGTTAGTCTGGTTCATCCATGGATCGATCATGCGAATATTGTTAGACCGTGGAAAGGGTCGCTCACTCTTGAATGCTCCCACGCCTGGCCGTCCGAAGTGAAGATTCCCACGCCCACGAGAGGACTGAGCAGCTTTCTCCGTCGGGGACCCAGATCCCATTTCTGGAAGTCGGTAGCCAAGATGGTCTTGAGGTTTTCTGGGTCGACGGTGAAGATAATAGTGCCCAGTCCAACCGTAGAGCTCTCGTGCGTGTTGCCAATGGCTGTGTACTTCCAGTGCAGAAGGTTCAGGAGTTTGCGATCTTTCCATGCTTTGCTGGTCAAAATGCAGTTCCGAAGTCGACCCAGCTGGGGTACGGGTTTGCAGCCATATGAGGCAGCAAATGCTTTTCTTCTAGTCCATGTGGCCACCCATTGGATGGCATAGCTCACCGACAAAAGGATGGCAGCCGCGGCGGCGAGAACGTGAGGGGTGAGAATCATGTTTACGTAAACATATAGGACAAAGAAAAGGTAAAAGTTGGATAGTGACTACTGTCCCCGAAGTAGCCGGAAACATATCACGAGCGGTCTGGCAGTTGATGGGCCATCTTATGGATTCCAAATGATTCAAAAACACAGTAAAAAACAGTGCATCTGATTGATAATCGCACATTGCTTTCAGTGGTGGAAGTCAGTATTGAGGCTCGGCTTTTAGTGGGCGTCACTGCAGTCAAATGCCCCCCGCACTGGCTGACAGCGTAAGCGGTCCGCCACCAATACTTCTAAGCGTCCTGGTTGGTAGGCTCTGCAAAACGTCTAAGGTTAGGTTACCTTCACTAGCAAAAGTTCGGTGTACGCCGAATGCGAAACCGAGCTGCAAGACGGATGTTTCTATGTTTAGCTTGCTGCAACTCAAGAACTTCGATGTGTGGTCTACAAACCGTTACCTCCTCAAATATACACCCTGCCCTGCCAAATATGGGGTGACCGCTTGCCTGACTGATACTTGGTTGATTTTTGCCTTTTGAGATCTCGATATGCCCCTCCAAAAGAACAAACCCGAGAGCGTTTCCCCAAGCATGAAGCATACTCCAAACGAACCGTCTAGCGCTACCACGACAATCTCGACTAGTTCTTGGTCGTTTAAACCCCCGTCCAACTTTCAGAGTACCGATGATATCTTACGGTCTGTCAACGACGAGAACGTCACTAAGAAACCCCGACCCGCTGCACCGGAACATGGAGCCAACGTCCTGAGCAAAGCGACGTTTCACTGGATTCACAGTCTTCTAAGAGCAAGTAAACAAACGACCAGTGATGATCCTCCATGATCCTTTACTGACTGGGCATACACGATACAGAAGGGCTTCAAACAGCCGCTCCTGGCTTCGGACATTCCACTCATCAGCCCCGATCGCAGTGTCGATACACGGCTAGCAACAATAGTTCAACTGGAATTCGAGAAAAACATAAAGCGCGGTGACAAGTTCCCACTCTGGTGGGCACTGTACAATGTTCACAAGTTCGAGTTTTGGCTCGGCGGAGCGTGTCGTGGGCTAGCAGATGTTCTCCTTGTCACCACTCCCTATACCCTCCGGTACCTCATCCAATTTGCCATAGACTCATATGGGGCACATCAACAAGGTGCATCGGGGCCTCCTATCTCTCATGGGATCGCATTCCTTGTCGGCATCTCAGCAATGCTGTTCTTGCAAACACTTGCCCACAATCAGTTCATGTACCTTTTGGGCGTTATCGGGGGTCAGTCTCGGGCGGTGCTTGTTTCTTCCATATTTGATAAGAGCATGCGCACCAGGGGCCGGGGAGAATCTGGGAAACAAGACAAGGAAAAGAAGTCGGCCGCGACAGACTACACCATCGGTCGACTGACCAACCTCATGTCAGTAGACTGCACCCGTATCGACCGGGCGACAACGGGCATCCACATGCTCTGGACAGCACCCTTATCACTGTGTATCGCCATATCATTATGTACGTCTCTTCTCCAACCCTTTCCGATTCGGTGAAAACGCCCTTGAAACCCGATCTAACATCCGATTTGTGTTAGTAATCTTCAACTTAAGAGAAAGCGCACTTGCAGGCTTGGGACTCATGGTTGTCGGATTCATTCTGCTCATAACCGCTGTCGGTGTTCTGTTTCAGAAAAGAAAGGGAATCGATAAGGTCACCGAGACCCGGGTCACACTCATCCAAGAGGTACTCGGCGCGGTTCAGCTCGTCAAGTACCTTGCTTGGGAGGACGGTTTCGTGCAACGCATCACTGGGATGCGTAACCAAGAGACGCGGAGGCTGCACGGCTTTCAAGCCGTTCGCAACATCGTCGCAGCTATTTCGCAGTCCTTGCCCGTCATGACTGCTATGGTTTCCTTCATCACCTACGCCAAGATCAGCAACGAGGGCCTCTCGCCTGCGGTCGTCTTTTCTTCGGTAGCCCTGTTCACGAGTCTACGCATGCCGTTGATCTACCTACCCCTTTGCATACAGGGATGCATCGATAGCTGGTCCGCGCTTGTTCGCGTGCAGAAGTTCCTCTTGACGGATGAGCCCGATCACCATCCCCATGACCCTGATTATGGGTACGCTGTCGATATTCGCGACGCCAGTTTCGTCTGGCCCAAAACGTTCGACGCATCAAAGGAAAAAGCCGGCGATGGTGTTGAGATCGCAGTACCGCTCCCTGTACATGAAGACGGAGATGAGATTGCCTTAGCCAAGTCTGGATTTTCACTTGAAAATATCAATCTCAAGATAGGTCGCGGCAGACTCATCGCTATAATAGGGCCAGTTGGTTCAGGGAAGACTTCGATCTTATCAGCCATGATGGGAGAGATGACCATGACATCAGGAAAGGTGGTTTGGGGTTCCAAATACGCCATATGTGCGCAGCAAGCATGGGTCTACAATGCCACAGTCAAGGAAAACATCTTGTTTGGTCAGCCTCTGGATGGTGATCGCTACCTTCAGGTTCTACGTTTCTGCTCGCTGGAGCGCGATCTGGACCTGCTGACACATGGCGACGCCACCATGGTTGGCGAAAAGGGAGTGGTGCTCTCCGGAGGCCAGAAGCAGCGCATAAGTCTTGCACGCGGACTCTACTCACGTGCAGAAGTCCTTCTGCTTGACGACCCCCTGAGCGCTGTCGACGCCCACGTCGGACGGGATATCTTAGAGAAAGGTATTTGCGGAGACCTAGCTGCGGGTCGTACTCGCGTTCTCTGCACCCATGATACCCGTCTACTACAGAGGTGCGATGGCGTCCTGTGGATGGATCAAGGCCGCATCCGCGGGCTTGACCACTATGAGAACCTGATGGCCTACGAGCCTGACTTTGCGAGTCTGGTGAAGCGCCAAGAAGAGGCCGCGAAGAGCAGTGCTGCTGAACATGAGGCAGCTCATGCCTCGTCCACGGAGAGTCAACCCCCGGAAATTCGTTTGAAAATCACAACTGCGCTTGCCAATCCCGAGGAGGCTCAAAGTCACGAGGCCAAGAAGGAAGAGAAGCCTGATGATATCGATAACACCTTGATGCAAGAGGAAGACCGTGCAGTTCAATCGGTCCCCTGGAAGGTGTACAGCTCCTTCATCAAGTGGAGCAATAGTGCCTTCCTAGTCACGTCTTGTATCCCTGTCCTTTTTCTCGCTCAAGGGAGTACGGTTCTGACGTCTTTGTGGTTGGCCTGGTGGAGTTCTCAACGATTTTCCACACTCACGACGAATCAGTACATCGCGATCTATGCTTCACTGGCTGTCGGACAGGCCATCTTCACATATCTGTTTGGTTTCATCCTCGCTGTCTGCTGTACAAGATCCAGCCAACGTATGTTACACCAGGCAGTCAACAGCGTGCTTCACGCACCCATGTCCTTTTTCGACACCACTCCACTCGGACGACACACGAACAGATTCTCCACCGATGTCGAGGTGACTGACTATTCACTTACCGAAGCGCTGAGAATGTTTCTTACGTCTCTCTCGGGGCTCACAGCCATCTTCGTTGTCATCATCGTCTACTTCAACTGGTTTGCTATCGCCGTGGTATGCTTGCTAGCGTTCTTGACATTCCTAGCCAGCTACTACCGTGCCACGGCACGGGAGGTTAAAAGATGGGAGTCTATATTCCGATCCGTCGTGTTCGTTCGCTTCATCGAGGGCTTGAAAGGCGCTTCCACAATTCGAACGTTCGGCATGGATCATGAGTTCGGTCGCAAACTGCGCTGTGCTTTGGATGATGTGAACTCGGCGTTGTTCACCACGTACGGAGTACAGAGGTGGCTTGGCCTCCGACAAGACGTGGCTGCCACACTATTGGTGGTCATCATGGGGATACTGGTCCTTGTCGAGCGCTATGACCAGCATCCCTCCATCTCTGGTCTGGTGCTGAGTCTAATGCTCAACGCTGTACAAGTCACTCAGGTGGTCGTACGCGAGTGGGCAGATGTGGAAGGCTCCATGAATGCTGTGGAGAGACTATACACGTATGCGGTCGACCTTCCCCAGGAGGGTCTCGATGACGAAAATAAGTTCGTCGCAGGACCAGCGAAAGCTTTGGGGCCGCAGACATGGCTCCAAAAGGGAGAGGTCATCTTCGATAACGTTAGGCTTCGATACCGCCCCGGTCTTGCGGAGTCTCTAAGGGGCGTGAACTTGCATATCAAACCTGGTGAGCACGTTGCCATTGTCGGTCGGACTGGGGCGGGCAAATCATCCATGGTCAACGCGTTATTCCGTACAACCGAGCTATCTGGCGGCTCTATCACCATTGATGCAAAGGACATTGCCAGTCTGCGTCTGCAGGATCTTCGCAGGGCTCTATCTATCATCCCACAGGACGCCGATCTGTTCTCTGGCACTGTTCGCAGTAACTTAGACCCCTTTGACGATCTTCCCGACGATACTCAACTTTGGGATGCACTACGCGCCGCTGCAGGTCTCAACCAGAGCCTGGCCTTATCCGACACGATCCGGCACGACGGTTCCAATCTGTCTCAGGGGCAACGTCAGTTGCTTGCGCTCGCGCGCGTTCTCGTGCGACAGGACAACCGCGTGCTTGTGTGTGACGAGGCCACCGCCGCCCTCGACGGCGACACCGATGACCGCATCCAGGAGGTCATGCGCACCGCCTTCCGCGGCCGCACCATCATCTGTATCGCCCATCGCCTGCGCACTGTGCTGTGGTACGACCGCGTGTGCGTCATGGATGCCGGCGAGGTGGCCGAGCTCGCGTCGCCGCTCGAGTTATTCAGGAGAGAGGACGGGATATTTAGGGGTATGTGCGTTCGTCATGGCATCACGGAGGACCAGATTGAGCAGAGTGCTCGACTTGGCAAGGAGAACATCGATTAGACATATTTATCATGTTACGCTATGTATATAAATAATAATGTAGGAATTTCTGATCGAGGGAGTATTTTTATTTCACTGTTCTATGAACTACTTTCATGATCCATGCCATATCGTGGGAGTATTTGTTCGATGTGATGTCGAATGTCTACGCACGTTACTGTTTCAACGTTGCCATGATTTTTCAGCGCCACGGGCGTATTCTAGATTTTGACGTCGTTTGAGCTGTTGAACTATAACGAGGCCTCATACCTTTTTGCGAAACCAAACCCTTGAATTTTCCGCTCCGTATCTATCACACGACTTGCTGCAAAACCATAATCTTACTATGGAAATCGAGATGAACCCTACACTGCAAGTTCTTTCACTCACCACCAAAACATGCAGGGTTCCTACATCCAGCTGTCATGTGCCCACATTATGTCGGAGCCAGGTCGATTCGAGTCAATGTACCTGGTCGTCGAACTCACTGACTCAAGTGACCATTATCTTTCTTTTCATCCCGTTGGCCGACTTACGAAGTGCGAGCACGTATGATCATCCCGGCGGTGCCATACCGAGCCCTGTCGGTGCCATGCCGAGTCCCGTGGGTATCGACCGAAAAGGGGTTGCTTGGCAAGAAGCTCGGTTTCGCTTCGAGGGACAGCACCAAGTAGTAGAGTCTTGGCGTAAGCTGACTCCTTTTGCTGGCTTTCCATAGAAGGCATGTGGGGGGGTCTGTAGATCTTATCTCCCTTCACGATAGCCGCTCTTGGCGTTAGTCAGGGGTAAGGAAAAATAAGGAATAATAAGCCACTTGCTGAGATGACGCAACTTTGCTTTTGGCTGACATATTCAAAGCCCTTCCGTCATTTATACTCTTACATCCATTTTCAGTTAGTAGCAGCGGTAAAACGAACGGCTTTCTATGACAAATTGTCATGAACAGGCATGATCCTTCTTTTCGAAGCTTTGGCTGACAGGTGGAAACCTCGTGTCTGCACTGCAAGCGTCTTCTAAAGTTAAGACAGGGGTCTGCGGCAGTCTACCCATGCACCACATGCATGTCCAGCCGGGTGGTTGGTACAACGGGGCCGGATCCGATTCCACCTCTGAATGAATGGGCTTACAAGGGTCAGACAATATGAGTTTGGGCAGATTGCCATTTCTCACCGACACCAAGAAAGGATGGTTGAAACCTCGTCAATGAAGCTAGTAGGGGTAGCAGGAGCTGGGTTTGATTTGTCACATTCTAGAGCAGCAAACATATCGTACATGGGCTGTCTCCAATCCGAGTGCGAGTGCCACCTTCAGCTACGTGCCAAATCAAAACGACGCCATTGGCCTGAGTACGGCCGGGACTAATGAACGGGTAAGGCTTAAGCTGAATCTATTTCGTGGGGTTGCGAGTCACAAGCTTTGGCACCGCACGGTAGCGGACGGCAGAGACTTCCTTATCTGGATTTTGGTCCGTGGAAGAGCTTGGGGTGAGATCCTTGAGTTGATAATACATGATAGCCAAGTCACTGTGGAAATGATTGCTGTTGGAAATAATATTCTTCTGTTCTATACGCTCTATCTCGCTACCTGACCCCTGAATTCTAAATAACGCTCGAAAGTGACAATGCGATGGCCTGGCCTGGTCACCAAACCCATGCTGTGTGTGATATGTGTGAAAAATGACTACTGAGGCGCTCTAGAATAGCCAACAGCATTGACCCGATCCACCAACTTCATCAAGGTGTCGACGTCTTTGCCCCCTAGCATGAGCGAACCGACGCTGTACTCGTGCTTCCCAAAGAGGCCACCCCTGCCGCGAACCCAACCCACAATGATCAGGGTACCGTCAAGCAACTCGGGCCAGAACATGTCCTCGAACCTCTCGCGGTTGCCCACCATGACCAGGGGCGAGATGATGTACGAGTAACGCATGCCCCTCCGCTCATAGTAGTGCCCGCGCAAGGGTCCCATGATGACGTCGCCCGTGATGCGCGTGTTGAGGTCGACGATGAACTGGTTGCCCTCGCCGTCCGTCATGATGTCGCCGCCCATGGGGCCGTAGAAGCCGAAGCCGTGAACGTAGGCGGCGATCTGGTCGCAGATGGGGCGGTACTGCTTCTCGAACTCGGCCTGGCGCTCGTAGTCGATGATGCTGCCGCGCCAGATGCCGTCGTCCTTGTCGAGGAACTGCTCGCAGCAGCTGAGGAACTCGGCGCGGCCCGTCTTGGTCACGAAGATGGACAGGTTGCGCGTCGTGCCGCCCTCGACCACGTCCTGCAGGCACAGGCCCGCCGGGTTCAGGTGCGCGTTGTCCTCGCGGATGCTACGCAGCATGCGCGGGATCTCCTCGGCGAGGCGGCCGGCCTTCTCGGCCGCGGCCAGCTGCGCCGCGTCGCGCACGACGAAGACACCCTGCCCCGCGACGGCGAGCGGGAACTTGATGACGAAGGGGAACTTGTGGGCGCGGATGGTCTCGAGGATGCGCTGAGACTCGGCTTCGACCTTGGCATCGTCGGCCATGTCGGCGGGGCCCAGCAACGTGTCGACCACGTTGGTGTGCGGGGTGGGCAGGCCCGAGAATGCGAGCTCGCGCTTCGACAGGAGGCGGTAGTGCAGCTCCTGGCTCATGATGGTGGGCTTGTCGTCCAGGAAGTCTTGCGGCGGGTACGGCGAGACCTCGACGCCGGCGGGGACCTGGAAGGTCGTCGCGTCCGAGATGTACTCTAGCTGGGGACGCTGCGAGGGAATAATGCCCTCGAAGACCTTAGCCGCGTCAGTGCGCGGACCGGGCGGCGACTCGACCAGGCCATTCTGCACGTCGTACTCTGGTGGGTCGAGGTCAAAGAGGTACAGCTTCATGGGACCGATGCCAACGGTGTGGTTCAGGGCAGCGTTTGCCAAGCAGATGCGCGCGAAAAGGTCCTTGTCCAGATTGGGACGTGCAGGCGACTGCCATGTGTACTTCTTGTTCTCGGGCTGGGATGCGGCGACTGGTTGAATTGGAGGCACCAAAGCCAGCATGAGTGCCACTTCGTCGGGGTTGCCGCCGTCAAGAGCATAATAATCGTGTAAGGTGCGGTCGAACTCGACCAAAGGCAATGCCTCTCTGGGTTTGCTGTCGACAGTCATGATGTGCAGAAAATACGTGTTGCAATGCTCAGTAGGGTTGATGGGTTCTCAAAATGTGATTGAGATGATTCACTGTGATGCAGGCCATTATATCTTGAATTAATCTGAAGATGAGATGCAGTCTTCAAGTGGCATCCACTCTAAAGGGCAATGCGCAACTAGGTGAATTGAACCTAATGGGTTGAGCGCTGACATGGCTGACAGCTAATAGACAGACGAAAAAGGATTCAATAGCTCGATAAGGAAGCCAGCCAATTGAACGAGTGCGAAACCGAAAAGCATTGAAGTTCTATCTTTAGTTTCAAGCGTTGCCGCACGACCTAACGTCAATTTTAGACGTCGTGGCAGAAGATAGGTGACACATGGCAAACAAGCGTTGAAAGACACGTGGTGGAAGAATGTTAATCATCGGGCGCGCTTTCTGGGCTGTCTGTCGTAGGATGCAGATTGACAAACTGAAATGGATTGTTTTACAGAGACTAGACCAGAGGTTCCCTCGTGGGTGGTTACCCCTGATAATTACGAGCTACCCCTATTCTGCCCAGAGGTGCACCAAAAAGAATATCAAATAGGGGTAGCTCGTAAATTTCAGGGGTAACCTGTTTTCCCCCAATCCGTCTGCCTTGGGGTCTCGACCCGAGATGCAAACACCATTTTTTCTAATATACAAAAAACACTTGCTACTTAAATGCACATTAAACGGTTGTTTGCGGCCTAGTCTGACCTGCTTGGTGCTCCCGCTCCCGCTCTCGCGATCCCTGATCGGAACCAATCATGGCATACCCACGAAGACGCTCGCGCACGCCTCTCTTGTCCTTGGCCTTTCTCGGCGGCGGGGCTACCTGGAAGACACCCCAGATGCATGTAAAGATGATGGCCAACTCCGGGAGGAATGTCATGATCAGGTAGGGGGTGGGGTTCCCCTTGACAGCATTCCAAGTCCGGTCGCCCGTAATCTGGTAGATGAGCGAGTACGCCGTTCGAATGGCCAACAGTGGGAGGCCCACACCGACGCATCGAAGGACCAGCTTCTCGTCTCGGGGGAAGGTGGACATGACGCGCCAGAACTGCCAAAACGTATAAAGCACGATAAGGTAGAGGGCGGTAAAGAGACCGAAACTGGCCTGGGTGTACTTTGTCGGGGCGAGAGAGTTGGTGTGGGATGCGGACGAGAAACCACCGATAGCGAGGCCAATGTCTGCCCAAGTGATGAGCTGTGGGTAAAAGAACCAGCGCGGGTGCACTGTATGCACGACATTATTTCTAGAAAACACATATGACGTCAGTTTTGCCGGTCAATCTTTCGCGGAGAGAATGCATTGCTCGAGGGGAGAGCCGCATCTCCCCTGGTTGCATTTTGTTTCTCAATCGCCAGATGGAATGCATGCTCAAGTTGCATTTTGTGGTGGGGGCAGATTGATGGCGGGGAGTTGGAACGGGGAATGCACTTACGCCCTGGCCATGAACTCTATCAGCAAGAAAACGATCAGGACCATGCCTAACGACTCGCACACAAAAACGCCGGCCCAGACACTGGATGCATCGTTGGTGATGGTGCCGAGCATGCAACCGGCGCCGACGACTCGGAAAATGGAAAAGACGCCGATACAGAACCAGCCGTTCCGGTGGCCTAACTTGAAGTAAATGGCAATGCACAAAGCTAGGAAGAACAAGACGAGCTGCGCCGTGGCAATGCCGTGCCGGAAGCCAAAAACGCCATCGCCGCCGGACATGGTATAGTCAGTCTTCAGGTCGTCGTGGGATGAATTATTGGCCAGGTGGTGTATGTTTTGGTGATGGCAATGGGATTAGGATTAGGAAAGAGTCAAAGAAACGCACTGGGAAGGAGCGTCGCGCTCGCAGTTTGAGAAAATGTGTGTAGGTAAGGCGATGGGTAATTGTGAGGCGGCCTGCAGGCTGGGGGACCCTTCCTAGACACTTGTTGTGTTGGCTGGTTGGTTTACTGTGATTTGGCTGACATGCCGTGGCTTGGCTGGCTGACATTGCATACCTAGTGCAAACAGAGGACCCCATCCCAGAACCCATCCCTTGTCCCTACTGCAGGCTATTTGCACGATTGCAGCACCCGTTGCTTGGGATTGATTGGGCTGAGTGGCTGATCGCCCACTGGCAATCCACCGGCGCTGCCCTGTGCAGGCACTGACCACCACTGGCCACCACTGCCCCAGTGCAGTACCCAGTGCCCTGTGACGAAATGCGACAATGGGCAAATGTCAGCCAGCCAAACCCCGTCGCGTAAGCCTCTGCCAAGATGATCTACCAGCACGAGCCTCTAATGGGATAACATCCCAGCATCCCTTGATTATTTTTAGTATTTTTAGCATCTTTAGTACTACTGGTTCCGGCAGTCAAGCTAAATGACGTCCCCCCACCAAAATCCAGCGGCTTGGATCAGGGTTCAGTCATCACCAAATGTCAAGTCTACCTAATCTTTCAACATGTCAGTCAGGATTGATGGGTTGCAAGACAATAGCAGTATCGTCTGTTCATCGTTCGATAGGAACAGCTGAAGCCATGAGCAACGGTGTTCTCCTCTGTATGCTATTGCAGTATATGACTAGCTTAAGTAGTGTATGTAATGTAGTTGATGTACATGTAGATCACGTCCTAGATTCTATGAACATACTTTCATTTCCAGTGATTCAATTGGACGTCTTGTCCCTTTTTCCTTGATAACAACTGCAGTCAGTTCGATAAACACGCCAACATGAAGCTCGCCGGCTTGACCATCGCGTCATTCTTCGTCTCTGCTGCAATTTACTATGTTCATTCCAGATCCCTCTTTTTCCTCGGCCATTTCCAATTCTACGTCCTCCTTTGGTGCGTATGGCTTGCTCATGCTGCTGGCCTTCTGTTTTATAGTGTCATTCTTTGGCCTAAGTATCTATCTCCTCTGCGTCACCTCCCGGAACCAACAGTATGTAGAGTGCAACCCAGACGCAATTTACACGGCAACTGACCCTCTTAAACAGGAAGGACGTAGTTGGTGGAATGGATATGGTAAGAGAGCCTTTTTTGGCTCAAAGGGAGAACCGGTTGCCCAATGGTAGGTCTCTTCATTACGTGTTTCGTCTAACGATATGCACTAACAAGTATTGACACGTAGGAATAAATCTGTACAGAACGATGGAATTTTCCGTTACCTAGATGTGTTGAACATCGAGCGCGTAGCTGTCACCTCGCCCGAGCTGGTTGGACAGGTTCTGGCGCGAATTCAAGACTTTGAACAGAGCCATAACTTGTTCCGTTTGGCCATGCCTATCCTCGGTCCTGGTATTGTCCTCATCAACGGTGAAGAACACAAGCGTCAGCGCAAGCTGCTCGCACCCCTACTCGCAACCAAAGAGATCAGGGAGTTGGATGGCATCTTCTGGGGGAAGTCCCTTGAGCTGCTGGAGCAGATTACCGACGTTGTCGCCAAGACGGCAAGCGCCACCGGCTTCTCGGAGCCCATCTGTGTCGACCACTACGCCGGCCATGTCACGTTGGATGGCATCTCCAAGGCCGCCCTGGGTATGGATTTTGAGTCACTGAAGAACCCAAACTCGGAAATCGTCAGCAACTACAGGGGTGTCTTCGAGCCTACCGCCATCTTCCGCTTCATGGCCGTGTGCAAGATCTTCTTCCCTCGCTGGCTCAGCGAGTCCATACCGCTCCAACGGGTCAAGGAAGCAAAGCGAGCCATCGAGCTGATCCACAACGTCTGTCGAACATCCGCCCAGAGCAAAATGCGGCTCAACGCCAACAAAGAACTCACCACGCCCGACCTGATCAGTTGCCTGGTTCGAGACCGTGGTGTTACCAACGAAGAAGAACTGGTCACACACTCGATGCAGATGCTCGGCGCCGGACACGAGACGGTCGGTGTCGGCATCACCTGGGGCATCTACGAGTTCTGCCGCCAGGCCAAGTGGCAGCAGGACATCCGCGCCGAGGTGCGCGCCAACCTGCCCCAGCCGGGCTCCGGCGCCTCGCCTCCCAAGTTCGCCCTGGAGCCCGACAAGATGCCGCTGCTCAACGCCTACATGTCCGAGTGCCTCCGCTACTGGCCGCCCGTCGGCCAGATCGGGCGCATGACGGCCCACGACACCGTGCTGCACAACCAGCTCATCCCCAAGGGCACCACGGTCCACGTGTCCATCCGCTCCTTCAACCGCAACCCGGTCAACTGGGGCGCCGACGCCGGTGTCTTCAAGCCCGAGCGCTGGCTGCGCCGCGACGAGGCCACCGGCGACCTCGTCTACGTCCCCAACGGCGGCGCCCTCACCAAGCAGGCCCTCATGACCTTCATCCACGGCGGCCGCGACTGCATCGGCCGCGTCTTTGCGCGCTCCGAGATGCTGCACGTCCTGGCCACCCTGGTGGGTCGCTTCGAGTTCGTCCTCACCGACTTGTCGTACATGGATGAGACTACGATCCCCGTGTCGGGAGCGGGCTTCGCTTACAAGCCAAGGGATAATATCTATGTGCATGCTAGGCAAATTCCTGGCTGGTAGGCGGTAGAAATGCCGACTGCTCGTCTACTTAACCTTTGTTGGTTTCCGTATAGATTGGACAAAGTCTTTTAGATTGTATTTCTGCCCGTTGTAAATTTATGTCAATAAATTATGAGTAGTTTGAATTTCCATGATCTGTTTAAAAGAGACACTTGGTACTTCACTCCTGTGTGCTTGTCTATTTCTATAGTAGTGATACGACATTGGTGTGTAAGCCTTGGTATGAAATTATTCGTCTCTCTTGAGCCAACTTGGTATAACCGGAGAATTGACCATAATAGTTCATGGTGGTCTGTCTATGTTAGGCTTGGGTTACATTTCCTTTTTTGGTCCATAAGATCACGAAAGATCATCAATAGCGAATATTCAAAATTTTCAGATTTGTTCCTTTCTATGGCTACTACAACTACCTATTTAATATTGAGGCAGGAGAGCACTTACTATTTGTGATCTTCCAGAATGAGGATCGTATAGTCTACAGCTGTAAGCTCGAACAATCATGTTTTATATTTGGAACCTTTGATTTTGAAATATGTATAACAGTAACGAAATCTACTACATGAAGAACCATTCCTGTTTGCTGACAATCAATGTCTCGGTATCCAGAAATAAGAAACGAAGGTAACGATGTATTGGCTGTAAGCCAGCCCATGCAAGATTCTGACCTTGCGTTGAGATCGGCGATGATAGATAGACCTTCAGGAGCATTGATGAAAACAAACCCCCACAAGACCTACCTCATACCGAGCACGAGCAATATACCTACTATGTGACCTCCTATGTCGATGAGCAACACGACAGAAAAACAACACTTGATCGGAACTTGCCCATTACGACGTTGAATGGCTTACTACCACTCGTATACAACTAAGTTTTGAAACGCCTAAGTCCTCCTCAACAAAGGGCCAAAGGGGGTAGCATATACGGGATACGGTAGTTGCATAAGCGGCCTCACCCACACCGCCTCCCGTCTATTCCCACTTGTTGCGTCATTCGATGGGGCTCTGACAATAGAGTTGGGGGTTCTAGGTTGCTAGATGAATATATTGTAGTATATATAAGGTATGTTACATTTCCCCTCTACCTCTAGACTTCAAGTTCTCCGTACGCCTTGACCACGCTAAAATACACACAAAAGTTCCATTTTGACAGTTTGGTTGTTCATCTCCTTCATATTCATACATCATTGTGTTCGTCGTGCATCAAGGAGAATCGCCAAGATCATCTGGGCAATACGGTCGCAGTAGATACTATGAGGTCCGGCCAACTCTGTGAGCAGGGACCAGAGATGCGGCACCTGGTATGTTGTAAGTCACAGCTGAAATTATGTGAATGATGGTTCTAGGGGCTGACTTACTGAGTCTTGGATCACTTCTCCACGTTCCGACAACGATGAGAGATATCGACGCGGCAGGCCGCCTGTTGTTTCTGACGGCCTGTCTACTTGCATTGCATCGCCATCGTCGCCATGGTTGAAGAGACAACTAAATGCTGTGTTGATCTCGTCTGTCTCCATCTGGGCAGGGTCGAGGACCTGTTCCGTCTCGAGATGCTCGATCTCGTCAATGCAGAGCGATTCTAATGATATGTCAGACTCACGACTCCAGCAACGGTAAAACCAAACACTCGACTTACTGGTGGCTTCCAAAAAGCTCTCCTGGAGTTCTCTGGACTCCCATCGCGACCAGTTATTGCTATGGGTCTGCAGCTCCTGTACCACATTCCTCAGACGACGACCACGGCTGGCCTTTTGTGCCACTGTACATCGTTGAATTAGCATTGGTTAGCTTGGGGCTGGGATAAACCAAAAGAAAGAGAGCTTTGACTTACTAGCTGCGATGCTACTTCTCTCAAACTGAGATGTGTAATACGCAACCACCATCTTGTCGAAGTCAGAAAACCCAGCGGCTTTGGAAGCTTCTAGGATGGTCTTGAACCGAGAAGTGACGCCCCCAGATGTCCCCTGACTGCCGAGGTTAGCAGGCGATGACTCTCTAGCCGCCCCCGTCGACGACGATGTTGAAGCGGACTGGGGTGCTGTGCTTGACGGAGCGGAAGACGATGTGGTTTCTTCGTGCAAGGACCGGTGGCCACTCACACTAGGCGAGCGACTGCCAGGCAAAAGCGACGTCGACGATGTTGTGGATGGTGCTGATCGCCGAGGGGAGGAGATGTGGCTATTGTGTGCCGACATAGGATACTGCTGTGGTTGAGCCTGAGGAAATGACATCCCTAAGCCCGCCATGCTGTGATGTCGGTGATGGTTCTGCTGCATTTGCTGCATATGCTGCATTGGACTTGAAGAAGCCGTGTTTGATATCATGTCTGTACGTATTTTCTCCAGGTGGCCGGGGCATGGACCTGTCACACTGTTACAGGTACAGCTAGAGTAGGATGCGGCGCCTTGATGAGACATGATGGCGTCGGGAACTGGTGGCATGTTCATCATCATCATTTGGTCGACGCCTATCCATGTTGGACTGTGCTGCTTTTGTGGCAAGGTACTGCCCATGAAATTGCCGTCCATCACCGTGCTGCTGGATGACGAGCCTTCGCGGGAGGTCGAGCGGAGTTGAGGATCTATGAAGGCGAAATCAAGCCCGGTATCGTCGTCCGGGGGCTGACGATATGGCGCTTGGTCCTGCTCAGACGGTGCTTGTTCCGGTTCGATGGCAAGGTCGTCTTCTTTCTGAGAATCGTTGCCGTCGTCGGAAGTGGCTACCTGGATGGTTTCCTTGAGCCTTTGACCTGAAGGGTTGAATTCACATGAAGTAAGTTTTCTGCCCCCCTTTTTTCTCTTTGGAGATAGATGTTGGGTGCCAGGTGAGGACTCTCGGTGTGCACTTACGGTGGTTACGCTGTGCTATCCTGTTCTGAAGTCTGCGGTGCGTGCCGCTTGGTCAGTGGTGTTCGCCACATGCGGGTGGGGTTAAGCTCAGAGTCTACCTACCTCCGTCGCTCTACAGACCGAGGGCTCGTTGAGCGAGGATACTTCTTCTGGGTAGTGGTAGGCTCTGCTCTGCGCGAAGACATGCCTCTACTTGCGATGAGTGCGAATATGGATGAAAAAAAGAACGAAAAGATTCAGAGAGACATGAGAGGGAAATTTTGCACGAGTCGGAGCTTCCGAATGCAGTACAAGTACAGACTCGGCATGCGTCCTTACGAGGTTCACGAAGGGAATCCTATTTAACTGAGGTGTCTTGGCTATCCAAGCTACGGGGGGGCATGATACATCATGAACTACAAGACTAAGACTAAAAACAAAGACGCCAACCATGCCTCCTCCCACAGCCCAGGGGAGCTTGGTACGGGGCGGCTCAGCGCACGTTTTACAGGCAGGAAGGCGGAGGATTCCTCAGCTAGCCCATCTGACATACAGGTCAGGCCCAGCTAATCGGCCCTAGTGCTGAGGGACGTCCTTTTGCCTGTACCGCGGCGCGGGGCCGTCAAGCTTCAAAGGGACGGATCTGTGACGATCTTGTCTGTGGTTGGGACGGTGGGTTCCTGAGGCATGGATTTGCTTACTGTGGTAAGTGTGTAAGTGTGGGGGCAACCACCCGCCTTTGCTTAATGTTTAATGTTGATCAAGAAGGAAGCGGGCTCTTTTGGGTTCTGATGCAATTTGGCTATGAATAGCTGTTTAGGGCGCGCACAGGCGGATTGAGCGGCAACCGGCAGACAGGTACTTAAGGTAGGGCTAATGGTGCTAATGGTGCTAACAGTGCTATTGGAACCTATGGACTGGTAGGAATCGTAGGACTAATCGTAGGACTAATCAGAAGACTAGGCTAGTAGCCTACTAAGTAAGTATGCAAACAGAGCTGCGCCCCCACTGAGCCGGTGGGCGACACCTTAACAATGGAAGAAACCTCTTTCGAGCATCCAATCAAACACAACCAATTGACGGAGTGCGATATGACATATGACATGTAAGCAGCCAATGTTGACTGTCTAGCCGTTTCAGACTTCCAAGATCCTTCTGTGCGTTCTACCAGACGTGTTCCAAAGAAAGCTCCTCATCCGACAAAGTGCTTGTAGTGAAGGTGAAGTGCTATGTACGGTCTAACCTTACTTGCTACCCCAGAAAACGCATGGCACCTTTAACTGGACGTTTACCGATGATGCATCGATGGAACTTCCCACGCCAACCGCCGCCCAGCTAGCCGGCAAACCTAAGCACCTAAGCCAGCATACAAGCCAGCATATCGCACCACTTCACCTGCCTACTATGTCGTAGGTAGCTCTTGGTAGGTGGTGCCACCTTGTAGTCTCGTCGCCTCTTGACTCATGTATGATACACCATCTACGAGATATGATTCACATAGGTACGAATACAGCTTACCTAATGTATCTGGTAGGTTGGTACTTGTCTGTCCTCTGCGCCTCGCAACTACCTAAATACCTAAATAGAGCACTTGAGATATCCATTGGTAAGTAAGTAAGTAAGCATTGAGGCGCCGTTTAACAATGCCCAATTTTATTGGCAAAGTGATTACTACTACTACTACCGGTACTATGGACGAAAAGCATTGACCGACACCTGTCCATCTCGACCTCGACAGCAAATGTCATGTCCCACTGTTGACATTCATTATGATTCCACATGTTTACCTGATTTATCAGCGTTCGGCAGCTCATGTGGGAATGCAATTCTGCCATTGGTCCTGGACATGGGCTCCCGTGTTTTGAGCACCTTGGCGGCCAGGGGTGGAAATTATTCCACAAGACAGATAAGTCGCACTCCAGAATCCTTCCTTCTTGGCGTAGCAGACTAGTGGTACCTGGTCTGACTGGTCAGGCCCAATTAACTCGGTAGGGTACTCAGTAACTAGCGCAAGGAAACAGGGGCTCTTGACCCCATTCGGGATAATGAGATGGACCAACCCGGTACCGATCACAGCGAGTGTGGGATACACGGCTTGTACAGCGTGCATCTCCCGTCACCCTGGCAGGGCTTCGCTCGCTTCCATGGCAAGCCCCCCACTCCACTGATAAGCTTCTTACAAGCCTCAGCATCATTACTATAGAAAAGAAAATATGAAGCAGTCTAGTGGTATATTACAGATAATGCATCTAAATCAAGTACAGACTAAGAAAACAGCATGCCCTTCTGCATTTGTAATTGCATGCGACCGGAGCGGTCAGGCGGTGTAACAAAAACGACACAACAGCACTACCTAGCTTAAGGTGCTTTGCCGCACTTAGTCGGCATTTTCTATAGGATATCGGGGATAAGGGCAAAACAAATAACCGGGGGCTCAACATCAAATTCCATTTGATCTTCATACAGCCTCCTTCCACCCATGCTCTCTTAGCAATGCCAATCGTGGAGTTGCCTCGCCACCAGATAGTACCGACGGAAGTAAGTCCAGGCTCGCGGACGGCATATCCTTCATGCCGGTAATGGTTTGTTTGCTTTTCTGGTCGACAGAAGCAATGGCTCTCAGTAGTCTAGTCACATCGTCTTTTTGCCTGGGCACGACATGCCCATCTCTGTAATCCACCGTCGCAGACGTCTCCGGTGCACACATGTTGGCAATGCACTTTCCGTCGCGGTACCATACATCCTTCATCCCTGCGGCATGAACAATGTGGGCTGGGAACTTTCCGTCCTCTCTGCCGACCGCACGGGAGAGCATGGACATCATGTCCTGGATGCCGACAAGCAGCTTCTCGTTCCCTGAAGCCCCAGCTGCGATGGAAATGCAGAATCGCAGATTTTCCCATGGCGACTGGGCCATGTGACCCAGCCCCAACATGGCCATGGCCACGAGCGCGCCTTGGCTGAACCCCAGCATGGCTTCCACTCGGGAAGCATTGATGCCTTGAAAGTCGAGCTCAGTTTGTATGTGACGGGCAACGTTGAGCAGCTCGACAAGATGCATGGTGGCAGACGCTTGGCTGTCTGTTGTTGTCAACCACCGGTAATAGCCATCCATATCGGCAAAAAGGGGCAAGACACCTGGACCAGGTAAACTTGGAGTGGGGGCATCGAGAAAGACAAGATGGTAGTTTTTGGAGAGCTCTTTGGCAATGAAGTGTGTTTGGATTCCAAATATGGTGCCTGAACTGCCGGAGCCGTGAAGCATCACCATCACCGGCTTGTTGGCTCTGGGTTGGGATCTGATGCGAGTCATGGTGGTAGTTACTGATGGCAAGATGATGGGAGAAAAAACAATTCGATGGGCATAAATCTGTAATTGGGCTATCGGAGGTAAAGGAAGATAGGATCTACAAAGCATCTGGGGACGAAAAGAATAAAGTATGTTCATCCGACCCTCAGCCCCAGTAGGCAGGAGCCGGCCTCATGGAGATGGCGATCGCAGAACGTGGATTTACATGGATGTAATCCTTCCGAGCCACGAGCCAGCATTGCCCGTTTCTAATTACACATGGAGGTACTGATCGACATTGTTCAATCTTGTGCCGGATTTCCTGAGGCGAAGGATCCGACTTGATGTCACCTATCTCACCTCACGTCTAGCTAGCTATAAGTTGGCTGACACAATGGCTGACAGTGTTTTGGAGTGGCTGACACTTGGTATACAATCCAACTCCGTTATATGACGGACTTACTGCAAACTCCCCCTTGGCACGCTAAGGCAAAAGCAGCCTTGCTGTAAAGAACAAGTAGTAAGCATCGACATGCAACAGCCTCGTTGTGGAGCAGGCGAGCTGAGCAATCCGGAATAGACCAATCTTGCGGATACAGGCAGGTGAGAATGACCCATCGACTAGACCCCTGACCCACATCAGTTCGTGTCAATCCAGCCTTGCACACAAATATGGGGAGGCTAGTCTGATTGGACAGAGCTTCAGCTGAAAGGGTATAGATTTCAATATGTTATATTTAGCATCATGGTTTGTGTATAACAGTCCTCTCGTGCTATTGTATTGCCTCCTTTTTTTGCCTCGATCTGCATCACTCCTTCAGCCTGTACTACTATATCACATCATTGTGCGAAGACTCGATAATCTCTCAACCAGGCGGCTTTCCTGTTCATACCCTTCTTCATTCATCTGTACTTCTATACTACACTACACCGGGGCAACCTTGAGATTTCCAGTCCATTAACCAGACCTCCTGTCTTCCTTACCCACCCTTGACCCAGGCAATACGTTTGAGGTCTTCAGTCACCCGCGACACACCACCATGCCTTACGTTAATGAACCGATCGCCGTTATTGGCAGCGGTTGTCGCTTCCCTGGAGGCGCATCTACCCCCTCCAAGCTATGGGACTTGCTGAAAGACCCAAGAGACGTGCAACGCCCAATCGACCGGTTTAGAGCTGACAACTTCTACAACCAGGACGGGCACTATCATGGAGCCAGCAATGTTTTGGCCGCATATCTCCTTTCGGAGGATACGAAGAAATTGTATGATCACCTACCTGCCCCTTTTTGATGCCCGACTCTGTGCAAGCTGTGTGGCGGCATTTCTAACAACGATGTTTGTAAATTAGTGACACACAATTCTTCAACATTCCGTTGAGTGAAGCCGAGGCTATTGACCCCCAGCAACGGCTCCTTATGGAAACGGTCTTTGAGTCTCTTGAGTCCGCCGGCTTGTCTATGGAGAGCCTCTCTGGGTCTAACACAGCTGCCTATGTGGGAGTTATGTGCGATGACTTCTCGCAAATAGGTATGCCACGCTGACTCTGATGAACTGTAAACCTCAAGAACTAACAGAGACCCCAAAGTGTACGGCGACAGTGAGAACGTTCCTACTTATGCGGCCACCGGGTCCGCGCGTAGTATCCTGTCCAACAGGATATCCTACTTCTTCAATTGGCATGGACCTTCCATGACCATCGATACTGCATGCAGCAGCAGTTTGATCGCTGTCCAGTAAGTGGCAACTTGTTTAACGTACATCATCATCTAAACGCCGAAATCATTGCTAACAGAAGTAATCTTTTGTAGCCAAGCAGTGCAGGTGCTTAGAAGCGGCGAGGCGCCGGTAGCGATTGCCTCTGGCACCAACCTAATCTTTGGCCCCACCATGTTTGTGGCCGAGAGCAACTTGAACATGTTGTCTCCTACCGGCCGCTCACGCATGTGGGATGCTGGCGCCAACGGTTATGCCCGTGGTGAAGGTGTGGGGTCTGTTGTCATGAAGACCTTGTCCGCTGCCCTGCGCGATGGTGATCACATCGAGTACATCATTCGGGAAACCGGAATCAACCAGGACGGTAAAACGCCTGGTATCACCATGCCCAGCTCTGAAATGCAGGCGCGTCTCATTCGCGACACATATGCCCGCGCTGGCTTGGACTTGCTTAAGCAAAGCGACAGGTGTCAGTATTTCGAAGCTCACGGCACGGGTACACCAGCTGGTGATCCTCAGGAAGCCGGTGCTATTTACAAGGCATTCTTCTCCCATAAAAAAGAGAGCGTCTCTTCTGCCGATGGCAGCAGCCCAGATGAACAGCAAGACATCATGTTCGTCGGTTCCATCAAGACCATCATTGGTCACACTGAAGGAACTGCGGGTATTGCCGGTTTGATGAAGGCCGCCCTGGCCATCCAGAACAAGGCCATCCCACCTAATATGCACTTCACGAAGTTGAACCCCGACCTGAAGCCGTACTACAACAACCTGAAGGTGCCGATCCATCTGAGAGACTGGCCCGAGACTCCGGAAGGGGTTCCGCGTCGCGCCAGTGTGAACAGTTTTGGCTTTGGCGGTGCCAATGCCCACGCCATTATTGAGAGCTACGAGCCGGAGCTGCTGCAGAGCCTCCAAGTTGCCGCAAGCCCTCTTTCTGCCGAGACACAGCTGAGCCGCCAAGTTGCTGTCCGCAAGCAATCGGCTCCTCACTCTTTCGTCTTCTCCGCAGCTTCTGCGAAGTCCTTGGCAGTCCAGCTCAAGGTATACTACAGCTTCCTGGAGGAGAACCCCACTTACGATCTCGACACTCTTTTCTGGACCCTGTTCCGGCGCACTGCCCAAAACTTCCGCATCTCGTTCGCTGCGAGCTCCGTCCAATCTCTCAAGCTCCAGATCTCCGAGGCGCTGGAAAAGGCCGAGGACAGCAAGACGCCGCTGGGTCTCCGTGTGAGCCCCAAAGCACCCCGCTCGGTTCTCGGTGTTTTCACAGGTCAGGGTGCGCAGTGGGCAACAATGGGTCGCGAGCTCATCCTCTCGTCCCACTTTGCCAGTTCCGTCATCGAAGACCTGGAGCAGTCGCTCCGCGATCTTCCCAGTGGAGATGTTCCGGATTGGTCCCTGAGAGAAGAGTTGTTGGCGTCCAAGGAGAAGTCTCGTATCGCTGAGGGTGTTATCTCGCAACCGCTATGCACCGCAGTCCAGATCATGGTCGTCCAGCTTCTGAAGAGGGCCGGCGTCACTTTCAAGGCTGTCGTGGGTCATTCTTCCGGCGAGATTGCCTGTGCTTATGTGTCTGGCTTTATCTCGGCCAGCGATGCTATCCGCATCGCTTACTACCGTGGTAAGTATACGCCGCTCGCCAAGGCACGCGCCGGTGCCATGATTGCCATGGGAACCGACATGCAGGATGCCATTGACCTGTGCAGCTTGCCTAAGCTCAGGAAGCGTGCGCAATTGGCTGCAAGCAATTCGTCTGCCAGTGTCACCATTTCCGGAGATGCTGATGCCATCGACTTAATCGACGTGGTGGCCAAGGACGAAGCGAAGTTTGCTCGAAAGCTGAAGGTCGACACGGCTTACCACTCGTTCCATATGGAGGCGTGCTCGTCGCCGTACATCGAGTCACTCCATCAATGTGACGTGCAGGTTATGGAACCCAGCGAGGACGCCTGTTCGTGGTACACGTCCGTCGAAGAAACCAACGAGAAGGTTACCATAGGCATGGCTTCGGCTCTCAAGGGTCAGTACTGGAGTGACAACATGTTGCGACCGGTGCTTTTCTCACAAGCTTTGACTGTTGCTGTCACGGCGGAAGGTGCTCCTGGCCTTGTGCTTGAAGTAGGACCACATGCCGCTCTCAAGGGCCCCGCCACCCTGACGATTGAAGAGGCTGTCGGTCCTGCGCCGTACTGCGGTACACTGTCTCGAGGACAAGATGATGCACTGGCCATCTTGACGACACTGGGCTCGATTTGGTCTGTCTTGGGTGCCTCGGCTGTTCCCAGCATGCACGAGCTACAGCGAGCCTTTTCTGGCGACGTTGACTTCCACGTCGCCAAGGATTTGCCAACCTATGCTTGGGACCATGACCGCGTGATCTGGAACGAGCCACGGGTTTCCAGAGTGCAGCGCCTCCGCTCCGAGCCTAAGCACGAGCTCCTTGGTGCTCGCCAGGCCGACGAGGGCGAGGGTGAGCGCCGATGGCGCAACTACCTGAAGCCCAAGGAGATGCCTTGGCTTCGTGGACATCAAATCCAGGGGCAGATGGTCTACCCCGCTGCGGCGTACGCTGTCATGGCTTTGGAAGCCGCACGAACCCTCGCGCCGCTCAAGAGCATCCAGCTCATGCAGTTGCAGAAGTTTAGCATCCACAAGGCCATTTCGTTCCTTGATGATAATGCGCAAGTCGAGACACTCTTCTGCTTGTCCAACATCCAGCAGTCATCGCCAGATTCTGATGGACAGACTAGCATCTCGGCCACCTTTGTATGCTATGCATGCATGAACAAGGACGCAGGCGAGTTCACTTCCATGGCGAGCGGACAGGTCGAGATGAGCGTCAGCAAGGACATCACAGAGGACTCTCTTCCTGCACGACCCAGATGGGTTAACAACTTCGTCAACACTGACGTCGGGTACTTCTACGAGTGTCTTGCCGAGCTTGGGTACGGCTACCAAGGCATGTTCCAGGGTGTTACCGACCTGCAGAGAACCGACGGCGGCTCCAAGGGTACCATCACGATTCCTCACGACGATGAGCAAGATGAGTCAATGCCTAATGACTGGGTCATTCACCCTGCTACATTAGATGTGGCTTTCCAGGCAGTCTTTGCTGCCGTGGGAGCTCCCGGTGATGGTCGACTGTGGAGCTTGCATGTGCCGACCATCGTCGACAGCATTGCGATCAACCCCAACGCATATGAAGTCAGCATGTCTGGTGGTGTGGCCACGCCTTTGCCGTTCGATGCTTTCGTTGTCGACTCGGATCGACAGGAGGGCATCGCAGGTGATGTGGACTTGTACGATGAAGATGGCGGCCGTGTTATCGTCCAGATTCAGGGTCTTCATGTGACGCCGCTTACTAAAGCAACTGCCGCTGATGATCGTGAGACGTTCGCCTCAATTACTTGGGACCTTGCGTCGCCGGATCTATTGTCTAGCTGGACCCCCATGCAACATGACGAGAACGACCTTAAGCTGGCCAGCTTCGCCGAGAGACTTTCCCTGTGCATCTTGCGCGACCTTTGTGACGCCATGTCCGAGGTTGACGTAGAGCGCGACGCTTCCCCCCACCAGCGCAGCATCTTGGACTGGGCCCAGCACGTCGTCGATAGGACACGGGCTCAGGAGCATCCCACTTGTTCGAAAGAATGGCTCGCTGACTCATGGGATGTTCTTGAAGCGCCTGCGCAGCGTCTGGCGATGTCGCACCCTGCAATCAAAGCTTGCCTTGACCTTAAGGAGAAACTGACTCGTTACATGGGTAGCGAACTCCCGTCCCAAGAGGAAGTCGTGCCATCCACCCAGTACCTTGACTCCATCCCAGGGTACCAAGATTACCTCAAGCATATGGTAAACTTGATCACTCAGCTGGCTTTCAAGCACCGCAACATGCGCATACTTGAGATTGGGGCTGGAAAGGGCAACTGCACGAAGGAGGTACTCCAGGTTCTGGGCCAGAACTTCACCTCCTACACATGCACCGATGCGGATGCCACGAACTTCGACACTATCCGACCCGAGATCTCTGCCTCTCAAAGCGAAAGGGTTCAATTCAAGACACTGGATTTGTGGCAGGGTCAAAGCCCGGCTGAACAGGACTTTGTCACTGGTCATTACGATCTTGTCATCGCTTCCAATGTTCTCCACACTGCATCGGACGTTGAAGAGACCATGAAGCAAATCCGTACGCTCGTACGTCCAGGTGGCTACCTCGCAATGCTCGAGCCCACGAACACTGCTTCTGTAGCCATTGGCCTGACTGGATGCATGTCGCCGGCTTGGTTCTCTGGCATCGAGGAGGACCGCAAGTACTCACCATTCGTGACACATGATGCCTGGGATGAGGTGCTTCGAGCCACCGGGTTCTCTGGTCTGGATACTGCTACTCCCGAAGAGGTCTCATTCTCGGTTCCCTATTCTGTCATGTGCTCCATGGCGGTTGATAACCAGATGGAGATCATTCGTGATCCTCTTGCTTGCGCCAGTCAGATCGTGCCCGACTCGAACTTGCTCATCATCGGTGGAAAGAGCGTTCATACCCGCAAGCTGGTCCGCGATGTGAAGAAGACGCTTGCGCCCTTCTTCCACAACGTCATGCAAGCGGAAACCATTCTCGATGTAAGCGAGGAGATGTTGGAGACGAAGCCCACAACGATCTCACTCGCCGAGATGGACCAGCTTCTGTTCAAGCCCTTCACCGAGGAGAAATTTAAGGCTATTGTCAAGATCTGCGATAGTCTGCAGACCATGTTGTGGGTGACGGTGGGATCCCGCGGCGAGAACCCCTACATGAACATGATGGTTGCTGTTGGCCGCTGTCTTGTGGGTGAGATGCCGCACCTGCGTCTTCAGTTCCTCAACTTCGACGGCGCCGACCGTCCCACTTCCAGTGTTGTCGCCCATCACCTGCTCCGACTCCACCTCTCTAGTGAACTATCTGGGGAGCCGAGAAAGCCTAATGAGCCCCTGCATTTGATTGAGCGCGAGCTTACAATCCAGAATGGCACCCTCCTCTTGCCCCGCTATCTCCCTGTTGAGAACATCAACGCGCGTCTCAATTCTGACAAGCGACTCATCACCCACGACCTGGACCCGGCGCGCGACAGCGTTGCTGTTGAAGCTACTTCCTCTTCATACCAATTGCGGGAAAGCAACCTGATCTTGGATTCACCGCGCCCCGACGACATTGAACTCTCGGTCACCAAGTCTCTTCTTCATGCTATCAAGCTTGCTTCTGGTGCTCTTCATTTGATGCTCGGCTCAGGTCCTGATGATAACAAGACGTACATTGCACTTTCGGAGAATCATCAGTCCCTGGTGTCAGTCCCCAAGTCTCAAGCTGTTGAAGTAGACTCAGCCAAGGTTTCTGCTTCTCGTGAGGCCGAGATTCTCAACAGGATTGCAATCGAGTTGTTGGCTCCTGTAATTCTTGCTGGAGCTTCAGGCTCTGTACTTGTTCATGGGTCGTTCCCTGCCCTGGCTAAGGTGCTGGCACGCCATGCATCCAGCCAAGGTATCGCTTTGACGATGACATCTGTATCTTCGACGGATGCCGCAGCATGTGAGGGACTGAAGCTTGTTCACCCCACTTGCCCTGATCGCGTCCTGGCCCGTCTTATCCCCAAGGACTTGGCTACCTTCGTTGACCTCTCGGAGGTGACTGGAGAGATTGACTCTGTCGGCTCTCGTTTCAAGAGTTTCATCCCCGTCGGCTGTGGAATTAAGAAGGCTGGTGACATCTTCAGCGCGAAGGGATTCGGCTCCAAGTCCATCAACAATGTTGATGGTCTGGCAACTGCCCTGCAGAACGCTGTTAATGCAGCATTGAGCACTCAAATATCGGACAACATTGAGTCCCAGTTACCTGCAATCGTGGCTGCATCTGCCACAGCGTCTCTCAGTTCACGCCGGCCCAATTATATGCAAGCTATTGACTGGAGAGCCGACGCAACTCTGCCGGTCGTCATCAGGCCCAAGGACGAGACTATGCGGTTCCGAAACGATCGGACCTACTTCCTTGTTGGCTTGACTGGCGAGCTTGGTCTTCAATTGACCAAGTGGATGGTGAGGCACGGAGCCAAGTACTTAGCTCTGTCATCGCGAAGCCCTAAGCTCGATCCCGATTGGCTGGAGCTTGTGCAATCTGAGGGTGCCATCGTCAAGCCCTATGCCATGGATGTGACCAGCCGATCATCTGTCAAGGCGGTCCACAAGCGTCTCTGTAACGAGATGCCCCCAGTTGCAGGTGTCATGAACGGTGCCATGATTCTACTTGATGGTCTCTTCGCTAACAAGACCCACGCCGAGTTTGAGACGACACTTCGACCCAAGGTCGAGGGTACTGTCTACCTCGACGAGGTCTTCGACAGCAAGGATCTTGACTTTTTCGTCGTGTTCTCATCTCTTGCGTGCGTCTCGGGCAACATGGGCCAAACGGCCTACGCTGCTGCCAACGCCTTTATGTGCAGTCTTGTTGCCGGACGTCGCATGCGCGGCCTCGCTGGAAGCTCCATCAACATGCCAGGTATCGTTGGTCTCGGATACCTTAACCGTGACACACGAAAGCTTGACCGACTCAAGAACTTGGGCTACGTCAACATTAGCGAATGGGACTTCTACCAGTTCCTGTCTGAAGCTATCTCTGCTGGTCGTCCCGATTCGGGCATGATCCCCGAGATTACCGCAGGTTTGAAGAAGCTGCGAATTGAGGGAGACCTTGAGGACTATCCTCTCTGGTCCAAGACGCCTCGCTTCCACTGGCTCCGCATCCCCGTCTCTTCCTCCTCCGATGACTCGGCAAACGGTGCTAGCAAGGATGGAGGATCTTCGGTCAGAAGCAGACTCGCCGAGGTCTCCACTGAGGATGAGTTGCGCAGTCTGCTTCTTGGCGGGCTTTTGGGCACGCTCTACAACAGGCTCAACATGAATCCCGACGAGCAGGGCATCACACCCGACACGGCTATTGTGCAGTTGGGCGTTGACTCGCTGCTGGCTGTGGACATGCGATCCTGGTTCACCAAAGAGCTGGACCTGGATATGCCTGTGCTCAAGATTCTTGGAGGTGCCACCGTATACGATCTTATTGAGGATGCTATGGGTCGCCTCTCCCGCGAGCTGGTACCCAAGCTGGCTGGTTCCTCGGGCGATGCAGCTGCAGCTCCCGACTCTGACGCCGACCAGTCACAATTGGAGAAGGATGGTCAAGCTGCGGAAGAGGTTGATGAGATTGAGGCCGATAACGACGAGTCCTCATCCAACCTAGATGCGGGCGATGAAGCACAAGAGGAGAGCCAGGAGCCAGTAATGGCACCCATCGACCTTCCCGTGTTCGAAGACGAGCAGGCCGCAAACGAAGCTGAAGAGGCCTCTTCTGGCATCCCGAGCAGCAAGTGCCCATCTTCAGAAGCAGGTGACATCGAAGAGGTGGATGCGCAATCGGAAACCACGCAGCTTACTTCCCCATCGGAGACTACCTCTGAATATGTCAAGGTCGACGCTGACGTCGCGGTTACTGAAGACAATGAGGTGGAAAACATCACTCGTGATGGTAACCAGAAACCGGCCGCGAAACTCTTCTCCCAGTTCCAGGAACAGATGGGAGGAAACCCTCAGATCAACTTTGTCAAGAAAGTGAAGATGTCTTACGGAACTTCGCGTTTCTGGTTCCTGATCCAGTACCTCCGCGATCCAACCACCTTCAACTTGCTCTGCCACGTCATCTTCACTGGTGACATTCGGTTTGATGACGCCGACCGCTGCATCAAGGAGCTTGGTAACCGACATGAAGTGTTCCGCACCTGCTTCTTCGCTGACCAGGACAACCTGAATGAGCCTACACTCGGGGTTATGGAGGAGTCGCACCTACGACTTGAGAGACGGTTCGCTGACTCCAAAGCCGACGTGGATGCTGAAGGTGAGGAATTAATGAAGTATGAGTACAAGATCGAGCAGGGTGAAACTATCCGCATGAAGATGATTTCCCTCCCTGACTCTACCCATCATCTTCTCTTCGGCTTCCACCACATCATTCTCGACGGTTTCAGCTTCAATCTGCTACTTGCCGAGCTGAACCCACTCTACGATGGCCAGCAATTGCAGCCTGTCAAGACGACATTCAGTGAGTTCTCCGTTCGGCAGCGACAGCAGGTCACGGACGGCTCTCTGGATAAGCACTTCCAATTCTGGAAGGATGTCTACGTGGACTTCCCAGAGCCACTCCCGCTCTTCAGCCTGGCGCGTAGCTCTCGACGAAGCCTGGACCTTTATGACTTCCATGAGACCAGCATTGTACTGGATACACGAACCAACCGCCAGATCAAGTCCCAATGCCGTCGCTTTAAGATCACCCCTTTCCACTTCTTCCTTGCCGTGCTGCGCACTTTCCTCGGCCGCCACTTGGGGGTCGATGATCTTGTGATTGGTGTCGCAGATGCCAACCGCGTCGACTCTTCCCTTGACGAGACAGTGGGATTCATGCTCAACCTCCTACCATTGCGTTTCAAAAATGACTCGGAAGCATCTGGTAAGAAGAACACCTTCAAGGACGTGGCGCAGAAGGCTCGCGACACCGTCTACGAAGCCCTGGCCCACTCGGCTCTCCCCTTTGACGCCCTTCTCGAGCGCCTCGAAGTTCCTCGCTCGGGCACTCACTCCCCTCTCTTCCAGGCTTGGATGGACTACCGTCCCATCAAGCCCGGTAACCGCCCTACCCTGTTCGGTAGCGAGGCCAACGGCACCCAGACGGTGGGCCGCAACGGCTACGACCTGACGCTCGACATCACCGAGTTGGACGACTCGGAGCCCCGCATCTCCTTCCGCACCCAGAAGTACCTGTACTCTGACCGGGCCAACACGCTGCTCTTCGAGAGCTACATGAAGATGGTCCGGGCCTTCGCCGCCAAGTTCGAGACACCTGTCGACTCCGTTCCCCTGTGGAACCCCCGCGACATCGAGGCGGCCAAGACTCTTGGTCGTGGTAAGTTTTAGCTCCTACAAGCAACTTGACAATACCACCCTACAAGTAAATCACGCCCAAAGCACACCCAGACTGACCAATTTCTTTCTCTTTACAGGACCCGAACTCCAATCTAAGTGGCCCGAGACTGTATCTCATCGCATTGCGGAGATTGCTCTGCAAAACCCGACAAGCGAAGCCGTTAAGGACGAAATGGGCACTTCCATCACTTACGAAACACTCCAACAACGCGTACAGGCCATCAGCAAGAAGCTGGCCGGCGCTGGAGTGAAGGAAGGGTCGCGTGTTGCTGTCTTCCAGGAGCCTACAGCCGAGTGGATCTGTTCACTATTGGCCATCTGGCACGCCGGTGCTACTTACATTCCCCTTGACTACCGTGTCACCGAATCTCTGTCTCGTCTCGCCCTCATTGCCCGCTCAGCCAAACCTTCCGCTATACTCTGCCACGATGCGACCGCGGACAAGATTGTCGAGCTGGAATCCCCTGCCCCCGCTATCAACGTCTCCACCATCAACTACGAATCTGGCATGCAGATCACTGGCACCAAGGCCAAGGCAACCACTGCTGCAGCCATTCTTTTCACGAGTGGCTCGACCGGTGCGCCCAAGGGTGTAGTCTTGCCCCACCGAGCCCTCAGAAACACCTTCGAGGGCTTGACAACCCAATACGGCATCGGGGCCGAGAAGGTCCTACAACAAAGCGCGTTCACCTTTGACTTTTCGCTGGACCAGATCGTGTGCTCCCTTGCCAATGCTGGCAGTGTCTATGTCGTGTCTAAGGCCAACCGCAGTGATCCGTCGACCATTGCGAAGATTATCGAAACGGAGACTATCACTTACACCCGAGCTACTCCCTCTGAGTACGCCAGCTGGATTGCCCACGGCGAAGAGAATCTCAGACAAGCGGCTAACTGGAAGTTCGCCTGGGCTGGTGGCGAGGTACTCCCTCGTTCCGTGGTCCAAAGCTTGGGTCAACTCGAACTGCCAGCTCTGAAGCTGTACAACTCGTACGGTCCCGCAGAGTCAATCACCTGCGCCAAAATCGAGGTCCCCTTTGAAGAGGAGGAAGATGAAGAAGAAGAGGACCTCGATGATCTGGATTCCCACAACGACCAATTCGATGATGTACAAGAGGCACCCATCCCAGCTGGTCGTCCTCTGCCCAACTACTCCGTCTACATCGTCGACCACAACATGGAACTCCTACCTGAGGGTGCCTCCGGCGAGATCATCATTGGTGGGCCGAGTGTGGGTACCGGATACATGAATGATGAGAAGCTCAGCGAGGCCAAGTTCATTGGCAATGCCTACATCTCATCCTCCGCAGGCACTGATAACAAGGATACTCTGATTGCTGCCAACAGCCGCATCGTCTATCGCACTGGTGACATGGGTCGCCTTCGGAGTGATGGAAGTATCGAATTCGTTGGTCGCATGGCTGGAGACACCATGGTTAAGGTCCGCGGTATGCGATTCGACCTTCAGGAGATTGAAAACAGCATTCTGTCTGCCTCTGATGGTGCATTGCAGCGAGCAGTTGTCTCCCTCCGTGGTGGAAACCTCCTCGTCGCTCATGTTCAATTCAACCCTGACGAGAGTGAGGGATACACTGGAGAGGGGGCACAAAAGGCTTTCCTCCGCCAACTCCGATATGTCCTCCCTCTTCCCTTGTACATGATTCCTTCGGTTTTCGTTCCCCTTGAGGAAATGCCCACCAACGCCCACGGCAAGACGGACCGTAACGCCATCGGTCAACTGGCACTGCCGCCATCGGTTAGTAAGGGCCGATCCGGTGATGCTCTTGATGAAACTGAAGGCCAGCTTCTCCAGGTTTGGAAGGATGTCGTCGGCGCCGAAGCCAATGACGTGATCGAAGCTATACAAATAACGACTGACACCAGCTTCTTCGAACTCGGTGGTAACTCACTTCTCCTGTTGAAGCTGCAGATGCTTATCAGCATGCGCTTCGACGCCAAACTCTCCCTGATCGATCTATTCGGTGCCGCATCCCTTGGTGCTATGGCGACCAAAATCAAGACTGCCCCGAAAGTCGAATTGGTCGATTGGGACAAGGAAACCCAGCTTACGACGGGTGACTTTGAAGATGTCATATCACCAACCAACGGGGCCATGCCTATTGTCCGCTCTGGTGTCCAGCCACTGAGAGTTCTTTTGACTGGTGCCACGGGCTCCATTGGACGAAAGCTCGTCGACGAACTTGCATCCTCTACCAAGGTAGTCGAAATCCATGCCGTTGCCGTACGATCATCCACTATCACCGACGACGAGACGAACAAGCTCAGCGCCTCTCCCAAGCTGAAGATCTACTCCGGAGACCTTGCATCCCCACGCCTCGGTCTTTCGGAAACCGACTTTGCCTCCCTGGCCTCGAGCGTGGATCTCATTATCCATGCCGGCGCCAACCGGTCGCTAACTGACGACTACTCCACCCTGCGCGGTGTCAACTTCGCGTCGACCAAGACGCTTGTGCAGCTCGCTGCCCGCCGCCGCATCCCTATCCACTTCTTTTCGAGCGGGTCTGTCTCCGTCCTCGACGAGGCGGGCGCGACTCCCTCGCCCAGCGGCGCCGAGGGTTACATGGCCTCCAAGTGGGCCTCGGAGCGCTACCTCGGCCACGCCGCCCTCGTTCTCAGCGTCCCCGTCACCGTGCATCGCGTCTCTGGAGCCGAGACGGGCCAGAGGCTCGAGAACACGTACCGCGAGCTGGTCGAGCACGTGCACACGCACTCGGATCAGATGAAGCTTGCCCCGACTCCGGGTGCGGGGAAGCAGGAAGCCACTGGGGTGGTTGTTAACTACCTCAAGAGCTTGGATAATTTGGCGCCTGTGTTCCTTGGAACCTTGTAGGATTTTCTTTGTCATTAGATGGATCTGTTTGATGTTTTCTTTACGATATATATGTGTTTTTGTACATGCTCTACAGGCGTTTAGGGTTAGGGATAGCGCAATTGGTTAAAATGTTTCTAGTTTCATATCACATCGCTCTTATTTTAGATACGTATTAGACAACTTGGTTCATGACCAAGCTGCTATTAAACCATTTCAAAGACAAAGTCCCTACTTCTATGCCATTGTGATTCCGCCCTGGGTTCTGGTCTTCTAGCTAGCCATGTAGATGGTCAGTTTGAAACTGACTCCAGTGTTCCTTGAGCCTCTGCGGCATCGGCAGCACCGTCGCGTCCGCCGGCCGGGTCACATTCCGGGTCCAGGGGATCAGGTTCTCGTGGTGCCACGCCAGCACGGCGTCGAAGTCGCGGCACTGCCGGTTGAGGCTCATGTCCGGGAACGGGTGCCGCTGCGTCTCGACCCAGTTGTGTGTGTAGACGTCGACGCTGGCGTCACACAGGAGGTTCTGCAGGAGCACGTCGACGCAGTGCTGCGCGTGCACGCCGCGCAGCAGCGCCCGCTCCGCGTAGTAGTCGGGATACATGGCCTTGCGCACCACGTCGAGGCAGTGCAGCTGGTGCGCCAGGTCGAGCTGCACCAGATGGGCGTCGTCGCCCAGACCCCACTCCGCCGGGGCCCGCACCGTCATGGTCGGGTCTTTGCCTAGCTTCGCCACGTCGGCGCTCGTGACGGCGTGGTAGCCGACTTTCGTGATGTTGTCCCATGCCGCGTCCACTTCCGGGCTGGGGGGTTGGCGCCAAATGGAACCGTGCTCGTCAGCGAGGGTTCCGTTTATCTGTTTCGGTGTTGAGGTAATGTCGACGCGGTCGAAAATGGGTGCTGTCCAACACATGTGAGCCTGTAATCCTCGTGGTTGACTGGAATTGACACGGGGTGGGCGGTCATACAGAAGAATGAACAGTCTCTTATCTGATGGTTACGACGATGATCACGAGACCCGATGTTATACCAAAACCATGACACATTGAGAAGTAATATAGTGAGATTGACCAAAGTGAAGCCCGTTAGGTATGGGCGCCTTGCCACCTTTTCCTCTGAAACAGTCTTCTCGGATTGAGGGTCTAGGAGGGCTTCGGACCCCTCAAGCCTGTCGTATCTATCGAGACGCAGGACTTTTTTCAGTGTCTCCATGCTGTAGATGTCGGACAACGTATGAACTTGTTGTAAGAAGTGAATATTGAAACAGATAAAAGCTTTGGGCGTTATTGGCAACGGCAACGAAAGTATTCCTTGGCGTAGTGTTTGTGTTTGACAAGGATATCATACAGAACTGAACGATCACTGATATCCCGGGATATGGCATCTGCCTTGTCAAAGACCGGTCAGTCCATACCGACGGATGTTACGGATTACGCATATAGCCTGCATTTGAGGCGGCCTCTCGGATTTGCTTGAAAGCAGCTTCCTCTTGTGGAAAGGTGATTCATACGGACAATTTTGCCAGCACAGACGGGGATATGACAAGAACCTGGTCATCTGTCTATGAAGAAAGACGATCCATAATCGCCAAGATAGGCCAATAAGAGGAGGTGGTGAACCGCAGTGGCGATAGAGGTGTTGCCATATGCCCCGCCGATTGTAACACCGTACGAGCACCTGATGGAAGTGCTTGGGTCAGAGTAAGCTTTGGACAAGCCCTGGCTATGTAACTCAAGACCTTCGCTCGAAGCTTGTCCGCAAAATACATGGCGTCCTGTTCAAGGTTATCGAATCACGACGGCGCTGGCTCGATGATGACGGTGGAGACGCCGGGACCCCGGATTTCGAGTATGGGCCTAAGCTGACCGGATAGCTGCGGCGAAGGATCCTATACGAAGTGAGCAGTTTATATATCCTAGTTGTCAGCATATAGCTCCTTGGCAACATACTGCAACTGCCCTTGGCGTATGGCGTCTCATCCTTTGCTGTTGTGATGAGAGAAAAATCATACCATGTTTGGAAGGTGATACTTGCACTGATAGACAGTGAATGGGTTGTTGAGATAGCATCTTCCACACCTTGCTTCATACCCCGCAGAAAGAAACAATCTTGTAGATAGTGAGATTTCAATATCTGCGAGTTCTTTGATGAAAGTCGCCCCTGAACAGGCTCCGTGTAAGTGTGTGGGCGGGCTATAAGTAGACTTGTGTTTTCCTCGCAGACTTTGAAGTTGAGGAGAGCAGTCCATAACAAGACCCGAACCAACATCATATCAGTAATCAATTTAACTCCAATCGCCAATATGCAGCTCAACACCGTCGTTGCCTCCATAACCCTCATGCTTGGCCTGGCCGCCGCCGTACCAAAGGAAGGTGAGCGTGAACCCCGGATTCCTAATTAAGCCCCCTGGACACACAACATGGGCTGCAACCCCCTGACCAGCTCTTCCCGTGGCCTGGTCATACCCCCCAGCGACTCCGTGTCGAAACTGGCCGGCCGACTGACTGACATGCGATTATCACAGTGACGGCCCGGGAGGCGTTCGCGCTGAGCGACTCCGAGTTCTCCGAGCTCTACTGCTGCGGTGCCGGCAAGCGCAGCACCGACGCCATCAACACGCGCTGCTGCCCGGCTGCGGTTGTGGCACGCGACGTCGCTTCCGTCACCGATGATGAGTTCCATGAGCTGTACTGCTGTGGCGCCGGCAAGCGCGACGGTGAGCTCAACACCCGATGCTGCCCTCGCTCCTGATCGAGTGGAGACAGGTGCAAGGGGAAGGCGCAAGAGAGGAAAGAAACAAGGCGTGAAGGCATATCATTTTTGAATAGCCAACCCTGAATGCTGGCGTATCCTTGGCCACCTTTATGGTGATCGATACTTCTGGTTGGGCCGTCGATCACGCTATTTCGTCCAACTTCTACTTGTACAATCCATAGACAGTGTCATACGAAGATCGATGAGATGATAATATTGTCCCTTGGTGTCCTACATTGTTCATTCATGCTCAAAATACCAATCTGGCTAAGACTGAGGAGGTCGAATATACCGTACAGGGCCTGATGACGTTCGAACCCAAAGATGCGAGTCTCTGGTGCTGGGTTATGTTTGGTGGCTTCTCCAGAAGCTGTTAACGCTTTCCTTGTATTGACTGTAGAAAGAACCCAACTAACCTTAACTGCTGCTATTTGGACTCGTTCCTCCAATTGAGGCCGGAAATGAGGAAATTGCGGGCCTTGAATTGAGTGTTGTCCACTCACAGTCGAGGGGTTGGATTGCAGTGGTTACCCAGCCATCAATGCCATCAATAAGCTTATGGGCCGCTAACCTTAGTGGTGTTCCGTTCCTCGTGGTCGCTCTGTCCCTCGTCAGCTCGTGTCCCTCCCCCCATCGCAATCGCGGGGTTTGTTGCAGTTGCAGTGCGTGCATGCGAGATAGATTCAGTCGCAGAGATCCAAGATCACCATACATCATTCCACAACATTTCATCTGACCCGACTTTATCCCCAACCTGTACTCTGCAATCATATTCTTTTCGCTGCAGAGACTTATCTTCTTTTGCTCTCAATTCTGCGCCACATCACTACTCTGCCAGAAACTTGCCGAGATATCTGTCTCCACCACCATCATCATATCCTCTTCAACTCTAGCTCTTTGCTTTCCGCCTCGCCACCCTCTTCACAATGGACGACCAATTCGGCGGACGTACCGACGATGATCTTTTCGCCGATGAATTCGAGGCGGTGAACGAAGCAGCTCCCCCGCCACCTGTCGTGCCTGTCAAAAAGGAAGCACCGCATCACCCACCAGAAGCTCCTAAAGCCCACCCAGAGCCCGTCGCTGAGGCCCCAACAGCTCCCGCCGCTCCTGCACCTCACAAGCAGAATGCCTTGATGCAGTCGCGGCATGCACCACAACCCGGCTCAAGTAACCAGCCTCAGAATCAGGAGCAGAACCAACCCCGAAATCAGCGCCAACCCCGGAACCGCAAACAACAACGCTCCCCCAAACCCACCAATCGCAAACCAGCCGCACCTGTCGCCACCGACCCCACGGATACCGCAGCAGCGCCGCCCTCGACTTCTGCACCTGCCAATGCGCCTACCGGCCCCTCTGCCGCGGCCCCTGGCTCCAACACGGCAGGTCCTAACAGACACCTTTCAGGAGCCAACCCGCGCACCAAGTTGACATCTGATGAGCTCGCTGCCAAGATGGAACAGATGCGTATCAAAAATGCCGAGAAAACGCGCAAGTTCGAGCAGGCCGAACAGGACTCTCGCTCCCACGCAGTTGCCTACGAAAAAGGCATGGAGGAGCGAAGAAAGAAACGCGCCGAGGAGGCCGAGCGCAAGAAGAAAGGCGAAGAGATTCAAAAGAAGCTTGACGAGGAGCGC